>JASAUF010000150.1:1839089-3053178 GCA_030180095.1 Magnolia changhungtana
ACATTACATTGCTAACACTCAGTCTAACTTTCCATCCAGTAGTCACTTATGAATAACTTCGTGAAATCAAACCCAGCTTCCAGAAATGCCCTGATGAAGTTTCGGTTGTCTAATCAGACAATCTCATAGACCTCTCCAATGCATTCAAGTCTCCACGAGCATGGTCAAAATCGATGAATGGTCGGGGTGAGTGGTATGCTCACGTTAAAGCACAATGTTCACAACCCCAAGTGTAGGGTCGCGATGTAGTCATAATCTCAGTGAGACCGAGGTTAAATCCACAGGGACTAATCTCGTGTGTCTTCTGAAAGCAACTAGAAGTAGAACTAGAAGAAGATGTGAATCTAAATCTAGAAATAAAAGGGAGTAATTGTGAGGGATTTAATTAGAAACATAAGAATTTAAAGGTGGGAACTAGGGTTTCCAAGGATCCACTTATAGCAATCAGGGAGATCTATGCTTGATTTAAGGACACAACTGGAATCAGAGTCCTATCCTCTCCAGTTGGAAGATATATCAAAAGAATCAAATCTGAAATTCCTTTGACTTAATTCTCAATTGATGAGAGTTATGAGGATTGGAAGTGATTCCATCACAAAACCATGCCCAAGAGACTTTGGCTCACAATAGGATATACTAATTCACAGCCAACATAGGAGAACTGTGAAGATTAAAAGGAATTCCATCACCCAACCATGCCCAAGGGATAATACTGAACAACAGGATTTCCTAACTTCTTAATCCCAAAGCATGAAAAGATCATACTCAAAGCTATTACAGATCTACTGTAATTTAAGTCACAATAAACCATTAAAAATTGAAAGTATTTCTTAAATATCAAACTAGAATCAAAGAGAATTCAACATAAATATGAATTAAAGTAATAGAAAACATCCCATCATGCTACAAGCTTCACCTCCCTCTTAGCCCCAGCTAAGAGGTTTAGCCAACCATAGTCATGATTGGAACTAAAACCCTAGAAGAAAGCATGAAAAACTAAGGAAGAAAGAAGAAAAATGCTTAGCGACGGCTCTCCGCCCTTGTGCTTCACTTTTTCAAACCCTAGATTGATTCGATGGATGCCTAGGGATGCCCTGGGGATTCCTATTTATAGTTGTACAACGCCTCCTTCTACACCTCTTTGGAAAAATCTAGAAACTGCCTCAAATTTACGCACTCCGCGTAACTCTGTGTAACTTTACGCAATTCGTTTGATGACATTGAACTACCTTGGATGTCATCGAAGGTTCCTTTTATACATGCTTTTTTCATGCTTTTGTAACTTCATTTGGATTCTGTAACCTTCCATGTCATCGAACCTACCTTCGATGTCATTGAAGAAGCCTTCGATGTCATCAAGAGTTGTTTGAGGAATCAATAATGAGTCCAAAATAGTCCAGTGAGTTTATTTAATTTTTTCAAAAAATTTGATGTCATCGAAGAGACCTTCGATGTCGTCGAGCAAGTCTTCGATGTCATTGACGAAGCCTTCGAGTAATTGAAAATGGTGCCCAATGTGTCCAATGAGTTTTGCCAAAATTCCACAAAAAATTTGATGTCATCAAAGAGGCCTTCGATGTCATCGAGCAATGTTTCGAGTCATCGAAAAATGTCTTTAATTTGTCCAGCGACCAACTCGATTTTCCTTCATAAATTTGATGTCATCGACCTGTGTTCGATGTCATTGAATGGAAGCTTCGATGTCATTGAACGGTGATCGATGACATAGTCAATGTGTATTCCACACTTGTTCCTTCTCCACCTGGTTTTCTTGAATCTTGGGACCTTGAAATCTTCAATCTTTCTCTTAAGATCCATTCTTTGCCTTGGTGATCTTTGAGTGACAAATCCATGCTTTTAGCACCTTTTCCAATCCAAGCTCTTAAATTTACCTTGCAACACAAACATGAGTAAAATAGGACATTAAGTAGTATCATGTTTATAAAATCAAGATATAAATGAGGTTTAATATGCAATATTTGACCCTAAACACACAACATGGAGATACATAGAAGTGAGCAGGAATTTATGAATGCATCAAACTTTCTCTTTATGAATATCCAGTCGATCCCTTCTTACAACACCATCAACTTTCTGGAGTCGATTGACCAATACATTCCATTTTGGATGCGGCCCTATGGGTCAATCCCTAATGGAGGTAGGTGTATTGATAACATCTAAATATTGCATATTTATCCTCTCAATTACACTAGTTTGTATACATTCAAAGTACTTAATTAATTAACAAGCATCTAGTTTGTAAATACGAGGTAATCTGGGAAATTAAGATGAAATCATGACTAAGAAGAAGGATTAAAGTTGAAAAGATTAATTAAGAGAAGACTTAGAGATTTAGAAGTCATTAATGAAGAATTCACATGCAAAAGATCAAAGAAAACCAAGTGCAAATGAGAGAGGACAGACAGGAAGGATCATGCAGTGTAAATAACAAAAATAACAGACTATTTGGTCCCACCTAAGGTTAGTTTGATCCGACCGAATGTGTACAGAATAGTTGAGCAATAAACTGTGATTTTCAGACTTATTTTGGCTCAACTTTAGGTGCGATTGAATCCAGGTTCGATGCCACCGAAGGGGGGGTTCAGTGTGACCTAAGGGAGATAGAGACTCAACATGAAAAATTAGAGAAGTTCAGCTGCAAATGAGCACTAATTCGGTGCAACTGAAGGCTACTGTTGATTGTAGTCGAAGTATAACCAAAGTGCGTAAATTGGAATCAATTTCAAGTCGGTGTGAACTTTTTCTATTTAAAGATGAGTTTTTAGCCTTTATATGTACAAATTAGGGTAGAATGAGTAGAGCAAAGAGTTGTGGAGCTTTCATGGAGTCCTCTAATCCTTTAATTATAGTTAGTTTTTATAATTTTTTATTTGTCATTGTCCCTAATCATATTAGAAGCACTAAATTTTGAGGACGAAATTCCCTTTAAGGGGGTAGATTGTAACACCCCGTACTTTTCAGTACTTGGGTGTTACTATGTAACCTAACTTGATATAAACACAAATCTAACTTATTTGAACATTTTACTTCACTATAGTCTAAATCTGACCGCGGAAAGTAATTCTCATCCATAGATCGAGCAAACACAGTAGATTGAGGCTACTTGTCATTAAAATACACTAATTAAAGTAAGATAAGGAAAAATTGACCCTTATTGTAAGACTCGTATCCTAACCCGTACCGTTCCATAGGCTTCCGCAGTTCTCCTGGTCAAATTCCGGTGACCCATGATCTGTTATCGATGTTTGCTCATGATCCTGAGTCACGTCTTATATATCAGAGTCGACTCGACTTGAAACTTGTACCCTTGCGACCGCGCCGTCTCCGCAGTTCCGACGCCGTGTATTACATGCTGATGCAATACCCGGGCCATGAGATGTGGGCAAGCGCTTAGTTCGAGAAAATGCCGCACATTTGTGAAATTTCAAGAGAATCTCTACAACTTGTCAAATCAATCAAGTACATGTCACATCACCCAAAAGCAACTCAAAGTCAATTCTCTCTCTCTCTCTCTCTCTCTCCACCCATCCCTTTTCAAGTACACCCATCACTCACCCATCACTCACCATCCCTCTCTCCGATCACTTCTCTCCCATCATATCTCTATCTCATTCTCTCTCTCTCTCTCTCATTCTCCAAGCAACTCCAACATCCAAGCAAGCTTCCCATGAGAGAGCTAGTGTGGCCCATCTCCCTACCTCCCATCTCCACCATCCAAGTTTCATCTCAACCCTTAAAACGTGATCCATTGGAGCTTTAGCATGCATTGGCAAAAGAAGGAAGAAGAGATCAAAGGTGGGTGCTTCTATAGGCCTAAATTTCATTCTTTTGATGATGGGCCAAGTGGGACCTACCGATTGATGGTATGGATCTCACTTTGGACCCTAGAGTGGCCGATGACCCACTATGATTCACATGATCATTCCATGATGGGGCCATTCTCAATGGACCCCATCATGATGTTTACTTTCTATTTTGAAAATGGTCATTTAGACCTTGTATTTTGGTGGAGAAAGGATCTCCACCATTGATTTTGATTGGTGGGCCCACATGTAATGGGACCCACTTGATATATGTTGTAATGTATAAAAGGGAGGGCCCATAGTGTCGGGGTCCCTCCATCACTCAGTCTTTCTCACTCTCTCTCTTTCATATTTTTGGTGTGATGATGTGGCCGTGTGGCCCACCCGAATGGACCCCACCTTGATGTCTGTCTTATCTACACCATCCAGTTATTTGGTGGCCCACCTATAACACGTATGTAGGTGGGGCCCACCTTATATATATATGTGTTACCCAAACCATCCATCGTCCAGGGACATTGGACGTGGCTAGATAGTGAAGTGTGAATTGACGGTGAGGTGTACCATCCAGCAACTAAAAACTGATATCAGCTTGGTTCCAAACTTACGATGGGCTGCTCATGTCGGCCCCACCTTGATGTATAAATTAAATCCACACCATCCATCTAATTTCCTTGCTCATTTTAGGCGTTGAGCCAAAAAATGAAGTTAATCCGAATCCCAGGTGGGCCATACCACAAATGTTAAGGGGTTGGGTTACTCATGTCATTTCTTACTTTTTACGTGGGAGGTTTGGAGTGAGTTTTCACTTATGGGACCCATATTGATGTATTTATTAGATCCACACCATACGTCCATTTTCTTGCACATTTTAATTGTGGAGCCCAAAAATCTAATCGATTCAACCATCAGGTGGACCACACCACAACTGATGGTGGTAGTGGGAGCACCCCTCACGTCAACCATGGGGACATGGGGTGGGGGTGTCCCAACCATGGATCCCACCTTGATTTATTTGTTTAATCCATGCCGTCCACCACCTTTCCCATGTACTTTTAGGCTATGAGTCAAAAAATGAGATAAATCTTCATTCTTAGTGGACCGCACCGAGGGAAACAAAGTCCCACCGTTGGTACTTTCTAATATCTACTGTTGTGTGTATAAGTAGTGGACTTATCCATCATTAGACTCCTTTGGTCCATTGAGAGCTGGTAGATATAATAGACGGAATGGATTATCCACTAGTGAGCCCCACATTGTAGAATAAAATAAAAATAAAGGAAGAAAGAGAAGAAGAAGAAGGAAAAAAGTAAGTCCTTGGACGTTATTGTCCAGTGACAGTGAGGGTGGAAGCCTTACTGGGCTGTCACCACACGTGGACCCCACCATGATGAATTTGTTTAATCCACACCGTCCACCATCTCCTCCTTATAATTTTGGGCCATGTGTCAAATTTTAAGGCAAATATGAGTCTCGAGTGGGTCGTACTAAGGGTATGAATGCCCATCTGTTGAAACACTCTAGGGCCCTCTTTGGAGTCCCTTGTCATCCAAACCAATCCTAGTCAGAGTCTATTTGACCTCATTAGAGGTGGCTAAGATGGTGAAGTGATTAGATTATTCATTTGGGGTGTCCCACCATGTACTGTATTGTGAGGCCCAAGATGGTGTATGTGTTGTATATTCACGCTGCTCAGCCATTTCCATTTAATGTAGGGTCGTGGGCCCCATTGAGAGGTAGGCCCAATCCCAAGTGGACCATACTATAAATAGTGGTGATTGAGCGTCCACCATAGGGCTAACTTGGGAGGCCCACCATAATGTGTTATATACCTGTTGTTCATCCATTCTTAGGGACATGGGTTACCTTATGTAGGCCCACCATGATGTATGTGTTACGTGCTCAATACCCACAATGTTGGGGGCTGCCTTGTGAGGCCCACCTTGATGTATATGCTATACACATGTGTGTCCATTCATTTTCCCTGATAGTATAAGGGTCATGGGCCTCATTGTGAGTAGATTCTAATCCCAAATGGGCCACACCTTGGGAGCAATGGTTGTTAAATGTCCACATTGTAAGAGTAATGATGGTTAAATGTCCACATTGTAATCCTCCCTAGGGCCTGTTGTTAGGTCCATTCTCATCTCCTTTAGTGGGTTAGCCTAAATCGTTGGGCCCCCACTGTTATTAGTATGACCCATCTCACGTTAATGGGTTAACCCAAATTATTAGGCTCCCAATATCAATGGTACTCCCACCATGCCTTATAGGATTGTCCAAACCTTAAAGACCACCTTGATGGATGTGTTATATGCATACAGTCCATCCATGTTCGGACTGTGGGACTGCCTTGTGCGGCCCGCCATATTGTGTGTACTGTTCACCCATTTTCTAAGCTTTGGGCTGCCCACCTTGATATCGTGTCTTGTAGAATTGTCCAAGTCATCAAGCTCATCTTGTACTACATGATGGAGTGGGTGAGGAAGCTCATTCCTTGTTCTTAGGCCCATTCTTGATATAAGGAGGACATCTACGCTCATCCTTATGAGGAGAGTACATCATCACTGTGGAATATGCCTAACATAACTTCATAATACTTATGCATCATATGTATTGTCGGGCTACCCCAAAACATTAGGCCCATTGATAATGATGCTTTCTACCATACCCTATAGAACTACCCCAAGCTTTGGATCCCTCCTTGTGATTCGTAGCAGGCCTTCCATAATTAATGTGATCTACCTAGATGCATGAGTTTGCCTAAGCATAGTGACCCAAACCGAGGCCCACTTAGATGATGGGTGAACTACTCGACCCGTTTGTAGGGACACATAGTCCTAAATGAATGGACCCTATTGAGGCCCGACTTGTATTCATATTGGGCCCCATGTGAAAGGAAATCTCACTTGTTATATACCTGCTTGACTCACCCCGTGTGACGTGCCCTACCTTTGAATCGATTGCTAGGACTTCATGTTATGTATCAATAACACCGTCCATCTACCTTCTTAGGACGAGTGTGAAGCTCATCCTTGACATTAATACATCATCATTATTCCCCTTGCCATATGTGGAAGAATATGTGTTACCAAGTTGGGTTTATTCACTATATAGGTCGATTCTGATTGTCGAGGCCGAGTATCGAGGCCGATTCTGATTTTCAAGGACGATTCTGATTGTCGAGGTCGAGTATGGAGGCCAATTTCGAGTGTCGATTCCGATTGTTGAAGTCGATTTCAATTGTTAAGGCCGATTGTTGAGACCTATGTGATGTATATGAAGCCCGTGTTTAAGGCCCAATGTGATGAATATGAGGTCTATGTGATGAGGCTCATTATGATGCATTTGCGGGCCAGGCGATGGAGTCCATTGTGATGTATATTAGGCCCATGTGAGAGGCCCATCATGATGTGTATTAAGCTCTTAAGTGAGACCCATGATGATATATATTAGGCCCTTGTGTGAGGCCCTGGTCCTACTATATGTTCGGCCTTACGTGGGCCACTCCATGGGAGCAATGTTGGTTAAATGTCCACATTTATGGGTAGTGATGGTTAAATGTCCACATTGTCGAGGCTAATTATTGAGCCGGTTATTGATACCGATTATGGGTACGTGACAGCATAGCATCATGATACATGCCCATACGCATTATCTGCATGTTTATTGTGAGATGTAATTGACCCTTGCATATGTCATAATGCAGATGGTTTAAGAGACTCCCTGATAGGTGGAGTTATCCCACATTAGTGCATGGTATGCACAGGATTGATGCATGATTGGACTACATGACTCATGCATCTTGCATTGTGTGATTGTGATTACTATACGCCATATCGACATCAGGGCTGAGATCTCCATAGACATGTCGTGGATGGCCAGATAGGACACTGGAAATGTAAGGCCCATATCCTAGTCCGTAATGTACTGTCGACTCCCGCAAACCTTCCCGACGAATTCCGACAATCCTCAACCTATAATCGACGTTTGTACGTGACCCTAAGCCATTCCTGTAGATTTGATTTGGCTTAATTTGACACTTATACTATCACGACCGCACCGTCGCCGCGGTTCCAATGCTGCGACTCGCGCACCTACCCGATACCCAAGTCGGAAGATGTGGGCCCGCGTTCAGCTCGAGAAAAAACACCGCGCTTCAGCAATACGAAGAGAATCTCTACAACATGTCTCATCACTCAATCACTCGATCAATCAATCAAAGCTTTCTTTCTCTTCAAGTCAACCAACCCCAAAGTCAACTCTTTCTCACCCTCTCTCTTATACACCCATACATGTCAAGTACACCATCACATCACATCCATCACTCCATCACCTATCACCTCTCTTACAACCACCCCCCCCCCCTCTCTCTCTCTTCACACTTTCCAAGCACTAAAGAAGTGGTGGATGTCCAACAATTCTAAGAGAGAAAAGTGAGTGTGTGTGGCCCACTTCCCACCCCAAAATCCTTCATCCTAGTCATTCACTTCTCATCACCCTCCATCAAAGTGAGACACAAGGATGTTTACTTTCTAAGTTTGAAAAAGGGGTCTTCTAGACCTTCCATTTCGGTGGAGAAAGGATCTTCACCATTGATTTTGATCGATGGGCCCATATAGAATGGGACCCACTCGATGTATGTTGTAAATCATGTTAGGGAGGGCCCATAGTGGCGAGGTCCCTCCATCACTTGATCTCTCTCTTTCTCTTTCTCTCCTTCCTTATTTTGTGGCCCACTTAATGAGTTACGAGATGTCCAACTGTTCATCAAAAGGACCCCACCTTGTTGTGTGTCTTGTGCACACTATTCAACCATTTGGTGGCCCACCCTAGTAGCACATCTGTGGGTGGGGCCCACCTTAAAAATATGCTACCCAAACCGTCCAATGTCCCTGGACACTGGACATGGTTGCCTTGAAGTGTGAACCGACAGTGTAGTGTACTATATACACTGATACTTTTTAGAAACTTGGGTGGACCGCTCATATAGGCCCCACCTTGACGTATGCACTTAATCTAAGCCGTCCATTCCATTCTCCAGATCATTTTAGACGTCGAGCCAAAAAATAAAGTCAATTCGGTTTTCTGGAGGGCCATAGTATAAAAAACAGTATTTTCTACTATTGAAATCTATCTTGATGTTTTTGTACCCTAAAATATACTGAATATTTGGCTTAATGGGTCTGTCTTAAGCCCTAGAATCCAACGGCTAAGTCAGATTCCCCTAATGTGGGCTCCACCTATGAAAAACCTCAAAAAAACCCATTATATATATAAGCAGCACTTGTTGCCATTGACATCTAAAGGCGTGCAGCAGGCGCTGCAACACTGGACGCTGGATGGCCAGGGACATGAGTCCTATACATGGGCCCCACCATGATGTGGGTTGAACATCCACATCGTCCATTTTGTGGGCCCCCTCAAGGTAGTGGGCCGCCCCAAAAATCAGTGATATGGGGGACTCAGGTGGCCCACGTTACAGGAGATAGTGTGGTCGAACGTCTGCCATTGAAACCCCTTTTAGGTTGACAGAAGCTTTGGATCATATGAGATTTGTTTTTCCTTTCATCCAAATATGCGTGGCGTTATCAACAGATTGGATGTCAGAGAAACACTATGGTGGGCCCTACGTGGGACCCACTGATGTATGTACTGTATTCCACACCATCCAGGGAAAGTGGGCTGTACCATGATGTATGTATTTTATTCCACTGCCCACACCACTGGACGGTGGGACCCAACCTACATGTGGTATGTCTAATATCCAAGCCGTTCATCTATTGAACAGTGTGGGCCAGCAGCCCTCCTAGCTGATGTGGGTCCCATATGATGTATTGTTACATCCAAACCGTTCATCTGTTTATCCACACCGTCCAGATTATGTTGGATGGTGCTGGACACATCTGTTTATCCACAACGTCCAGATTATACTGGACGGTGCTGGACAAGGTTTGGACAGTGCTAGACAATGTTTGGATGGTACTAATTTGCATAGGCAATGTTTGGATGATGCTGATTTACCTAGACAATGTTTGGACAGTGCTGATCATCATTAGTGGGCCATGTGCCCCCATTGAATGATAGTGTACAGTGATATACATATTACACCTACAACTATTGAAATAATTTTAGATGTAATCCAAGCTCCCATTTGTGAGGCCTACCTCAATGTATTTTGTGGCCCATCTGTGAGGCCCATGGCCCACCTTGATGTATTTTGTGGCCATCTGTGAGGCCCACCTTGATGTACTTTGTGGCTTATCTGTCCGGCCCACTTTGATATGTTTTGTGGCCTAATCGAGAGGCCCACCTTGATATACTTGTGGCCCATCTTGATGTATAGGCTTTCCCACGCTGTCTACCCATTTTTAGGCCCACCTATTGTATGCAAGGCACACTTGATGTATGTGGGTCCCATGAGTGAGGTCTGTCGTTACGAGCCACCTTGATATATGTATTTTATATACACATTGTCCATTTGAACGGTGCTGTATGGGCCCACCATGATGTATGTGATTTGCAGCAATGCCACCATCAGTTTTATGGGACGGTGGGCCCCTTAATGCATGCGTTCTATACCCAGCCGTCCATTTGTTTTATCGTAGGATGGGTAGGGCCCACTTTGAGATGTGTTATATATTCACACCGCCCATCCACGTGATGTACGTGTTTGATCCAAGCGACCCGATGTGATGTATAAGGCCCATTAATGCAGCCCATTGCGATGTGTGAGACCCACGCAATGCATTCTACTTGATGTATATGAGGCCCACTGGTGCGACCCATGTGATATGGCCGATTCGATATATATAAGGCCCATTGGTGCGACCTATTATGATGTATTTTGGCTCATGCGAGAGGCCCATTATGTTGTATTTGTTGCCTAGTTGATAAGGCTCGTTGTGATGTATTTGTCACCCAGCTAATAAGGCCCATTGTGATGTATTTATGGCCCACATGGCTAGGCCTAATGTGGTGTATATGTGGCCCTATGCGATGAATGTGCACCGGTGTACTGTGTGATTCCTCCATGGTTTATGTAATGATGTTTATGGTGGGCTATGCCTTGGGAGCAATGTTTGTTTGACGTTCACATTGTAAGAATAATGTTGGTTAAATGTCTGCTTTATAACTCTCCCTAGGGCTCATTGAAAAGCCCATACTTGTTGCATGTAGGCCATCTAGGCTCGTCTTCCTTGTGAGGATAGTTCATCACCTTATAACATGCTTACCGTAACTCTATAATTCATGCCCATACGCATCATATGTATGTTTGATATGAGTAGTGACTGATCTTAGCATATGCCATTGGGCAGACTATTTATGGGATTCACTGATAGGAGTTACCCACATGAGTGCGTGGTACGTGTAAGATTACTGCATGACTAGATAGTGTGACTCATGCATCTCGCATATGTGTGACATGATCATTGTACGCCCTAGCGACATCAGGGCTATGGCCTCCATAGACACATCGTGGATGGCCAGATGGGACACTGAAAATGCTTTGTTCTAACACTATGGGTACATAGGATGTCCTTGGGTGAAAGTCCCAGAACCTCCTTGGTACCAGGAGATGCTTCAACGTCTAGACCTAGTGGAATATGAGCGCCGATGCCTAAACCATGAGGCCGTGTCTCCCACCGTGTCATGGTCGGTCGGAAGGGAGTGTGGTCTTATCTGCCCGAGTGAAGGGGCTATAAGCTAGGCTGAGTTTGACTAGCTCACAAATGAGCCTGCTATCGACGAGCCGAGTAGGTATTAACAGACTATTGGTCAAGCAGATAGTGTGTTCTCTTCTACTCGTTGGGTTGTGCGGCTAGGGAGGCGGCAGTCAGTGTGGAGTGTAATAGACCCCAGTGATGATCCCAGAGGAACTGTACTGATATATGGACATGATATGGGACTGACATGATGACACCTAATCATTGTTGCTCATGTGGGTGGGCGTACGTGGTGGACGTTGATGTGGGCGGGGCTGAGGCCTGGGCGAGCTACCAGTGGTTGGCAGGCTACTGTGCTGGCAGGCTAATGAGCAAGAGTTACGTACTCAGTCATTAATCCATTCACTATCCACTCGGGCTGGTGGTGTGCAACAATTTGTTATGTGTACCTTCGCAATGGCTAGGATTTTGGTTGGCTTATTGGTTATATTTACACTTCTTATTGTTTCCTAGCTATCTTGCGGTGTTTGATCGTATTATGATTTTCGGGTGGAGCGGGTGTTCGATGGAGCGGGTGTTTACTTAGCGATTTCCTATCCATCTTGCAGTGTTCACGTACGATATGATTTTCGGGTGGTCTAGAGTTTATGTGTTGTTTGTCTCTTCATCTTGCGATGTTCAGTCATACCATGATTTTCGGGTGGAGCGGGTGTTTTCTTAGCGATTTCCTAGCCTTCTTGCGGTGTTCACGTACGATATGATTCCCGAGTGAAGTAGACGTCGGTATATTGTTCTCTCTTCATCTTGCTGTGTTCAGTAATACATGATTTACAGGTGGAAAGGGTGTTCGCTTAGCGATTTCCTAGCCATCTTACAGTGTTCAATTACGATATGATTCCCGAGTGAAGTAGAGGTTTAAAGATTGATTTTCTATTCACCTTATGGATTTCACTTGTACCATGATTTTCGGGTGAAGCGGGTGTTCGTTTAGCGATTTCCTAGCCATCTTGCGGTGTTCACATACAATGTGATTTTTGGGTGTAATAGAAAGTCATATGGTTGATTGTTTGATCACCTAAACATATATCCTTATATTGCGATTGCAATTATGTTTGCTTATGATGAGATTCTATTGACTGGCCTGATTTTTGAGTGTATGATCATGATTATGAATTGTCCTGTTTAATATATCCATCTTCATGACTTGCGAACTGTATTGGATTATGAATGATGAGTGTGCAATCTTAGAGGGTGCTCCTCACTACGATAGCCATTGGCGCTATCAAACCATAACAGTTGATGCAGGTGTAGAGCAAGCTGATGCTGTTATAGGGTTGCTACAGGGTTTCACATCCCAAGAGTGTTGTAATTTACTTTATTTGACATGTAATATTATTTCATTTTGTAATTGTAAGAATGGGGGCATTGGTTTGTATAAGTCCTTATGGGCGACTTCTTGTATATTCCAAATGTAAATGAAATTTTCTTTTATGTCGATTTATCCACTCTACACTTATCTGCTTACTCTGAATGAAAAAAAAAATGTGTACTTAAATTTGACCATCCTTTAAGGTTAACACTCGAATTTTCGGGAAACGGGTCATATACTCGGGTTCTGAAAAGTCCGGGCATTACAATTGGTATCAGAGCATAGTTTGGACAAACTTGGCCTTGAGAAATGATCTTATACAAGCCTTAAATGTCCCAAGTTAGGATGTTTGAAACTAGAAATTTGGACTTAGGAGAAATTCCCTTAGACTCG
Organism: Magnolia changhungtana; assembly: GCA_030180095.1. NCBI lineage: Eukaryota > Viridiplantae > Streptophyta > Magnoliopsida > Magnoliales > Magnoliaceae > Magnolia > Magnolia changhungtana. Next base: position 1,852,343 of record JASAUF010000150.1, read on the forward strand.
GGAGAATCATTGTAAATATAGAAACCCGAACTTAAGTTCCCTTGGAGATTATTAGAACAATTATTTGAACTTATGAGAATCACTTTATAGCTAGGAGAAATTGAGAACACAAAAACTAGAGGTTCTAAACTCCCAGTGGAATTGTTGGATAATCGCAGAACTTAGAAATAAACTTAGGCCTCCTTGAATATTTAGGTTTAGTCATTTGAAACTTAGAAACGAAAACTCTGGTTCCCCTATAAACAACAGGACCGTTGTATGAAATTTAGAAATGCAGTTTTGGTTCCCTTGTAAACTACCAAAATAGTTATGTGGACTTAGGAATTAAATGTGTACCAAATATTCATCATGATGTACATAAGACTACATAAGGACATTCCTTATACTTGACTTTCAAATGAAAATTTTCTTAAAAAAATCCAAGATATGAACTTTCCTAAAACTTCGTAGTAAAGGATAACACGCTTGCAATAATAAGCAAATGGATCGAATGTAGACTTGTACGAATTCCCTTAACCACCATGTTGTACATTTGATCGAAAATAAGTGCTCCCTAAACTAAGGATCACACTGGGAAAGTAATCTGAACTCCCTAATACATCTCTTTACTTATAAATAATCCTTCCTATAAATTATAGCACATGAAATTAATTACAAGTGAAGTGATGGAATTTTGGGTAAGTTTTCAACGCTAGGCTGCGCATGTTGGGATTAGTTTTAAAATCCTAAGTGAGTTTAGAAATTTCTGACTCAAACTTTAGGTAGAAATCTTGATTCTGGGATTTTCGGTTAGTGCGTTAAGGAATCAGAGTGCGCATTGGAAGCATAATGGGCAACGTGGTCTTATCCGTTATGGAGGTAGAAAATCACGTGATATTCCCCATGAGTCTAGAGTAATAAGGATCACGAGTGGATGGAACCATATTTAAACAACGCTTACATGGTTTGGCTCAAAGTTCTAAGTCCTAACAAATCTCAACGATCTCGTTGCCCTGATCAAGCAAAGAATCGAGATTTAACAGGATTGTGAATTGCTACCGAAATCCTCTGTCTTCCAAGTAGATGATCGGCATATCGGGCTCAAACCCACTACAACTATCTACCTGTGACAGCTCGAACATTGTACTTTAGATGCTAGGAACTATCATTCAAGGTAAAGGAAAATAAAAAGCAAGGCTAGGCTATTAGTACTTACCACCCAAATGAACTTAAAATCTTAGTAAGTGATATGAGAAATCCCGATGTTGACAAGCATTAGTAAGATCCCCTAGTTCTAGTTAATACTGAAATGATTCCTAAAATTTAGTGGAACCTAAACGCATTAGTTGATTTGCTAGGATGAAGAGTTAAGGGTTGTGGTAGATTGGGGCATAGCATTGAAATTTCACACTTAAACATACATGAAATAGGGTACACCTTGTCACCTAATCTCGAGGGCGAGATCTTCTTTACGGGGGGGGGGGGGTAGATTGTAACAACCCCAGTCCCTTAGGCGACACGCTTCATAGGGAAAGGAGTGACTGCTTAGAGACATAGAAAGTAAATTGTCTTCATCCCATTTAAGGTAGAAGTATTGAATTTCGAGGACGAAATTCTCTTTAAGGGGGGTAGATTGTAACACCCCGTACTTTCTGTACTCGGGTGTTACCATAAGAATCCGACTTAGTATAAATACAACCCCGATTTATGTGAACATTAACACTCTGGCCTAAATCCAACCATCGAGATGGTGGAGCAACTACGAGATTCGAGATCTACCATTCAACTGAGATGTAAGGGAATCTAATTGTAGGAGTGATCGTCAGACCTAGAGCTATAGATCTACCTCAAAGCCTGAGGGGTGGCCTATCTTAAGTTGATACCTTAATAATTCATTTTAAATGTGATGTAATTATACATATATATATATTAAAATACAAAGTAATTTTATAATTATTCGTAATAAAACATATGTTACTTAATTTATTCAAATTATGTATATTATTTAAACTATAAATAAAATGAATTGTATGCCAACACATTATCATATAATTGAGGTACATTAACTAATATTTACATTTTTTAAATTTAACTATATATTATTATATTATATTATATATATAAAATATACATCACTTAACATAAATTTTGCTATACTAATATATGCATAAATAATCACAAAAATAAATTAAAAGTATTAATGATTTTCAATAAATGGTTATCAATAACTAGTAATGTATTATACCAAAGAAATATCTAAATGAATGTATATTATATAATCTGAAATATTATTTACAAATATTTATTGTAATGGATATATAAGAATATTATATTAATTAACTATAACACACTTAGAATATTGTTAATGATATTTATCTATAATATTACCAATTAAATACTTTATTAATTGATAAATGACTATTAATATAAAATATATATAGATTTGCATGTAAGATGATGCTAGCGTGAATAGGTGGGGGACCTGATTGGCTCACCAGTTAGGTGAATGGTCCTGATCACGAGAATGGACCTTAGATCATCGTAAATTGTCGGTGGTTGGCACTTAAGGACACAATTTAGATGATATCGCCCACCTAAGCCATGGACTCGCCTCATTCTTTGGACTAGGGCCTAATGTGGGCTGAAGAAACGGATGAACGGTATGGATTGGTCACAAACATCACAATGGACCCCACACTGAGGAGCGCGTGCACCTCAGCCGATGTGCAAGACGTGCACTGTATATGTGGGAGCGGTCAAAGCGGGCTGACCCGCGTCTTACTTAAAAGGGGGAGACACCTCTCCCTCTCTCTGCATTTTTGCCAGCGAACGAACGCCGTCCGTTTGGCTTGGAGAGGACCCACCATCAGCATCCCATTTAAATATCCAAACCGTTCATATTATGGAGGACCCAGAGCTATGCAAATCCTGCCCAATTTCACGTGACTACTCGCACATGCACGATCACAAACACCTGCGCAAGGAGACTGTCCGTGCTTTTTTTCCCTTTCCAAAAACGGAAAGATCTGTTTTTTCTCCCCGCTGGCAATCTGTGTGCCTATGCGTCCATCCGTCCTAGCCTTTCGTTTAGGCTGATCTCAGCCATTCATTCCTGCCCACATGGATCTGGTTTTGGTAGAAAACCAGTGCAAGAAAACCACCGGCTGCAACCTGTTTCTAAAGACTGGACCGTGGGATTCAATCCAGGCCATGCATTCTCCATCCGACGATCTCAGATTGCTCAGGGCATCAAGAAAAGAGGAAATAAAGTATAAGCATTCGCTGCTCTCCTGCTTGCAGCCGCACCCACTAAAAGTCGCCCGCTTTCTTCCAAAACGTGAACCCACCATTGAAACCGGCCTGGAACTCGGAAATCTCCCCCCTGTAAGCTCCCTTGGATTGATTCTTACAGTCTTAAAGGCTCAGATTTGGGAAAGATCCCTCGGATGGCGATTTGCCATTAGAAGCCGGTCATCTTCCTCTTCAGAAACCACCCACCTCACCATCATTTGTGAGCATTGATTCATGAACTACTCGCTCATCAGGTAGGCCATGTCTATTATTAATGGTAGCCTTGAAACAATCCCATATTCGTGTCTTAGTCAGTAGGTGGAACTAGGTGGCACGTGAGGCTCGTTGTCGAGTCGAGTGGAGTCGACTCGTTGTCTCTCCCAGTTGTTATAACCTTCGTGAGGTGCTGGACTGTCTGAGTCCATATCCAGTCGAGTAGTGGAAGTGAAAAGAGTGAGGATGATGTCCTCCTTGTTGTCCACTGATGCACCAAGATGCAGCCCGGTTTGTCAGAGTCGGGCTCGAGTTCGGGTTGTGTCCAGCTCCGTTCTGGGATGCTGCTACTACTGCTGCTAGCGCCACTTCTTGCCATCTGCTGCTGTTGGTGCACTGAGCGGGACCGACTCAACAGTTGTGTTCGGGTCAAACCAGCAAGTAGGAGGGAGGAGAAGGGACGTTGATCTCCTTCCTGAAGTTGTTGTTGCGTCGGGTGGGACGACTCAGGCTGAGTTGCTGCCCCGGTGTTGTCCACTCAAACACCACCTATGTCCAAACATTGCTGGACTTGTTTATGTAAAAGGTAAAGGAAAGAAGAAAGAAAAAGAGAAGAAGAGGGAGGAAGGAAGTGAGAGAGAAGAGAAGAGGAGCGAGTGGCCTTTGGTGGCTGCCGAGTTAACTCGGCTGAAACCGAGTCCAGTCAGTCAAGTTGGTGTTTAGGACCTGATCCAGTCATGGCTGGACATTCCAGCTAAAATATAAGAAAAACAAAAGAAAAGAAAGAAAGAAAGGAGAAGAGGTGAGAGAGACAGGCAGAGCTTGGGTCGGGGCTTCTATCAAGTCAAGATCGAGTCAGCTCACTGTCCAACCTAGCCGCCATTACTTGGCAGGTCACAATTGAATTTGTGCCATGCTGGCTGATCTGGATCAGAGCCGCCAAGATAAGCTACTAAGTCGAGATCTGAAGTGTAAAGCCTCTAAGTCAGATCTTCCTATTTCAATTGATTTATAATCAAGATGAATTCAAGTTAGAGTCGGAGTGAGTCAAATCAATCGTACAAAGTGAGTTAATCTCTTAATTATTTTATAGGAATATTATTAAAACTTGATCTAGGTAATTTAATATTATTTTCTAATTTTAATTTAAACTTCCCAATTTTCACCATTGAGTCACATTTAAGTAAGTTGTACTGATTGAGCTCGAACAAATGCTAGTTGATAGGACTTGATCTTAAGATTTGTTTTGGCATCGTTAGCAACTTGGGTAGTGAACCTACACAATCTAAGGTGAGGACTCACCCTTTGAGCTTCCCACTTAATTTCATCAATCTGGATATAGATGATGGCATGATTCCCTTAACTGAGTTATTTACTTTACTATTGAATATGCTAATTTGTTGTATAGTTAATTCATGTGTTGTGTGATAAACATTTCTTTTAAATTATAACATGCATGAATGGTTCGATGATAACTTTCTATCCTTTATGGTATATGTATTAGTTTATTTATATGCTACTACTTGTGCTTGAATGATGAATTGAATAGAACTTACCTTGGACTTATGATTCTGCAGTCCCCATTTGCCTTACATGGCTTGAATCGCTCATTTGCCCTTTGTAGCTTATTGGTTATATTTACACTTCTTGTTGTTTCCTAACCATCTTGCGGTGTTCGGTCGTATTGTGATTTCCGGGTGGAGCGGATGTTCGCTTGGCGTTTCCTAGCCATCTTGCGGTGTTCACATACAACACGATTTCTGGGTGGTATAGAGTTTATATGTTGATTTTCTAACCATCTTGCAGTGTTCAGTCGTACCATGATTTTCGGGTGGAGCGGGTGTTGGCTTAGTGATTTTCTAGCCATCATGTGGTATTCACATACGATATGATTTTTGGGTAGTCTAGAATTTGTATGTTGTTTATCTCTTCATCTTGCGGTGTTCAGTCATTCCATGATTTCCGGGTGGAGTGGGTGTTCGCTTGGCAATTTTCTAGCCATCTTGCGGTGTTCATGTTCGATATGATTTTTTGGGTGAAGTAGACGTCGGTATATTGTTCTCTCTTCATCTTGCGGTGTTCAGTCGTACCATGATTTTCGGGTGGAGTGGGTGTTCGCTTAGCGATTTCCTAGTCATCTTGCGGTGTTCATGAACGATATGATTCCTGAGTGAAGTAGAGGTTTAAAGGTTGATTTTCTATTCACCATATAGACTTCACTTGTACCATGATTTTCGGGTGGAGCGAGTGTTCCTTAGCGATTTCCTAGCCATCTTACGGTGTTCATGTACAGTGTGATTTTCGGGTGTAATAGAAAGTCATATGGTTGATTCTTTGATTACCTGAATATATATCCTTATATTGTGATTGCGATTATGTTTGCTTATGATGAGATTCTGTTGATTGCCTTGATTTTTGAGTGTATGATCATGATTATCAATTATCCTATTTAATATATCCATCTTCATGACTTGCGAGCTATATTGGATTATGAATGATGAGTGTTCAATCTTAGAGGGTGCTCCTCACTACGATCGCTATTGACGCTATTAAACCGTAATAGTTGATGCAGGTGTAGAGTAAGCAGATGCTGTTTGCAGGGTTGCTACAGGGTTTCACATCCCAAGAGTGTTGTAATTACTTTATTTCACTTATAATATTATTTCATTTTATAATTGTAAGAATGAGGACATTGGTTTGTATAAGTCATTATGGGTAACTTCTTGTATATTCCAAATGTAAATGAAATTTTCCTTTATGCCGATTTATCCACTCTACGCTTATCTGCTTACTCTAAATGAAAAAAAAATGCGTACTCGAATTTGACCATCCTTTAAGGTTAACACTCAGGTTTTCGGGAAACGGGTTATATACTTGGGTCCTGAAAAGTCGAGGCGTTACACAGGATGAGGATCTTTTTGAGGTCCATCGATGAGAGCGTGTGGTAAGCCAAAGTGATTAGATGGAACCCACCTACGTCTGAAGTTCTAGGCACCGTTGGAACTAAGATTGTTAAAGAAACACCGTATAATGTGGACCACTCTTCAGAACAATGAGAGCAGTGCCAATGCCAAAGCTTTAAATGCAATCACTTGTGCACTATCACCAAATGAGTTTAAAAGAATTATATCTTGTGATATTGCAAAACAAGCTTGGGATATCTTAAAAATGACACACGAGGGAACAACTATTGTAAAAAAAGTCTAAGGTTCAGATCCTCACCACTAGGTTTGAGGAAATACGTATGGAAGAAAATGAATCATTCATGGACTTCTATACTAAACTGAATGACATAATTAACTCAATGTGGGGTCTTGGAGATAGCATTCCGGAAAGTAGTGTTTGTGCAAAGATACTACGCTCACTTCCTGAGTGGTTCAATTCTAAGCTAACAGTCATTCAGGAACTTCGAGACACAGATAATATGAGGGTTAAAGAGTTTGTCGGTTCTCTACAAACCTGCAAGTTAAATTTCATGGCTCCTAACGTTAAGTCAATAGCCCTTAAATCATCTAAATCTATTTCTCAAGATAATAATAATAATTCTGATTGTGAAAACTTAGAGGATGATATGACCTTATTAGCCAAGAAGTTTTATAAGATTTTCAAAAGTAAAAAGAGAGGTGATTTTCAAAAACCCTCTGAGAAGAAAAAGGGTAGAACTAAAAATTGAAAATCACTAAAAGATAGTCAATGCTTCAACTGCCATGAATACGGGCATTTGGCAAATAAGTGCCCTAAAAGGGATAAGCCAAAGAGAAAAGGCATGTTGACCACATGGGATGAATCATCCTCCTCTAAAACTTCTTCTAAGTCGGATGATTCAGAACCCGAATCTACAACTAAAGTCAAGGCCCTAATGACTCTAGCCAAAGCCACTTCCACAGATAGTTGTGATGCATCTGAATATGAAAATCTGAGGAGTGACCCTGAAAATGAAGACGATCTTCAGGATGCCTACAATGCCCTATACAGGGAAAGTTGTAAGATTGCTGTCAAGCTTAAACTTCAAAAAGAAAAGTTTATAAATTTAAAAGAGGATTTTGAAAACTTAGTTTTAGAAAAATCACATATTTCTAATTGTTTTGAAAAAACTAATGTGATTTAGATTTCAAAACATCTCAACTTGAAAACCTAAAATCAGAAAATGAGAAATTAAAAATAGAAGTCTCTTCTCTCTTGAGTTCAAAGGATACTTGGTGGTATGCCCAGGGAGACCCTAAACTTAAAAATTTACTAACCGGATTAAGAAAATGTGGAGATAGATCAAGTCTGGGCTATGATAAAAACATACCTCTGAAAAATCAGATTACTCCTAAGTATGTTAAAGGAGAGTCCTCCAACTCAAAAGGGAAAAGCTTGAATCAAAATGGTTTTTAAAATCCTAAAACTTTTCAAGCTACCAAACCTAATATCAACCATATCAATCTTATAAATCAAAATTATAATCCCTTAGCTGAGAAGATTGTTGATTTACTTAAGGAGCTTTTGAAAACTAACCCGAATAGTAAAATTAATAATAACTATAAGAGTAGAAAAATCAACAGTGCTCTAAAACCCAAAATGGTGATGAAATGGGTCCCAAAGGTTACTTGTCTAGTTTCCCACACTGCTTTCAAGGCTTCAAGTCAATTAAAGTGGTACATAAATAGTGGCTGCTCTAGACACATGATAGGTGATAGAGATTTGTTCACCAACTACAAAGAAATGACTGACGGGTTAGTCACATTTGGTGATGGGAGCAACTACAGAATAATTGGCCAAGGTATGGTTAAACTTTTCAATCTTCCTCCTTTTGAAAATGTTTTATTCGTAGAAGGTCTTAAGCATAATCTTTTAAGTATTTCACAAATCTGCTATAATAAATGTAGCATCAAATTCACTAATCAAGGTTGTGAGATTTCTAATGAGAAAGGTTGTGTGATATTGAATGGTCGAAGAATGTCTAAAAATTGCTATATTGTGAGTAATACTAACTTGTATAAATTATCGTGTTACATGGTCCAAACCAATGAGATCGAATTATGGCATAAACGCCTTGGACAAATACACTACCAAAATTTATATAGACTGAGTAAGGCCGATCTAATAAGAGGTCTACCCAAATTGAAGAAAATGGATAATATTTATGATAAATGTCAAATCAGAAAACAAACAAGGAGTAGTCATAAGAAAGTGAACTCCTTTGCCACATCTAAACCCCTTGAACTCCTTCACATGGATCTTGTTGGACCAACTAGAATGGAGAGTTGAGGTAGAAAGAAATACTTTCTGGTAATTGTGGATGACTTTACCTGATATACATGGGTAGATTTCATGAGAGAGAAGTCTGAAACTCTCGATGAAGTGAAAAGGATACTTAAGTGTATCCAAATTGAAAAGGAAGTGAATATCTCTAAAATATGAAGTGACCATGGATTGAAATTTGAGAATAACAATTTTGATAAGTTTTGTAGCGATCACGGGATATCACATGATTTTTTTTCACCTAAGACACCTCAACAAAATGGGGTGGTTGAAAGGAAAAACCGTGTGCTTCATGAAATGGCCAATGTTATGTTAAATAGCATGAAGTTACCTAAAAATCTTTGGGCTGAAGCTATGAATACTTCATGTTATATAATAAACTATGTTTATATTAAAAAATCAAACGATAAAACAGCATATGAACTGTGGTTTAATAAAAAGCCTACAGTTAAATACTTTCGAGTTTTTGGCATTAAGTGTTATATTTTGCATGACCGCGAAAATTTAAGGAAGTTCGACACTAAAAGTGATGAAGGGATCTTCTTAGGGTATACTCTAAACAGTCGAGCATATCGTGTTCTCAACAAGAGGACCAGTGTCATTCAGGAATCCATAAATGTTGTTATTGATGATCACCTGAATACACCACCTCTAAGTTCAGAAGATGATGAAGTCAATTTTATAAATAAACCTGACTCTTCATCTTATCAAGTTAACACTGAACTTCGATCAGTTAAAGACCATCCTACTGATCAAATTCTAGGTAACCCTCTCACTGGTGTGCGTACATGAAAACAATTGAAAAACATATGCAATTATGTGTGTTTTACTTCCCAAGTTGAGCCGCCTAATGTAAAAGAGGCTCTTGATGATGAAAACTAGATTGTAGCCATGCAAGATGAACTGAATCAATTCATTTGAAATGATGTGTAGCATTTGGTTCCTAGACTGGCTGATAAACATATCATTAGAACTAAGTGGATCTTTAAAAATAAGTCTGATGAGTTAGGGAATATTATAAGAAACAACGCTAGACTGGTTGTACAAGGGTACACACAGATAGAAGGGATCGATTATGATGAAACTTTTGCCCTAGTAGCTCGTCTTGAATCCGTCAAATTATTCATATCAATTGCTTGTTTCAAAAAATTTAAAATTTATCAAATGGATGTCAAGAGTGCTTTCTTAAACAGTGATTTACATGAATAAGTTTATGTAGAACAACCAAAGAATTTTGAAGACTCTAAACACACTGATCATGTTTATCGCCTAAAAAAGGCACTCTATGGTTTAAAACAAGCTCCCAGGGCATGGTATGAGAAGCTGACTAAGTTTTTACTAAGTTATAACTTCGAAATGGGGAGTGTTAATAAAACCTTATTTGTTAAGAAAACTAATGAACACATACTTATAGTGCAGATAAATGTTGATGACATTATCTATGACTCTACATGTTCTAACCTATCTACTGAGTTTGCAGAGATGATGAAGTCCAAGTTTGAAATGAGCATGGTTGGAGAACCGAATTACTTCTTAGGTCTGCAAGTAAAACAACTTAAAGACGGTATTTTCATTTCTCAAACCAAGTATGCTCTAAACTTGGCTAAGAAGTTTGGTTTTAAAAGTGGTAAGAACTTTGATACTCCTATGAGTACAACTCTTAAGCCATCTAAAGATGCAATAGGTAAGAGCGTAAATCCTAGGTTGTATCACAGTATAATTGGCAGTCTGTTATATTTAACTGTGAGTCGACCTGATATTGCATTTAGTGTAGGAATCTGTGCTAGATATCAATCTGAACCTAAGGAATCCCACCCGATTGTTGTTAAGAGGATTATGAGGTATGTCACAACTACAGTTAATTTAGGTCTATGGTATCCACTTGATACTAATGTTCAATTAGCTGGATACTCGGATGCTGATTGGGCTGGGAATATAGACGATCGAAAATCTACTAGCGATGGTTGCTTTTATGTTGGGAACTATTTAGTTTCCTTGCATAGCAAGAAACGAAGTTCCGTATCCCTATCCACAGCTGAGGCTGAATATATCGCAGCTAGAAATGCCTGCACTCAGCTTGTGTGGATGAAAAAAATATTGAATGATTACGAGATTGCACAAGACACAATGATTTTATATTGCGATAACTCTAGCACAATCAATATCTATAAGAATCCCATCCAGCATTCCCATACCAAACATATTGACAATATGTATCACTATATTCAGGAATTAGTGGAAGAGAAAATTATTTCATTAGACTATTTGCAGACTGAAAACCAACTTGCTAACATATATATTCACTAAACCACTTGACAAAAACAGGTTTTCCAAATTAAAATTGGATATTGGTATGTGTAATTCTTCTTGAAATGTTCTTGATTACATACTTGCACTATTGTGTATTTTTGTGTAATTTTATTTCATTTTAAAATCTGAGAAAAAATAATAATATATGCATTTTTTTTGTGCTCTCATGACCGGTCGAGCACATACATGACCAGTCATAGCATGAAAATTTCCCAAGATAAACAAATGAAGTATATACATAAATATTTTAAAAGCATAAATAAGGGATTACACCAGATTGGTCCATCCATTCCACCTCCCTCTTCATCTAGTTCTGATTAGTTTGTTTACTTTTGTTGGGATTGTAATACTTAACTTACCTTTACTTTTCTTGGTGACTCTGAATTTTGGACATGTTTAAGTTAGTTTGATGTTGATACTCCTATTATTATGGTTTAATTTGCTAACTTTCACACTCTTTCATACTCTCTTCACTTATTAGCTACCACATTTCATATTTTTTTAAAATCTTTTCTTCCTTTGTCATTTTGTGACAAAAAGGGGGAGAAATTGAGTATTTGATTGCTTATATCTTAATCTATTTTATGATAACGTGGTTATTTAAATGAGATTTAGAGATGTGGATGCATGTACTGTGTGGAAAAAAGGATTTTTTTTTTTTAAATGTATATGTATCTCTTAATACAGGTCTCTAGTGAGCTTAAGTTAAAGGGGAGTTGATTGAGGGGGAGTTTGTGGTTGTTAGATTTTGTTTGAATTGAGTGAATCTATGTATTAGAATATGTTAATCTTCTGTAAGTTGGTTTTGTCACAAATTTGACAAAGGGGGAGATTGTAATTGCTATGTTGTAAATCTAATACCCTGAGTTGTCAAATTTGTTGTAACAAAACACTTCAGTATGGTTGACTTGTTTTGATAGATGGAAAGTTCATCTTCAAGTTCAAATTGATGGGAAGTTCACCTTCACTCGAAGATGAGCGTGGTGTTATCTACATCGACGTTATATGTGCTACAAGTACGCATGTTTAACTACAACAAAATAAGTTAAAGATCATCAAGTCAAGGTACTCAAGCTCAAGTACATCATTATTTCAATATTCAAGCTTAAAGTTCAAGCTTATGTTAAAGCTCAACATCAAGTCTCAAATTCAAGCTCAAGTACACTACTTCAAGCTCAAGTCACAAGAACAAGCTCAAGTACATTTGCTCAAGTCTCTAGACACAAGTTCGAGACAAGTTCAAGTGTATGAGGTCAAGCTTCATGTGCTTCAAAGTGACCTATCTACCGAAGCGACTGATGGTTCAATGTCAATAGTCACATTTAAGGTGTACATGACCCTAGAAAGACCTTAGGATTAGGTCATTAACATTACATATTTAAGTTAAGTCATTATACTTAATTTAGGCTTTAGTTCGACTAGTCCTAGTCTTGGTTCGACTAGTCCAGGCACTGGCTCAACCAGTCCAGGGTTTTTCTCAACCAGTCTAGATTTAAATTCAAAAATTTTGAATTTTCTGGTAGGTCCTCGACCAGTCGAGTACTCTGCTTGACCGGTCGTGGAGACTGGTTCGACCAGTCGAGTGTGACTCAACTCGAACTCCAGCAACGTAATTTTTATTCACTTGACCACTCGAGCGCTTTACTAGACCAGTCGAGCGAGCCACTGACCAATCAAGGGTCTGTTTTATCCGATCGTACCATAAAATTTTAAATTTCGTTCGGCTAGGACCAGTCGAGTGAACCGATTTGCAGCCTATAAATAGTGGACATTTCTCAGAATTTATCATTCATTCCATGCCAATTTTAGCCACTACTCTGAGAAATAAGTCCCTACTATTGAGAAGTTACTGTGAGGTATTTAAAATTTATTTTAATAACTTTTTAGTTATTTAATTTCTTAATCTCTTGATTCCATTCTATTTGATTTAAAAAGGAGATTTTGATTTAACCCTTTGTGAGATCTAAGAAATTGAATCCAAGTAGAACCCCTTCATTTGTGAGATTGAACTTTGAACATCTTCGTCTACAAAGAACCAGTTCTACAGGTTACATCAAAGAACATTCTTCAGATAAGTATTTTATTTCAATTTTTTGTATTTTTGGTTTGTGAGATTCAGCCAAGAAAATCTCTGTTCGTGGTTTTGACTAAGATCAGCCAGGAAAATCTCAGCGTGGAGTTTTTTATTGTGTAAGCCCACTAAAAAACACATCTGTAAAGGTTTTAAGGTGAACCTTGGAAAACCTTCTTTCTTAGTGAAAGCTAATATCCCATGGGTGTGGATAATGGGAGTGGAGTAGTTATGTGGTTGTTTTTGAATAGTTGATGTACACACATGAATCACTATAATTCTTGGAGTTGTGGTGGATGATTGTATTTGTTTATGTGTGTGAATGTTATAATCTATTTTATGCTTTTATGGTGAATGTTGTAATAGCTAGGTTCATTTCTTTTGCCTCTGTATCAGTTTGAGTTTTTGATACTCATAGGCATTCTAGAAATCAAGTTATCCTACCATAAGCCATTGGTTTTTGGTGTAAGATTATCCTTAGAACAACGTTTGTATCAACCTCTCAATACTTGTGCATTTGAGGTTGCTTTATATTTCTACTATTTGTGTTATCTTTCTGCATTTTATTTTTATTTAGCAGGTCCTATTCACACCCCCCCCCCCCTCCTAGGACTTGGAGCTCGCCTTTTTCAACCTTGATGTATGTGGGCTATGGGCTGACCCAAGAGGCCCAATAGTGATTTATGAGATAATATAAGTGAAGCCCATTTATTTTACAGCCATTATGAGGGCTATGGGCTATTTCATTAAGCCCTTATGTGAGGCCCATTATGATGTGTATTAGGACCTTGTGTGAGACTCTTGTGTGAGTTCCATTTTGAAAATATTAGGCCCTTGCGTGAGGCCCATTGTGATGTATATGAGGCCCTTGTGTGAGGCCATGTGTCCCACTATATGTTTTGCTCTATGTGGGCCACTCCTTGGGAGCAATGTTGGTTAAATGTCTACATTGGATGGGCAATGATGGTTAAATGTCCACATCGTGACCTTCCATTAGGCCCATTCCCATCCTTTTCTAAGTGAGTTGACCTAAAACATTGGGCCTCATTGATATTTGCATGATCCATCTATTCATATTAGGCTAACTCAAAATGTGGGGCCCCCATTGGTTGCTAGTAGGATTATTTTAATCTTGGACTCCATCTAGGACTCATTTGGGCCCCCTAGGGAATCTAGTGGGCTATATGATAATATGGAGAAGGAAGCCCATTCCAGATCCTTAGGAATATAGGTAAGCCACTTAGGCCCAACCTTGATATTAGGAGAGTATATCATTACTGTAGATGGTAGGATCTGCGATGACAGATTCAGTGTATCCACAGTTGAGGATCGAACTTTATGTTATGGTTTAGATCTACTGTCCTTCTGTGGACCTTGCCTTGTATATAAGCCGATTATCGATGCCAACTATGAGTATGTGATAGTATGACATCATTATACATGCCCATATGCATCATCTGCATGCTTGTTACGAGGAGTGACTGATCATTATGCCATTGAGCAGGCTGTTATGGGACTCCCTGATGGGTGGAGTTGTCCCACATGAGTGCATAGTATGTGCTGGATTAATGCATGACTGGATTGTATCAGTCATGCACCTTGCATTGTATGTTATGATTACTGTACGCCCTAACAACATCAGGGCTGCAGCCTCCACAGGCATATCGTGGATGACAGGATTGGATACCAGAAATACTTGTTAAAGCACGGGGTTGCCATAGATGTCTTAGGGTGAAAGTCCCCAAACCCTTATGGTACCATGGAGGATGCTCCAATGACTATACCGAGTGGATGTATGAGCACATGAGGGCTGAATACCAGGAAGCTGCATCTACCACTGTGTCATAGTCGGTTGGAAGTGGGCGTGACCTTACCTACCCGTAAAGAAGGGGGTTATTGTTAGGTTGAGTAAGACCAGCTTGTAAATGGGTCTGCTACCAATGTGTTGGGTAGATATTAGTAGATTACTAGTCAGGTGAGTAGTGAGGTCTCTCTGCTTGCATAGTTGTGCGTCCACTGTGGGGCGACAATTTGGTGTATAGTATACTAGACCCCGGTGATTATCCGGAGTGAGAACTGTATTGATATATGATGCACCAGAGATGAGTTGGATTGATGTGTGATTCAGATAAGGATTAATATGCTTGAGTTACATCTTACATCGCATGACCTTGGTATGGCCGATAGCATTCATGCCTTGCATTGCTTCATAGCCTTGGTATGACCGATAGCATCAGTGTCTCGCATCGCATGGCCTTGATATGGCCGATAGCATTCATGCCTTGCATTGCATCATAGCCTTGGTATGGTTGATAGCATTCACGGACTTACCAGCATTTTCGCATTACTATGATGTTGCATGCTTGCATTTCTACCTTGCGCACACACTTTCAACACCCTCCAAGATTTCTATAAACTTATGCATGATAGATGCGTTCAGGTGACGCCAGGATGCAGTCGTAGCTGAGCAAGAGTAAGAGTGTGCAGTCGAGCTTTTAGATTTTCGATCTTATCATTGATTTCCCTTATGCATTATACTTTAAAGATTTTGATTATAGTGGATTTTGTGATGGTGTTCTTATTATTGTTCATGGGTTGTGCTTATTATGAAACAAATTTATATTGAAAATCCTCCTTATAGGATCCCAGGATCGGAATCTAGTATATGGGTGCCAGGAGTCAAGAATGGGGTACTAAGGAGGCTGACGTGGCAAGATTCGGCGATCGAGAATTTTGTGAGCCCGGTTTTCGAGTTTGGGGCATGACAGGAGTTGCTATTAGAGTATAACTTAGGAATAACTTAGCGCAACATCACATATCTGTTGTGAGCTTAGGACAATTAGGTCCCGAGTGCATAATCTTCTCGTTTGGTTCCCTAATGTATGAGCCTTCAAGGGTTCTCAAGGCCGATAGGTGCCTTTGTTCTTTTCTGTAGACCATGCCGCCTCGATTAGGCACCCAAGGCACACGAGGCACCCGAGGCATTCGAGTGACCCGAGCGGCTCCCATTCCTCCACCTGAGGTTTTTATTCTACCTCTCGCAGTTCTCGTTCCCCTGCCTGAGCATCCTACTCCCACGCCCGAGACCCCTACAGATCTTACGCCTCTGTTTGAGACTAGCGCAGCTCCTACCACACCAGTTGGTGCCGATCAATTGTAGCAAATGCTTTAGGATGTGACTGCCACCCTCTAGGTGCAGGGTGAGTGCCCCGTTCAGACCTCAGAGCAAGTAGAGCAGCGCGTGAGCGCCCTATTATGAGACTTCCTTTAGCTCAATCTCCCACGATTCTAGGGAGAGCCTGATCCGACTACCCGAGTGGAGAAGATGTTCGAGACTATGAGATGTACGACCCAGCAGTGGGTCCCTCTGGTCGTGTATTTGCTCGAGCTTAAGGTCGAGCATTGGTGGGCCTCCGTCGCCCATGCTGAAGGAGATGACTTTCTATGGACATGGGAGGATTTCATTGACCGATTCAACCAACAGTATTTCCCTGACCACATTCAATGGCAGCGAGCATTAGAGTTCGAGAACCCGGTGCAAGGAGACATGTTCGTGGCTCAGTACGCAGCTCATTTCGTGGCGCTATCAAGGTTCACGTCGTATTTAGTTGATGATGAGGGGCGGAAGGCCAGCCGTTTCGAGAACGGCTTGCGTCACGGTCTTCAAGGCCATGTTGTTGGGCAAGAGCTCCCGACTTTTGAGGAGGTAGTATGGAGGGTCAAAATTTATGAGGCTGAGTGAGTCGGCATGCAGAGCGATTGTGACCAGAGGAGAGACCAGAAAAGACAGGCCCCATCCGTTAGCTCCCAACAGTAGCAGCGTCGGCAGCAGCAGAGGCGCCCGACCACCAGCGACATCTCCAGGGCCACCCCAGAGGCCGTTTATGGGGACTTGTTTTGGATGTGGTGGGACAGGGCACCATAGGCATGAGTGCCCTTCCCCCAACAGCAACAACAGTCGAGAGGGCCACAACGCCTCCACCACAATAGCATCGACAATAGTTCCTACCCCCAAGGCCCCCACAGCAGCAACAACAACATCAACCCTCAAGACCACAGCAGCTGAGGCATCAGTTCTGGCAGCAGCAGCAACAGCAGAGACCTCATAGGGGATAGGCACCTCCCCAGTCGGCTCAAGCTAGGTTCTATGGAGCTCAGCAGGACCCGTAGTCCTCTAGAGGAGTCGTTGAGGGTATACTTCTAGTCTCTGCATATATTTTCACAGTCCTGTTTGATTTTGGTGAATCCCATTCTTTCATTTTCGAAGGTTTTTGTCGTTCGACCGGATTGCTGACAGAGTCCGCTAATGAGGGTCTGTCCGTATCAATGCCCTTTGGGAAGACCGCTGTGTTAGGCCACTTCTGTTCATCTTGCCCTGTTTTGATAAGGAAGACTTTCCTGCCCGTCGATTTGTTTGTGCTCCCAATGTCAGAGTTCAACGTCATCCTGGGTATGGATTGGCTTGCCGAGTACCACGCCGTTCTAGACTGTTCCGCGAGGACAGTCACATTCTGTATACCCGGCTTGCCTTAGTTCCAGTTCGTAGCCAAGCCCATAGGAGAACCATTGTCTTGTTTGATGTCATGTATAGTAGAGGAGCTCGTAACAGTGAGTGTCGACCAGTTGCCAGTGGTTTGTGATTTTCCTTATGTGTTTCGGGAGATTCCAGGGTTACCGCCACATCGGCATATTGAGTTTCAGATTGATCTTGTACCTGGTACCGTGCCTATCTCCAAGGCCCCGTATCGTATGACATCGATGGAGTTGCAAGGGTTGCAGTAGCAGTTGGATGACTTGTGTGAGTTGAGTTTCATTAGTCCGAGCAGTTCACCGTGGGGAGCACCGGTGCTATTCGTTAGGAAGAAGGATGACTCGTTAAGGTTCTCCGTGGATTACCGTAAGCTCAACCAGGTCACGATTAAGAACAAGTATCCACTCCTGAGGATAGATGATTTGTTTGATCAGCTATAGGGTGCACAATTCTTTTCAAATATTGACCTGCGGTCCGGTTATCATCAAATTCGAGTCCAAGAGGAGGACATCCCAAAGACGGTTTTTAGGACGCGCTATGGTGACTTTGAGTTTCAGGTCATGTCTTTCAGACTGTCCAATACACCCGCAGTCTTCATATAGTTGATGAATTAGGTCTTCCGTCCTTATCTCGATCAATTTGTTGTGGTCTTCATCGAAGACATTCTGATCTATTTGAGGACTCACGAGGACCATGAGAAGCATCTGGAGATTGCATTGCAGACCCTCCGTGTCCACCAGTTGTACGCGAAACTGGAGAAGAGTGACTTTTGGCAGGAGGAGGGGAAGCATCTCGGTCATGTGGTGATGAGAGAGGGTGTCGTAGTGGACCCCTCAAAGATTGATGCAGTGTGTCATTAGGGCCAGCCCATAAACGCGTCTGAGATCCGTAATTTCCTTGCCTTGGCAAGGTATTACCGACGATTTATCGAGGGATTCTTCCGTATTGTAGCACCGCTGACCAGGTTAACCTTGAAGGGTATAGAGTTTGTGTGGAGTGATGCCTGTGAGTGAGCATTTGTTGAGCTGAAGGACTGCCTCACGTTCGCTCTTGTCCTCACTCTTCCCTCTGGGAGTGAAGGATTTGTTGTATTTACCGATGCTTCACATGTTGGTTTGGGTGTTGTCCTAATGCAGTACGGGATGCCGGTGGCTTATGCATCTCGCCAGCTCAAGGTCTATGACCTTAACTACCCCACACATGATTTGGAGCTGGTAGCAGTCATCTTCGCATTGAAGGTGTGGAGGCACTATCTTTATAGGGTCAGGTTCGAGCTCTTCCTCGAACACAAGAAATTAAAGTATATATTCTCTCAGTTTGAGTTTAAAATGAGGCAGAGACGTTGGATTGAGCTCCCAAAGGACTACAATTTTGATCTTCAATACCACCTAGGCAAGGCGAATATGATGGCGGATGTCCTTAACCGTTAGCCATGAGGCATGGTGGCGCACATGATGATTCAGGAGTGGAAGATGCTTGAGGAAGTGTCAGCGTTTGACTTTGAGATCGGCTTACAGTCTTGTATTATGTAGTATAGAGCCTATCAATTCAACCCTCTCTTGTCGCATGGGTGATCGAGGTTCAGCAGGCAGATGAGTCGTTGCAGAGTATCGGGCAAAGGCAACATCTGAGAGTCAGTCAGATTGGCAGATTGGTTCGGATGGTGGACTTTGCTTCAGAGGCCGGTTATGTGGCCCGGATGTTTCAGAGTTGCGTAGAGATCTTATGACCGAGGCACATCGATCGCGGTTTTCTATCCACCCTGGCTCGATGAAGGTGTATCGTGATATGAGGAGGCAATATTTTTAGGTAGGGATGAAGCACTAGATATCCATTTTTGTGACTGAGTGTAACACATGCCAGCATGTCAAGGCTGATCATCAGAGGCCTCCAGGTCCATTGCAGCCGTTAAGCATCCCTATGTGGAAGTAGGAGTATGTATCCACAGATTTTATTATGGGCTTGCCGATGACTCAGCGTGGTCATGATGCCATCTGGGTTGTCATGGATCGACTGACGAAGTCGTCACATTTTTCCGCGATTTGTACGACTTGGCCTTTGGACCGGCTTGTCAGATTGTTCATTGATGAGATTGTGAGACTGCATGGTGTTCCAGTTTCGATCATTTTCGACTGAGACCCGAGGTTCACCTCTCAGTTTTGGAGAAACTTTCAGAAGGCTATGGGGTCTGCCTTGCAGTTCAGCACTGCATATCATCCAAAGACCAATCGGTAGACCGAGAGGGTTAACCAGATTCTCGAGGATATGCTTAGAGCTTGCGTGATCGACTTCTCGAGTAGTTGGGATGAGCATTTGCGCTTGGATGAGTTCGCATATAATAACAGCTATCACGCGGTTATTGGTATGGCTCCCTTCGAGGCCTTATATGATAGGCCATGTAGATCCCCTAGTTGTTAGACCGAGGTTGGAGAATGCTGTCTCCTAGACCCCGAGCTTATGCAACAGACTTTAGAGTTTATCGATATCATTAGGTAGAGGATGCGCACAGCTTAAAGTAGGCAAAAGAGTTTTGCTGATTGGTTGCGTCGTCCTTTGGAGTTCGTTGTTGGGGACAGAGTATATCTCAAGGTCTCGCTCATGAAGGGCGTTGTTCAATTTGGAGTGAAGGGTAAACTCGCCCAGAGGTTTATTGGACCTTTCAAGTTTACTGGGTGCATTGGCGTCGTGGCCTATAGGCTTGCCTTACTTTCTCAGTTGTCTGGTATCTACAATGTTTTTCATGTTTCTATGTTGCGGGGGTATGGGTCAGACACTATTCCCCTAATTGATTGGCAGCCACTTGAGGTTCATGAGGATGCTTCCTACATTAAGCAGCCAGTTTACATCCTTGATCGGAAGGATTAGGTCCTCCGGACCAAGGTCATCCCTTTAGTGAAGGTTCAGTGGGGTCACCATTTTACTGAGGAGGCATTTGAAATTGCGGTAAGACTGCTATAGTAGAAGTCAAAATAGGTCAAAGTGTCCTAGAGGGGGGTGAATAGGACTTTATAGACTTTTCTCGATAGTTAAAATTCCTATTAATCCAATCTTGATCTAATGTAGAACTATCAAGATATACTTACTTTAACTCTAATGGCTTCCAAGCCAAGTAGAGGATCCAGTCACAAGACTACTCAACATTTAAATAATATTTAGCAATTTGTCTATGATAGATGAACAATTTGACGATGTGTGTGGGATGTGATTCTTAATAGTTCTAAACATTCATATTATCATGTTTCATATAATCATTCAAAGCAAACATAATGAATGAATATGCAACTAACAATCCCAAACACAGTCATTTATAGTGGTTCGACTATGCGCCTACTCCACTCTCAGTGGACGCACTCAATCCTTGAGTGTACCGGATTTCACTAACGGAGGTTTTTAAATCAGGTTCACCTCTAACCTTTACAACCTACACAAGGTCGACTCTAAGACCTACACAAGGAACCTAGACATACCTACACAAGGCAAAAGTTTCTGTCCTACACAAGAGCGAAGGTCCTACACAAAGCACCTAGGTTTTATGCCCTACACAAGAGCAAAGGATCTACACAAGGAACCTCGGTTTTATGCCCTACACAAGAGTAAAAGATCCACACAAGGAACCTCCGTTTTATGCCCTACACAACAGCAAAGGATCCACACAAGGAACCTCGATTTTATGCCCTACACAAGTGCAAAGGATCCATACAAGGAACATAGGTTTTAGGCCACATAGGCCAAGGATCCACACAAGGAACCTAGTTTAGACCACACAGGTCAAGGATCCACACAAGGACCCTAGTTTATGCCCTATACAAGAGCAAAGGTCCTACACTAAGAACCTAAACGTACTCTCATGTCGGAGGCCTCCTACGAGGCTTATAAGGGATGAGATGTACCTTTGACCCGATCCTACACAAGGAATGATCAACAGGGTCTCTAGATTCTAATAACTTACAGATAAGTAGATGAGCCCCGTTTTGCACATTGATGAAGATGATCTCCCTTGATGATGGAGATTCTTCAGCTCCCTTAATCCGCAACACTGATGATGATCCAATGTAAGGCGACGGGTTGGGTCAAGGTTATGTTGGAATCTACTCTAATGAATGTTACTCATTTGAGAGACGGAGTAATTTCAAGCTCTTTAAGCATTCAAGGGATCCCAACTCAATGATTTGTCATTAAGATGGTAGCTAGATGTTCCTTAAATAAGGAAGTTCATTCACCAATCCACTCTATTGAATGTTAATGATGAGGGTGGATTGAAGGATGAACTTCCATGAGAAAAAAGGGCTTAAGGAAGGTGATATGCGATTACTCTCTCAAAGCACTCTCTCTTTTTCTCAATGTAACAACCAAGAACAAGCTCTCCTTATAAAGGCAAAAAGCTCCAATAGAAATTAAACTGTTAATTTCTGACTGAGTTCGATGGCATCGAACGTATACTTTTGATGTCATTGAATATCGATTCAATGATACGAACTCAAATGAAAAAACATTCCTTGAACTTTTTGACATATGATCGGTGTCATCGAACCTCATTCGATGCCATCGATATTTGAACTTCGATGTCATTAAATCACTATTTGATTCCTTGACATGACATTACTAAGAGCTTGCTGGACTTTTTAAAGAAGACATTGATGTCATCAAACCTAATTCAATGATATCGAAATTCAATTTCTGATATCATTGAATCCCAGTTCGATTCCTCGATCTTTTTGGATGATATATCATAAAAGCTTACTAGACACTTTTGTCCACTTTTCGATTTCATCGAGACATCCTCAATGTCATTGATATTTGAATATCAATGTTATCGAGGCTATGTCGATTATTTGAACATTTTTCATAGATTTTCCTGTTTAAGCTTGCTGGACACAACTACTCCAGATTCGATATCATTGAACCCTTCTCGATGTTATCGAAATTTGAACTTTAATGACATCGAATCTCGTTCGATTACTCGAGCAATATCAAACTATTTTTCAATTTTCCAAAAACATTTGCTCTAGGTCCTTCGATGTTATCGATTGACCTTTGATGCTATCGATGATTGATGTTCGATGTCATCGAAGGTATTTTTGATTTATCGAAAATTCTGTCCAAAATACTTTGTGGTTGCTGGACATAAAATGTCTTAATTCGATGTCATCGAAGCTAGTTCGATTGCATCGATGCAGGCTCGACGTCATCGAACTGAGCTGAAAAACTTAGAAAATTTTCCTATTTAAGAATAAGTTTTCAGACTTTCAACTCATGTGTTGTTCTACAGTTTTTAAGGGTTTATTCACCTGGGTGTTTTGGGACATGGGATGTGAGGCTTAATTTACCTTTGACAAGCTCGGATCACACATTCGGTTGAGGCAATGTTTTGAACGATCTTCATATTGGGCTCACCTGGCTTATCGACTCAATCCTCACGCTAATTGACAAACCAAGGCACTTTCAGCATCTTGGGAGCGCGAGGTTGAGATTAGAGAGCGATATCCCCATTTGTTTGTAGATTGATTATGCTTTGTATTGCACTGATTTTTATATATATGTGATGATGCTTTCTCTTCCCTTGCTTTATTCTACGTGATAGGAAATTTTGAGGATGAAATTTTTATTAGGAGGGGAGAGCTGTTAAGACCATGTCCTATTGACCATTTCATTTCTTTGAATCCCGCAATTCACCCTATCAAATTTCGGCAACCCGGGACCCATAGATAGCATTTACGCACAACCCTAAGTCACATCCTCTAACCCCGAGTCGATTTAACCCGAGACCTATGCCATTGCAACCACGTCATCGCCGCGGTTCCAACACCACGTCTTGTGCGTCAATCTGACATATAGATAGTGAGATCAGACACTTGCATTAATCTAACCATTGATCATGCATTGTGGGACCAATGGTGTCCACGCCCATTTCCCTAGGTAATCATGTGGGTGATGTCACCCTAGCTAGCTAGGATGACATCATCCAACCCCCATAGCCTCATGCTTCTTACAAAGCAATCATGACCCTAGCCATGCTTCTCTTACACCAAATCATTCCCTAGCTAGGAGAGAGACTAGTTATCATCATTACCTCTCTCACTCCACTCTCTCTCTCTCTCTCTCTCTCTCTCTCTCTCTCTCTCTCTCTTTCATTTTCCTCTTTCATTCTCATTCTTCCATTCTAGCAAGTGCTTGGACATCCCAAGCTCTCCAAATATCCAGCCCCTTGCATGCTCCTATACCCTCTCATCCAACCACCTAAAGCCAATCTTAACCATTGAAACATCTTCCTTGGCCCACTAGGATCTCATTGGTGGAAGAAGTAGCTTGAGAATCGAAGGTGGGTAATCCCTAGAGTTAGATTTTACTTTCTTCCTTTGATCTCTTTATTTTCTTTGCATGAGGACTTGAAGGACCCACCAATCCATAATGGAGATCCTCCATGATCTCCTAGATGTGGCTTTTGGCCTATCTTATTGCATGCATGAGCCATGGTGGGACCATTCTCCATGGACCCCACCATGATGGTTTTTACTTCAATTCATATCTTTTAAGGGTCATCTAGACCTCTCATTTGCATGGTGGGGATGGTATCACTGCCTCAGATTTTATTTATTTATTTATGATATGTTGGGCCCATGTATGCATGGGACCCATATGTGATTGTATGGTGTAGATCATGTGAGGGACTCATAGTGGCAAAGTCCCTCCTCTATTGGCCGATTATTTCTCTCTCTCTCTCTCTCTCTCTCTCTCTCTCTCTCTCTCTCTCCTCCCTCCTACATCTCCCATTTTCTGATGATCATGGCCCATCAGATGTGCTTAGCACATCTAGACCGTCCAACAGTGTGGGACGTCCCTGCTGTCCCATTTTCTGGACGCAGGCCGACCCATCTTGCTGCCCTGTCTTGCATGCAATGGTTTGATGCATGTGGACCTTGGTTTGAGTGTGTGGGGCCCATCTAGGTGGTCCAATCTTGATGCATATGGTGATATTTTTTTTTTCCAGCAAGCTTTTAGCTTGAAATTGGACAGCAACATGTTGCGGTCCAGATTTTTTTGCAGGCCCATTTGATATTTGTAATGCTTTGATTTTCCTAGAATTTATGTGTTGGGTTGATGGATGTGGACCCCAGCTTGATGACCATTAGCACCAGGCCCCCTTGATCTATGTATTTTATATCCTGGTCGTCCATCTGTGGGCCTAACCATGCTGATCATCCAGCAGGGTTGTCTCACCTAGACGGTCAAATTTGGGCAGGAAATCACAAATATCAACTGATCCAAGACTTTGGTGGGCCACCCACATGGACCCCATCCACATGGCCCACTAGATGTACATGGTGAACCCACACCGTCTAGCAAGGGACGGTGGGTCCCATGCAGCTAGAGATGCTGTATTGACGTCAGCAAGTTCTGTTGTCTGATCATGAGGTATGTGTTATGTCCATACTGTTCGTCCATTTGGCAGCACGTGGGGCTCACCCCACACGTGTTGCATGTGTGAGGGTGGGACCCACCTTAATTTGTGTATTATGTATTCACACCATCCATCTCTGGATGGTGTCGTGTGGGGCCAACCATGATGTATGGGTCCTATCCACACCGTCCAGCACTATGGACAATGAGACCCACCTTGTATGTATGCGCTGTATATTCATGTCATCCATCTGCAGGGCCCCCCCTGCACGTGTGTACCCACATGTTGCACGTGTGAGGATTGGGGCCCGCCTTAATTTATGTATTATGTATTCACACCATCCTTCTCTGGATGGTGCCGTGTGGAGCCAACCATGATGTATGGGTCCTATCCACACCGTCCAGCATATGGATGGTGGGACCCACCTTGTATGTATGCGTTGTATATTCATGCCATCCATCTGCAGGGCCCACCTTGCACGTGTGTACCTAGCACTATCCAGCTTGTTGGATGGTGGGCCCTGACATCATGAACGTGTTTATCACGTCGTACATCCCTTGAACATGTGGCCCACCTTAATGTGTTATGTACATTGTCCATCCCCCTGGATGTGAGACCCATTTGATGCATGTTTTAACCTCGGCCGTCCAGCCCTCGAACCTCCAGATTAATTGGACTGCTGCTGGCTTAAAAGTCCAGCAGCAGGCCCACCTCCTTGTATGATATACACCTCCTTACTGAACAAAATTTGGGCCCCTTTAATGCCTTGTTAGGCCCACCTTTCATCTGATTGTATAAGGGCCAGATTGCCTAAATTTTTTTTCTGGATGTTTAATGGGCTAGATACTAAATATTCAGCCTTAGAATTCCTATAAGTGAGGTGTTATCCATCTATTATGGTGGACTTCATGGGTTGATTTGTAAACCACTATGTTGAGTATATTGTACACTTGGCCCAACTATATTTTTAGAGCCTATGTGTTGCCCAAAGAGACCCACCATGTTGGATGTGCTAAACATAACCTACCTCAACATTTCTTTGGGCTTTGGGTTGCCCCATGTGGCGCACCTTGATGTATGTGGGCTATGGGCTGACCTAAGAGGCTCGATAGTGATGTATGAGATAATATAAGTGTAATGCCCCACGTTTTCAGGACCCGAGTATATGACTAATTTTCATAAAAATTCGAGTGTTAACCTTAAAGGATGGTCAAATTTGAGTTTATTTATTTTTTAACTATCAGAGTAGGCAGATGAGCATAGAATGGACAAATCATACATAGCGAAAATTTTCATTTATATTTAGGATGTACAAGGAGTTGCCCATAATGACTTATACAAACCAATGTCTCCGAAATAGCAAATACATGAATTTCACAATTTCTATAAGTGGGATAACAAAATGTATATAAAATCTGAGCCGCAAGATCATGCAGCTTCTCTTAGCAATACAGCAATACAGTCATGCATTCTTCACCACTAAGATGGCTCCTCATCAGTCTGAACCTGCATATCACTTAAACCACCTGTGCTACCTATACGATTATATTTTTTTATGAATGAGTGGCCAGTTTAGTATGAATTTCCCTCAAGATTACACACTGTCGTATTAGGTAAGCATAGTTGTAAAACAATAAAGCAATCAAAATAATACATGATGTAGTCTTTTTAAATGCTTGGATGCATGAATGCACATCTGCTTGGGGATGCACATCCAGCCAAACTTGGACTCATCACCCATGCAATCATCGACCTAGGAAAATCATCCAGTCGGATAGTGGTCGATAGTCGGTGGTCTGGGAGCTAGAGAAACGATACCCCGAATATCCTAAGGGCACGTGCTACAACATCTAGAATAGTCACCCGTCATCGCCAACATGTTATGGATGCATGATTAGCCAAACCGTTATTAGTCCAGTTACAATCAACCAATTTAGGTAAGCTCAAGGTCACTATGGGGAGCTCAGAGCCCAGCGTAGGGCGACAGCTCGGCCATAGTGTCTCATTACCACCATCCCCAGTTCATGAGACTACCACCTTAGGATGTTTAATGAAAAACTGCCGACTAGTGGTCAATCACATTAAAACCTATGGGGCTTACCATCGCATGGTTGCACAGTATAAAACATCGAGCCTGTATAAGGAAAATACCAGGACAGAGACACATAAGGCGATATCAAAGTAAGACACATAAGGCAAATATCAAAATAAGCCACATATGGTGAGTATTAAAATCATGTGATAAAAGACCCCCCTTAAAAAATGTTGGACACAACAACCCTGGATGGTAGATTCACATCACTGGTTATTATAAACCATCATTCAATAACCACTAAGCTAAAGGTCCATTACTATCACAACCAGTCCGGTTACATCCCAAGTATGGGTGTACACAATTAGGTGGGGGTTTCCCACTGGTGTTCCAGTTTAAGTTCCATAAGCAATCCACAAATAATCCACAATCATGAATAAATATGCAGGGTAAACATTAAGCAGGTAATATAGCAATTTAATTTCCACCATCTAACACATGTGATTATAAGAAAGAGATGTCAATTATAAATTTAAATAAAAACTATAACTTATGCTAATGGAAAGATGGAAAGCTCAAGGGGAAGAATCATCACCTTATAGTTTGAACCGCCTACTAGCATGGCTAGGGGACATGTGGTCCCTTATAATCGTGTCCGATCATGAATTAGGAAATTACATGGTTAGATTGAGTTCTACACACTATTTATGGTTGAGATTATAACCTAGGGTTTGGATTATTTATCTTAGGGTCTTAATGTAGAATTAAGGTTTTCATCTTAGGGTTTAGTTATAGGCTTTAGATTATAGGATTTGAATCCTAAATTATTATTAATATTATTATTATTATCATCATACAACGTACCAATTAATATTCATAATAGGAGTATAAATTCATCCATATTAATAATGACGGTTCATAAGTTCATATTTGAATGTACCGCCATTATTCAATATTCTAATGATTACAGATAATTTTTTAAATAATTCGAGTAATAATAATAGAATATTTACTAATGATACTATAATAAGGATTAACACTTAATAATTACATTAACGAGTATTATGCTAATCACGAAAGTAAAATGGTAAATAGTTTCTTATACTAATAGCCTTGTCTATCCATAGTGAATCTAGTCATGATGATAAGTATTATGGCCTACCATGAATTACGAGCTTCTCTAACTAGATCTAGGCCTAACACACTATCTAGTTTTAGGGTTTGAAATCTAATTTATATAATTAATTTTAATAATATTAGAATGAAGTAAAATAATTAGTAATTGTCCACTTATATATACTATCAGTACTAACATTTTAATCAATGACAAAATAAGAATAGCCATGATAATTGCTAATATCTAACACCTTTAATAACTAATACTAGCAAAATTAACTTAACCATGGTTAGCCACATCTAATGATATTATTCCTCATGAAAGCATGATGACGATGAAAATAACACACTAGAATAAGTCTAGTGTGGCTTTAAAAGGGCCCCATGAATAAGATTATTTGGGCCCACATTAGGGTGAACAGACCCACCCAATTTGTGTCCCAACCATGGCCAAAACTGGGCCTCACCTCGGCCCACTGTATATGTGCTGAGGCCCTTGAACGGCCCACTATATCTTATGGTGAGGCCCACACACGGCCCACCTATTGGGCTGAAGTGCGGCCCACTAACTTAGTTGGGTGAGGCCCACTGACAACTATGGCATAGCCCCAATAACGATGGCCTAGCCCAAACAGTGCATCCCATTGGGTTGAACGTATATACATTACATTGTGTATATATATATATATATATATATATATATATATATATATATATATATATTTTTTTTTTTTCTATTTTAAACGTCCAGGGCATGGACGTTAGTGACGGACGGCCTGGATATGTGACTCACACAGGGGCGTGCATGGACCCCCACACGCTATCATGGTGGGCACGGCCCACCAGTTGCTGCAGGATGTCTTGTAGTCCAGCGAATGAGCTGGTTTTGGCCTGGGTCACGACCCGAAATGGACCAGATTCTGCAGTCCGGCGGCGTCCCGATTCCTGTCGAGTTTCAGCTGTTCTCATGCTAAATAAGTTGCTATTTTTCAAGTTGCAAATCCCAGTCATCTACAAGTTAAAACCAGCTGTATTCAGGATGTATTTTCCGCTGTTTTCAGGCTGATTTCCCAGCCATTCGCAAGTCAGCTTCCTAGCTATTAGCAGGCCTGATTTGTAACCTGTTTCAGCATGAACTCAGGCCTGGTTTTGGATCGGTCTCACGATCCTGCTGGAGGGCTGCTTGCAGCCTAAATCAAGGCTGTGTTAGGGGCTGTTTTCAGCTTTGGATAAAACCTAAACCTAATGTAGTCTTGGTTTCATTCTAGTTTGGAGTTCCAAGAGGAGAGAGGGAGAAGGGGTTTATCTACCTTGATTGAGCTCAACTCGAGCTGAGGATGGAACGCATGCACCCACGTCCTCTCTCTCTTTCACTCCTCCTTTTTCTTTCCTCTCTTCCTTCTTCTTTCTTTCTTTTCTTTCCTTCCTTTTCTTCCTGGCCTTTTGTGAGGTCTGGAGTGGACCGACCTATGCGAAAATAGGGTTGCTGGCCAGGACTAGACCGAACCCGGCTCGATTTCAAACGTAGAAGATGATCCGCCATTAATGGAGGATTTGAACTCAATTGATATTTCTCCATAACGATGTTTCTGGGGTGCTCTAACATGCCCCAGGGAGCTTGAAGAAAGGGAAAAATGAAGCTTTATGGATGTTTGGGTGGTGGTTTCGAAGGGAGGAAGATACGACGTTTTTCTCTTTCCAGCCGCAAGGAAGTGGAGATGAGCCTGAAGAGAGTCGCTTCTCTCTCTCTCTCTTGTAGGGTTCTTCAAATGATCCTAGACCGTTGGATTTGGAGCAAGTGGTTCGGATTACAACAGCCAGCACGTACGTCCGTCAGAGCCGAAACCAGTTGCTGGTTTTGATTTTCTATGGGTGGGAATCCTCTCCCACGTGGATAGCTGTTCGAATGCTGGGATTAGGCCACGTGGATGGCTGAGATGGAAGGAAAGATCCCTCACGCGGATTGTCCTCCTGGTAGATAGAAATGGAAATGGGAAATTTTTCATTTTTGGAATGCCGCACGCGGCCCTGTTTGGGCCCAGATTGCGCACACGCATGTGTGCACGAGGGTGTACAGACGGCGTAGGTCTGTTCGGGCCCACCAGGTCTACGAAATAGATGGTTCAGATTGTCTTGAGGTGGTCCACCTTGATCACGAAGAATGGGTTTTGGGACGGTTGGAAGCACAAACATGTCCACCCGCTCAGCCACTTGCACCCACTGTTGCATGCATACATGCGCGCTTGGGTTGATGCAACTGCTTGGGTTTTAGTCATCGCCAAGGGGCACATGCGATGAACGACTTGGATCTTTGGAATGTGACCTGATTGGTGAGTCATGGGCTATGCACGAACGGTTCATTTTCAAACAGGCCGTAAGCGGGAAAATGGGAGAAAGAGGGAAAACCTCTTCTTTTGCAGTAAGGCTCGGGTCAAACCTCATTTGACCGAGCAGCGAGTTCGGTGCATGGCTGGTGCACCGTTCCTGGTATGCACTCCACCCCATGTGGGCCCCACCGCAATGTATTTGACAGATCCACACCGTTCATCAAGTTCTGTCAGCCTTATCGAGGTATCTGTCCAATGGTGAGATGGATCCAAGGCATGGGTGGGCCAATTCGACTAAGATATGGCCCTAGACTGTCAATTACCATCGATCTGACACTCGGGTCAATCCTAGCTTGCATATTTCGTGTCCTAGGAGTCCAAAAGTTGTCCACGTGGGCACTAGTAGTAGGGTTTACAGTCCTATCGACCATTTGATTCCAAATTTAAATCCCGAGTGGCTCCTAGGATCGATTAGCAATTTGGTTCGTCTAGGGGGATGATTGAAATAGGTTTTTGGGATAATGTGACGATCCATCTTGGAAGTCATTGGATGGATGGCTTGTTCTTTGGACCAATGTTATCCGCATGTCAGATTGATCCCCATCCACTGTCCATCGTCAGATTTGATCCTCAATCCCCAAGTGATGGATCACCTATTGGCAATTGTAGGTTTTCACCTAAGTTAGGTTTATAGAAACAGTACATGTCATAACAACTTCCAAAAATTTCCAAGTTTTGTTTATATTAGAGTACATACATCGTATAAATTACGTGTATTCTCACATACACGTGCTGGGTCAATTTTGCACTAGTAATACCTGAATACTGGAAAGTATGGGGTGTTACAATAAGTGAAACCCATTTATTTTCCAGCCATTATGAGGGCTATGGGCTGTTTCATTAGGCCCTTGTGTGAGGCCCATTGTGATGTATATTAGGCCCTTGTGTGAGGCCCATTATGATGTATATTAGGCCCTTTTGTGAGGTCCATTAATTGTGAAGTATATTTGGCCCTTGTGTGAGGACCATTGTGAGGTATATGAGGCCCTCGTGTGAGGCCATGGGCCCCACTATATGTTTGGCTCTATGTGTGCCACTCCTTGGGAGCAATGTTAGTTAAATGTCCACATTGGATGAGCAATGATGGTTAAATGTCCACATCGTGACCTTCCCTTAGGCCCATTCTCATCCTTTTCTAAGTGGGTTGACACAAATCATTGGGCCCCATTGATATTTGCATGATTCATTTATTCATATTGGGTTAATCCAAAATGTTGGGCTCTTATTGGTTGCTAGTAGGATTATTTTAATCTTGGAGTCCATCTAAGACTCATTTGGGCCCCCTAGGGAATTTAGCGGGCTATATGATAGTATGGAGAAGGAAGCCCATTCCGGATCATTAGGAATATAGGCAGGCCACCTAGTCCCAACCTTGATATGAGGAGAGTATATCATTACAGTAGATGGTTGGATCTACAATGACAGATTCGGTGTATCCACAGTAGACGACCGATCTTTATGATATGGTTTAGATTTGTTGTCCTTCTATAGACCTCTCCTTGTATATAGGTCGATTATTGATGCCGACTATAAGTATGTAATAACATAACATCATGATACATGCCTATATGCATCATATGCATACTTGTTACGAGGCGTGACTGATCATTCTGTCATTGGGCAAGTTGTTATGGGACTCCCTAATAGGCAGAGTTATCCCACATGAGCTCACAGTATGCGCATGATTAATGCATGATTGGATTGCATGACTCATGCACCTTGCATTGTATGTTATGATTACTGTACACCCTAGCGACATCAGGGTTGTAGCCTCTACAGGCATATCGTGGATGGCAGGATCAGATACCGAAAATGCTTGTTAAAGCACAGAGGCACCATATATGTCTCAAGGTGAAAGTTCTCAAACCGTTATGTGTCACGCCCCAAACTCGGAAACCAGGCTCACAGAATTCCCAATCATCGAATCTGGTGCCAACAGCCTCCATAGTACCCCATTCTCGGCTCCCAATGCCCATACGCCAGATTCTGATCCTGGGATCTTACAAGGAGGAATTTCCAGCATACATTTATCTCATAAGAAGCATAACCACAAGTTTACCCAAATCACAAAGGCAACATCATCATCACATATCCACTAATATAAACAGTTGAATACAGTGCTTAAAAGGAAATATACATATATCAAAAATTAAAGCTCCTGAAAATAGCTACACGCTCCAAGCTCAACACTGCTACGACCTAACGCCACCTGCACGCATCTATCGTGCATAAGCTTATAGAAAGCTTAGAGGTGGTGTAAGTGTGTGCATAAGGTAAGTGTCAAGCATGCAATATCAGAGCAATGAGGAAACATTCCGGTAAGTCCATAATTACCATTAACCTTATCAAGGCTATGCGATGCAAAAACATAATAAGGTAATATCATATACTGAGGAAGCAATGTAGATCAACTATACAATGCGGAGACATAGTTAGCCAAATATCATATACTGAGGGTATAATGCAATATGCAAATCTTGACGAGTCCACGAATATCGTCAATCTCATCTAGGCCATATAAATGCAAAAACATAACAATCCAAAATGTCATATGTCGCGGATGTAATGCAATATGCGGTGCGAATGAAATAACCAAGCCAGAGTGTGAAGTCAGCATGATAATACATAGTATCGCAAGCTATGGGGTTCATCATAAGGGACTTCTATCTAAACCAATCCCATGGCTAAATTTGGATAAGTAGACTTAATGTGGTAACCTCCTGATCTTAGATTGGTTGCGCGCCCTAACCGAAATCCTGGCCATTGCGAAGGTACATATAACAAATTAGTTGGCACCACTAGCCTGAGTGGATAGTGAATGAATGAGTAACATGCTGAGTATGTAACTCCTGCTCAATAAGTCCACATATCAGTACCGTACATCTCTTGGATCATCACCGAGGTCTAGTACACTTTATGCTAGCTTGCCGCCCCTATCCGAACACACAACCGGGTAAGTGGAAGAGACCTCACTATCCGCCTGCCAATATCGAGCCCGACTCATCGATAGTGGACCCATTCCTCAAGCTGGTCAAACTCAACCTAGATATTGTCCCCTCACTTAGGCGGGTAAGGTTACATCCACTCCCAACCGACCATGACACAGTGGGAGATGTAGCCCACTGGTTTGCGACCCTCATGCGCTCATATATATCCACTCGGTCTAGACGTTGGGGAGTCCTCTGGTACCAAGAGGGTTTAGGGACTTTCACCCAGGGATATCTATGACACCCCATATAGAAAAAGATTTTCGGTGTCCCATCTAGCCATCCACGACATGCTTGTGGAGGCCACAACCCTGATGTCACTAGGGTGTACGGTGGTCGTATCATAAAATGAAGATGCATGAGTTATACCGTCTAGTCATGCATTAAACCTGTGCGTATTGTGCGCTCATGTGGGGTAACTCCATCACTCAGGGTATCCCATAGTAATCCACCCATTGACATGTACTATGATTAATCACTCCTCATATCAAGCATACATATGATGCGTATGGGCATGGATCGTGGA
Source organism: Magnolia changhungtana (assembly GCA_030180095.1). Taxonomy (NCBI): domain Eukaryota; kingdom Viridiplantae; phylum Streptophyta; class Magnoliopsida; order Magnoliales; family Magnoliaceae; genus Magnolia; species Magnolia changhungtana. The sequence goes on from JASAUF010000150.1 coordinate 1,886,432, forward strand.
GCTATACAAGTATGTTATATGATGATGATGTACTCTCCTCATATCTAAGATGGGCCTAAACGGCCTACTCATATCGAGAATGAGCCTAACGAGGCCTAAGGGAAGGTCACAATGTGGACATTTAACCATCATTGCCCATCAATGTGGACATTTAACCAACATTGCTCCCAAGGAGTGGCCCTCATAGGGCTAAACATATAGTGGGGCCCATGGCCTCACATACAATCACAATGGGCCTCATCACATCACAATTGGGCCACATCACATGGGCCTTACACATCGCAATGGGCTGCACCTCACGAGCCTCTTACATCGCAATGGGTCGCATAACATGGGCCTCATATACATCGCAATGGGCCTCTCACACGAGCCTAATATACCTCACAATGGGCTGCTCACACGGGCATAATATACATCACAATGGGCCTCGACACAAGGACTTTATATACATCATATTGGGCCTCACTCATGGGCCTCATATAGATCACATTGGGCCTCATACTTGGGCCTTACATACATCATAATGGGCCTCACCATTTGGCCTCAAATACATCACATGGGCCACATCATATGGGCGAAATACACATCACGATGGGCCGCATTGCCTGGCCCTCAAATGCATCACAATGGGCCTCATCACTTGGGCCCAATACATGAGGTGGCCCATGATTCAGCAAAAAAATGGATGGGTAGCATGTGCAACCTACACATAAAGGTGGGACTAAACAGTTAGGTGGGCCCAGCTCATATAGCAGGTGGGCCCTGCGCTATCAAAACGAATAGACATCAGATATGAAATACATACATCGGGGTGAGTCCTACCAACCAGCGGGCTAGATGGTGCTGATATACAATGCATTCATCATGGTGGGCCTCACAGTGGATGAACAACCACTACGCCAAAACAGCGAAAAAAGGACGGTCCAAAACCGTCTCAAATGACCAAAAAGGACGGTCATGGACCGTCGCATAGGCAGTCAAATTTTGACGTGTCCTATTATTTTTAAAGACGGTTGAAAACTGTCATTCTTATTGACAAAAAAAAAGACGGTCATGGGCCGTCCTAAAAAGAGACGGTCATAGACAGTCCTTAAAATGGACTATAATACGATCTCTATGAGCCCAACAAGGACGGTCATGGACCGTCCTTTAAAAGGACTGTCATGAACCGTCCTTTAAAAAGACTGTCATAAACCGTCTCTTATGGGCCTTCAAAGGATCAGTATTATCGACCGTCTTGTATTATCCTTCAAAGGAGGGCGGCTATAGGCATCAGTCCTTTAAACGGACGGTCATGGCGAGTCCTTAAAAAGGATCTTGTCATGGACCGTCTCGTATGAGCCTTCAAAGGACAGTTATAGACCGTCCTTTTAAAGGACTTCAAAGGACGGTCATGGACCGTCCTTTAAAATGAGCTTCTATAGCCGTCTCTTATCACCCTTAAAGGACATTTCAAATTTGACTGTTATAATCTTCTTCGATATACACTGTTATACAATATATTTCATCACATTCACATCTACGATATACACGTTATACAATATATTTCATTACATTCACATCTCGATATACACTGTTATACAATATATTCATCACATTCACATTCACATCCATCTAAACCCAAACCGACACAATCTTCACGATATACACCTATTAAACAATATATTTCATCACATTCACATCCATCTAAACCCAAACTACATAAATCCATCCAAACACAATCTTCTACGATATACACTGTTATACAATATATTTCATCACATTCACATCTGATATACACTGTTATACAATATATTTTATCACATTCACATCATCCCGATATACACTGTTATACAATATATTCATCACATTCACATTCACATCCATCTAAACCCAAACTCACACAATCTTCACGATATACACACATTAAACAATATATTTCATCACATTCACATCCATTTAAACCCAAACTACGTAAATCCATCCAAACACACAATCTTCCGATATACACCTGTCATACAATATATTTCATCACATTCACATTCACATCCATCTAAACCCAAGCTACGTAAATCCATCCAAACAAACAATCTTATCCACATTACATTCATCCACGCATAATACATATAAGTTTAACTTCATAAGTAAAAAAACAATCTTATCCACATTTCATTACATTCACATCCATCTAAACCCGAACTACATAAATCCATCCAAACATAAACAACATCCATCCAAACACAAACAATCTTATTCACATTACATTCATCCATGCATAAGCTATAGGTTTAGGGAATTGAGAATAGGTTAAGGTTTAGGTTTAGGAAATCGGGTTTGGGTTCGGGATCGGGTTTAGTTTTGGGTTTTCAAGTTTAGGTTTAGGTTTAGGTTAGGGAGTTGAGATTAGGATTAGGTGTAGGTGTAGGTTTAGGGATTTGAGAATGGGTTAAGGTTTAGGTTTAAGAATTCAAGTTCGGGTTCGGGATTGGGTTTAGGTTTGGGTTTTCAAGTTTAGGTTTAGGTTAGAGAGTTTATATTAGGATTAGGTTTAGGTTTAGGGATTTGAGAATGAGTTTAAGTTTAGGAAATCGGGTTCGGGTTCGGGTTAGGATCGGAGTTTAGGTTGGGGTTTTCAAGTTTAGGTTAGGGAGTTTATATTAGGATTAGGTGTAGGTGTAGGTTTAGGAATTTGAGAATAGGTTAAGGTTTAGGTTATAAGCTATAGGTTTAGGAAATCGGGTTCGGGTTCGGGATCGGGTTTAGGTTTGGGTTTTCAAGTTTAGGTTTAGGTTTAGGTTAGGGAGTTGAGATTAGGATTAGGTGTAGGTGTAGGTTTAGGGATTTGAGAATATATGTAAGTTATATAGGTTATAGGTTCAGGTTTAGGTTTAAGTTAAGGTTAAGGTTTAGGTTTAGGTTATAAGTTATAGGTTTAGGGAATTGAGAATAGGTTAAGGTTCAGGTTTAAGAAATCGGGTTCAAGATCAAGTTTAGGTTTGGGTTTTCAAGTTTAGGTTGGGAGTTGAGATTAGGATTAGGTGTAGGTTTAGGGATTTGAAAATAAGTTAACGTTTAGGTTTAGGAATTCGGGTTCGGGATTGGGTTTAGGTTTGGGTTTTCAAGTTTAGGTTTAGGTTTAGGTTAGGGAGTTTAGATTAGGATTAGGTGTAGGTTTAGGTTTAGGAAATCGGGTTCGGGATCGGGTTTAGCTTTGGGTTTTCAAGTTTAGGTTTAGGTTTAGGTTATGGAGTTTAGATTAGGATTAGGTGTAGGTGCGAGTTTAGGAATTTGAGAATAGGTTAAGGTTTAGGTTATAAACTATAGGTTTAGGGGAATTGAGAATAGGTTAAGGTTTAGGTTTAGGAAATCGGGTTTGGGTTCGGGATCGGGTTTAGGTTTGGGTTTTCAAGTTTAGGTTTAGGTTTAGGTTAGAGAGTTGAGATTAGGATTAGGTGTAGGTGTACGTGTAGGTGTAGGTTAAGGGATTTGAGAATATATTTAGGTTTTAGGTTTAGGTTATAGGTTCGGAGTTTAAGTTTAGGTTAAGGTTAAGGTTTAGGTTTAGGTTATAAGCTATAGGTTTAGGGAATTGAGAATAGGTTAAGGTTTAGGTTTAGGAAATCGAGATCGGGTTTCGGTTTGGGTTTTCAAGTTTAGGTTTAGGTTTAGGTTAGGGAGTTGAGATTATGATTAGGTTTAGGGATTTGAGAATAGGTTAAGGTTTAGAAGCTTAGGGTTCGGGTTTAAGTTTAGGTTTGGGTTTTCAAGTTTAGGTTAGGGAGTTTAGATTAGGATTAGGTGTAGGTTTAGGTTTAGGGATTTGAGAATAGGTTAAGGTTTAGGTTTAGGAAATCGGGTTCGGGTTCGGGATCGGGTTTTAAGTTTGGGTTTTCAAGTTTAGGTTTAGGTTTAGGGAGGGAGTTGAGATTAGGATTAGGTGTAGGTTTAGGTTTAGAGATTTGAGAATACATTTAGGTTTTAGGTCATAGGTTTTAGTTTAAGTTAAGGTTATAGGTTTAGGTTTAGGTTATAAGCTATAGGTTTAGAGAAGGTGAGAATAGGTTAAGGTTTAGGTTTAGGAATTGGGTTCGGGTTTAGGTTTGGGTTTTCAAGTTTAGGTTTAGGTTTAGGTTTAGGAAACCTTAGGGTTCGGGTTCGGGATCGGGTTTAGGTTTGGGTTTTCAAGTTTAGGTTTAGGTTTAGGTTAGGGAGTTTAGATTAGGATTAGGTGTAGGTTTAGGTTTAGGGATTTGAGAATAGGTTAAGGTTTAGGTTTAAGAAATCGGGTTCGGGTTCGGGATCGGGTTTAGTGTTGGGTTTTCAAGTTTAGGTTTAGGTTTAGGTTAGGGAATTTAGATTAGGATTAGGTTAGGGAATTTAGATTAGGATTAGGTGTAGGTGTAGGTTTAGGAATTTGAGAATAGGTTAAGGTTTAGGTTTAGGTTATAAGCTATAGGTTTAGGGAATTGAGAATAGGTCAAGGTTTAGGTTTAGGAAATCAGGTTTGGGTTCGGGATCGGGTTTAGGTTTGGGTTTTCAAGTTTAGGTTTAGGTTTAGGTTAGAGAGTTGAGATTAAGATTAGGTGTAGGTGTAGGTTAAGGGATTTGAGAATATATTTAAGTTTTAGGTTTAGGTTATAGGTTCAAGTTTAGGTTTAGGTTAAGGTTAAGGTTTAGGTTTAGGTTATAAGCTATAGGTTTAGAAAGTGAGAATAGGTTAAGGTTTAGGTTTAGAAATCGGGTTCGGGTTCGGGATCGGGTTTAGGTTTGGGTTTTCAAGTTTAGGTTTAGGTTTAGGTTAGGGAGTTGAGATTAGGATTAGGTATAGGTTTAGGTTTAGGGATTTGAAATTAGGTTAAGGGTTTAGGTTTAAGAAGTCGGGTTCGGGATTGGGTTTAGGTTTGGGTTTTCAAGTTTAGGTTTAGGTTTAGGTTTAGGTTAGGAAGTTTAGATTAGGATTAGGTGTAGGTTTAGGTTCAGGGATTTGAGAATAGGTTAAGGTTTAGGTTTAGGAAACCGGGTTCGGGTCCGGGATCGGGTTTAGGTTAGGGAGTTTAGATTAGGATTAGGTGTAGGTTTAGGTTTAGGGATTTGAGAATAGGTTAAGGTTTAGGTTTAGGAAATCGGGTTCGGGTTCGGGATCGGGTTTTAGATTTGGGTTTTCAAATTTAGGTTTAAGTTTAGGGAGGGAGTTGAGATTAGGATTAGGTGTAGGTTTAGGTTTAGAGATTTGAGAATACATTTAGGTTTTAGGTCATAGGTTTTGGTTTAGGTTAAGGTTATAGGTTTAGGTTTAGGTTTAGGTTATAAGCTATAGGTTTAGGGAGTGAGAATAGGTTAAGGTTTAGGTTTAGGGAATTGGGTTCGGGTTCGGGGATTGGGTTTAGGTTTGGGTTTTCAAGTTTAGGTTTAGGTTTAGGTTAGGGAGTTTAGATTAGGATTAGGTGTAGGTTTAGGTTTAGGGATTTGAGAATAGGTTAAGGTTTAGGTTTAGGAAATCGGGTTCGGGTTAGGATCGGGTTTAGGTTTGGGTTTTCAAGTTTAGGTTTAGGTTTAGGGAGGAGTTGAGATTAGGATTAGGTGTAGGTTTAGTTTTAGAGATTTGAGAATACATTTAGGTTTTAGGTCATAGGTTTTGGTTTTGGTTTAGGTTAGAGTTAAGGTTTAGGTTTAGTTTAGGTTTAGGTTTAGGTAATTGAGAATAGGTTAAGGTTTAGGTTTAGGTTTAGGTTATAAGCTATAGGTTTAGGTAATTGAGAATAGGTTAAGGTTTAGGTTTAGGAAATCGGGTTCGGATTCGGGTTTGGGTTTTCAAGTTTAGGTTATATGTTTTGGGATTTGGGAATAGTTTTAGGTTAAAAGTATAGGTTTAGGTTAGGTTATAGGTTAAGGTTTAAGGATTTGAGAATAGTTTTAGGTTATAAGTAAGGTTTTAGGTTTGGGTATAGGCTTAAGTTATAAGTTATAGGTTATATGTTTAGGTTAAGGTTTAGGAATTGTGTTCGGGTTCGAGTTTGGGTTATAGGTTTTGGTTTTGGTTTAGGTTATAGGTTTTGGGATTTGAGAATGGGTTCGGGTTTACGTTATAGGTTTTGGTTTAGGTTATAGGTTATAGGTTTTGGTTTAGGTTTAGGTTTAGGTTTAGGTTATAAGGCTATAGGTTTAGGGAATTGAGAATAGGTTAAGGTTTAGGTTTAGGAATTGGGTTCGGGTTCAGGATTGGGTTTAGGTTTGGGTTTTCAAGTTTAGGTTTAGGTTTAGGTTAGGGAGTTTAGATTAGGATTAGGTGTAGGTTTAGGTTTAGGATTTGAGAATAGGTTAAGGTTTAGGTTTAGGAAATCGGGTTCGGGTTCGGGATCGGGTTTTAGGTTTGGGTTTTCAAGTTTAGGTTTAGGTTTAGGGAGGAGTTGAGATTAGGATTAGGTGTAGGTTTAGTTTTAGAGATTTGAGAATACATTTAGGTTTTAGGTCATAGGTTTTGGTTTTGGTTTAGGTTAGGTTTAGGTTTAGGTTTAGGTTTAGGTTATAAGCTATAGGTTTAGGTAATTGAGAATAGGTTAAGGTTTAGGTTTAGGTTTAGGTTATAAGCTATAGGTTTAGGAAATCGGGTTCGGATTCGGGTTTGGGTTTTCAAGTTTAGGTTATATGTTTTGGGATTTGGGAATAGTTTTAGGTTAAAAGTATAGGTTTAGGTTAGGTTATAGGTTAAGGTTTAAGGATTTGAGAATAGTTTTAGGTTATAAGTAAGGTTTAGGTTTGGGTATAGGCTTAAGTTATAAGTTATAGGTTATATGTTTAGGTTAAGGTTTAGGAATTCGGTTCGGGTTCGAGTTTGGGTTATAGGTTTTGGCTTTAGTTTAGGTTATAGGTTTTGGGATTTGAGAATGGGTTCGGGTTTAGGTTATAGGTTTTGGTTTAGGTTATAGGTTATAGGTTTGGGATTTGATAATAGGTTTAAGTTATAACAATAGGTTTAGGTTTAGGTTTTATGTTTAGAGTTAAGGTTATAGGTTTAGGGATTTGAGAATGGGTTCGGTTTAGGTTTAGGTTTTATGTTTAGGTTATAGGTTATAGGTTTTGTTTTAGGTTTAGGTTTGGGTTATAGGTTTTGGGATTTGAGAATAGGTTTAGGTTTAGGTTTTATGTTTAGGTTAAGGTTATAGGTTTAGGTTTAGGTTTAGGTTAGGTTATAGGTTTAGGTTAAGGTTTAGGTTAGGAGATTAAGGTTTAGATTTAGGTTAAGGTTTAGGTTTAGGTTTAGGTTTAGGTTATAGGTTTTGGGATTTGAGAATAGGTTTAGGTTAAGGTTATAACTTATAAGTTTAGGTTAAGGTTTGGGATTTAAGTTTAGGTTTATGTTATAGGATTAGGTTTAGCTTTAGGTTTAGGGTTTAGGTATAGGCTTAGGCTTAGGTTATAGGTTATATGTTTAGGTTAAGGTTTAGGAATTCGGCCCTCGGGTTCGGGTTTGATTTGGGTTTAGGTTTAGGTTATAAGTATAGGTTTAGGTTTAGGGAATTGAGTTTAGGTTATAGGTTTAGGGATAGGTTAGGTTAAGTTATGGTTATAGGTTTTGGGATTTGGGAATAGTTTTAGGTTATAAGTATAGGTTTAAGTTAGGTTGTAGGTTAAGGTTTAAGGATTTGAGAATAGTTTTAGGTTATAAGTAAGGTTTAGGTTTAGGTATAGGCTTAAGTTATAGGTTATAAGTTATATGTTTAGGTTAAGGTTTAGGAATTCGGGTTCGGGTTTAGGTTATAGGTATTGGTTTTGGTTTAGGTTATAGGTTTTGGTTTTGGTTATAGGTTAAGGTTTAGGTTTAGGTTATAGGTTTTGGGATTTGAGAATGGGTTCGGGTTTGGGTTATAGGTTTTGATTTTGGTTTAGGTTATAGGTTTTGGTTTAGGTTATAAGTTAATGTTAAGGTTATAGGTTATAGGTTTAGGTTAAGGTTTAGGTTTAGGTTATAGATTTTGGGATTTGAGAATAAGTTCGAGTTATAAGTTTAGGTTTAGGTTGGGTTTAGGTTATAGATTTAGGTTTAGGATATAAGTGTAAGTTATAGGTTTAGGGAAAGGTTAGGTTTAGGTTATAGGTTTCGGGATTTGAGAATAATTTTAGGTTATAAGTATAGGTTTGGGTTAGGTTATAGATTAAGGTTTAGGGATTTGAGTTTAGGGATTTGAGTTTAGGTTTAGGTTTAAGTATAGGTTGTAAGTGTAGGTTATAGGTGGTTTAAGTTATAGGTTACAAGTTTATGTTTAGGTTTAGGTTTAGGTTTAGGGTGTGGTTTAGGTTAAGGGTGTGGTCCCTGCAAATACAGATATAAAATACAGATATAAAACAAATACGGCTTGTCCAAATGGTCAGGCCCCTCCAATGCCGTCCATAGGAAATGGATAGCTTCATCATGGTCATAACAGCGGTTCCCACCTTCCAGGGACCCCCGCTCATCCGGATAGCTCCGACGCATATCCGGGATTCTCTAGTATTATCTACTATTGAACCTAGCATTATCTACTACATACTAGTAACATACAACCAATATTGGGGCACCATACCATAAGCTACAAGAATTTCATGTCCCCCTAAACAAGGTATCCTCCATTGATAAGATATATATATATATATATATATTATAAGTTTTTATTTTCATTTACATTCCCAAATACATTCATCATTCATCCAAGAAAATTGAAATAAAATCATGTCAATCTATGACTATGAGTTGAAAAGGAAAATCATGCATCTTATTTTACCGAAGCCGCCTTATGTTTCTTTTCACCTTTGTAACTCTCATATTTGTTGCAATTTGCTAGTTCACCATCGTAGTCTCCCTAACCAAATCTTTGATAGCCACAACCTGTATGAAGAGAAAAATGCAACCAATACAATCTGTTACAATTCAAAAGAGAAAAGATTTGTGGTTGTCCACGCCGAGAATGCATGTGGTTTATCCACGCCGTCCATTCGTTTTTCTAGATCATTTTAGGGGTTAAACCCAAAATTGATGCATATACAAAGCTCAAGTGGATCATACCACAAGAAAAAGTGGAAGTACTGATTTCCACCGTTGAAAACTTTTTAAGGCCCTAAGTGATGTTTATTTGTCATCCAACCTGTTCGTGAGATCAGACAGACATGGATGAACGGAAAAAACAAATATCAGCTTGATCTAAAACGTCGGTTGCCCCCAAGAATTTTTCAATGGTAGATGTTCAATTCACACTGTTTCCGGTGGTGTGGTTCAATTGAGATTTGTATATATTCCATTTTTTGTATAAAGCCCTAAAATCATGTGATAAAACAGATGGACGTAGTGGATACAATGCATAAATGACAAAGTGGGGCCCACAGAGTTTACTCAATCCGCTAAGCTACACCTTGATGTTTATATTCCATCCAAATAGTGGGGAAAGGAATACCTACTATCAAAACCTTCCTAGGCTACACCTTGATGTTTATATTCCATCCAAACGGTTTATAAGGAATACCTAATCATATATTGGGTCTGCCTAAATATGATTCACATATCCAACCCACTCATTACGTGTGTCCCACTTGGATGAGGGGTCAGACCAATTTTCAATTGCATCCATGTCTATATTAACTTATAAATAGGTTGGATCTCAAATAAACATCGCGGTGGGCCCTAAGAAGGTTTCAATAGTGGGTGTCACTATCCCACTCTTTTCTATGGTAGGTCCACTTGACCCAACTTTTAAGCCTCTGGACCCAACTTTTTAAGCCTAAAACACTCACTCAATTTACCATCATATGAGGACTTTAAAACCCTATTACACTTATGAAACAAATGGGCACCGCCCACTCGAAGATATAAGGTGCAATAAAAAGAAGAAAAACAAAAAACAAAAGGAATCGCCACTACTGATTTTTTACATTTAAAATCCCGTGGATGGCTAGAGAATCATTAAGGGTCTGTTTGAATTTGTAGATTTTTTTAAATAGGAAAATGATGTTTATCAAGAAACACCATTTCTAGAAAATAAAGAGAAACCAAAATGTGTTCCCCTTTATTGTCTTCAACATGATTTTGTTGAAAAAAAAAAAAAATCATTGCTCCAAAATCTGTTATTAAAAAAAAAAAAAAAAAAACACATTATAGGACATAAATCTAGATGAGAGACTTCCAAGGTTTTAGAATAGCCGATTTTTCTCTATTTTTATTTAAAGGAAACATAGCCCCTAAGAAAATATAATTGATGACTTATCTTTAAAATTATCAAAATGTTGCACTTTTTTTTCCATCACTTCTACTCCACACACAATTGTTTCTTCTTTTTCTTTCAATGGCTAATTCTTCCAATGGTTATAATTTTGAAATCAACGGCTCTAGATCCATTTCCATCAAACAGATTTGGCATCATCATTTGATGCAATTACATCGATTTTATAAGGAAATGGAAATGCTCCCAACCATCCGTTTCCATTTCCAAGTACAATGGTCAACCAATCATGGAAGAGAAAGGAGGGTGAGCAATGCCACCAATCATTACTTACAAATCGCTTTTTCATTTCTTCCCATCTTTGTAGTAACCAGACTTAGAAATCCATCTTGCAGCAGATATAGCATCAAAATATATAAACTGCAAAAAAGAAAATGTGGAAGTAGATAACGGATTTCCAAAATCAGCAGAGAAATAAAACAATGAAAAGACCAAACATGAACAAAAAATGGAGATGATGTAAATAGTGAGATGCAGAGTCCGATAAAAAATTGCAATTGTGAACTGGCCAAGTCAGCAAGACAACAAGACAAGAAATACAGATTACTAAGAAAAAGAACATAATAATAAGAAGAAACATACTTCTATGCCATGAACTCCGAGGAAAAATACCGATAAACTGTTCCAACAAGTAGATACCCGCCTAAGAGGCATAAAAGTCTGAAAACAGGAGAAAAATCTGTCAATTAGTTTTTTTTTTTCTTTTGTGGGCTTTCATACATTTTCTTCTCTCTTTTGTGGGCTTTCATACATTTTCTTTTCTCATGAAAGGGATGACATTTTTTTCCTCGTTCAAGCAAAAGACAATGCTTAGCCCAAAATCATTCTTTCTTGAAATTTTCTCAAACCTCAGGACCCTTCGATGACAATTCACAAAATGCAATATAAATGTAATCCTCCACCAGTTCCACCAGTTTTGCAAAATGGATAAATGACGAAGATGACACACATACATCATAGTATCGTAGGAAGACTGCAATGGTAGGCCGCTCATCTACATGCTTATTCATGTGTCCGTGACCCAGAAGCCATTCTCATGAGTATAAAAGGGTTCTCAACTACATGCATATTCGTATGCCAATGTGGTAGTATGTGTGAGAGATTCAAGCCTTACATGGAACCTTAGCTACAATTTTCTGATTGCAGTTACATTTGACTAGAATCAACAATCTGGAATCCAGGATTTTTTATTTTATTTTTGATGATTTGGAATTGTTTTTGATGATTTGGAATCTGGATTCTAGAATCATATAAATGATAAAATGGGTGGGGAAAAAAGAAATTTATCAAGCTTCGCTTTAGTTTTTTACCGATAACTTTTTTTTTTGCTAAAACAGATTCTCGAGAAAGAAGCCAGAATAAAGCAGAATTAGATCGACTCATGATGCGTAAAGAAGACAGAGAAGAAAGAAAATTGTGGATTTCCTATCCGATCTTAGGGGTAACATTTGGCCAACAACCACCATAATTCTAGTCACCCCCGCTTGGATGCAGACCGCTTTGGAACCAACTTCCCAATGAACATCTCGGTGCGCAGGGACCAAATCAGAATCAAGAATCCTCTTAGTCAACAAGAGGATGTGCATTCAAAAATGGAGTTTAAGGAGTCCCTCGAAACAACATAATTTTTCCAAAGCATGAATTATAAGGCAAGACACCTAGCTTGTTGCTCCCAAACTTTCGCTTTCCCACAAAGCATGGGTACGTAGGCAATATAGTCTTGCACCAATCCATTGACGTGCCTAGCATTACCTTCAAATCCATGCAATCCACTCTAATACCATCCAATCCGCCTAGGCCAAACAGTTCTTATTGTCTTGAGTAAACTCAGTAGGGCCCTTCGTTTTAAATCCCCAAATTGAGAAAATTAGGGATTTTAATCCCAAATACAACAATTAGGGATTTCGAATCCCAAATCCCAAATTGGGAATTTCAGATCCCCATCCCCAATTCCAGATTACGATTAGGGATTTCAGAACCCAGATCCCTAATTCAAGTTACAATTAGGATTTCATATCCTTAATCCCCTATATTCGTTCATGGATTAGGATTTAAATCACATGATTAGGGATTACAAGATCCAGTTTCAGAGCTCGGATTGGAATCTGATAATTGGGGGTTTTATATACCCTTACCTGTATTTCTGGGAGATAGCCATGGAGGCCATAGCCGGCATCTCTGTTGGTCTTCTATATCTCTTCATCTCCAAGATCCTGGCCTTGCACTTCGTCTCCATCACAACCAGCACCTCCACCTCTCTCTGCGGCAGCCATTATCGTCGCAAGGAGAGAGTCTCCTGGCAGATGCTAGCGGCATACGTGGTTTTCAGACCACCACTGATGTCCTTCGCCTTCAAAGAACGCGGTCACCATCTTGATCAAGCATCATGTTTGATGGAGGCGGTCGGTCAATGACTGACCGCTCATTCATCACGGCGGTGGAGGCCTATTGGGCGTGAGAGAGAGAGAGAGAGAGAGAGAGAGAGGGTTTGGGTTTTTGGGGAGGGGCGGGCGAGAGAGAGAGAGAGAAAGGGTTTGGGTTATGGGAGGGGCGGGCGCGCGAGATAGAGACTGGAAGGATTTGGGGTTTTGGGAGGGGCGGGCGCGCGGGACTTTTAGGCGGAAAGAGATTTGGGTGATGGTGTTCGGTACTCTGTGGGCCCACCATGATGTTTGTATTTCATCCATGCCGTCCATCTTGTTTTCTAGATCATTTTATGGCATTAGACCAAAAATGAGTTATATTCCAATCTCAAGTGGACCACATTACAGGAAACAGTGTTTAATGAATTTTGACCATTAAAACTTTTTTGAGGCCATAAAAGTTTTGGATCAAGCTGATATTTGTTTTTACCCTTCATCTGGGTCTTTGTGACCTAATCAACAGATTGGATGTCAAATAAATAGTACGGTGGGCCTTAGGAGGATTTTAATTATGGATATCCAATCAATATTGTTTTCCTGTGGTGTGGTCCACCTGAGATTTATATTCCTCTCATTTTTGTGGTCAAGCCCTAAAATGATCTTTAAAAATGGATGAATGAAATGGAGAAAGAACATACATCATGGTGGGGCCCACAGAGCACCGACCACCACCACGGGGCTGGTGGCAGGGGGAGTAGCCAATCCGTTCCCCTTTTAAGCTTAGTTTTTAAGTCTCGTGGAGCGCCCCACCGTGATGTATATTATTTATCAACTCCGTCCATTCATTTTTATGGAATATTTTAACAATTGATCCAAAAAAGGAATTAGATCGAAGCTGTAAGCGGACTACATAACATATTAACGATAAAAAATTATTTTTTATTATTTCTTATCCACTCGCCATGTAATGGTCCACTTAAGATTTGGATATATCTCATTTTTTGTCTCATACTGTAAGATGATCTTTAAAAATAAATAGACGACATGGATTAAACATAAACATCATGATAGGGCTCACAAAAGTTTTGGATCAAGCTGATATATATTTTTTCACTTCATCCAATTTTTTATACCTAATCAATAAGTTAGATGTCAAATAACCATTACAGTGGGCCCTAGGAGGTTTTTAACTAGTGGACATTCAATCAAAAAAAATTCCATGGTGTGGTCCACCTGAGATTTAGATCTATCTCATTTTCGGGATTAAGACATAAAATTATCTTTTAAAATGGATGGACAGCGTGAATAAAACACATACATTATGGTGGGGTCTACATTGCACTGAATACTAGCAACTTGGCTAGTGGCAGCGTAACTAGCCAAATCACGTACACTTCTGGACGGAAGCGGATTGCGTATAGAGTAACTCGGTACCCTAAGCGTACTGAGTAAAACCTATAGGGCCCACCATGATTTATTCATTTATTCACTATCCCACTCTTTTCTATGGTGGGTCCACTTGAACTTTGGATCTGCCCCGTCAGTCAGATGCACCATTCCATGGTAGGCCACGAGCTTAAAAATAAAGTCAATCCATGACTTGGGTGGGCCACGCCACATACTATAGTTGAGAGGGTTACCCTCCCATTAAAACATTCATAATCATTTATTAGACCCACCTAGATGTGCTTCATAGATCCAGCCCATTCATTATGTGTGTCCCACTTGGATGAGGAGTCAGACCAAGTTTCATACACATCCAAAACTCATGTGGGCCCCGCCAAATGCTTTTATATGTTTTAGGGATGTCTTCACATAATTTTAGATGCTATGGCCCACTTGAGTTTCGTATATGACTGATTTTTGGACTTAAAGGGAACACATCAAATGCATGGTGTTGATGTTCTCAGGCCATATATACAATTTTGAGCCAAATGGATGGTGGGAACCTTATGATCTTATGTACTGGATGACTTTCAGGCCTCTTTAACGTGAACGACTTGATTTCCTAGGATAACTAACGTGTAAATCCTTCGATCTTGGTCCCCTGGGGTCTGTCCCTTACCTTTGGTGTCATCAGTGTGTTAAATCCATGCTTTAAGCATCCTTTTCAGTCCTACGCTTGTGAATACACCTTGCATCACAAACACGATTAAATAGAGCATTAAACAGTATCATGTTCGTAAAAACAAGTAATAACTGGGGTTTAATATGCAATATTCGACCCTCAACGGGGGGCCATATAAAGTTTTGGATCAATCTGATATTTTTTTTCCCTTCATCTGGGCCTATTGACCTAATCAACAAATTGGATGTCAAATAAAAAGTACAGTGGGCCTTAGGAGGGTTTTAATGGTGGATATCCAATCACTATTGTTTTCATGTGGTGTGGTCCTCTTGGGCCTTCAATAAAAAGTACAGTTGAGAAAGGTTTCCTTAAAACATTCGTAATCATATACTGGGCCTGCCTAAATGTGATTCACATATCCAACCCACTCATTATGTGTGTCCCACTTGGATGAGGGGTCAGACCAAGTTTCAACCGCATCCAAAACTCATGTGGGCCCCACCAAGTGCTTTTATATTTTTAGGATGTCTTCACATAGTTTTAAATGGTATGGCCCACTTGAGTTTAATTTACCGATGATTTTGAGATATCTCATAACCTAAAGGGGACACATCAAATCCACGGTGTTGATGTTCGACACACATCATGATGGGGCCTACAAAACTTACTAACATCAATTCTTAGGTTCTCACGAGGTTAATAAGTTTGGGTCACAATTTTAACCAGAATATTTTGCCCATTTTACATGTCTGTCCATTCACTCTATTTTACTGATCAATACTCTCAATTTGACTAATTACTCGCCTCAATTAGGCTACATATGAGAAAGATATTGGGCACACAAGATTGATCAACAATTTCAGTGAAATTTGATTTAAACATCTAAAGTTATTTACTCTTCAATTTGAACCTGATTAGATTGTCCAAAAACGATTAAAAGTTCAATTAGTGGATGTGCCTAATAATTTAGTAATTTTATTTTTCACAAGTAAATTTAACATTTTTTTTTCAAAATGTATATATTTTTTACTCTTTTAACTAAATATCATTTTTATTATAAAATATTTCAAAAAATATTTAAAATACAAATTTTGAATTTTTATTTTCAAAATCTCAAAAATTTTCTCATATTTTAATTTTTTCTCAAAAATTTCAAAATGCCGATTTTTTTCTTCAAAAGCATTATTTTGTTCTCAAAATTTTTATTAAACACAGTTAAAATTTCCAAACTTTTCAATATTCCTTTTCATGTGATATTACAAATCATTTAAATATTACCTTTTAATTATATATATAAAAAATTTCCATTCATACGATATAAAAACTATACACACACACACACATTTTTCCCGACAAATTTTTTTAAAAATTAAAACATTTTTACATTATTACCCAGTTCAAAAAATGGGTTGGAGAAACATAGGAGCGGCAAGGATATACAACACATCATCAAAATCTCACTTTTGTTATCTAACTTTTCAATTTTTCTTGTCAAAATACAAAATTTAGTTTTCTTTTTTAAAAATTATATTTTTTTTTTTACAATTTGTCAATTTTTTCACAATTTTGTTTAATTTTTTAAATTTTCTTTTTCAAAATATCATTTTTTAAATCTCACTTTTGGTAGAAAACTTTTTAATTTTTCTTGTCAAAATACAAAATTTAGTTTTCTTTTTTAAAATATATATTTTTTTACATGTTGTCAATTTTTTCACAAATTTGTTTAATTTTTTAAATTTTCTTTTTCAAAATATCATTTTTTAAATCTCACTTTTGTTATATAACTTTTTAATCTTTCTTGTCAAAATACAAAATCTAGTTTTATTTTTTAAAAAATATATTTTTTTACAATTTGTCAATTTTTTCACAATTTTGTTTAATTTTTTTAATTTTCTTTTTTAAAATATCATTTTTTAATCTCACTTTTGTTATATATAACTTTTCAATTTTTCTTGTCAAAATACAAAGTCTAGTTTTTTTTTTTTTTTTTTTAAATATATATTTTTTTTTACAATTTGTCAATTTTTTCACAATTTTGTTTAATTTTTTAAATTTTCTTTTTTAAAATATCATTTTTTAATCTCACTTTTGTTTTATATAACTTTTCAATTTTTCTTGTCAAAATACAAAATCTAGTTTTCTTTTTTAAAAAATATATTTTTTTTTTCAATTTGTCAAAATTTTCACAATTTCGTTTAATTTTTAAAATTTTCTTTTTCAAAATATCATTTTTTATCGATTTTTTTTTTTCAAAATTTAAAATTTTCTTAAACATTGTTAATTATTTTTCTAAGCTTTTCTCTTTTTTTTTTTTCTTCTTTTTGAAATTCATTTTTTTCGGGTGACTTAATTGAGCATTAGAGACGGTTTAGGACCGTCTCTAATAGAGACGGTCTTTGAGATCTCTATTAAAGATGGTCCTTGACAGTCTCTAACAGAGACGGTTTTTTATAGGGCTATAAGACGGTTTAGGACCATCTCCAATAGAGACGGTCCTTAACAGTCTCTAGTAGAGACGGTCTAGGGCCGTCTCTAATAGAGACGGTCCTTAACTGTCTCTAATAGAAACGGTCTTTTTGAGTCTCTTCTAGAGACGGTGTTTTACAGGCTGTAAGACGGCTAAGGACCGTCTCTAATAGAGACGGTCTTTGTGATCTCAGATTGCAAGTAAAGACGGCCAATGACCGTCTCTATCTGACGGCCAATATGATGAGTCTCTAATGACAGCATATAAGACGGTCAAGGACCGTCTCTAATGCAAATGGCCAATGACCGTCTCAGATGACCCATATAAGACGGTCAACGACCGTCTTAAATGATTTGTGGACGTTCAAATTTTTAAGACAATATTAAGGACGGTTAGGGGCCGTCTAAAATTTTAGAGACGGTTTACGACCGTCTCTAAAGCGTCTTTAAACCAAGCAATTTTAGAGACGGTCCAGAACCGTCTCTAAATCTGTCCTTTTTTTCCATTTTTCACGTAGTGAACATAGGTAAACAACATATACACCTAATGGGCCACTTGCTGGACGCCCTGGATATAATACATACGAATGGTGGGCCTCACACATCACCTATGGGCCCCACCAACTGATGGCCCGCGAGGATACATGATACATAAAGTGAGTGGGCCACTGCTAGGCAATTAACCCAGCTGCACCACTTGGCCCAGTTAAGGCGTCCAATAGATGGACAACTTGGGTAAATTACATACACATAATGACCAAAGGGGATATACAATACATAGCAAGGTGGGCCAGCTGGTGGACAATCAGCCCACCAGCGGCCAACCCATTAGTTGACTAGCCCTGCTAGATGGCAGACTGATGGACGGCTGGATAAAACACATACTTACAGTGGGTACCACCGGATCAGGACGGTTTGGATATAAAACATGTATAACATGGTGGGCCACGGACGGACAGGTGAATTCAACACATATGATGCAAGACCTACCATCCAGAATCTGGACGGTGAGGGTATAACACATACCTCACGTTGAGGTGGTCCACACGAGTGGATAGGAAACACATATTATCTTAGCCGCACACATGATGATATCACATGTCATCATGGTGGGGACCCATGACCTGGACGGTATAGGCATACCACATACCTCACGTGCGACCCATGGTCCTATGCTGACGCTCATACAATAGATACGTAGCTGGGGTGAGGTACACTAGCCAATCCACTCCCACCGTTTAGAGATTAGACGGTGACGATAGAGAACACATACATTAAGGTAGGGTCCACGTGAGTGTGGCCCACTAATTGGAACAAGCTAATATATGTGTCTCTCCCATCGTCCAGGCTTGCTGCTGGACAGTAAGCCGGTCCATTAATCTGGCCCATCTGGCCTGCCGGGCACTCCATTAGACGGATGGTGTGGATGTAGACCACATATATCAAGGCGGAGTCCATCAAGGTGGGCCACACGGTCCCGGGACCAGGCTGATATTTGGGTTCCCATCCAAACAGGCCTGTGTGGCCGCTGGACGTACAACAATATGGACAGCAAGACATCCTTGCTGCTGGATGGTCCAGATCATCCTCCCATTCATCAGGTGGGCCACGTAATATGGGAAGGAGATAGAGAGGGAGAGAGATGTATGTGTGAGGGAGGAGCTCCGCCACTATGAGCGCCTCACCAAACATTACAATAAATACATCAAATGGGTCTCACTTGTCCCAAAGATCAAGATCTACTTTAGAAACACCGACCTATCCTTCTTCCTCTCTAACCTTCCAATGCTCCTAAAGTGCTACTTCAATGGTGGACATGACGATCCAAGGGGGGGGGGGGGGGGGGGGGGCTGGTCTCCAAGTTTGGACATCCAAAGGCTCTTTTGGTTGCTAATGGAGAAGGAAAAAATGGTGGAAAGATTGAGAGGGAGAGAGAGGGTGATGGGATGAAAGGGATGGGTGAGTGATGGGTGGTATGGGTTGTGCTGACTTTGGGTGAGAAAAGGATGGGTGTGATAGGATATGTACTTGACTTGTACATTGATTGATTGATTTGATATTTGGTAGAGATTCTCTTGAGTTTTGCAAATGCACGACATTTTCTGTGAAATAAACACGGGTCCACAACTCCTGCCTTGGGAATCGCATCAACGCGTGAGACGCAGCATTGAAACCACGGCGACGGTGCAGTTGCAATGGTACAAGTCTCAGGTTGAGTTTACTCAGGTTGAAAGGGTGCAACTCAGGATCGCGCATAAATGATATTTACGCATCACGGGTCGCCTAAATTTGACCAGAGGACCATGAGATCCTATGAAACGGTACGAACTAGGATATAGGTTTTACATTATAGTACCATGGAGGATGCTTTAATGTCTAGACCGAGTGGATGTATGAGGGCATGAGGGCTGAATACGAGGAAGCCGCGTCTCCCACTATGTCGTGATCGGTTGGAAGGGGGTCTGACCTTACCCCCCAGAGAGATGGGAGTTATTGCTAGGTTGAGTATGACCAGCTTGTAAATGGGTTCGCTACTAACGTGCCGGGTAGATATTAGCAGACTACTAGTCAGGCGGGTAGTGAGGTCTCTTTCGCTTGCACGGTCATACATCTAGTGTGCGGCAACAATCTGGTGTATAGTGTACTAGACTCCGGTGATTATCCAGAGTGAGAACTGTACTGATATATGATGCTCCAGAGATAAGTTGGATTGATGTGTGATTTAGATGATGATTGGTATGCTTGAGTTACATCTCGCATTGCATGGCCTTGGTATTGCCGATAGCATTCAGCCTTGCATCGCATCATAACCTTGGTATGGCCGATAGGATTCGTGCCTTTCTTCGCATGGCCTTGGTATGGCTGATAACATTCATGCCTCATATTGCATCATAGCCTTGGTATGACTGATAATATTCACGGACTTACCAGTACTTTTGTATTATTCTAATATTGCATACTTGCATTTCTACCTTGTGCACATATTTTCACCACTCTCTAAGCTTTCTATAAGCTTATGCATGATAGATATGTGCAGGTGACGCCAGAACACAGTCATAGCTGAGCAGGAGCAGGAGCGTGCAGCCGAGCTTTCGGAGTTCCGATCTTATGATTGTGTTTCCCTTATGCATTGTACTTTAAAGATTTTGATTATAGTGAATTTTGTGATGGTGTTCTTGTTATTGTTCGTGGGTTATGCTTATTATGAAATAAATTAATATTGAAAATCCTCTTTGTAAGATCCCAGAATTGGAATCTGGTATATGGGTGTCGGGAGTTGAGAATGGGGTATTATGGAGGCTGTCGGCACCAGATTCGGCGATCGGGAATTTTGTGACCTGGTTTTTCGAGTTTATGGCGTGACATAGTCTGCTTGACTGGTCGAGAAACCACCAGAAATATCTATTTTCGAATTTCAAACTTGGATTGGTCGAAGACTATCTTAGACTGGTCGAGCCATAACTTAGACTAGTCAAACCAAGGCTTAGACTAGTCAAACTAAAGCCTAACCAAAGTATAAAAACTCATTTAAGTTTATCATTTGAAAGCACCTAAGTCTAAGGTCTTTCTAGGGTTAATTATACCTGAGAAAACTGGACATTGAAGTGTAAAGCTTGAATCTTCAATAGTGCATAGTTGATCTTTTACTTGAAGTATAGTTATAGGTGGAGCATGATCTTCTATTAGCAGTGTAGTAGAATTTTGAATTCATTTTAGCTTGAACTTTTCAACTTTATGACTTGTGCTTATGCTTGAAGCTTGGTTTCCATAGAAGATGATGAACTTGAGACTTGAAACTTGAACTTTCCATCTTGATTTAATTGAAGGTGAACTTTCCATCTAGATTCACTTGAAGGTGAACTATATCATAAGTTGTTTTGTCCCATCGAATTTTGACAATCAAGAATGTGTTTTATACATTATAGAACCTACAGTTTTATTGAGATAGACAGAAAATCTCATTTAGTTTTCCCGAAATAACCAAAAAATCTTAGTAAGGGGTTTCTGGTTTATAATAGCCTAATAAAATCACAACTATATCAAGTTTTAAGGTGTTCCTGTGAAAACCTTATTTATAATTAAAGCCAATATCACGTGGATAGTGATTATTGGGAGAGGAGTAGGTGTGGCTGTTTGAGAACAATTGTTGACACACCGAACCACTATAATTCTTAGTGTTGTGGTGAATGCCTTTTATGTTTATGTATAAGTGGTGAATGGTTGTAATCTTTTTAGGTTAAAGTGGTAAATGCATGTAATAAGTTTAGCTTTTATTGACTCTTGTTTGGTTTGAGATTTTGATTCTTACAAGTTTCGTTAAATAAGGTTATTCTACCTAAACTTGTTTGGGTGAAGGTTGTCCTATGAACCCGTTTGAATCAAGGTTTCAATATTAGTGCAATTGAGATCTCTGATTTATTTATTATTTTTGTACTTTATTTTTTATTTGGCATAGTCCTATCACGCCCCCCCCCCCTCTAGGACTGGTTAAGCTCTCCCTTTTCAAGTGGTATTAAAACTAAGTTACTCATTTTTATTATTATTAAGTTCCTTGAGTTTAAAGATCTAGAGCTTTACATGTTAAATTTTGATAGTTTTTCTATTACCAGGCCACCACCTTTTGATGGCTCTAATTATGCATACTGGAAAGCCAGAATGGGGATTTTTCTAAAATCCCTATATGAAAGTGTATGGCAAGCCACTGTATCCAAATGGAAACCTCCTATGACTGAGGTAGCAGCTGAAGATGGAACCAAGTCTATAAGAGAAATTGCATTCTACTTATGGACTAGAACTCAGAAAAGTGAAAGCAGTGTTAATGCTAAGGCCTTAAATGCCATAACTTGTGCTCTATCACCTGATGAATTCAAAATAATTATTTCTTGAGATACAGCTAGCAAGCTTGGGATATTATTGAAATGACACATGATGGAACTACTATCGTTAATAAATCAACAGTTCAAATCCTCACTACTAGATTTGAGGAAATTTGTATGGAAGAAAATGAAACTTTCATGGACTTTTGTATGAAACTAAATGACATAGTAAATTTCATGTGGGGACTAGGAGATGGAATCCCAGAAAGCAAGGTCTGTGTAAAAATATTGCGATCTCTTCCTAACAGATTTAATTATAAGGTTATTGTCATTCAGGAATTAAGAGATACTGATCAAATGAAGGAGGAAGAGTTAGTTGGCTCTCTCTAAACATATCAGTTAAATTATAAGGCTCTTAAAGGTAAGTCTATTGCTCTTAAATCTTCTAAATCTGTTTCAAAAGAAAATAGTACTAATTTCAATTTTGAAAAAACTAAAGATGATATGACAATGCTTGCTAAGAAATTTCATACAATTTTTAAAAATAAGAAAAGATTAAAATTTTAAAAATCATCTGATAAAAGAAAAGGAAAATCTAAATCTTGAAAATCTAAAACAATTGACAGTCAATGTTTCAACTGTCATGAATACGGGCACTTGGTGTATAAATGTCCTAGGGGGGGGGGGGGCATGATAGCTACTTGGGATGAATCATCTGGCTCTAAAAGTTCTTCTGAGTCTGATGAATCATAACAAGAAATGCAACCACAAATGATGTAAAAGCCCTTATGACTATAGCCAGAGTCACCTCCTCAGATAGTTGTAATATATCTGACTATGAAAATCTCAGGAATGACCCTTAAAATGAAGATGATCTTCAAGATGCCTACAATGCCCTACATAGGGAAAGTTACAAAATTGCTGTTAAACTCAAAATTCAAAAAGAGAAATATTCTAAATTAAAAGAAGAACTTGAAAACGATGTTTTAGAAAAATCTCATCTTTCAGACTGTCTTGAAAAAATAAAATTGGATTTAAATTTCAAATCATCAGAGTTACAAAAACTCAGAACTGAAAATGAGAAACTAAAACTTGAAGTTGCTTCCCTCTTGAGTTCTAAGGATACTTGGATATATGCCCGTGGAGACTCAAAACTGGAAAAATTATTAACATCATCCAGAAAATGTTATAACAAGTCAGGTCTGGGTTATATAAAAAATGATTCTCTGAAAATCAAGAATACGCCTCCTACATTTGTAAAAGGAGAATCCTCGAACTCTAAAGGTAAGAATATAAGAGAGTTTAATCGAAATGATTTCAAAAACTCAAAACCTCTTTAAGTTCCTAAAATTAATACTAATGCCATCTGCTATAGAAATTAAAGATATAATAAATCACATTTAGCTAAAAAATCGTGGAGTTACTCAAAGAGCTTCTAACATCCAACTCAAATGGATTTAGAGTTAATAGAAAGCGGAGAAATTCCAACTCCTAAAAATAGAGAAAATCCAATGATACTCCTAAACCTATAACCATAATGAAATAGGTTCTAAAGGTTACATGTATTATTGCCCACACAGCTTTCAAAGCCTTCAGTCACACAAAATGGTTCCTGGATAGTAGATGTTCAAGACATATGACAAGTGATAAAGTAATATTCACCAACTTCAAAGAAGTAAACAACAGTTCAGTTACTTTCGTAGATGGAAGCAACCGCAAAATCATAGGCCAAGGTACGGTTCAACTTCCTAACCTCCCTCTCTTTGAAATGTAGTTTATGTTGAAGGTTTAAAACATAACCTTTTAAGATATCTCAAATCTACGATAACAAACGCAATATAAAATTTTCAAATCACGGATGTGAGATTACAAATGAGAAAGGTTGTGTGATATTAAATGGTCGTAGGACATTTGAAAATTATTACATTATTGATGACTGATGCTCATCTAACTATTCATGTTACACGGTCCAAATATACGAAACCGAACTATGACATAAATGTCTTGGACATGTTAACTTTAGAGATCTTTTAAAATTAAGCAAGAAATATTACATTCATGGCTTACCCAAATTGAAAAAGGTAGAAAAACTTTGTGACGCATGTCAGATTGGCAAGCAAATAAGGAGTACCTGCAAGAAAGTGAACTCCTTAGTCACAGCAAAGTCTCTAGAACTACTCCGTATGGATTTGGTGGGTCCAACGAGAATGAAGAGTAGAGGTGAAAAGAAGTATTTTTTTATTATTGTTAATGATTTCACTAGATTTACTTGGGTATCCTTCTTTAAAGAGAAATCAGATACTCTCGATGAAGTCAAAAAAATTCTAAAAAGAATTCAGAGTGAAAAAGAGGTACGTATGATCAAAATTAGAAGTGATCATGGTACTGAGTTTGAAAATAGCAATTTTGAGAAGTACTGTAATGACCATGGTATATCACATGAGTTTTCTGTACCTAAAACACCTTAACAGAAAGAAGTTGTTAAAAGAAAGAATAGAGTTTTACAAGAAATGGCTAATGTAATGCTAAATAGCATGAACTTACCGAAAAACATATGAGCTGAAGCTGTTAATACAACTTGCTACATTATAAATTGTGTGTATGTTAGAAACCCTATAGATAAAATAACCTATGAGTTATGGTTTAATAATAAACCAACCTTTAAATATTTTCAGACTTTCGAAAGTAAATGTTTCATTTTACGCGACCGAGAAAATTTGGGAAAGTTTGAGGCCAAGAGTGATGAGGAAATATTCTTGGGTTATGCTTTAATAGTCGAGCATACCATGTTCTTAACAAAATAACAGGGGTGATTTAAGAATCTGTTAAAGTAGTGATTACGATCATCTGATCACACCCACTCCAAAGCAAGATGATGATGAAGTCAACATTATAGATAAACCTGACTCTTCATCTAAATTAGTTAATATTGAATTAAGATTAGTCAAAGACCATCCGACTGATCAGATATTGGGTAATCATCGTATTGGTGTTTAGACAAGAAGACAGAAAACATTTGTAATTACGTCTGCTTTACTTCTTAAATTGAACCGGCAAATGTAAAGCACTTGCCGATGAAAGTTGGATATCTGCTATTCAAGAAGAGTTAAATCAATTTGTCAGAAATCATGTTTGGTAAATAATTCCTAGACCTTCTGATGAACATATAATTAGAACCAAGAGGATTTTTAAGAACAAATATGATGAAATGGGGAATATCATTAGAAACAAGGCACAACTGGTTGTACAAGGATACACTCAGATAGAAGGTATTGATTATGATGAAACCTTTGCACTAGTTGCGCGCCTTGAATCTATAAGATTGTTTATCTCTATTACATGTCATATGAAATTTAAAATATATCAAATAGATGTCAAAAGTGTATTTTTAAATGGAGATCTACATGAGGAAGTATATGTTGAACAACCTAAGGGTTTTGAGGATCTCAAGCTTTCAAATCATGTACACCGTCTTCAAAAGGCACTTTATGGTTTGAAACAAGCTCCCAGGGTGTGGTATAAAAAACTGACTAAATTGTTACTTAGTCACAACTTTATCATGGGAAGCGTTGATAAAATCTTATTCGTCAATAAATATAATGATTATATATTATTATTCAGATCTATGTTGATGATATTATTTATGGATTTACATGCACTAACTTGCCTATTGAGTTTGCGTATCTAATGAAATCCAAGTTTGAAATGAGAATGGCTGGAGAACTAAATTATTTTCTTGGATTACAAGTAAAACAACATAAAGATGGTATATTCATCTCACAAACCAAGTATGTCTTGAATCTTTAAAGAGATTTGGGTTTGAGAATGGAAAAAGTTTGATACTCCTATGAGTACAACTCTCAAACAATCTAAGGAATGAATCAGGTAAAAGTATAGACTCCCATCTATATCGGAGTATGATTGGTAGTCTTCTATACTTAACTGCTAGTAGACCTGATATTGCTTTTAGTGTTGAAATATATGCTAGATATCAATCTAATCCTAAGGAATCACATCTAATTGTTGTTAAACGGATAATCAAATATGTCACAAGTACTGGTAACTTAGGTCTATCATATTCGCATGATACAATTGTATAAATCACCAGATATTCTGATGTAGACTGAGCAGGAAATATTGACGATAGAAAATCTACCAGTGGTGGATGTTTCTACATAGGAAACTGCTTAGTTTCTTAGCTCGGCAAGAAACAAAACTCTGTATCTCTCTCAACAGCTAAAACTAAATATACTGCAGCTTGTAATGCTTGTACCCAGCTGCTATGGGTGAAAAGAATGTTAGCCGATTATGGTATTACGCAATAAACAATGACATTATACTGTGATAACTCAAGCGCAATTAATATTTTAAAAAATCCTATTCAATATTCTCGTACAAAACATATCGATATTCGATACCATTATATTCGAGAATTAGTTGAGGAGAAGAGTATTGTGTTAGAATATATTTAGACTGAGAAGCAGCTTGCAGACATAATGATAAAACCGCTCAATAGGAATAGATTTTCCAAATTAAAGCATGATATTGGTTTGTGTACTTTTAATTAATTAATTATGCTGTTTATGCCTATATTTTTTTTGTTATATGTTTATACTGTTTGAATTCATAACATGTAATTAATTTTAAAATTTTAAATATTTTTTTTTAAAAAAATTATGGCCTTCTCAACCAGTCAAGTACATCCTCGACCAATCGACCTTCGACGGGTCGATGACATGCTCAACTAGTCGAGGATCGCAAGTTTGGACAATAAAGGGGGGAAATCACTTTTCTACTTCATTTCCCATCTTCTTCTTTGACTAGTCCTGGCTTCTCTCGACAAACCCATCTCCCAATCTTCATTGTAAGTGGTCCTTTTCCATTTTCCTTCTAGATTTAGGTTGATCTTTGCTATTCTATTTTGTATTTGTGGTGTATTTGTGATTTTCAATCTTTTTATAGTGGGTTTTGAGCAAAAATTTGGTCTAGACTCAACCCATCTACTTATCTTAATCATCTCTTATGTAATCTATAAATGGAGCATCGTACAAAGAGGAAGGCAACTCGCAAGGGCCATGACGGCTCCTCCTCTAGGTCAACTCCCATTAGTGTGAGAACCTTAAGAAGCCCCGAAGAAGATTTGGAGCATGTTAGGGATTTTCACACTAGAGAGATTATAATAGAAAGGATTGTTAATGTTGATCACATTGCACCGTTTCAGCTTGTGCCTATCCTTCAAAATATCAGTTGGGAAAATATCTTTGGTTGGGGCGGAACGGCTTACCGTTCCATTGCGTAAGCCATGTATGCGTCCATTAGTGACATGTCCCTTGAAAATCTTACTTTTACAATTAATTTTAGAGAAAGGGACAGTCACGATTGATCAACATTTGATTTCAGCTTTGACTAAAATATCCATCAATGATGATGGCATTCCCATTGCCAATCTCACTGATATATTGACTCATACTGAGCAACGGGAGATCACTCGTAGACTATGTCGCTTTGACACTGAATGGAAATCTGGTAATGCTCTCCATGCTAACCAAATGATTCCCGAATATCGCATCCTCCATCGAATTTTCACGTCCAATGTGTATCCAAGATTCGGGAATAAGTCTGAGCTTACTCCCTTCATGATGCGTATCCTTCATTCTATTGTTACTGATGCTCCAATATGTCTTCCTTCCTTAATATGTTATTTGATCATTCAATTCCAAATTCATCCTGGTCATGGTTCGATTCCGTTCACCTATCTCATGACTTGTCAAGCTCTTCATTGCAATGTTGGCATACATTCAACCGAGACATCGGAGTCACAATTACCTTTTAATAATGTAAATTTGAACAAAATAAATTTGGAATTTCTTCCAGGCCAGCAAGATGATGAGGAGGAGGAAGCGCCTGCACCAGAGGACACGTCGATGGACGATATATTTGCTAAGCTTGATGAGTTGGATGATCCAGCTGATCCAGACTATCAGCCTTCTCAAGTTAATGATCGACTAAAATTCTTGGAGGAAAAGGTTACTGAGTTGAAGGTCTCTCAAGACAATCTGGCACAAAATAAAAAATCTTTAATGAAAAATATGTGAAAGTATTTTCATCGCATTGTCAGAAGTTTTCACCAGATTGATACTTCTATGCCTCCTCCCTTTTCCTCTGGATCTGACTAAGTTTATTTATGTTATTGGTCTGTAAAAATTAATACATTGTGTGTTTGCTTAATAACTTTTCTACTCTACTAAACTCCTTGAATGGTTGTTATCCTAAACTTGACATTTACATATGCTTACTTCCTAATCAATTCATATCTTTATGTCTTCTTCTACTGGTTATTTGAATGTCTCAATTTTTTAATAGTAAACTATGCTTTCCCTTGTCAAATTGTGACAAAAAAGGGGAGAGGTTAGTTTTGTAGAATGTAGATTGGATGATACATGATTATATGAATGATAATAATGATATATGAATGATATATGTTTATATGAAAATGCTTTAGAATGGAAGAATGTATGTCATAATACAGGGGAAGCACAAATTGAGAGAATGCTTTGGAATGGAAGAATGTATATTATAATATAGGGGAGGCTCAAATTGAGGGAGAGTAGTAAATTTTTCGCTACCTTCTATAACATGGGATCAAGATTATAAGACTTCATTCTAATTGTTGTAATAATAAGTATTTTGTCACGCAATTGACAAAGGGGGAGATTGTAAGTGCTATAATTTGTAAAGAACACTTTGTTTGTCAAATTTCATTTAAACAAAACAGCTTATGAAGTGGCCTTCGAATGTGGATCAAGATGGAAAGTTCAAGCTCTACTATAGTTCAAGTCAAGTAGAAGATCAAGATGGAAAATTCAAGTTCCACTTAGATCAAGATGGAAAGTTCAAGTTCAAATTCTACTAAAGTACTAGTAGAAGATCAAGCTCCATCAAGAAATGCAACCTCTATTGAACAATCTAGTTGAAAATCAAGCTCCATAAAGTTCAAGCATCTAATCTACTTCAAAGTGCAGTCATTTCAGGTATTATGAACCGTAGAAAGACCTTAGGATTAGGTACTTTCAAAATTTACTTTAAATGGGTTTTTATGCTTATAGTTGGCTAAGGTTTGACTTGTCTAAGTTGTGGCTCGACTAGTCTAAAAAAGTTCGACTAGTCCTAGTTCAAATCGAAGAAAAAATGGATTTTCTATTACAGGTTTGATCAATCGAGGAGACTGCTCAACCAGTCAAAGGTGGGCCTTCGACCAGTCGAGGGTTGCTCAACTCGAAGTCTAGCAACTGAATCAGTTCAGATTTTAGGCACCCTTGACTAGTCAAAGACCTTGCTCGATCAGTCGAACAGGGCCCTCTACCAGTTGAGCAGTGTCTTTGACCAGTCGAACATCAGTTTTATCTTATCGCACTCAAATTTGAAAATTTGTTGAAACGAAATCCAGTCCATAGATGAGTCAAAACAACAACTTCTTTGCCTATAAATTAAGGCCTTCTCTCAATCCAAAAATACAATTCAAGTATATCAAATCCTTCTACAAGAGAGAGAGAGAGAGGTCCTTGTTATGCTCAAGCTTTTGCATGGTATTTATTAAATATTTTTAATAGCTTTTTGTTTAATCCTTAATCTCTTATTCTGTCAATTTTCTTTTATAAAGAGAGTAAATACTCTTCTTTTGAGATCTTAAAGGAATTCAAACAAGTAGCCATTAGTTTGAATTTATTTAAAATTAATATAAAACCTTGAACCCTTGTCTATATGACTAAACATTGAACGATCTACATTCAAGAGAAGTGGTTCTACGTAGGGGTGCACATCGAACCAAACCGAAACCGACCAAATGGTCTGGTTTGGTCCGGTTCTAGAGTGCACTGGTTCCGGTTCTAAAAATCAAAGAACCGATTACATCGGTTCGGTTCTCGGTTTGGGGGTATGTAGAACCGAACCGAACCGTGAACCGATCCGTTGAACTTAACCACGGAACCAAACCGTAAAACTAAACCTAAAACCGATCCTTTTTTTTTTTTAATAAACAAGAGTATTGCAATAACATATCTTAGAAACAGTTACATATTTTTAAGCACCATCACTCCAAACCCGATACCGAGAAAAGTTGTAATAGCAATTCCGAATATGCTTGCGAGAATCCCCGGAACTACCAAAGAACCCCAGCCTTTGGTTGTGGCCATTCCACATGCTATTGTGGGGCCTCCAACATTGTCATTTGAGGCCACCAGCAACAACTTCTGATCAAAGTGGAGTAGTTTTTTGACTCTAAGGATCATGGCTAGATGGACCGTTATCTGGACCAAAGAGAACATGAAGATACCATGCGCTCTGTTGATGACTTTCCATATGCTCCCGTTCGCACCCACCATTTCAAAGAAGACCTCCATTAGAATTAAAGCAATCGCCTCTCCTGTAGGTGAAAGGTAGTTAAATTGTTTTAGAAACATGGTTGCCAAAATTACTACAGTTGTTGTAATGCATGGAAGGCTTCCTTGAACTCGTAATAATTTTGTGAGGTAAGTGGAAACCATGCAGATAGTAAGGGATATTGCAAGAGCTATAACAATCTGTAACACAGGAGGCTTATTTGAAGGCTGAGATTCCTTATCCAATGCACCATCATTGGTGGGCTGGATTATAAAAAGCCCATAACCCATACTCTCTCTCTCTCTCAGGTTCTCTCTCTCTCTCTCTCTCTCTCTCTCTCTCTCTCTCTCGCCATTCATTGGGCTGGATCATAAAAAGTCTAAAATCGTGGAGCCGATCCAAAATTGAACCGGTTTTAATGGTCTAGTTCCGGTTCGATTCTATGGTGCCAACGGTCTGGTTCCAGTTCCAAAAATCCTAGAACCGTTAAGAACGGTTCAGTTCCGGTTTCACCCCAAAACCGGACCGAACTGACCCGTGTGCACCCCTAGTTCTATGGCTACATCAACAGATATGTCTTTAAAGGAGAAGATAAGTATATTTCTTTTGTATTTTGGTTTTATTGAGATAGCCAGAAAATCTCATTTAGTTTTCATGAGATAGCCAGAAAATCTCAGTGAGGGGTTTCATGTTTGTGATAGCCCAATAAAATCACAACTATATCAGGTTTTAAGGTGTTCCTATGAAAACCTTATTTATAGTCAAAGCCAATATTACGTGGATAGTGATTATTGGGAGTGGAGTAGGTGTGGCTGTTTGAGAACAGTTGTTAACACACTGAATCACTATAATTCTTGGTGTTGTGGTGAATGCCTTTTATGTTTATATTTATGTGGTGAATGGTTGTAATCTTTTTAAGTTAAAGTGGTGAATGCTTGTAATAAGTTTAGCTTTTATTGACCCTTGCTTGGTTTGGGATTTTAATTCTTACTAGTTTCGTGAAATAAGGTTGTCCTGCCTAAACTTCTTTGGGTGAAGGTTGTCATACGAACCCGTTTGAATCAAAATTTCAATACTAGTACAATTAATATCTTTGATTTATTTATTATTTCTGCACTTTATTTTTTTATTTGGCATAGTCCTATTCACCCCTCCTCTAGGAATGGTTAAGCTCTCTCTTTTCAAATCCCCACGACTATCATATCGAACAGAGACGCTCACTTCACATCAAACCTCTGGACCAAACTACAAACTGCATTAGGGACTTCCTTGAATCACAACACTACATTCCACCCCCAGAGAGATCGACAAAGAAAAAGGGTAAATTAGGTGCTTGAAGATATGCTCAGAGCCTGGGTCCTAGGATTTAAGGGTAGCTGGGATGACTATCTCCACCTCACTAAATTTGCCTATAACAATAGCTTTCAGGCAAGCATTGGCATGGCCGCATTCGAGGCCCTATACGAACGGCCCTGCCGTGCCCCACATTGCTAGGCAAAGGTTGGAGAAAAGTGTGTTCTGGGACCCAAAATCGTCCAGATCACTTCTAAGAAGATCGTTACAATAACTAAATGCCTCCAAGCTGCACAAAGCAAACAAAAAAGTTATGCGGATGTGCGACGACGAACACTAGAATTTTATGAATGAGATCACATATTCCTGAAGGTGTCCCCCATGAAGGGCATGATGCACTTTAGAAAGAAGGGCAAACTCGCACCACAGTACATCGGCCCATTCGAAGTACTCAAAAGAGTAGGAGAAGTAGCCTATCACCTCGTATTACCCTTGTAGCTAGCCAATGTTCACAATGTCTTTCACATCTCCATGCTAAAGAAGTATGAACCCGACCTATCGCACGTCATCAACTGGGAGAAAATAGAACTAAAGGATAATGCCACTTATACGAAAGAACCTGTACAAATCCTCGATCGTAAAGAAAAAGTTCTCCGAACAAAAATCATTCCACTAGTGAAGGTCCTATGGTCACACCACGACAAGGAAGAAGAAACATGGGAACACGAGGAAGAAATGCAGGAAAGATACCCTAATCTCTTCAAGAAAGACTAATACCCAGGGTAAGGAAATTTCGTGAGAAATTTTCTTTAAGGAGGATAGATTATAACACCCTGAACATTTAGTACCCAAATCTCATCGTGAGCACCAAATGAGTAGGAAACATGTATTCAACTAATATGGACACTCCCCCATTCTTACATAATAGAACCAACTCAAGTGACTAAGAATAAGAATAGATATCAAGATCACTATAAAACGAGTCATAAACAAAGTAGAGTGTGAGAACCAGATTCAGAGATATATGACCGTTGGATTAGAGAAAACCCAAAGATTAAATCTAAAAGGTGGAGCATGACCCACCTGAACATTAGATCACACCTACTTTTGGAATCCAAGGCTCCTATGCACATGAAGAACCAGATGGACGGGACAGATTAACTAAGAAAACCCCCCCAGTAGACACCATATGGGTTGCATGTACACAGGTTACGTGTAGATCGCAGAACACCAGGGATTAAAAGCAGGTCAAACAACATTTGACCCGACAAATCCTGAAAATACAGAATCTCCTTCTTCCTCTTGCAGAATTTTGAAAGGAAACGGAACCTCGAACCGGTCCGACGTGGGCCACCATCGTAGTTGATAGAAAATCAGAACCGTCCACTGATCACCCTTCCAAATTTCGATCAAGATAAGCCCTCCATGCGAAGAGATCAAGGCCGCACGTTACTTCCAGCAATCCCATAGACTGTGCAATTTCACCTAATCAAGAAAGAGTGTCTCCGGACTTCCTGCACGTTGAAACCGACTATCTTCTAAGGAGAAATTTCTAGAACTACTCCAGATAAGGAAAGGAAGTGGGAGAGAAAACGGCATCTCGACGCTTTGCCCTTTTTTTTAATGAAGTTTATTATTATTATTATTATTTGGGTTAGCTTGTTAGTACACAACCATGTCAGTACACACACTCCATGTTAGCCACCTCCACTAGGGATCGATAATAAGACCTCAATTGTTGAAACGAGGTATATCTCCACTCAATCTGCTAGTTAAGTTATGGATCTGGGTGTTTGACGCTCTGCCGTTTATCACTCGACACAACCCCACCGCGCAGAATGTCCCCTTACGACAACCGTGCGACGAAAACATTGATCCGACAGACTAGGAAGCTTCGGACGACAAATCCAAACCATCTAAGAGAGATGATTGGGCGGAGGATGGCCAGAGCAAGATTCGCCATTAAAGCAAGAACCCATCCACTGAGCATGCGCTGAACGCCAGGTACCGATCTAACGATCGAAAACATCCAGCTGATGGGCCACCGAATCTCATTACATCCCTTCTAAAGGAGCGAAGAAAAGAACAAAAAAGAGAAAGGAAAAAGAGGGATAAAAACCAACTGCGAACAACGTTATGCCTTTCACGCATGAAAATGTTAAAAAAAAATTGCTTGTGCAAATCTATTTGTGCAGGGCATTCCACGTAGAAGTTACGTAGTGACCTTTTGGAGACCTTACACCAGTATAAAAGACCTATGCCTGCTGATGGAAAACATATAACAAGGGAGAGAGAGAGAGAGAGAGAGAGAGAGAGAGAGAGAGAGAGAGAGAGAGAGAGGAAGGAAGAAAGGGAGTCGACAGGATGGGGAATCGCCAGAATCCGCTGATCTACTAATGTATTTAGTATGCACCCAAAACAACTACCTCACCCTTTCTTTTACTTCTTCCCCTCCTCTTGTTACTTCGACAAAAGAGAAATTAAACCTCACCCTATCGAATTCAATTGATAAGGTAAACGGGTAAAATGACAAACTTATAATCTAAAAAGGATAAGTTGAAACCCATGAAGGAACCTTAACTTCATTAAGGATTCCGCTGGTTTACCAAACTTAGCCAATTCTAATAATATTTATAACTCAAATCTTAACCCTAACTATTCAAATTCTATGGACTAGGATAAGAATTAAACTTAAGACGTGTCTCCTATCATTAAAATTTCTAGTGGACAACCAGATTACTAAAGGTGAGGATCCTTCCTTTCATTTTTGCAACTTTATTGGTTACACCCTTTCTCCTGTTTCAATATTTATTCTTATGAGTCAACACTGTAGGGATTCACATTATCTTATTATTCTATATGCAAGTATCGTGCTAAGAAACTCACTTCAGATAGTCATCATAAATTCATGGACGGAATGCATTACGAGTAGCGACCCTCTTGGTCGGCGTGTAATTTCGTGGGTGGTTGGCGTGGTGCACAATCGATGTAAGTAAAATGCCATGCATGTTACATCATTTCTTTAGATTGGATGTCCCAAATAGTCACTCCATGAACACATCGTGTTACGTAAATCCCTCAACCACGTTGTTGTTTTGCCTTGGGATGTTCGCGTAAAGCCACGCTAACGTGGGACACGCCGGCAAATCCCCATAGTGTAAGAATGCAAGGCAAGTCGGGTATATTAAATTGCTTTCCACATTGTCATTATGACTACTAAGTATGATGGATCACACATATTTTCCTAGGCATGAATACCATATATAATGTTGCGCATATCAATACCCATGTATATGTGGAATACGGGAAGTATCGATGCCTTGTTCTTTATTATCCTTATGAATTATATTAATCTTTGTAAACTTTAAAGGAATGACCATCACTATAAGTAGGGCATTGACCCTCTCCAACTTTATAGATAATGTAGGTGATGAACAGATTGAAGACCTAGAGAATCACCTCCCTGAGGAAGACTATACCGAATAAATAAGAAAGTAGTTTCATGATTTAGTTTTTATTTACAGTTCCGCTACGACTTGATTTTATAATAAGCTCCCATCTGAGTGAGCATTTAATGATTCATTGAACTTTATCTTCTTTTTAATTGGAATAATAAATACAGAGAATTTCCTTTTCATGACTTAGTGCTTGAGTACTCAGAATGTATGAATTTAATCACACTATCTAAACAACATGTGAATATTATTAAAGCCAAAATTCACAGGGTGAACAAACACTCAGACCTTAGAAATTCGAGGCGTTACAAATAGTTTCTTCATGGACTAAAGAGTTGTCGACCATCGGAGTAACCTATTCCTCATGAGGGAGGACTATCAGCTGGGGAGGTAGCTTCTCGAACGAGCGATGAAGAAGTCGTGCTTCATCCTCTCCTTGATTGACTGCAATAAGAGGGCTTGAGGGGATGGTGATCATATATTTCAAATCGGTGGGGAGAGTTGTAACTTCTTGTGGACAGTGAGAGTGGAGGGCCTCAGCACTAACTGTTGTTTCGGAATCAACGATCTAGAGTTCGATGATCACGGGAGCATCGACCAGTGTTGCAATGGTTGTGCCACAACAATTTATTTTTCTGAGGATGTTAGTTCTCAAGTGACTACAAAAGGAAAAAGAGAGAGAGAGAGAGTCAGCAGATGTGAAAACAAATCATTCAAGATAATTATATATAGGTTAAGTAATCTCCACCTGATTCAAATTGGACGACGTAGATGATGGGCCATTTATTAACGGTATGAGGAGTTTTTTATTATTATTACCAGTGGTCACATTGAAGTAGGGAATGGTGGCGGATTAGGATGATAAGGGGGTAAGGTATATTCCATCAAAAGGGAGATCGGGGTTATTTATTATCTCCCTATCCCGCCAACATTTATTCCAACATTTGTTATATGAGCTTCTTGTTGACGTTTCAAGCCTTCCTTAATTTCTTTTGAGTAATCGACGATGAAGAGACCTAGTCAGTACTTAGTTTTGAAATATTTTTCAAAAGAAGATACGATCTCGGCTAAGGAAGTACTTGATGTTGTCAAGGCCCTGGAAATGCTAGTAGTTGTCAATCCTTGGTCGTTGTTGTTGGTGGAAGAGGATCGACATGACAGAGGACTAAGACAGGTGGCTTTGGAGGTAGACCGAGCAGAGCTCCCAAGTATAGGATTCTTTTTGGATTTGATGGAGGCTAAGGAGCTGGTGAAGGGGCAGGAGCAGTAAAAATCATTGTCGTGACCTCTTAGCTTATTGAAGAAGCAACAACCTTGGTCAACAGAGCTTTAAAAGGGGATGTCATGGCCGATCTCGTCTTTGGCTTGTTCATCTTTCGGGTCGGTGTGGTGGTCGATGAAGACAATGCCCTCTTCTTCCCTTTGGGACCGAGTTGTGAAGAGAATTGAATGAAAATATCCTTTGAAGATTTCTTTAACAACTTCTGATAATGACTCTCTCACCATTCGAAGAAGTTATCAATCTCTAGTGGTTGGCTTTCGTGCTCCAAACTTTGAAACCGGGCTTACAAAACTCCCAATCACCGAATCCGACGCCGACAGCCTCCATGGTACCCCATTCTCGATTCCTGACACCCGTTCACCAATTCCGATCCTATGATCCTACAATGAGGATTTCTATAACATAAGTTTGATTTATAATGAGCATACCTAAGATCATAACATCATAACCATAGAAAATAACTACAGGAACACCATTACAAAATCCACTAAGAATTTAAAACTTTTTACAATATAAGGCACAAAAGGAGAAGATACAATGACTATAAAAGAAAAACTCCAGAAGATCTGTAGCACGCTCCTGCTCCTGCTCCGCCACTGCCTAACGTCGCCTGCACACATCAATTGTGCATAAGCTTATAGAAAGCTTAGAGGGTGGTGTAAGTGTGTCCGGAACAGGTGTCAAGTATGTAATATCAGAGTATGCGGAAAATGCTGGCAAGACCATAAATACCAACAGCCGTAATAAGGCTATGCAATACCATACAGGAGTGTCATCAGCCATCCCAAGGCTAAACAATGCGAGGCCTATATAGCCAATGCCATATGTCATATGCAATGCGATCATGCCAGTCCTCATATCAAGTCCGCATATTAATACAGTTCCTCTTTGGAAAATCACCGGGATCGAGTACACTCCACATAAATTACTGCCTCCCTAGCCACGCAGCCCAGTGAGCATAAGAGACCTCATTATCCTCCTATGGACAACCAATCCCTAACAAGGCTCGATGGTAGGGAACCTATTTATGAGATGGTCAAACTCAGCCTAGCTTAAATGCCCCCTCACTCGACCGAATAAGGCTACACCCCTTTCTAACCAACCACAATACATTGGGAGACACGGCCTAATGGTAAAGGCACCGACGCTCATGTTTTCCAATCGGTCTCGATGTTGGTACCATGAAGGTTCTATGACTTTCACCCAAGGACATCTTACGTGCCCACAGTGCTCAAACTAATATTTTCGGTATCCAAATCTGGCCATCCACGATATGCCTGTGGAGGCTACGACCTTGATGAAGCTAATGCGAATATCAACCGTGCTATGCAATGTCAGATGCATGAGTCACACAAATCAACCATGCATCAGTCCTTCGCATACAGCGTGCTCAAGAGGGGCAACTCCATCACTCAGGGAGTCCCATAACAGCCTACCTAAAGGCATAAACCATGACCAATCACATCTAAACTAAGCACAAATATGATGCACATGAGAATGGGTCATGAAGATAACTAAGTATGTCATGCGATGATGTTGTACTCTCCTCATAATAAGATCAAGTCTAAGTACACATGGGGATGACTCATGAAAAACAACTAAGTACATCACACGGTGAAATTATACTCTCCTCTCAACAAGGTAGGATCTAGGTACTTAGACAATTTTACATGGAATAGAAAGAGCACAACTACTAGTGGGGGCTCAACAATTTGGGGGTAGCCCACAAGAACTAAGTAAGAAATACTATGGGCCTAATAGGTGAGAATGCGCCTACAAAAGGGTCTAAGGTGGACATTCAACCACCAATAGATGAGAATGGGCCAAACAAATGGGCCTGGAGGGGTCCATAATGGGGACATTTAACCACCATTGTCCCTAAGAAGGCGGCCCAACAACGATTCTACCTAGAGCAAGGGCCAAGGCCTAAGTACTACCAAAGAAATAAAATGGACAGTAATGCATACATATCATAACACATAATGGCCCCTAAGAAATGGCCCAAAGCTCTCATACAATATCATGGGCCCAAAAGGGCAAACTATGGCCCAAGAACAAAAGCCACTAAATTCATGCATTATGTTGGACCTAGTAGGCAGCCCATAAGCCCAAGCACATAGGCAAAAACATACCCAAGTTGGGTCAAATGGGCACTTCAATATCAGCCCATATTTGGGTAATATAGGTGGGCAATCAAGGACCCAATCACACATATAAGTCAGCCCACAAGTCCAGCATGATGATGAAAATAGCCCATATACACAACTGGGCCAAGACTGGACATCCCAAAAAAAATCTGGTCTATTTACTTGGGCCCAAACAATCAACTAAAAGGTGGGTCTTACTAAGCACTAATTAAGCCCAAAAATCTCAGAAGTACACAATACTCTCCAATTGGCGGGCCTCACATCCTAAAAATATTCAGCAACATATATCATTCATCCTCAGTACCTTGCTGGAATTTCAGCCCACCAGGCTTCCTGGGCCTGCTGAGGTCTATCAGGTAGAAATTTTAGGAGAAAATTTATTTTATATTGGCCATTAGTGATCATAGTGGGCCCCAACAGATGGAGGGTGTGGATACAACACATAAAATAAGGTGGGCCTACTGCTGGACTGCAAGTCCAGCAGCACCCAGAGAATTCTAGACGTCTTAGGTGGGCTTGGGCATCCCTAAAGGGCTGGACGGCCCAACCATTCAACATCAAGGTGGGGGTCCACGGGTGGACGTCCCATCAGAGGACGGTCCACACTTTAGTGGGCCACACCAGGGAGGATGGCCTAGATGAAAACATACATTGAGGTGGGCCAGAGAGGGGAGGACGACCAGCCCATGGTTGGATGTCAGCCCAACTGGATGTCCAGCATGGTGCTGTTGCCCTAACCCTATAAAACCCCAAAAATTGGTGATTTAGGTGGCCCACTTGCACCTGAGATGGGTCCCCAGTAAGTGGGCCACAAAATGGGTAAGGAGTAAGGCCAAGACATATTTAAATACATTTTATAAAAATGGACAGCAAGGTCCAAAAATAATTTACTGCAAAAAAACATTGCTGCCCCTGACTTGTGCACCCCATTAGAGTGGCATAGGTCCGCAAAAAAATGGGAAAATATGTGGCCAACATCCCTTTACAAGTATACAACAAGGTGGGGTCCACAAAAGTGGCCCACCATCTCAGAAACAAGCTGATATTTATGTTTTTACAACATGTAAAGTGGCTGGACGGTCCAGAAATTTAGACCGTCCATCCCTCTTGGCCCACTCTTTTGGGTGATCAATCAAGGGCGGATGAAGGTGGAATTTAACATACATCAAGGTGGGGTCCACACCTTTAGGAATCATCTATTAATGGGGGTAAATCAAGACTTTAATAGGTCCATAATCCATGCCAAAGACAATCCAAAAATAGTCAAGAATTTTTCTGGACAGCAAGGTATATCAGAATATATCTGACCACAACTACTGAATAAAGGTGGAAATCCTCCACAAAATTAGTGATATGGTCCAGCTTAGTGGGCCCCACAAACATCCAGACCAAATCCCCTTCATGAATCTCATTGCATGCATCAAATATGTAGCAAATGGGACGCCAATGTCCATAAAATGGACAACAAGGGACATCCACCTTGCTTGGACGGTCTGGACATTCCAGGGCCTCTAAGTGGGCCATACACCTCAGAAATTAAATGATAAGGAAGAGAAAAGTAAGATCCAACCACAAGAAAGGGGCTCCGTGATAATTGAGCCCTCTTCCTCATCACACACATACACATCATCCACTATATCAATTACAATCTAGATCATAGACATGCATGGAATTAAGAACCAATCTAAGGTGGAGATGCCTTCCCCACCAAAATCTATGTTCTAAATGACCCCTAAAAGACATGTATTAAAGGGAAAATGCCATGATGGGGTCCATGGAGAATGGCCCAATCCATGGAACATGCATGCCAAGGGGTGGGCCATTGGCCACACCTATGGAGACATGGGGGACCTCCACCATCATTTGATGGGCCCCACAAGCTCCTAAAGATGAAATGGATTTTTTAAATCTAAATAAGAAAACTGAAAATGCATACTAAATGCACACTCACCTCAAGGGATCTCCAATATTCTCTTACCAATAAACTCCTTAGGCTCCAAGGTTCATGGATTTATGATTGAGATCACTTTTCAAAGGTTAGATTGGGAGGTTTTTGAGAGAAGATGGGATGGAAATTGCTGGACTATGGGGGACGTCCAAGGGCTTCTAGCAAGAGAGAAAGAGAGAAATGAGGAAGAGAAAGAGGGTATGGGACTTGTGCATGGAATGTAATGATTAGTTTCTAGAGAAGGCAAATAATGATAGTTTTTGAAAAGAGGAGGCTCATGATTTGTTTAGGAGAGATCTCCCATGCTTCCTAGGGGCTAAGGCCTAGGCTAGCTATAGGGTGCCTAGGTAATTATAGAATGGGTGATGTCTTCATGCATAGGAAAACATGCCAGGTTAGGTGGGTCCCACCAAAACACAATCAATGGACTAAATAAAGTGCGACCTACAACTTTTGATGTACACATCAAATTTACGCACAAGACTCGGTGTTGGAACCGCAGCGCCAGTGCAGTCGCAAAGGTATAGGTTTCGGGTCGATCTAGGTTGGGTTTATAGGATGGGATTTTAGGATGATTACAAATGCTACCTACAGGTCATGGGTCACCGAAATTCGACCGGTAAGACCGTAAGACCTAACGGAACAAAACGGATACTGGGTTAAGGGTTTAACAGTTTAGATAGCTGGAGAGTTCAAGAGCATTAACAGCCTTTTGAAAAGAAGAGTGTAGAGATCGGTAAAGTCCTAAATCAGTCATAACATGTCGGTTGAATGGTGGTTGATTGCAATACTTATAAGTGAGGGGATAAGAGAGGTACTGAACAAGGACGAGCTACAGAGCAAGTAACTGAGGATAGTATTATTCAACCCTAACCTTGGCATTCTTACCATGCTCGACTGATGTGAGGCTCGTATCCTAGACCGCACTATTCCATAGGCTTCCACGGTCCTCCTAGTCGAATTCTGGTGACCTGCGATCTATTATTGGCGTTTGCTCGCGACCACCCTGAGTCGCATTCCATATTCCAAAGTCAGCTCGACCTGAGACTTGTACCCTAGTGACTGCAGAGTCACCTCAGTTCTGATGCCACATCTCATGCACCAAGGCGATACCCGGGCTAGGAGTTGTGGGTCCGTGTTCAGTTTGAGGAAACACCGCGCGTTTGCAATCCCAAGAGAATGTTCCATCAATCACATCAATTAATCAAGTACCATATCACATCATATCAAGTACACAACCCATCCCCAAAGTCAACTTTCTCTTACAACAAAGTACAACCATCACCCACTCACCCATCACTCACCATCCCTCTCTCCCATCACCTCTCTCTCTCTCTCTCATTCTCTCTCTCTCTCTCCATTTTCAAGCAACCCCAAGGAGAGGAAAAAAACTCCAACGTCCAAGCTCTATGAGAGAGCTTTGTGTGGCCCACTTCCTACCTTCCATCTCCACCATCCAAAAATCATCTCGACCGTTGAAATTGTTCCCTTAGAGCTCTAGAGGCTATAGGCAGAAGAAGGAAGAGAAGAGATTTAAGGTGGGTGATTTTGTTTGGATTTAATGATTTGAGGGCCCACTTGTGGTGGGACCCATCTTGATGTGTGCTATGTATTGAGGGGCCCATAGTGGCAGGGCCTCTCCTTCACTCATTTTCTCTCTCTCTCTCTCTCTTTGTGTTTGATCATGGCCCACCTAGTATGTGT
Source organism: Magnolia changhungtana (assembly GCA_030180095.1). Classification (NCBI taxonomy): domain Eukaryota; kingdom Viridiplantae; phylum Streptophyta; class Magnoliopsida; order Magnoliales; family Magnoliaceae; genus Magnolia; species Magnolia changhungtana. Next base: position 1,928,580 of record JASAUF010000150.1, read on the forward strand.
TAGTTGACGGTGGGGACCACAACTATATAGCCGTGGTATTGACGTCAGCAAATTCTGTGGGGCCCACCCATGATATATGTATTTTATCCATGCTGCCCATCAGCATGGCCCCACACATGTGTGGACTCCATCATGAGGTATGGTCACATAGGACTCACCACCTACAGCAGATTGGCTAGTGTACGTGTACAACATCAATAAGCTATTGTATTAACATCTGTAAGTTTTGTGGGCCCCATACGTGATGCATGTATTTAATCCTCACTGTCCACCTTATTTCCCAGCTCATTTTAGGCATTGAGCTGAAAAAACGAAGCTAATCTGAAACTCTAGTAGGTCACACCATCTAAAACAGAAATCTTATGGTTAAAAATCCATTAAGGCCCACTGTAATGTTTCTTCACGTCAAAACATGTTGAATATTGGGCTCATTGGGTCTGTTACGAGCAATATAATCTAATCGATGGGGTCGATTCTCCTGATGTGGGCCCCACCTATAAAAATCCACTACAAATAAAAAAATGTGTTGGGACACTATTGCTGCTAGTGTCCTCTAGATGCTACAACAAGCAGCGTCCTTGTTTCCTTTAACAGGTGGAACCATGGGTCCCATCATGATATATGTTGTACATTTACACCATGCATTTGATGAGTCCCCTTTGGGAATTGAGATCCTCGAAAAATCAGTAGTTCACGGCACTCAGTGGTCCGCACTATTAAAACAGTAGGAGATTGAACGTCTACCATTGAAACCCTTTTTGGGTCGCAGAAGTTTTAGATCTATATGAAATATGTTTTTCCTCTTTATTTAAGTCTCTGTGACCTTATGAGCGGATTGGATGGAAAATAAACGTTATGGTGGGCCCCACGTGGGACCCACCTGTGAAGAGGATTGGCTGATGTATGTTTACACTAGTTAATATAGCTGTTGTGTTGACGTCCCAAGTTTAGTGGGTCAAATCATGAGTAATATGTTATATCCCACTGTCCATTCATTTCTTGTGGGTCCCACACGTGTGGACCCACCTGATATATATGTTTCATCTAGGTCATCCAACGTGACCCACCTTGATGTATTTATTCTATATCCACTCCGTCCATCTATCTAAGGACATGAGACCCACTGATGTAAGTGTTTTACCGACACCGTCCCCATGTGTGGGAAGTGGGACAACTGGTGTACCTCACTCCAGCTATATAGCTGCTGTAGTGATGTCACAAATTCTGTGGGGTCTACCTTGATTTATGTGGTATACATCCACACCATCCAGCGGCTGTGGACCCCTCATGATGTATGTTTTATCCACGTCGTCCACGCATAGCACGTAGTACCGACCGTGATGTGTGTGTTTGACCCACTATCCATCTATTTCTGCCAAATCATGGGCTACCTTATGAGGTCCATGTCGTGTATTTGAGGGCCCATATGTAGGGCCCACCTGTTATGTATTTATGGCCTTTGACGATGCCCAATATGATGTTTTTATGGCCCACTTTGATGTATTTGTGGCCCATCTGTGAGGCCCACTTTGATAAATTGTGGCCAATATTTGAGGCCGAGGTGGTATGACCCAATGTAATGTATTTATGGCTCAATTTATATGGCCCACTTGATATATATTTGAGGTCCATATGATGAGGCCCAATGTGATGTATTTATGGCCCAATGTGATGTATATTAGGCCCTTGTGTGAGGTCATGGGCTCACTATATGTTTGGCTTTATGAGGGCCACTCCTTGGGAACAATGTTGGTTAAATGTCCACATTGATGGGCAATGATGATTAAATGTCCTCATTGTGACCTTTCCTTAGGCCCTTTATTAGGCCGATTCCTATTGTCGAGGTCGATTCTGATTGTCAAGGCCAATTCCGATTGTCAAGGCCGATTGTCGAATCCGATTTCGATTATCAAGGATGGATATCGAGGTCGATTGTACAGGCCGGATGTCGAGGCCAAATATCGAAGTCGATTGTCGAGGCCGATTATCGGTGCTGGTTATTAATTCCGATCATGAGTATGTGACAACATAGCATCATGATACCTACACCTTGGAGCCCACTTTGTATATATATTGGGCCCCATAAGGAAGTCCAGTTTATTGCACGATAGAGAGGTTAAGGAAGCCCACTTATTGCACTTAAACTCGGATCTGCCCTTGGTGGGGGATATTGTGATGCTCTATCACTGTGATCACATGTGGGCGGGCACATGTTAGCGGATACTAAGTGGGCAGGGCATGAGAACCTGAGCGAGCTACTAGTGATTGGAAGGCTACTGTGTTGGCAAGCTACTGTGCACACAGTGAAGACAAAACTTTATCCCCTATTGGGAACATCGTCTGATGTTGTGGTGGCTATAAGTTGGATTATTTCCTTAACTATCATGACGTGTTTTAAATTAGTGAGCCTATCTTGATATTTGGACTAGATCCGCTGTCCTTCTATGGACCCCCATCATTCGTATGCATGTTGTGACGAATGATTGATTAAAGCAGATATTATTGGGCTGAGACATTTATGGGACTCCTTATGAGATGGAGTTATCCCCACATGATAGCGCGATACGCGCAGGCTTGATGTATGACCTAGATGAGGTTGATCATATTCGTGGCTTTTCAGGATTTGCATATTGCATTGCATCATCAACATATGATATTTAGCTTTCTATGATTCCGTATTTGCATATCCGATCCACATTGCATATTTTGATATTGATTGATTTATAAACTTACCAGCATGTTTCTGCATTACTCTGATATTGTGATATTTATAGATTGCCAGTATTTTCGCTTACTCTGATATCTATATGCTTGGCACTTATCTTGTGCACACACTTTCACCATTCTCTAAGCTTTCTATAAGCTTATGCATGCAGGTGGCGTTAGGTTGCAGCAACGTTGAGCTTGGAGCGTACAACCATCTTCTGGAGCTTTAATCTTAACATATGTAGTTCCCTTTCAGTACTGTATTCAACTGTTTATATTTGTGGATATGTGATGATGATGTTGCCTTTGTGATTTCGGTATACTTGTGGTTATGCTTCTTACGAGAATGTACATTAACAAATCCTCCTTGTAAGATCTCAGGATCGGAACCTAGTGTATGGGCACTGGGAGTCGAGAATGGGGTACTACGGAGGCTGTCGCACTGGATTCAGTGATCGAAAATTTTGTGAGCCCGGTTTCTAAGTTTGGGGCGTGACAACTGACCCCCATATGGAAGGTCTCAAGAGATGATATAACTCTCCTAGGCTTAGAGCAATTGGGTTGCTGCCTCATTATCATCTGATGAAAATTGGCCGGTAAACCAGTCATGACCATATTCTCCATCAGATAAAGGGATGAATGACTAATTTTTCTTATTCTTGTCCAGAGAGAAGAACAACGTAGCCATGTACACTCCACACAGGTGATTCTCTTGAGAAGAATAGATGATACGCTCGTCGTATGAAGTGTAAGTGGCTTCGAAGTGGATGGAATGGTGCATGCGAGAAGGGCAAAATTATTCATAAATCCACATCTAGAGAAGCCACAATGGTCCTCCTCTAGAATACAGACTTTTATGGGTGATTTCATAAATTCCACTATATAGATGGCCGATCACGAAAGGTGTTAAAGAAAGCTTGTGCCCTTAGGAAAGGGCCTCAACCAGGAAAATATAGTCAGTGGTGATTTGTTGGGCATTCACACAAATCAGATGCCGACAAATCTAGAGTAGCAGGAAGGCCACGTGCTCTTCATAATCGATCGGTCCGCTGTGATTATGGTAGGCCGTCATGAAGTGGGAATAGGATTTTACACCCTTGGGGAAGCGTTTGCCATCTTTACGCGTGAAGCTTGGATAGACAACTTCAACGAACGGGAATAACTAAATCAGAACCGAGATATAAAAAATAGTCGGGCTCATAGAACCACAACCGAAGAAGAATGTGTTGGTCGATGTACTCCAGAAATCTAAAGCTACAAGAAGAAGAGGCAGATCTGCTGGCTAATAATAGATGGAGAGATCGAGGCATTCGTAAATGCCCAATTCTCTCCAAATTGCTTCATGTTGGGAATATACATGAGCAAACCAAGCGTGTAAGTGCTAAAATGATTAAAACACTCTTTAGTTATAAAATTTCGTATGATTAAAACAACTTGTCAAGAAATCTTCAAGATCAAGCTCAAGTCTAGTACATTCTCAAGAGAAGATCAAGCTAAAGATCAACTGATATTCAAGTATAAAATTAAGCTCAAAAGTTAAGAAGAAGTCCATAATCAAGTTCAACACAAAGAAGTTCAGATATTTCACATATCTCAGGTAGTATAAAACCCTAAAAAGACCTTAGGATTAGGTGCTTTCAAAAATTATTTAAATTGGGTTTTTACACTTGTGTTTTCTTGGAATTCGACCAATTTAAGGTTTGGTTCAACTAGTTTGAGTATTCTCTGTCGGTTCAAGTTCAAGTCGAAGCAAAACTATTTTATGGTTGTAAATTTGACCGGTCGAATTTTTGGTTCAACTAGTCGACGACTGATCTTCGACCAGCCCAAGAAAATTTGTCTTGAAGTCCAGTGACTAAATCATTTTGGATTTTGGGATCTTCAACTAGTCGAAGACAAAATTTGACTAGTCGAACAGAGTTCTTTGACTAGTCGAACTGGTCTTCGGACTAGTTGAAGTTTGAATAAATCTTATCCCACGCAAATGTGAAATCCGTTGAACAAAATTTGGTCTGCTCGGGCTAGTCGAATACTGCTTCGGGCCAGTTGAAGATTCAACTTCTTTGCCTATAAATCGAGGTTCTCTCTCATTCTGAAATATCAATTATTATTATCAAAATTCTTCTACAAGAGAGAGAGGCTCCAGTTATTAGCAATCTATTGAACGGTATTTATAAATTATTTTTATAGCTTTCGTTTAATTCCCTTAATCATAGATTCTTTCATTCTGATTCTAAAGAGAGTGAATACTACTCTTCTTTTAAGATTCAAGAGAATTAACTCAAGTAGCCATTGGTTGAACTTAATTAAAATCAATAGAACCCTTGACCTTTTCTATCTGACTGAACATTGAACAATCAACATTTAAGATAGTGGTTTTTCGGCTACAGCTTCTTCTACGATGAAGATAAGTATACCTTCAATTCTTTATTTGGTTTTTCTGAGATAACCAGAAAATCTCAGTGTAGGTTTTGTCTGAAATAGCCTGAAAATATCAGTGAGGGGTTTGATTGTGAAAACCCGTTAAAATCACAAGTGTATTAGGTTTTAAGGTGATCATGAGAAAACCTTTTTCATAGTAAAAGCCAAGATTACGTAGAGAGTAATTTTGGGAGTAGAGTAAGTGTGACTATTTTAGAACAGTTGTTGACACACCAAACCACTATAATTTTCTATGTTATGTGGTAAATGTTTTTATCTTTTATGTGGTGAATGATTGTATTTACATTTCAGTTTAAGTGGTGAATGATTGTAATATTTATTTTTATTTACTCTTGCAAAGTTTGAGATTTTGACTTTAAAAGGAATTCGTGAAATAAGGTTGTCCTGCCTAAACTTTTAGGTGAAGTGTCACGCCCCAAACTCAAAAATCGGGCTCACAAAATTTTCGATTACCGAATCCGGCGTCGACAGCCTCCGTAGTACCCCATTCTTGGGCCCCGACACCCATATGCCAGATTCCGATCCTGGGATCCTATAAGGAGGATTTTCAACATAAAAACTTTTTTTAAAGCATAACCATAAGTATAACCAAGTCACAAAATAACATCACCACATATCCACTATAATCAAAGCGTTTGAGTACAATGCGAAAGGGAAAATACAAGATAGGTATCAAAACTCTAGAAGCTCTGCTGCACGCTCTTGCCTCAGCTTAACTGCATCCTAACATCACCTGCATGCATCTATCATGCATAAGCTTATAGAAAGCTTAAAGGGTGGTGTACGTGTGTGCACAACGTAGGTGCTAAGTATACAATACAAGTCCATAAATCATGCAATATAGGAAATACTGGTAAGTTCATGAATCATACGATATCATAGTAAGCAGAAATACTGACAAGTCCATGAGTCATACAATATTAAAGTAAGTAGAAATACTGACAAGTCCATGAGATATACAATATCAGAGTAAGCAGAGATACTGACAAGTCGATGAGTTATATAATATTAGAGTATGAAATACAGATCGACTATGCAATGCGGGGTCTTGGTAAACCAAATGCCATATACTGGGGATGTAATGCAATATGTTGTGCAAAAGGAATGACCAAGCTAGAGTGTGAAGTCAGGATGATAGTACGTAGTATCGCAGGTTATGGGGTCCATCACAAGGGACTTCTATCCAAACTAGTCCCATACCTAAATTTGGATAGCCAGACTCAATGTGGTAAATTCCTAATCTCAGGTTGGTCGCGCGCCCCAACCGAAATCCTGGCTATTGCGAATGTACACATAACAAATTAGTTGCGCACCACCAGCCTGAGTGGATAGTAAATGAATGAATGAATGAGTATGAAACTCCTACTCAGTAAGTCCACATATCAGTATCGTACATTCTCTGGGATCATCACGGGGGTCTAGTACACTTTACGCCAACTTGACGCTCATATCCGAGCGCATAACTGGGTTAGTGGAAGAGACCTCACTATCCGCCTGCCAATATTGGGCCCGGCTCGTCGATACCGGACCCATTCCTCAAGCTGGTCAAACTTAACCTAGACATTACCCCCTCACTCAGGCGAGTAAGGTCACACCCCCTTCCAACCGACCACGACACAGTGGGAGACGTAGTCTACTGGTATACGGCCCTTGTGCACTCATACATCCACTTGGTCTCGACGTTGGAGCAACCCCTAGCCACGGGGGTTTAGGGACTTTCACCCACGGACATCCAATATGCCCTTATGCTAGAACCACACATTTTTGGTATCCCATCTGGCTATCCACGATATACTTGTGGAGGCCACGACCCTGATGTCGCTAAGGCGTACGGTGGTCATATCACAAAATACGAGATCCACCAGTTATACCATCCAGTCATGCATTAAACCTGTACATACCGCGCGCTCATGTGAGGCAACTCTGCCTCTCAGGGAGTCTCATAAACAATTAGCCCAATGACACATGTTATGCTCAATCACTCCTCATAACATGCATGCGGATGATGCGTATGGGCATATATCATGAAGTATACTAAGCATGATCATAATCACATACAACATGGTGGGTCAGTATTAGATGGCTCATGACCCATATAAGTGAATGGGTGATGTGCATGTAGTCACCCACACATGGTGGGCCTCACACATCATAATTGGGCCTCACACATACAATGGGCCTTACGCATATAATGGGCCTCGCACATATAATGGGCCACAATGGGCCTCAAACCATCTCAATGGGTCTTATACAATCATAATGAGTCTCATACAATCACAATGGGCCTCATACAATTACTATGAGTCTCATACCATCTCAATGGGTCTCATACAATCATAATGAGCCTCATACAATCACAATGGGCCTCATACAATCACAATGGGCCTCATACAATCACAATGGGCCTCATACCATCTCAATGGGTCTCATACAATCATAATGAGCCTCATACAATCACAATGGGCCTCATTCAATCACAATGAGCCTTATACAATCACACAATGGGCCTTATACAATCACGATGGGCCTCATATAATCACAATGAACCTCATATAATCGCAATGGGCCTCATATAATCACAATGGGGCGCACACAATCATAATGGCCTTATGTAATCACAGTGTTCTGCTAACACATACTCAGTGTGTATATAAACATAGTTGTAATCAATAATTGGCCTTTATATATAGCGGGGTCTATAGAAGGACAGCAGATCTAATCCATAACATGAGGATCGGTCCTCAACAGTGGATATACCAAATCTGATACCATAGATTCTTCTATGTACGGTAACGATGTACTCTCCTCATATCAAGGATGGGCCTAGATGGCTTACACATATCAAGAATGGGCCTAGATGGCCTACTCATATCAAGATTGGGCCTAAGAACAAGGAGTAGGCTTTCTCGCGCGTTCCATCACATGGCAATTCTGGGCTTCCTATGGGCCCAATAAGCACAAGACAAGCTTTACAAGGCATGGTGGAAGCATAATCCATAATGGAGGCCCAACAATTTGGGCTAGCCCACTAAGAGAAGACGAGAATGAGCCTAATAATGGGCCCTAGGGAGGTTATAATGTGGACATTTAACCATAATTGCTCTTACAATATGGACTTTTAACCACCATTACTCCCAAGTCTTGGCCCATTAAGGCGTGTTTGGCCAGGCACTGGATATGGGTTATCCACCTCTTACGTGGGTTATACTGCTTACATTTCATCCCATTCTCTGTTTGGGATGGCGGGATAAAAACCATCCCACCCCATCTCGAATGCAGCGCCTGGATTCCACCCATCCTGAGATAAAGGTTTTCATCGCTGTATAGGGCCCACTAAGATATCAATGAGATATCTACTCCATCCATCATTTTCACCTGCCTACTAAATGCCCTGAAGTTATTTTGAGGCAGCTATAAAACAGTGAGTGGAGCACACCATGAGAAGCAATGGAGATGCAAACCCATCCATTTGTGACCATCCAAACACCCTGCTGGATATCCCATGGCCTATCCCAAACCCATGGGATCAACAGACAAACACTGACACCACCATCATTACCTTAAAAACCATTTCATCCCACCAAATCCTATGGGATTGGTCCGGCCAAACACGCCCTTAGAACCTATCCTACGATGGGATCCATGGTTTTTATACTAACTAGGAAAATGGATGGACATCATAAACATCATCACAACATCACGGTAGAATCACACAGCACAATTGGGCCTCATATATACAATGCAATGGGCCATACTTCACAATGGGCCTCACATAAGGGCCTCACATACATCACAATGGCCTCATCACACGGGCCTCACATACATCACAATGGCCTCATCACATGGGCCTCACATACATCACATTGGCCTTATCATATGGGCCTCACATACATCACATTGGCCTTATCACATGGGCCTCATATACACCACATTGGGCCTCATCACTTGGGCCTCACATAAGTTCTATGTAAAACAGACTATTGGCGCAGTGTTGGTTCTGGGTCATTTTAGAGTCAGAATCATGATCACGTGGGGCCTATATATGGTGAAAGAAACTAACCACCTGGTAGCTCTATGTATGAACTTTACAAATTATAAGGCGGGCCTCACTGGTTGGGTGAGTACAATTTACAGTGATGGAATAAACATGGGTACTTGGAGAAACAGTGCAGGAAATATCATACAGAATTAGGTTTGGCTCAATTTTAAGTATATCCCATGATCACAAGGGACCAAATTTCAATGTGCCGCCAAGTGCCCTTGGTTGTACTATATATGCACTTCAAAAATTATAAGTTGGAACCAACTGGTTGTGCACACGTGATATTTGGTATAGGGCCAAACATAGGCACTTTAATTTTCTGCACAACCATACCTGGCCCTATTTTGAGATCCACTCCCTGATCATGTGAGGTTTGATTTGGCCCAATTAAAATATTATTTATCTATTCATTAGTGTAGGTTAGAGGTTCCAAGTAGTGGCCTACTTAAACCTATAACGTGTGGTCCACTGCAGAGGCCCAAAGTTGGTACAAAACACAAATAATCAGACAGTTTTTCAGAAATGGGGTCTGCCACAACTTAGGGTCCAATTTCCAAACCCTTAGGGAATCATTCCTGACAAAAAGGTGGGACATCCCAGCTCACTTATATAATGATTAAACATCTCCAAAGTGGGACCCTTAACTACAAGGTGTGGGGTCCACTACAAGCTGTCAAAAAGGCCTACATGCAATACAGTTAGAAGGAATGAAGTAGATCCAATGGCAAGTGGGGCCCACACGCTAGCGAAGCATAGATAAGGAATACACAACAATGTACATGGGTGTCCATTTTAAAATGTATAGATCACAAGTGATCCCACACCCAAGTGGGTCAATGAGAGGATAATTATTAGGTATAACATGGATCCAACATATTCATCAAGTAGCACATGAAATATATATTGATGAAATCTCCATAATTAAACTCTCTGTTGGAAGATCTGATCCAATGGATGCTTTGGGAATAAGTCATTCAGGCTGTTTATAAGTTTCCAACCATACAGAGCCTTGAATCCATCTGGACTACACATAGAAAATTTAAGATTTGTCCTTACAGAAATATCTATCGGTCTACAATTTTCTAAAATTTATCATGAAAGAATATAAACATAGGGACCATACATATGAGTATTAACTATCTCAAGTAAGTTAAGAATAAATATCAAATACATCTGACCGTTGGAATTACGGATATGGCCCAAACAAGAATGGTCATCATAAGTTCCCAAATACATTCTTCGTATAAGGCCAAGATCTCAGCCTTCCGAACTCCGATTGAGGCTTATTATATATACCTTTGGAAAGCTAGCTTGATTTCCTACGAATCCAATGGAACATATAGTTCTAATACATTCATTAAAGGAGTTAAAAATGGGTCCATTTTAGGCAAATCGGAATCCTACATGTTTTGTTGGACAGCAGCCAAGTAAAATTGATGCCACGGATGATTTGACCGTTGGATGGCTACGAAATTTGGTCCAAAGTTAATTCATATTGTGGTTCAAATCATTCCCAAGTTTCAACCCCGATCTTTACATGATTAATTTTATACGATTTTTAGAAGTTGCTATCCTGGTACATAAACATGATTACTTATGAAGGGTTCGGGTATAAAGTTCATCAGGGTGGGGTTGAAAGGGCCAAGCTATATGCCCTAGAGGGGGGTGAATAGGGCAATGCCAAATAAAACTTCAAACAGTGGAATAATAAAAGATATAAATAACAATGCTGAAATAATAACAATCTCAAAGCACATGAAATATGAGAATGATACTAAATCAGTTCTAAGGACAACCTTACACCAAAAAACCAATGGCTTATGGTAGGACAACCTTATTTCTAGAACGATCTAGAAAACACAAATGATATGGAAAATAAATCAAGAATAACTTAAAGAAATAAATCCTAAGTTATTACACCATTCAACCACACTTGCTTGAAATGAAAATTACAACATTCATCCACAAAAGCAATCCACAATAATAAAGGAATAAATGAAATAAAGAAATTAAGCACATCCACAACACAACGATATATAGTGGTTCGCCTATATGTTCACCAACTGTTAGCCAACAACCACACAGAATGCTACTCCACTCCTAAATCCTCACACAGGGGATATTAGCATGCACTATCAAAATAGGTTTTCACAGGTTCACCCAAAACCTTCACAATTGTGTCTTTTTATCTTGGGCTTACACAATCCAAAAACCCCCACAATCTGAGTTTTCTGGCTCTCCTCAGATAACCAAAACAATGAGATTTTTCTGACAAATCTCAAACAAAACCAGAGAAAGTAAATCACAAAGTAAAATACCTAGATCTCCTTTTGAAGTAGCCCAGTATAACCAATCGGAGTAGATGAATGATACGTCATTCAATGTCCGATACTCACATGAAGAATGGTTCTATGTCTAATTGATTTTAGATTAAATCAAGAAGAGCAAGGTCTATTTGATTTTGATCCCAGAAGAAGGAATATCACAAATTCCTCTTTTCTAAATAAGATTGGAATATGGATCAAAATCACAATAGAAAAATGCTAACAAAAGGAATATTAAATATGCACAATAGCTTAAAAAATAATCACAACTTATCTCAGAGTATAGCCTTAAATCGCTTGAATTGAATGGAATGGAATGAATAAACTCTGAAATTCGTGCATTATTTATAGCCTAAAACATCCCACCTTCGACTAGTCTTAGGATCCTAGGACTGGTCGTAGCATCAAAGATTTTGAAAGATTTCCACGGGATTAGATTTACTGTACTCACGACTGGTCTTAGGTAGCCTACGATCGGTCGTGGACCACCTACGACTAGTCGTGAGTCACCTACGACTGGTCGTAGGACTCGAGATAAGTCGCTGGAGTTCGAGTCGTAGGACTACGACTGGTCGAAGGATGAGTCGTAGGATTTCCCAGGACTGGTCGAAGCAAGTCCGGGGACTCCAGTCGAAGGACAACCGGGAAAATCTCGAAAATGTAATAACCTAGGGATGGTCCTAAGAAACCTAAGACTGGTCGAAGCAAAGCTAGGAGTGGTCTTAAGATTTCTAGGACCTGGTCTTAGATCAATCACACCAAGTAAATTAAAATATTCGGATTATGTATCGAATGACCTAACATACAGACCAACCTAAGGTCAACCTAAGGTCAAACAAACCTTGAAGTGAGATGGACATTGAAGTCTTGAAGGTCTGTATTCTCAGATGATCTTGAAGTAGAAGCTTGAGTCGAGTTGATGGTCTTTCTCGAGCTTGGTACATTCTTGACTTGTCTTGATGAAGTCTTCTAATCTTGAACTTGTTAGAAGCAAACTTGGAGTCTTCTATTCTTGTAGACTTCATTCATGACATGTCTTGCAAACATTCTTCATTTATGATCTTGTCTTGAAAACATTCTTCATTCATGATCTTGTCTTGAAGCAGTGTGTAGTCACAAACAAGAAACACAAGAAATACAAGACATATAGGTTTTGGCACTACAAAATTTGACAACCAAAGGGATATGAAATCATAGCACTAACAATCTCCCCCTTTGTCAAATTTGTGATAAAATACATTTAAAAATATAAGAGTAAAATGAAGAAAGAATTATGAGCCATCAGAGTGAAAAAAAAATACTCTACTCCCCTTAAGTGAGTAGAAACAATCAACCATATTCAAGTACTTACACTCTCCCTTTCTCCCATTCTCCCCCTTTCCATACTACCCCTTTTTGTCACAAAATGACAAGGGAAGGCCAAAGGAGAGAAGATAACACCATATGAAGAGTCAAGATTTAATTATCAAATTAGTTCAACACTTCAATGTCATCAATCCAAACTAGACAACCAAAGTCATCAATCGTAATAATAATACATAATCCATAAAAATAAAAAGGATAATCCACCTAATCAGATCCAGATGAAGGAGCAGGGATGGTTGGATCAATCTGATGTAAACCTCTATTAACGTGACGAAGATATTTTCGCATATATTTAAATTGCATATCATGGGCTACACTCAGGTTATCAACCTTCTCCTCCAATGCACTTAGACGTGCATCATAACCAGAAGATGGATCGTAATCAGAATCATTTTGGGAGTCAGTTTCAATGTCTTCAAATATATCATCCATATTTATATCAGCCTGTGGAGGAAGATCAACAACTTCCCCTTCATTTCCTGCTTCAGCACCTTCACCACCACCTTCATAGAATTGACCAGGAAGCAAATCCAACTTCATCTTATTTAAATTAGTATTATTGAATAAAAGATGATGAATTGGTGCCTCATTCTCAGCTAAAGCAACGAGCATATTTGTGGCTAAACAAGTCATAAGATAACCAAATGGAATATCACTATGACCCGGATGAAGACGAAACTGAATGATAAAATGACATATCAAAGAAGGTAAACAGATAACAATGTCGGACACAACAGAGTACAATACCCAAACCATGAAGGCAGTTAACTCGGTTTTATTGCCTGACCGAGGATACACGTTTGAAGTGAAGATCCGGTGCAAAACTCTGTATTTGGGTAATAAAAATTTTGAGGGGAGCACATTTCCTTTGTGCGTCCAATGCACTTCCATATTGCATAAATCTCTTGTTAACATTTGTTTTTCCGATTCTGATAGTTTGTCATATAATGTATGAATCGGAATACCTTCATCTTTGACAGGTATATCCATAATACCTGATATCAAATGTCGATCTATCAAAAATTTCCCTTCTCTAGTAGCAATTGAGACCGTTAAATTATCAAGGGAAAAATCAGAGATACATGCAACCATAGATTGTGCAATGGACTGGTATGCAGGCCCACCCCAAAACAAAATGTTAGTCCAGCCAACAGATTCAAGGAGAGGTGTAATCTCAAATTGTTCAATGTGACTGAGACTTATAGGACGCTTAACGATAACTTTACGATTACGTAAATCCCGTACATCATTTGGATCATCTTCGGGTGACCGAAGGTGCCGTCTTGTTATAGATGTAGATCTAGATGAAGATGGACCACGAGATGTTTTCTTTTTTCCCCTAACATCCATTTTTAATAAGATTTACCAAGGAGCAAGCACAAAGAACACAAGAGGTGGTGGGTTTCTCTAGATCAGATTTTTAGAGAGGAAACCCTAAACAATCAACAAAAGACGAGATCAAGCTTATGGAATTTATAAATCAAAGCATAGAAGGCATAAATCTTCAAGAAAAATGAAAAAAATGACTTATCTTGAAGAAAATCAAGAGATCTCAAGACAGGTCGAGCCACGACTCGTCGAAGGAAGAAAAGGAAATGAAGAACAAAGTGATTTTCCCCAAATTATATGATGCTCACGATCTCTACGACCGGTCGAGTGCAATCCACGACCGGTCGAGTCAGGACCGGTCGTGTATGGCAAGGGCCGGTCGAGCATCGACAAAAATAAATATTTTTATGCAGAAATTGAAATTTATACACATAAAAATTTAAAATATAGTACACTATGATACATGCAGACAAGTATATTCAATTTAAAATGCACATACCAAGATCAAATTTCATTTTAGTAAACCCGCTTTTGTCGAAGCGGTTTAGTAAATATATCAAACAAGTTGGACATTGGTTGGAATATATTCCAAAGAGATAGCTTTTTCTTCAACTAATTCACGAATGTAATGATACCTAATGTCAATATGCTTAGTACGCAAATACTGAATTGGATTTTTGGAAATATTGATAACACTGGAATTATCATAATGTAAGATCATTGAATCTTGATTAATTCCATAATCGCTTAACATGCGTTTCATCCATACGAGTTGTGTACATGCATATCCTGCTGCGATATACTCAGCCTCAGCAGTGGAAAGCGATATTGAACTTTGCTTCTTGCTAAACCAAGAAACCAAACAATTTCCAATGTAAAAACAACCACTACTGGTTGATTTTCTATCATCAATATTACCAGCCCATCAGCATCAGAATACCCAGCTAATTTAACATTAGTATCCAAAGGATACCAAAGACCCAAATTAGTTGTACTTGCGACATATCTAATAATCCGTTTGACAGCAGTAAGATGTGAATCTTTAGGATTAGACTAATATCTCGCACAAATACCAACACTAAAAGCGATATCAGGTCTACTAGAAGTTAGATATAATAAACTACCAATCATACTACGATATAGCTTAGGATCTACATCTTTACATGAAGAGTCTTTTGAGAGTCTCAAGGTTGTACTCATAGGAGTATCAAATTTTTTACCATTTTCAAATCTAAACCTTTTAACCAAGTTTGTAGCATACTTGGTTTGAGAAATGAAGATTCCATCAGGTTGTTGTTTTACTTGTAACCCTAGGAAGTAATTTAGTTCACCAACCATGCTCATTTCGAATCTTGATTTCATCAACTCTGCAAACTTAATAGACATGTTAGAATAAGTTGATCCATAAATAATATCATCTACATAGATCTGAACCATTAAAATCTCATTATTATGTTTCTTAACAAATAGCGTCTTATCGACACTTCCCACTTGAAAACTATGACTAAGTAAGAATTTAGTCAATTTTTCATACTATGCCCTGGGCGCTTATTTCAGACCATAGAGAGCCTTTTTGAGACGAAATACATGATCAGAAAGCTTGGGGTCTTCAAACCCTGAGGGTTGTTCTACATAAACTTCTTCATGTAAATCGCCATTTAAGAAGGCACTCTTTACATCCATCTGATAAATTTTAAACTTTCTAAAGCAAGCGATAGAAATAAAAAGTCTGATAGATTCAAGGCAAGCGACTGGAGCAAAGGTTTCATCGTAATCGATGCCTTCAATCTGAGTGTACCCTTGTACAACCAGTCTAGCCTTGTTTCGTATAACATTTCCAAGTTCATCA
This sequence comes from Magnolia changhungtana, assembly GCA_030180095.1. Taxonomy (NCBI): domain Eukaryota; kingdom Viridiplantae; phylum Streptophyta; class Magnoliopsida; order Magnoliales; family Magnoliaceae; genus Magnolia; species Magnolia changhungtana. Next base: position 1,944,637 of record JASAUF010000150.1, read on the forward strand.
GAGTTGTTTTTAAAGATCCATTTTGTTCCAATAATGTGTTTATCTTTAGGTCTAGGAGCAAGATACCAGACATCATTACGAACAAATTGATTAAGTTCATCCTGCATAGCTACTATCTAATTTTCGTCAGAAAGAGCTTCTTTTACATTGACCAGTTCTATTTGGGATGTAAAACAAACATAATTGCATATGTTTTCAAGTTGTTTGCGTATACCAACTCCAGTGAGAGGGTTTCTAAGGATTTGATTAGTTGGATGATCTTTGACAGTCCTAGGTTCAGATTGAGATGAAGAGGTATCTTGATTTTCGATTATAAGAATTTCATCATCATCTGAACTCGGAGCAAGTGTATTCAAATGATCATCAATGACCACATTGATGGACTCTTGAATCACACCTGTTCTTTTATTTAGAACCCTATAGGCTCGACTATTTAAGGAATATCCAAGGAAAATATCTTCATCACTCTTCGTATCAAAATTTCCCAAATTTTCACAATCTCGTAAAATGTAACACTTACCGCCAAAAATTGGAAAGTATTTGACAGTAGGTTTCTTTTCAAACCATAACTCATAAGCAGTCTTATTTTCAGATTTACTAGTATAAACATGATTAATAATGTAGCAGGCAGTATTAATTGCTTCGGCCCAAAGATTTTTGGAGAGCTTCATACTATTTAACATGACATTAGCCATATCCTGAAACACTCTATTTTTTCTCTCAACTATACCATTTTGTTGAGGAGTTTTGGGCACAGAGAATTCATGTGATATTTCCTGATCGCTACAGAATTTCTCAAAACTACTATTTTCGAATTCAGAACCATGATCACTACGGATCTTATAAACTTGAGAACCTTTTTCATTTTGGATTCATTTGATGATCTTCTTTACTTCATCTAGGGTTTCAGATTTGTCTTTTAAGAACGATACCCAAGTGAATCTAGTAAAGTCATCTACGATAACCAAAATGTATTTTTTACCACCTCGACTCTCCATTCTAGTTGGTCCAATGAGATCCATGTGGAGAAGCTCGAGAGGTCTAGATGTGGTATTGGAGTTCACTTTCTTGTGAGAGCTCCTAATCTGTTTGCCCAACTGGCATTCACCACATATTTTGTCTACTTTTTGTAAATTGGGTAGACCTCTTATAAGTTCTCTTTTACTCAATCTAAATAAGTTCCGGTAGTGTACATGTCCAAGGCGTTTATGCCATAATTCAGTCTCATCAGTATGGACCATGTAACACGATTGAGTAGATAAGCTTGCTTTACTAACGATGTAGTAGTTTTCAGATGTTCTGCGACCAGTTAATATAATAGAACCCTCTTTATTAACAATCTCATAACCTTGATTAGAAAACTTTACATTATGATTGTTGTCGTATATCTGAGATATACTCAGTAGGTTGTGTTTCAAGCCCTCAACATATAATACATTTTTAAATAAGGGAAGGTTATAAAGCTGAACCGTACATTGGCCAATGATTTTACAATTGCTTCCATCACCAAAAGTGACTGACCCATCAGTCCTATCTTTAAGATCGGTGAATAAAGCTTTGTCGCCTGTCATATGTCTGGAGCAACCACTATCAAGGTACCACTTTGAATGGCTTGTAGCTTTGAAAGCAGTGTAAGCAACCAAGCAGTCAACTTTAGGAACCCATTTCAGTACTGTTTTGGGTTTAGGAGTGTAGTTGGACTTTTTCTGTCTATTGTTATATGAATGACCTATAGAGTTAAATTTTAATAGCTCCTTGAGAAGATCAATAATCTTTTCAACCAAAGGATTTTGGTTTTGAAGATTGAAGTTGGCATGACTATTTTTAGATTTTTGAAAGGTCCTTGAATTTTTTGAAAAACCTTGATAAGTATACTTTACTTTTGAGTTCGAAGACTCTCCTTTCACAAACTTAGGAGCAGATTCTTTTGTTTAGGAGAAGTATTCTTATCATAGCCCAACCGGATCTATCGCACATTTTCTCGATCCAGGATAACAATTTTTCTAATTTAGGATCACCTTGGGCATATCTCCAAGTGTCTTTTAAACTCAAAAGAGAAGCTACTTCATTTTTGAGTTTCTCGTTCTCGATTTTCAAATCATCAACTTGGGAGGTTTTGATTTTTAAATCACATTTGGTCTTTTCAAAAAATCGAAATATGAGATTTTTCTAAGACAAGAGACTCATAATCTTCTTTAAGTTTAGAAAATTTTTCCTTTTGTAATTTAAGCTTGACAGCAATTTTACAACTCTCCTTATAAAGGGCATTGTATGCATCCTGAAGATCATCTTCATTGTCACAATCACTATTCAGATTCTCTTCTCTAGTTACTTCATCATAATCTGAAAAAGTGACTTTGGCTAGAGTCATAAGGGCTTTAACATCATCTCCCGACTCGTTTTCAGAATCTTCTGATTTTGAAGAGGATTCCGAATCAAATGATTCATCCCAAGTAGCCAACATACTCTTCCTTTTTTATTTGTCCTTTTTAGGACATTTGTTAGCCAAGTGCCCATACTCTTGACAGTTGTAACATTGACTATCTTTCAAAGATTTTCGAGCTCTAGGTTTAAATTGTCTCTTATCGTTTGATTTTTTAAAATCTCCTTTTTTCTTATTTTTCAAAATTTTATAAAACCTTTTTACAAAAAGTGCCATATCATCTTTGGAATTTTCAAAGTCTGAAGTACTCTCTTGTGGAATATTTTTAGATGATTTGAGAGAAATTGATTTTCCTTTTGGAGCTTTAAAGTTCAATTCGTAGGTCTGTAAAGAACCAACTAGTTCCTCAACCCTCATGTTATCCGTATCACGAAGTTCCTGAATCGCGGTTACTTTTGTATTGAACCGTTCAGGAAGTGAGCGTAGTATCTTTGCACACACTTTACTTCTTGGGATTCTATCACCAAGACCCCACATTGAGTTTACAATGTCATTCAATCTAGTGTAGAAGTCCATAAACATTTCATTCTCCTCCATATGAATTTCTTCAAATTTAGTTGTGAGGAGTTGGACTTTAGATTTCTTGACAATAGATGTACCCTCATGTGTCATTTCTAAGAGATCCCATGCTTGTTTAGTATTTTCACACGAGATGATTCTTTTGAATTCATCTAGTGACAATGCACAAGTAATTGCATTTAGTGCTTTTGCATTGGCACTACTCTCACTTTTCTGAAGTGTGGTCCAAAGGGTATAAGATATTACTTTCATTGATTTTGAACCATCTTCATCAGTTACTTCAGTGATAGGTAGTTTCCATCCATTCACTGTGGCCAGCCACACACTTTCATCCATGGATTTGAGAAAGATTCTCATCCTTGCTTTCCAATAGGCATAGTTTGTGCCATTAAAGGGTGGTGGCCTAGTGACAGATAGGCTATCAAAATTTGACATCTTAATATAGCTTAGATCATTAGCTCAGGAAATAAATCCAATACATAATCAATAAGCACGAGCTATTAGGCTTTGATACCACTTGAAAGGGCCAAGCTATATGCCCTAGAGGGGGGTTGAATAGGGCAATGCCAAATAAAACTTAAAACAGCGGAATAATAAAAGATATAAATAATAATGCTGAAATAATAACAATCTCAAAGCACATGAAATATGAGAATGATACTAAATCAGTTCTAAGGACAACCTTACACCAAAAAACCAATGGCTTATGGTAGGACAACCTTATTTCTAGAATGATCTAGAAAACACAAATGATATGGAAAATAAATCAAGAATAACTTAAACAAATAAATCCTAAGTTATTACACCATTCAACCACACTTGCTTGAAATGAAAATTACAACATTCATCCACAAAAGCAATCCACAATAATAAAGGAATAAATGAAATAAAGAAATCAAGCACATCCACAACACAACGATATATAGTGGTTCGCCTGTGTGTTCACCAACTGTTAGCCAACAACCACACAGAATGCTACTCCACTCCTAATATCCTCACACAGGGGATATTTAGCATGCACTATCAAAATAGGTTTTCACAGGTTCACCCAAAACCTTTACAATTGTGTCTTTTTATCTTGGGCTTACACAATCCAGAAACCCCCACAATCTGAGTTTTCTGGCTCTCCTCAGATAACCAAAACAATGAGATTTTTCTAGCAAATCTCAAACAAAACCAGAGAAAGTAAATTACAAAGTAAAATACCTGGATCTCCTTTTGAAGTAGCCCAGTAGAACCAATTGGAGTAGATGAATGTTACGTCGTTCAATGTCCAATACTCACATAAAGAATGGTTCTATGTCTAATTGATTTTAGATTAAATCAAGAAGAGCAAGGTCTATTTGATTTTGATCCCAGAAGAAGGAATATCACAAATTCTTCTTTTCTAAATAAGATTGGAATATGGATCAAAATCACAATAGAAAAATGCTAACAAAAGGAATATTAAATATGCACAATAGCTTAAAAAATAATCACAACTTATCTCAGAGTATAGCCTTAAATTGCTTGAATTGAATGGAATGGAATGAATAAACTCTGAAATTCATGCATTATTTATAGCCTAAAAAATCCCACCTTCGACTGGTCTTAGGATCCTAGGACTGGTTGTAGCATCAAAGATTTTGAAAGATTTCTGCGGGATTAGATTTGCTGTACTCACGACTGGTCTTAGGTAGCCTACGACCGGTCGTGGACCACCTACGACTGGTCGTGAGTCACCTACGACTGGTCGTAGGACTCGAGATAAGTCGCTGGAGTTCGAGTCGTAGGACTACGACTGGTCGAAGGATGAGTCGTAGGATTTTCCAGGACTGGTCGAAGCAAGTACAGGACTGGTTGAAGGACAACCAGGAAAATTCAAAAATCTGTAACAACCTAGGACTGGTCCTGAGAAATGAAAATACAATTAAAATATTCCATTAAGCCTTATCAGGTATGTAAATTTAGGCAATTACTGGGGTCTGATATGTAATATTCGACCCTGATCACAACCCCAACCCCCAACCAGCATTTTGCTAGTCCCGAGCAAAACATGCGAAAAACAATTTCAGAAATGAAAGAAAATTCCTGTAAACTCAAGTGACTTGTGAACGGATAGCTGAGATGTGAAAATTCTAAGATTCATGATTGGTGTGTGGAATTTTTCTCTTGGAATCAAGCTTACAGTAAACTTCATAATCAAGTTCAAAATATTAATCCATTAATTTGAACATTCTTAAACATTGAGTTCTATGAATGTAAAGTGTAATCTCGGCTTACAATCAGTAAAAGATCCAATTGTCAATTTCATGACATCATTAGTAATTCGTGACAACCAAGCTTGAAACCAACACTTATCTCACAGATTAACTTTTCATTTTACCAGCTTTAGATTTTCTTTATGAGCAGTAATGCAAATGAGGGGAATCAAATTCTCACCTATAGGGAGCAAACCTATGGCGAAAACTTGTCGCCTAACACTTTTTTTTTTTATGTCAACTATGGAGAATCAAATCCGCACCTATAGGGAGCAAACCTGTGGTGAAGATTATGTGACTTAGCCTTTTAATTCTTCTTTTTACCAAGTTAATCATTCAGTTATCGAACCGAAAACTTAATGTGTAAGCGAGATGTGATATGTGAAATCATGGCTCAATCAATGTTTACAACTTCTAATCATGGATTAACAATTTAAATTAACTGTGAAATCAAGCAAATGTCCGAATCCAAGAGTCATAAGTTACCAACATCACAAATCTTATAATGTTAAAATCATAACTATCCTTCAAAATCACTTTGAATTCAACAGAAATTCCAGAAAAAATTTTAAAATTTTCACAAATTTTGCTCAAGACCAAGAAAATACTGATTAGGTAACCTAATCTCCCACCCCCAACCTAAAATCTACATTGTCCTCAATGTAAAAGAAATAAGCATGCAATGCACATGGGACAACGAGAATAAAAGATGAGTGATGGAAAGATAGTACCTAGATGGAGAATCAAGAAGCTTTCTCAAAAAATTTCATCCTAAAAGCGAGTTAGCACAAGAGAGAGATCAACAGAAGTAAAAATAACAAAAAGAAAAATCAAAGAAGATCCTACCTATACCACTTTCACAGGTGCTCTCGATTGCATTTAGCGCATGCAACAAGCCTTTAAACCCCTAGGTTACCCCTAGTGGACGAGTTGTAGTCTCGTGAGGGTTTGCAGTAATGTTACCCACAAACATTGAACTAACTAACTAGAAAAATGAAAAGGAATGAAATAAAATAAAAGGCTGGGTTGCCTCCCAGGAGCGCTAAGTTTAACGTCTTCAGCCAGACAAGAACGGACCATGAATGAAATAATCTTTATAACCAGGGTCCGCCAAAGAAATTACTCTCAATACCTTGATTAACCGATCCCAGACAAGTGATGTGAGTTCCCATGAGTCGGCTATCATCTCTGCAAGGAGGTAACTGACACTATCGTCAAATAATTTAAGAACTTCTGCTCGCATGACTTCTTCCATGTGAGGATCACGCTTCCTTTGCAGTTCATGCGACATTTCCACAGCATGATCCATGCATATCGTGGGGCATACTCCCTATATTTCCACTATCTTCCTTTCAATTCTTTTTATATGTTCTAAGAAAATTAAGCATGTACCTGCTTCGACTTTGTCTTCTCGAGTTCGAAATGGCTTTGTCAGAGGCGTCTCAGAGGGATGAAGAGGTTCCACTTTCGCTCTCCATTTTTCAGTCTCCAATATAGGAGTAGAGTCGAGCAATGCATTGACTTCATGGATGGGACTATCAATGTCAAAATTCATGCTCGATTGTGCTAAGCAGGTCTCAAGAGGATCTTCAAAAGATGTACGGAAGGAGTCCTGCACAAGGCTCTCGATCATGTCCACTTCAAATATGTCATCCAAATTTGCGGATTGTTGTCCTGCATTAAAAACATTGAGTTTAATATTCATGTTACCAAAGGACAATTTCATAACTCCATTCCTGCAATTGATAATAGCATTAGATGTAGCAAAAAATGGACGACCCAAAATAACTGGGATCTGACTATGAAGATTCTGGATAGGCTGAGTATCTATGACTATGAAATCCACTGGAAAATAAAATTTATCAACCTGAATTTACACATCTTCAATAACACCCCGGGGCACTTTGACAGAACTATCTTCCTTTTAATTACTGCCTTATATGTTCTAAGAAAATTAAGCAGCCTGCTCGCCTTTGTCTTCTCGAGTTCGGCTTGTCGATTGTCGAGGCGTCTCGAGGGATGAAGAGGTTCCACTTTCGCTCTCCATTTTTCGCCTCCAATATAGGAGTAGAGTCGAGCAATGCATTGACTTCATGGATGGGACTATCAATGTCAAAATCCATGCCCGATTGTGCTAAGGTGTCTCAAGAGGATCTTCAAAAGATGTACGGAAGGAGTCCCGCACAAGGCTCTTGATCATGTCCACTTCAAATATGTCATCCAAATCGGATTGTTGTCCCGCATTAAAAACATTGAGTTTAATATTCATGTTACCAAAGGACAATTTCATAACTCCATTCTCGCAATTGATAATAGCATTAGATGTAGCAAAAAAATGGACGACCCAAAATAGCGGGATCCGACTATGAAGATTCTCGGGACATAGTTGAGTATCTATGACTATGAAATCCACTGGAAAATAAAATTTATCAACTTGAATTAACACATCTTCAATAACACCCCGGGGTACTTTGGCAGATCTATCAGCTAGTTGTAATGTTACCTTAGTTGGTTTCAACTCGCCAAGTCCTAGCTGCTCATAAACCGAATAAGGTAACAAATTAATGCTCGCCCCCAAATCAAGTAATGCCTTCCCGATCTTATGATCTCCTATGCCGCAAGAAATGGTGGGAGCTCCTGGATCCCTAAATTTAGGAGGAGTGTTATGTTGAATCATAGAGCTGAGCTGCTCTGCAAGGAAGACTTTCTTATGAACATTCTGCTTACGCTTTTGAGTGCATAAATCTTTCAGAAACTTAGCGTAAGCAGGGACTTATTTGATAGCGTCAAGCAACGGGATGTTGACTTGCACTTTTTTGAACACATCTAAGATTTCATCAAAGTCATTTCTTTTCTTCATTGGTGCCAGACGTTGAGGAAAGGGTGCTTTGGGCACGTAAGGTGGCACATTAGTGGCTCCTGGAGAGTCAAAGAGCTTTTGAACTTTGGATGCATTGGTGTGACTCTCTACTTCATCTTGATCTTTTGTTTTAGAATTTGATTCATCCCCAGGCATCTCTATTCTGTTATCAATCTGCTTGCCTGACCTAAGGGTAGTAATCGATTTGGCCTGTTCATGATATTGCCCTTGGTTAGAATTAGAGCCAATCTCATACCGTCCCTTTGGGTTAGCCCTCAGTTGGCTAGGGAACTTGCCCTTCTCTCTCACTCAATGTGGTGACTAGTTGACCCATTTGAATTTCCTGACTTAGCAATGGATTGTGCATTTGCATGTAAGCTTTCTTTGGTTAGCGATACAGTGTGTTGGGTATCTTTTTGGAATTGGAGAGAACTCGCATAAAAGATGGAGTGTATCCTCAAGAGATGGGTTCCTTGATTGTGTAGGCAGTTGTTGATATTGTGGAATTTGTTGACTGCCAACTTGGAGGTGCGGTTGGATGGGAGGATTTCCAGATGGTCCTCCTTGATGTGGTCCCTTTGCCCAAGAAAAATTTGGATGCCTAGCCCACCCTGGGTTGTATGTGTTCGAGTAAGGATCATTCCCACGTTTTTGAAAAGTGTTCATAGCATGAACTTGTTTAGAGAGAAGTTCTGGGGATGCTGCCCCAGATGGACAAGACTGGGCAGGACTAGAACATGTGGCACATCCATTATTTAATACCAGAGCATCAACTTTCTTTGTCAGGTTATCAAGTTTGGCGCACAACTCTGGCACGACTCCTATCTCATATATACCACCTCTCTTTTGTGGTTGGGAACTTCTTTCACCTCTATCTGAATAGTCCCATTGCTGGGAGTTTTCACACAAGGTTTCAAAGAATTTCCATGCTTCGGTATCGCTTTTGGTCATGAAGGACCCTCCACCGGTGGCATCAACCATGCGACGGTTCCGGGGTGTCGACCCTCATAAAAGTATTGCACTTATTGCCACTTCTCAAACCGTGGTGTGGAAATTTAAGAAGCAAGTCCTTCCATCTTTCCCAACATTCATGAAAGTGCTCTCCTCTTTTTGTGTGAAATTAGTGATTTCTCTACGGAGAGCATTAGTTTTGTGAACGAGGGAAGAACTTGTTTAAGAACTTTCTAGACAATTGGTCCCATGTAGTGATAGACCCAACTTCTAGAGAATTCAACCATGCTTTCGCCTTATCCTTCAAAGAAAAAGGAAACAAAGCGTAGTGATCGAATCGTCGAGAAGTTTTGGAATTTAAAGGTGGAGCAAATGTCTAGAAATTCTTTCACATGATGATATGGGTCCTCCTTGTCCAACCCATAAAGGAAGGCAACAAGAATTGTATGACCCTGAGCCTTGAGTTCAAAGTGTGTCTTTGCCGTGGTGGTGGGCAACACTATGCATGAAGGCGCATTGAATTGGACAGGAGCTGAATAATCTCTAAAAGTTTTAGTTCCATTTCTCTTCGCCATTTCAACTGGGATGTCTTTCAATCTTCTATGGAATGTTCTTTCTATTTCAGGATCAAAAGGTGCTAGTTCTTTATCTAGAGATCTACGTCCTAGCATAAACTAAGTAACAACCTAAGAGAAAGAAAACTAGAACTAGAAATTATGCTATTAAAAAAAAAAAAACAAGTTAAAACTATGTAAGTGAGAATGGGTAGAAAGAACCCGGAAAAGGAGATGATTGGTGTTAAGAAGCTCCTCCTCACTTAGTAACTTTCTTCCTCAATTCCAAATTAGAGGTTTATCTCAGGACCCTACAAAACAGGAAATAGGTTAATAAAGAAAGGAACTCTAAGTTAGTAAAATCCTAAGCTATGAATTATGATAAGAGAGAATCCTAAATTCAATTTGGACTGAAACAATCCCCGGCAACGGCACCAAAAACTTAATGTTTTATTTAAACCAACATGATTTAAATGATTTATAAACTCGCAAGTATACGAATCAGATGTAGATATGATACGTATTACGAGATCGTTCCCACGAGGACTGGTCGTCACAACTCAAATCTATGATTCTCCTTAACTAATCCAACAAAGAATGAAATAAACTACTAAGCACAAATCTAAGAAAAAAATAAAACAATTAAGAACAAGGAAGAAAATTCAATCAGAGAGAGAGCACTAGGACTTTCGAATCCACCCCTAATTATCATAACCCTTGTTTTATCTGTTGATTCACCTTGATCTAGATTGATACCACTTAAATAGAGAAAGCACAATCTGTGTCCTAAATCGGGCATATAGACTGTCTAATTCCTTTAAGCAATGCCATGAATAACATATCCCATGTCCTTGGTCGGGTACATGGAATGTACATTCATTAAAGCATCCTGTTTCTTCCTCTATAGGAATCCTGTTCTTGATCAGACACAAGCACCTGTAATAAGCATCCAAACATCATCCATATATATACTTTGGTCAAGTTCATAGATGGAGAAGTATGGAATTTAAACCCACAAAGCCTACTCAGAGAAAGAAACAAATTAATTAAAATTCAAAGTAAATCAATCAATACAAGAGCTGATCAAATTAGGGGCTTCATCTCAGCCCTAGCTGAGAGATTAGTTACCCATAAAATCCATAAGAAATATTAAATAAAATTCATAAACATTCAACACCAAACCAATCGATCTCTCTCTCTTCCTCCTTCTCTTTCTTCTCTCCCTGGCTCTGGATCTCGAATTCCCTAGATATGAATGCCTTTCCTACGTCCAAAACTTCCCTTTTATAGTTGCTGGATGGCTGGAATCGGTGGCAGAGTCGTAGACGGACTCGAAGTACAATTTTTCGCAACCGTGATCAGTGGGCCCTACAGAGGTGTTTTCTGGAAAATCCACCCCGTCCATTGGATTCAGGACGAAATTTCAGTCAAGAATGGGTGGTTTTGAAGGTCCATTGGCACGGCCCACAGAAGAAATCTCAAAAAGATCAGATTTGAACATCGCCGGATAGCCCTTTTGTGGCCTCTGTATCACGCACATATACGCATGGGAGTGAACTATTAGCATGGTTTTGTAGTATTCATGGCCCTCTACACGATGGACGGCTCGAATCAGCCGTACGGGTGACGTGTGGGGCCTCATCGACGTTCGCAAAACGGCCCGGCGATCGTTCCGCCGACGTGACGTAACGAGGGACGTGGCCGGCTCCGCCATTGCGAAGATGGTGGGGTCCACTGTGATGTTATTTTGAGAAATCCACTCCGTCCATTGGATCCCTCTCGAAAAATCGGTCAGACCTGCTGAGATTGGAGTGATTTCGGTGTGGTCCATCTGATTTCTTCGATTCACCGTCCGACTGCATTTAAACGGTTAGATTTCCATACTCGCTCTCATTTGAGATTCGGCTACCTGCACGTTGATGATTGGGCCCCTTCAAACATGATGGACGGTCCAGATCTTCTGGTTGATGGATAGTGTGGACCCACAACCGATCGCAAGATCGGATAGCGTTAACGCTGATCCAATTTTTGCGTCGAGCGCGGTCGGCAAGAATCTGTTTGATCGAAAACGGCATGCGGTGCACGGTGGTGCGAGTGCACGTGTACACTCTCCGAAGCCACAAGCCCTACCGTGATGTTTACTAGAAATCTACCCCATCCATTCTCTTTATCTCCTGATTAATGGGTTGGGACCAAAGTTGAGGCATATCATCGTTATCGGTGGGCCCCACTACCATCGATTTAAGGGCTGATCTGGCCGTTGGAACACTTCCCGAGATCTTCAAGGGCTAAAATTTAATATGTACGGTTGATTTACGCCCCTATCACATGTATGAAGTTTCGAACGATCGGATGGCGGGAACCATGTGATCTTCCATTCTGGACCCTTTCGGGCCCCTTTGGCTTGCTTTCCTCAGATCAGTGCGTGTAAACTCTTCATTATTGGTTCTCTGGGGTCCATCCCGTGCTCAGGTGGCTTTGGATCATCAAATCCATGCTTTTAATCCTCTTTTCAGTCCAACGCTCATTATTACATCCTGAAATGAAAATACGATTAAAATATTCCATTAAGCCTTATCAGGTATGTAAATTTAGGCAATTACTGGGGTCTGATATGTAATATTCGACCCTGATCAAGAAACCTAAGACTGGTCGAAGCAAAGCTAGGACTGGTCTTAGATCAGTCACACCAAGTAAATTAAAATATTCGGATTATGTATCCAGAATGACCTAACATACAGACCAACCTGAGGTCAACCTAAGGTCAAATAAACCTTGAAGTGAGATGGACATTGAAGTTTTGAATGTCTGTATTCTCAGATGATCTTGAAGTAGAAGCTTGAGTCGAGTTGATGGTCTTTCTCGAGCTTGGTACATTCTTGACTTGTCTTGATGAAGTCTTCTAATCTTGAACTTGTTAGAAGCAAACTTGGAGTCTTCTATTCTTGTAGACTTCATTTATGACATGTCTTGCAAACATTCTTCATTTATGATCTTGTCTTGAAAACATTCTTCATTCATGATCTTGTCTTGAAGTAGTGTGTAGTCACAAACAAGAAACATAAGAAATACAAGACATATAGGTTTTGGCACTACAAAATTTGACAACCAAAGGGATATGAAATCATAGCACTAACAGGGGTCCACGTGTGTGACCCACTAGCTTAAAATCAAGCTAACATCTGTGTTTATCTCAGGGCAGCAAGGTGGGCCACAAACAAAAAAACTGAGAGAGAGGGAGAGGGAGAGAGAATGGCTGGTGGTGGGAGGAGCTCCACCACTATGACCTCCTCTCATGGATCTACTACATATACATCAAATGGGTCCCATCCATGTGTGGGCCCACAATCATAAAATTATCAAGGGTGGAAATCCCATTTCCACTAAAAATTAAGGTCTAGGTGGCCATATCAAGTTATATATCATAGGAACTTCATGGTGGGATCCATGGAGAATGGTCCCACCATGGGTATATACATGCATGATGTGATGGGTCTTAAGCCACATCTAGGGACCAAGATGGGATCTCCACCATTGATTGGTGGGTCCCACTTACCCTATGCTAAAAAGGGTAAAGATCCAAGTAAGTACATGAAATAAACAAGTCCTAGGAAGCACCCACCTTCAAATCTTGGACTTATACTACCGCCAATAGCTTCTAATGCTTCAAGGGAGAAAGGTTCAATGGTTGAGATGAAGTCTTGATGGTTGGATTGGGAGGATTAGGGAGAGGAAGTGGCTGGAAATTTTAGGGTTGCTTGGAGTCCCAAGCTCTAGCAATGGAGGGAGTTAGAGAGAATGGGAGAGAGAGAGAGAGAGAGATAAGAGAAAGAGAGTAGCTAGGTAGGCTCTCTCTCATAGGTAGGTATGATTGGTTTAGGGAAGAGAGGTGGCTAGGGTAATTATTAGTTGTAAGAGAGGCATGGGGCTATGGAGTAGGGTAGCTAGGGTAGGTAGGTGGCTAGATGTATGAGTGATGTCATCCTTATAATGACTTAGGAAAATGTGTAATGGGTTAGGTTGGTCCTGCAACGTGCAGTCCACGACCATGATCATACGCGGCCCACATCTCATGATCTAAACGTCGGATTAGCGCACGAGACGCGGTGATGGCGTGGTTACAATGGCGTAGGTCTCGGGTTGAGTCGACTCGGGTTTATAGAATGGGACTCAAGGTCACGCACAAATGAAATCAAAAGGTCGCGGGTTGTCGGAATTCAACCGGGAGGACCATAGGATCCTATGGAATGGAACTGACACTAGGACATGGGCTTAACATGAAGGTTGTCCTCCGAATCATTTGAAATCAACATTTCAATACTTAGGCAATTAAGATATCTGATTTATTTATTATTCAGCATTTTATTTAATTATTTTGGCATAATCCTATTCACCCCCCTCTAGGCTTCTTAAACTCTCCTTTTCAAGTGGTATCGGAGCGGGTTGCTCTATTTTTTTGGATTAACCTCCTTGAGTTAAGATCAAGAGCTTTATTATGTCAAAGTTCGATGGTTTATATATCACTAGGCCACCTCCTTTTGATGGCTCTAATTATTCATATTAAAAAGCCAAAATGAGGATTTTTCTAAAATCGTTTGATGAAAGTGTATGGCAAGCCACTATGACAAAATGGAAACATCCTATGACTAAAGTAGTAGGCGAGGATGGAACCAAATTTATGAGAGAAACTACATTTTATTTATGGACAGCTGCTTAGAAAAGTGAAAGCATTGTTAATGCTAAAGCATTAAATGCAATAACTTGCGCTTTATCACTTGATGAATTCAAAAGAATTATTTCATGCAATACAGAAATAGCGGTGAAGACCGCTTTAGTTGAAGTAGGAATATGCCAATATGTCCTAGAGGTGGGTAAATAGGACTTTTTAAAGTTTTTATGGTTTCGTTAAAATTCTATTACAACAAGGACATATTCGGATTACTCAAAAGTAACTCTACTGGGTTCCAAGCCCGGTAGAGGATCCAATCACAAACTATTTAAGAAGTGAACAATATGCAAACTAGTTTATGGTGGATATGACTATGTATGTGTGGGAGGTGTGATCTCAGATATTCAGATATGAAAATATTAAAGTAAATCACACAAATGGAAGAATAACAATCTCAAACACAGTCATTTTTATAGTGGTTCGACTACTTGTCTACTCCACACCCGGTAACCGTACTCAACCCTTGAGTGTACCAGATTTCGCTAAGGAAGTTTCACAGCGGTTCACCTCAAACCTAAGGTTTTAAATCAGGTTCACCTTCAACCTTTACAACCTACACTAAGGCTGACTGTTTATGCTCTCATGAGCAAAGGTCAACACAACGCACCCACTTTTAGGCACACTGGCAAAGGATCTTCCATAAGACCCTAATGGCGGTTTCACTCGGATCACCTCGAACCTAAGGTTTTAGACAAGTTCACCTTCAACCAAAAGTTTATGCTCTCCACAGAGCAAGGGTCAACACTACGTATCCACCACATACACTCCTGACAGAGGACTCCTATGAGGGCTTGCAAGGGTGAGAAACACCTAAGACCCATTCCTAAAAAGGAATGATCACAAGTGTCCTCTGGACTATAATAACTTACAAATAAGTGTATGAGTCCCATTTAGCACGTTGACGAAGATCTCCTCCATGTTGATGAAGAATCTTCGGCTTTCTTAATCCGTAACCAAATGATGTACCAATGTGAGGCTTCGGGTTGGGTCAAGGTCAAAACAGAATCCTACTCTATGAAAAGTTTTCTTGTAAGGAAGATAGAATGATTCCGATTATGCATTCAAGACATCATAACTTAATGATTTGGCATTAAGGTAGTAGCTAGAGGATCTTCGAATGAAAAAGTTCATTACCCAATCCACTCTATTGAATATCAATGATGAGGGTGGATTGGAGGATGAACTTTCCTGAGAGAAAGGACTTTGGGTATATGATTTAAAGTAATACACACAAAAGCACTCTCTTCTTTCTCTACTAGCAACAATAGACAAGTCCTCTTTATATAGGTAAAAGGTTTCAACAGATATAAAACGGTCACATTTATGACAAAGTTCGATATCATCGCGCAGAGTCGATATCATTGAGTGTATACTCTCGATAGCATCGACTTACCGCTTGATGACACAAACTCAAATGTCATACGCTTTTAAAACCTCTTGCCAGCTGGTCAATGAAATCGAAGCACTAGTCGATGTCATCGGATTTCGAACTCCGATATCATTGAGACTAGTGTCGATTCATCGACACTTGAAAAATGAGAGAGACTTGCTAAAAATATTTCAGATTTTTAAGAATGATTGAGGGACCTTCGAGATCATTGAAATTTGAATGTCGATGATATCGATGCGGTGTTGATGCATCGATAAATCTAAGGGATTTTCGTTTAAGTTTGCTGGGCAGTTTCTGTCCCTATTCGATGTCATCGAAACCATACTGATATTATCGATATTTAGATATTGATTCTATCGAGTGACCCTTGATCATGGATAAACCATTGTGAAATATTTTGCTGGAAGAACTTGGCGCCCAAGACCGATATCATCGAGAGCCTTCCGATATCATCGAGATTTAAACTTCGATGGTATCAAGGAGGCTTTAATATATCATGCATATATGATATTATTAAGAAAAATAGGGGTGCCGGAGACCTGCTTGTCGATATTATCAAGTCACATTCGATGGACTCGAGATTTGAATATCGATGATATCGATAGTATATCGATGTATCGATAATTCCGTCCAGATGAGTATGTGATTGTTAGACCTATTTTGTCCTCATATCGATGATATCGTTTAGGTATCGAGGACATTGACAGCACAGGTCGATCATATCGAGATGTGTAAGCAAGAAAACTTAAAGAATTTTCCTATTTTGAAAAAGTTTTCTTAACTTAAAACCATATGATGTTCTAGTTTGTTTTAAGAGATTTATATACCTGGTGTTTGGGACAAGGGATGTGAGGCTTAGATTTACCTGTGGCGAGCTTATACACATACGGTTGAGGCAGACGCTTGAATTAATCTTCCTATGAGGCTCTATAGTCTGACTGACTCAACACTCATGCTAATTGACAAACCAGGGCACTTTCAATCTCCCCCTTTGTCAATTACGTGACAAAATACCGAAACACCTTAGAACTGTATCTTAACAAACACATCCTAAATTGTGCGTACATGCATTTTACATAATTTTACAATTTCTAGTGAAGACATGTACACAACCTAGTATCTTCTCCCCCCTAACTTCAAACTCCCCTTGTCTTGGTGTAGCTGTAAGACCCGTATCCTAATCCGAACTGTTCCGTCGACTCCTGCGATCATTCCCATCGAATTCAGGCAACTTACGACCGATAATCGGCGTTTGCGCATGACCCTAAGTCGTATCCTTTATAATTGAGTTGGCTTAATCTAAGACTTGTATCATTGCGACCGCACCATCGCTGCAGTTCCGACGCCGCGTCTCACACAACGATCCGATACCCTGACCAGAAGATGCGGGCCAGCGTTTATTTCGAAGAAAACACAGCGCGTTGCAATCTCCAAGAGAATCTCTACAATGTGTCCCATCAATCAATCACTCAAATCAATCAATCAATCACCTCATGTCAAGTACACACACCTATGCTTTCTTTCTCCACAAGTTAAGCAACCACCAAAGTCAACCAATCTCTCACCTCACCCATCACTCACCTCACATCCATCATTCACCTCACCCATCACTCACCTCCCATCCATGACTCCTTACAACTCTCTCTTTCTCTCTTTCTCTACACACATTTCCAAGCAAACAAAGGAGAGAAAAATGTGGACGTCCAAGCATCCCAAGTATGAGAAAAAGTGAATTTTTTTTGTGTGGCCCATTTTCGATCCCAAAATCCCTCATCCTAGCCATCCATTCCTCATCATCCACCATCAAAGTGGAGGACAAGGAGACCGGCTTTCCAATGGACTAAGAAGATCGAACGGTGGGTTCTTGTATAGGCTAGTTTCCATGCTTTTATGATAGGCCAAGTGAGGCCTACTGATCAATGGTATGGATCTCACTTTGGACCCTAAGATGTGGCCGACGGCCCACATTGATCTTCATGATCATTCCATGATGGGGCCATTCTCCATGGACCCCATCATGATGCTTATTTTCAAGCTTGAACATGGGTCATCTAGACCTTACATCTTGGTGGAGAAGGGATCTCCACCGTTGATCTTTGATTTGATGGACCCACATGCAATGGGACCCACTTGATGTAGGATGGATGCTTGAAACGGAGGGCCCATAGTGCCGAGGTCCCTCCATCATGCATGTCCCTCCATCTCTCTCTCTCTCTCTCTCTCTCTCTCTCTCTCTCCTCTCTTTTTATTTATTTATTTTATGTGTGATGAGGTGGCCATGTGGCCCACTTGGATGGACCTCACCTTGATGTATTTCTTATCTACATCATCCAACCATTTGGTGACCCAACTAGGCAGCATGCCTGTAGGTGGGGCCCACCTTAGATATGTATTGTAACCAACCTGTCCAGCGCTAGGGACCATGAACGTGGCTAAGGTGATGTCTGAATTGATGGTGAGGTGCACTGACGTGCAAGCCAAACAAAAAAAATATATATAATATAAATATATCAGTTTGATTCCAAACTTGGAGTGGGCCACTCACACAGGCCCCACCCTAATGCATTTATCAAATCCATGCCGTCCATCCTTTTAGCCAACTCATTTTAGGCGTTGAGCCGAAAATGAAGCTGATACAACTTTCTGGAGGGCCACACCTTTGAAAACAGTGATTTTCACCATTCAAATTTATTTAAAATTTTCTACACTCTGAAAAATGCCCAATATTGGGCTTGATGGATTGGTTATGGGCTGTAAAATCCATTGGCTGAGGCGGATTTACTTGATGCATGCCTCACATGCGAAAAACCACGAAAAAACCATGATTTTCAAAAATAAAAATAATATATATATATATATAGTTGTAGCAGACGCTGCTGCTGTCAGAACCACAAGTAGGGCCTGCTGCTGGCGGGAGGGTGGACAGCAGGGTCCCACGGCCCCCAACCGTGGGCCCCACCATGATGTGTGTATGAAATCCAACCGTTCATATGGTAGGCCCCTACTTGATGTGGGCCCCCTCCAAAAATTAGGTCGATCCAAGGCTCAGTTGGCCCACATCATAGGAAACAGTGGGGCTGAACTGTCTGCCCTTGAAACCCATTTTGGGTCCACGAAGTTTTGGATCAAGATGAAATTTGTTTTCCCTTTCTATCCCAACACGTGTGACCTTATCAACCGGTTGGATTGCAAATAAACATTATGGTGGGACCCACAGTGATGTATGTGTGTCATTCACACCGTCCATTGACGGTGGACCATCCATGATTTATGTGTTCTATCCTCACCGTCCACACTGGATGGTGGGGCCCACTCCCATTGTATGCGTGTGTGTGCACGTGTGTGCGTGTTTATGCGTGTGTGTGCGTGTGTGTATGTATGTATGTATATATATAATATTATATTATGTATAATATTGTGTATATATATTGTATATAAATTATATATTATTTACAGGATGGTGGGACTTCATGTGGACCCCCACCACGATGCCTGTGTTGCATCCAATCTGTTTAGCCACTTTGAAAGCTCATTTTATGGCTTGGGCTAAAGAATGAGTCAGATCCATAGTTCAATGGACCCACCCTTGATGTTTGTGTTATATCCAAACCGTCCATTTCATGGTGGGCCACGTGTGTTGGACCCTACCATGATGCATGTATGGTATCCATACCTCCAATCATTTTGAGAGATCATTTTTATGGCATGAGAAAATAAAGGGACAAATCTATATTCAAGTAAACCCCACCCTTGAAAATAGTGGAGATAGTGACTTTCACCGTTCAAAATTTCTAAGGGCCATAGTATTTTTCTACTAAGCTGATATGTGTTTCCACTTCATCTATCCCTATGTTAGTTTATGAATAGGTTAGATCTCTAATACATTAAGGTGGGCCACACCTTGATGTATTTATGGCCCATTGCTTAGGCCCACCTTGATATATACATGGGGCCCATGTGAGTAAGCCATCTTGATTTATTTGTGGCGTCCATTGAGGCCTACCTTGATTTATGTAAGGCCCATTAATGTGGCCCACTTGATTTATATAAGGCCCATATGATACGGCCCATTTGATGTATCTAAGGCTCATGGGTTAGGGCCCATTGTGATGTATTAAGGCCTGTGGGTTGAGATCCACTGTGATGTGTATAGGGCCCATGGATTGAGGCCCATTGTGATGTATTTGGAGCCCTTGGGTTGAGGCCCATTGTAATGTGATTCCACCGTAGTTTATGTGTTGACCTTTATGGTGGGCCATGCCTTGGGAGCAATGTTGGTTTAACGACCACATTGTAAGAATAATGTTGGTTAAATGTCCACATTATAATTCTCCCTTGGGCCCATTGATAGGCCCATACTTGTTGAGTATAGGCCGTCTAAGCCCATTTGCATTGTAAGGATAGTTCATTACTTTATAACCTGCTTAGTATAATTCCATGACTCATGCCATACGCATCATATGTATGCTTGATATGAGTAGTGACTGATCATTGCATACGCCATTAGGAAAACTATTTACGGGACTCCTTATGAGATAGAGTGCCCACATTATCGGGTCGTACGCGCAGGGTTGTTGCATGACTGGATAGTGTGACTCGTGCATCTCGCATATATGTGACTTGATCATTGTACACCCTAGCGACATCAGGGTCGTAGCCTCCACAGGCACATAAATAGGACACAAAAAATATTTGGTTCTAGCACTGTGGGCATTTAGGATGTCCTTGGGTGGAAATCCAAGAACCTTTGAGGCCAGGAGGAGCACCAACGTCTAGACCGAGTGGAACATGAGCGCACGAGTGTCGAATACCAATAGGCCATGTCATGGTCGGTTGGGAGGGGGTGTGGCTTTATCAGCCCTAGTGAGGGGGCTATAAGCTAGGCTGAGTATGACCAGCTTGTAAATGAGTCCGCTATCGACGAGCCGGGTAGGTATTGGCAGACTACTGGTCAGGTGAAGAGTGAGGTCTATTTCGCTCGCTGGGCTATGCAGCTAGGGAGGAGGCAGTCGGTGTTGAGTGTAATAAACCTTGATGATTTCCCCAGAGAGCAACCGTACTGATATATAGACTCGTTGAGTAGGAATTGGAAATCCATTCATTCATTCATTCACTATCCACTCGGGCTGGTGGTGGATAACTATTGTTACATGTACCTTCGCATGGCCAGGATTTCGGTTGGGCATGCGACTAACCTGAGATCAGGAGTTTACCACATTGTGTCTGACTATCCAAATTTAGGTATGGGACTGGTTTAGATAGAAGTCTCTTGTGATGGACCCCATAGCCCATGATACTTCGTACTATCATCCCGAATTCACATTCCAGCATGGGCATTTCATTCGCACCGTGTATTACATTGCATCCGCAGTACTTAGTATTTTGGAATACTATGTTTTTGCACTTATATGGCCTAGATGAGATTGATGGTATTTGTATCTCGTTAGGATTTGCATATTGCATTGCATCCTCAGCATCTATTATTGTCTTATTATGTTTTACATCGCATAGCCTTAGTACTGCTGATAGCACTCATGGACTTACCAGTATATATTTCCGCTTACTCTGATATCGTATGATTCATGATCATGTCAGTATTTCTGCTTATTCCGATGATGTATGATCCATGTACTTTATGGTATACTTGACACTTATCTTGTGCACACACTTCCACCACCCTCTAAGCTTTTGTAAGCTTATACACGATAGATGTGTGCAAGTGATGTTAGGTTGCAGCAGCGTTGAGCTTGGAGCGTGCAGCGGTCTTTTAGAGTTTTGATTTTTAACATATGTATTTCACTTTCAGCATTGTACTTAAAGTTTTTGATATAGTGGATATGTGGTGATGTTGTTTTTTGACTTGGTTATGCTTGTGGTTATGCTCTATTACACAAAAAAAAAATCATACTTAAAAAAAAATCATCCTTGTAGGATCTTAAGATCAGAATTTGGCATATGGGCGCTGGGAGCCGAGAATGGGATATTACGGAGGCTGTCGGCACCAGATTCAGTGATCGGGTATTTTGTAAGCCCGTTCTCTGAGTTTGGGGCAAGATAGAAGTTAGTATCAGAGCATAACTTGGGAATACATAAGGATAACATCATATATCTGCTGATAGCTATCCTTTACTCTATGATTGTTAAGAACTTAGAATGATTAGACCCCTCGAGTTCGAATTACTTAGAAACTTCCTGATATGGCTCTTCATTATGTGTGCATTCGAGAGTTCCCAAGGATGATAGGCCCTTGTTCCTTCCTATAGGACATGACACCCAAGAGACTGACCCGAGCGACTTTCGTTTTCTCGCCTGAGATTTCTATTCCCCCACCTGAGACTTCTGCACCCCCATCCGAGTCTAGCGCATCATCGACCATGTTCATAAGTGCGGACTATCTACTGCAGATGTTGCAAGCAATGACCGTCATTCTTCAGAGAGGAGACGGAAGAGGAAGGCCCCCTCCGGTATCTCCCAGGTGCAGCGATGTCGACTGCCACATAGGCATAAGAACCGTCCATCCTTCTGAGCATTTGCACCACCTAAACGTCAATCCTCAAGTGTATACTTCAGATGTGGTGTGATGGGGCACCGCATCTGGGAGTGCCCCGACCCTCGGCAGCCCCTGCCACCCAGACCGTTCTCTGGTGCTTGCTTTGGGTGCGGTGGGATAGGGCATCGTAGGAGCGAGTGCCCCTGTCCTCAGCAGCAGCAGTAGGATCCTCAGACATCAAGAGGAGTCATCGACAATTCGTGTGACTTGGCCCCTATACCGTCTTCCTAGATTGTTCATGAATGAGGTATCCTAGGAGTTAAAGCTTGAGATTTGTGGGCGTTATCCCCAACCCTTAGATGTTTGATTATGTTGGTATGTTGTGTTCTGATTATATATTTATATATATATATAGTGGTATGATTTTCCTCCCTTGGTAAGCTCTGTATTGATTATGTTATGATTTAAATTTCGAGGATGAAGTTTTTATTAGGCGGGGAGAGCTGTAAGACCTGTATCCTAGTCTGTACTATTCTGTCGACTCCTGCGATCATTCCCATCAAATTCCGGCAACCTGCGACTGATAATCGATGTTTGAACATGACCCTAAGTCATATCCTTTAGAATCGAGTCGGCTTAATCCGAGACTTGTATCATTGTGACCATACCGTCGCTGTGGTTCCGATGCCACGTCTTACGCACCGATCCGATACCCTGACCAGAAGATGCGGGCCGACGTTTATTTTGAAGAAAACACCACACGTTGCAATCCCCAAGAGAATCTCTACAACGTGTCCCACCAATCAATTACTCAAATCAATCAATCAATCACCTCATGCCAAGTACACACACCCATGCGTTCTTTCTCCACAAGTTAAGCAACCACCAAAGTCAACCAATCTCTCACCTCACCCATCACTCACCTCACATCCATTACTCACCTCACCCATCACTCACCTCCCATCCATCACTCCTTACAACTCTCTCTCTCTCTCTCTCTCTCTCTCTCTTTCTCTACACACATTTCCAAGCAAACAAAGGAGAGAAAAATGTGGACGTACAAGCATCCCAAGTGTGAGAAAAAGTGATTTTTTTATGGCTCATTTCCCATCCCAAATTCCCTCATCCTAGCCATCCATTCCTCATCATCCACCATCAAAGTGGAGCACAAGGAGACCGGCTTTCCAACGGACCAAGAAGATCGAACGGTGGGTGCTTGTATAGGCTAGTTTCCATGTTTTTATGATGGGCCAAGTGAGGCCTACCGATCAATGGTATGGATCTCACTTTGGACCCTAAGATGTGGCCGAAGGCCCACATTAATCTTCATGATCATTCCATGATGGGGCCATTCCCCATGGACCCCATCATGATGCTTATTTTTGAGCTTGAACATGGGTCATCTAGACCTTACATCTTGGTGGAGAAGGGATCTCCACCATTGGTCTTTGATTTGATGGACCCACATGTAATGGGACCCACTTGATGTAGGATTGGATGCTTGAAACGGAGGGCCCATAGTGCCGGGGTCCCTCCATCATGCGTGTCCCTCCATCTCTCTCTCTCTCTCTCTCTCTCTCTCTCTCTCCTCTCTTTTTATTTATTTATTTATTTTATGTGTGATGAGGTGCCCATGTGGCCCACTTGGATGGACCTCACCTTGATGTATTTCTTATCTGCATCATCCAACCATTTGGTGGCCCACCTAGGCAGCATGCCTGTAGGTGAGGCCCACCTTAGATATGTTACAAAAAATATATATATAACATAAATATATCAGTTTGATTCTAAACTTGGAGTGGGCCACTCACACAAGCCCCACCCTGTTGCATTTATCAAATCCACGCCGTCCATCCTTTTCCCCAACTCATTTTAGGCGTTGAGCTGAAAAATGAAGCTGATACAACTTTCTGGCAGGCTACACCTTTGAAAATAGTGATTTTCACTGTTCAAATTTATTTAAATTTTTCTACACTCCAAAAAATGCCCAATATTAGGCTTGATAGATTGGTTATGGGCTGTAGAATCCATTGGCTGAGGTGGATTTGCTTGATGAAGGCCCCACGTGCAAAAAATCACGGATAAACCATGATTTTCAATATATATATATATATATATATATATATATATATATAACCACAATAGACGTTCTTCTTTGTCGAGCATGACGGCCTTCTGCTAAGTAGGGAGGGCGGATGGCAGGGTCCCATGGCCCCCAGCCATGGGCCCCACCATGATGTGTATGAAATCCAATCGTTCATATGGTAGGCCCCTACTTGACGTGGGCCCCCTCCAAAAATTAGGTCCATCCAAGGCTCAGTTGGCCCACATCACAGGAAACAATGGGGCTGAACTGTCTGCCCTTGAAACCCTTTTTAGGTCCATAGAAGTTTTGGATCAAGATGAAATTTGTTTTCCCTTTCCATCCCAACACGTGTGACCTTATCAACCGGTTGGATTGCAAATAAACATATGGTGGGCCCCATGTGGGACCCATAGTGATGTATATGTGTCATTCACACCGTCCACTGATGGTGGACGATGGACCATCCATGATTTATGTGTTCTATCCTCACCATCCACACTGGACGGTGGGGCCCACTCCCATTGTGTGCGTGTGTGTGCATGTGTGTGCGTGTTTGTGCATGTGTGTATGTATGTATGTATATATTTATAATATTATATTATGTATAATATTGTATATATATACTGTATATAAATTATATATTATATTATATATTATTTACAGGATGGTGGGCCTTCATGTGGACCCCACCACGATGCATGTGTTGCATCTAATCTGTTCAGCCACTTTGAAAGCTCATTTTATGGCTTGGGCTAAAGAATGAGTCAGATCCATAGTTCAATGGACCCACCCTTGATGTTTGTGTTATATCCAAACCGTCCATTTCATGGTGGGCCACGCGTGTGGACCCTACCATGATGCATGTATGGTATCCATACCTCCAATCATTTTGAGAGATCATTTTTATGGCATCAGAAAATATTGGGACAAATCTATATTCAAGTAGACCCCACCCTTGAAAATAGTGGAGACAATGACTTTCACCGTTCAAAATTTCTAAGGGCCATAGTATTTTCCTACTAAGCTAATATGTGTTTCCACTTCATCTATCCCTATGTTAGTTTATGAATAGGTTGGATCTTTAATACATTAAGGTGGGCCACACCTTGATGTATTTATGGCCCGTTGCTTAAGCCCACCTTGATATATACATGGGGCCCATTTGAGTAGGCCATCTTGATTTATTTCTGGCATCCATTGAGGCCCACGTTGATTTATATAAGGCCCATTGATGTGTCCTACTTGATTTATATAAGGCCCATATGATACGACCCATTTGATGTATCTAAGGCCCATGGGTTAGGGCCCATTGTGATGTATTAAGGCCTGTCGGTTGAGACCCATTGTGATGTATATAGGGCCCATGGGTTGAGGCCCATTGTGATGTATTTGGAGCCCATGAGTTGAGGCCCATTATAATGTGATTCCACTGTGGTTTATGTGTTGACCTTTATGGTGGGCTATGCCTTGGGAGCAATGTTGGTTTGACGTCCACATTGTAAGAATAATGTTGGTTAAATGTCCGCATTATAACTCTCCCTTGGGCCCATTGATAGGCCCACACTTGTTGAGTATAAGCCGTCTAGGCCCATCTGCATTGTAAGGATAGTTCATTACTTTATAACATGCTTAGTATAATTTCATGACTCATGCCATGTGCATCATATGTATGCTTGATATGAGTAGTGACTAATCATTGCATATGCCATTGGGCAGACTATTTACGGGACTCCTTACGAGACAAAGTGCCCACATTATCACGTTATACGCGCAGGATTGCTGCATGACTGGATAGTGTGACTCATCTGGCAACATCAGGGTCGTGGCTTCCATAGGTACACGTGGATGGCTAGATGGGATACCGAAAATATTTGGTTCTTCACCGTGGGCACTTAGGATGTCCTTAGGTGAAAATCCCAGAACCTCCGAGGCCAGGAGGAGCCCCAACGTCTAGACCGAGTGGAACATGAGCGCCTGAGTGCTGAATACCAGTAGGCCGCGTCTCCCACTGTGTCGTGGTAGGTTGGGAGGGGGTGTGGCCTTATTAGTTCAAGTGAGAGGGCTATAAACTAGGCTGAGTATGACCAGCTCGTAAATGGGTCCGCTATCGATGAGCTAAGTAGGTATTGGCAGACTACTGGTCAAGCAGATAGTGAGGTTTATTCTGCTCGCTGGGCTGTGCAGCTAGGGAGGAGGCAGTCGGTGTTGAGTGTAATAGACCTCGGTGATTTCTCTAGAGAGCAACTGTACTGATATGTGGACTTGTTGAGCATGAATTACATATCCATTCATTCATTCATTCACTATCTACTCCGGCTGGTGGTGCGTAACTATTTGTTACGTGTACCTTTGCATGGCCAGGATTTCGGTTGGGCACGCAACTAACCTGAGATCAGGAATTTACCACATTGTGTCTGACTATCCAAATTTAGGTATGGGACTGGTTTGGATAGAAGTCCCTTGTGATGGACCCCATAGCTTATGCTAATTCGTACTATCATCCTGACTTCACATTCCAGCATGGGCATTTCATTCTCACCGCGTATTACATTGCATCCGCAGTACTTAGTATTTTAGATTATTATGTTTTTGCACTTATATGGCCTAGATGAGATTGATGGTATTCGTAGCTCGTCAGGATTTGCATATTACATTGCATCCTCAGCATCTGTTATTATCTTATTATGTTTTGCATTGCATAGCCTTGGTACGGATGATAGCACTCATGGACTTACCAGTATATATTTTCGCTTACTCTGATATCGTATGATTTATGAACATGTCAAGTATTTCCACTTATTCCGATGATGTATGATCCATGTACTTTATGGTATACTCAACACTTATCTTGTGCACACACTTCCACCACCCTCTAAGCTTTTATAAGCTTATGCACGATAGATGCGTGCAGGTGACGTTAGGTTGTAGTAGCGTTGAGCTTGGAGCGTGTAGCGGTCTTCTGGAGTTTTGATTTTTGACATATGTATTTCCCTTTCAGCATTGTACTTAAAGTTTTTGATATAGTGGATATGTGGTGATGTTGTTTTATGACTTGGTTATGCTTGTGGTTATGCTCCATTACACAAAAAAATCATACTAAAAAAAATTCTCCTTGTAGGATCCCAGGATCGGAATCTGGCGTATGGGCGCTGGGAGCCGAGAATGGGATACTACGGAGGCTGTCGGCAATCAGCAATTTTGTGAGCCTGTTCTCCGAGTTTAGGGTGTGATAGTAGCTGCTCCCCCTAACACCTGCAACACCATTTAAGCAGATATACAATTTTTCGTTCAGGGTGTTTGAACTGTTCTCCCCCTTTTTGTCAGTTATTGACGAAGATATAGCAGTTGATATTGACTGAAGTTAAAATAATCGTGGCAGAACCGACATATAGAGGGATATCTATATAACAGATAGATGTAAAATGTGTAACAGTTGATTAACAGACATAATTTACAGTAAGTATGTATGCATAACAGATTAGATAGAGCAGTGATATAGCAGATATAATAATCAGTAAAAATATCACATGCATTTCATATCAGAAACTAGATAAATCAGAGGATCTGTAAGGCATAAGAGTGGCAGTAGATAAACAGTCATCCCAACAAAATTAACAAGCCCATTCATGGGCGCCCAACATCAAACATCAGTTTGTAATACCAAAAAAATTGTTTAAACTGTGCAAGTTAGTAAGCTATCACATACACTTATGAGAGCACAGAACATTAAAAAAGATATTAATGTTCATACGCAATAATGAGAGTGAAGTGAATATGATAGCATCCAGAGCCAGTACTTATGGAGCCGATGAAGATGGCGTCGTATCATCGCGACGACAGGTGAACAACTCAACCAACTGTTGTACTGTCTGCTGCACTCCTTAGACCAACCTTTCCAAATCGGTAAGCCTCTCATGCACCGAGTGAATATCCCTCTGAATTGCTCTAATCCTGTCCAGCTTGAAATGTTTGGCATACCCGGGTGTTGACGTTGACGCTGACGCTGCTGGATCAGGTCCAGGTGGTTCATCTCCGGCCATTTCAATCTATTCAGTAGGAGTGATACCTGCACCACCTTCTTCTTGAGTACCTTCCTTTAGATCCTCAGGGTACTTGTGGAACTTCAAGTCCATCTTTCGAATGTTACTTTTGTTGAAGGTTTGGAGAGGAAGTACAGGATCACTTGTAGTTAGAAAGGCTATGACATTGCATATTGTATGTATGATCCAATGTAACACCCTGAAAATCGGGGGTCGAGCATAAACTCAACTCCCGAGTTCCAGAACATCACTTATGCAACAAAATGAATGATGATTGAATGTTGACTGTATTCGTGCATTGAACATGAGTGAGATTAAGCCAAAACAAAGACATATCATACTCCGAGAGACATTTAATTTTGCAAGCGGAAGACTATGATAGATAGATAAAATATATAAACTATGATGAGTCTCCAGAGTGTGATAACATTACCAGGTTAAATAAATACAAGTACAGTTCTAAAATATACCAAATGTGTAAGTTTAATGTCTTCTATCCCCAGTACCACAGCCCCGACAATACAGTACCAGGTCTTCAGAGACCGCTTGAGAGGGTTACATGACAGAGAACTCCTCCTCATCACCATAGAAGTAGTCCGGCTCTGCTTCACAAGCATCGCCATCACCTGAAACTCAACAAATCTGTTTGGTGTGTACAACACCGTCCCGTAACGTGGGAGTGAGTAGCTAACTCAGTGGAACAATAAGGCATAAGTTAACATACTATCAATACAGTCAAGCAGTAATGATAAAGCAGTAAATCAAACACTCCTAGTTACTCTGATTAATGCAAGTATGAATGCAGGTATGATGGATGCCCTCACCACACCCTCCCTCATGCGACACCATCTCACGTTCGCGGCATGCTTTCATCCCTCAGTGCTCCACATCTTCCAGGCACATGCAATGCATGATGAGCATGATTACCGAGTTTTTATTAGTCCATTTCAAACAGCAGGATTGGGAAACTAAGGTACCTCCCTTGTATCATTCCCAAACATGATCCAATCTAGGGTCGTCGATCCTAGTTAATATCAAACGATGGTGTGTTTTCTAGGTCACTGCAGAGGCGCTGTGGTGATTTACGCACAAAGGTTGCACCACTCCCCCATCACCCCTTAAACGATTCATCACGATACAACTATACAGAAACAGGCCTAGTTCATACTCTATATATCGCGGCGAACCCTAAGGCACGTTGCAACTTCAGCAGTATGCTCGCGGTCACTACAAAGGGCCGCTGTGGTACACACAAAGATCGCACCACTCCCCATCACCTTATCGGTGTAGCCGACGGGCGCGAATATAGTGTCCCATACCACCATAATCGGCTCACGAGTTGAGTTGCTCACCTTGGTCACTACGGGGAGGCACGTAGCCCGGCCAGAGGCCGACTGACTCGACCACGGTGTCCCATACCACCATGCCCGGCTCATGAGTCTTAGCGGATCGAGGTACCATGGTTAAAAGGGTTTTCCTTGGTAAGTTTGGTACCCTAGGTTCAAGCATTAGTGACCAAACATGGTGAACATACAAAAAAAAGACGGTCGGGTTGCTGACGAGCTCAGCTAGCCCGAGCGCACAACAAGTTAAACGACATGAAGTGCATAAGCACTTCGCGTGGCCAACCACTATCGCCAACCGAAGTACGACTCAAGTTCGTCGAACACATCTCACGTGGCGAATGAATCACAGCCACGAATTCAATTCTAGTACCGATTGTCTGGACTATAAACATAGCCCCAAACACAATCAATTTCGAATAGTAAAGCAGTAATGGATCAAGGTTCAAATCATACTATCAAAGTTTGATAATATCCGTTTAGTGCTGCCAGGGCTGTTGCACGCATTCGTTGCTCCACTCCCCCATCACCCATGACGGATCGTACAACGTAAACATGAATTTAACATATGCATTACATACATAACATCATAAAAGCTGAGCATGTTATAAAGCATAACACAAGCATGAGTTTGTACATATTCAATTCCTAATCACACAGCTATTCAAGGAAATCATACACATAGTTAAAGGAGTTGAGAATCATATCTCAACACCCTTAAACATTGCAATTTACTAACTACTACTCATTCAGACATTTCAACAAACGCTTTAAAATTCAGGAATCAACATACATGACATATGTTGATCACAGAGGTATAAGGCCAAATCCTTTCACTAGGGAGTTACCCCAATCATAACACGCATACACCCATGACTGATAGTCATGGCAAGCAGGAATCCAAGTTCCATATTCATTCAGTCATTTCCACAAACACTTGGGCCACACATTTTAGCATATATAGTGTGTATCGGCCGTGGCGTGATTTAGGGTAAATCCTTTCGTCAAAGGGGTATTGCCAATACAACAATCAATTATCCATGACAATTAGTCATGGCGAGCACGAATGAGAATTCTATACTCATTCAGTCATTTTCACAACACTTGGAATACACTATTACAACATACATGGTGTATGTTAGCAAAACATGTATTAGGGCTATCCTTTAGCCAAGTGAGTATTTTGTCCATATATAATATATTACTACAGCAAATAATCATGATAACTATATCTCCAAAATTTATACGTATACAGTATCTTCTAGAATACGCATTTTCAACATACATAGTGTATATAAGCAACCATGTATTACGGCGATTCCCTTCGCCAAGCAAATATTTTATACGCACATAATATATTTATACGACAATTAATCATGACAAACACATCGCTAAAATATACATGTATACGATTGCCGTACAATACCGTATTTCTACATACATAGTGTTTGTTAGTAAACATGTATTTAGGCGAATCCTTTCGCCAAGCTATTATTTTATTCATATATTGTATAATCATATATTAAATAAGTATGTCAAACATTATTCCAAAAGAAATACGGATACGGTATTTCTAACATACACAATTTCAACATACGTCGCATTTACAAGTGAACATGTATTTTGGCGATTCCTTTCGCCAAACTAGTATTTTATTCATATATTATATAATTATACATTAAATAAACATGTCAAGCATTTATCCAAAAATATATTATACGGTATTTCTCACGTATAACTAGAATATGTGAAATTCCATATTTCACACCGATTAATCAAAACAGAAACTAAGCACTTTGTACATGTGCATTTACACGCAGATCATGAATCTATCATTATCTGACATTGAAAGCGTTGAAAACCGTAACTTATACACTTAAAGTCCTCACCTTTGCCTTTGGAAACGGAACGAATCAGCAAGGGTGATAGATCTTCCGTCTACGGGCGATTTCTAGCCTAAAGAGCGGAATCGGTTAGTCGGTATACATCCCACCTCGATTCCACCGCAAATCAGACCTAGGGTTAGGTTTTCTTACCTTCAAATGAGGCGGAAAACGCCGGGATATCACTTAGAACGGAGCGGTGTAGGCCGTGTGGTGAGCCAAAGCAGGAGGAGGAAGATCGGCAACGATCTCCAAGTCCTTCTCTCTCTTTTCTCTCTCTTCCTCTAGGGTTTCTTGCAAAATTCGTATGGCTGTGAGAGGGGCTGATCTAAGCTCCTTTTATAGCCTCAAACATTACGAGAATAGACTTAGGTTCATGGGGTACTGCTTATATAAGATATTCGCCGCTTTTCCACTCAAAGGGAAGTTCTGGTGGCCCTCTTTGAACCAAACGTCAGACTTAAGCTCACCATCAATGGATCTACGTGGGATTACGTTTTTGACTCATTCGGATACGCAGATCGTACGTGGCGGACCACTTTCAGTTCGACGGTCAGTGGGCCACGATCAGAAATTTCAAGTACATGTAAATGTTCCTGAAATTTTTCTTAATCCGAGGGTGTAATTTGGTCTGATTCTGACGGTCAGGTTGCTTAATACTGACGCGTCAACGAACGATGCGATCACTATTCCGGATATTTATTTTGGCTTATGAATAGTGTTTTTCACACTACCTCGCTCGATTAAACGAATGGCCGTGGAACATCGGATAAGGCTGATTTTTGAGATGATTGTTAAGCCCAGAGGGGCGGTCCTAGTTCCTTAGCTTCGGGTTAATCGGAATCCCGATGTGCGACCTAGACCTAA
Source organism: Magnolia changhungtana (assembly GCA_030180095.1). Classification (NCBI taxonomy): domain Eukaryota; kingdom Viridiplantae; phylum Streptophyta; class Magnoliopsida; order Magnoliales; family Magnoliaceae; genus Magnolia; species Magnolia changhungtana. The sequence continues at coordinate 1,977,032 of JASAUF010000150.1, forward strand.
TACGAAGTTTCGTTTCATTCGAAAGCAGACGGGAAATGAGTTTGGTTCTAAACTTTAGGGTAACCTAGCGTCACTTGTTCTGCAAGTTTTGGGTCTTGCAGATCGTATTTAAAGCGATCTAACGGATTTCATAGCTAATTGAGTTTAGTACTTAGTTACTTTGTCTCATTTCTAAAGGATTTAGTCCTAAGTGAATTACGGTCGAGGTGGTACTCGGGCCTTTGGAGTTTGTATATAAAGTGATCCAAGTTATACTACTTAGCTAGTTTAAGATAGTGTCTAGGGTGAAAGTTATTAGAAAAATTGGAAGATCAAGGTGATGAAGGGTGAGGTTTGTGAAGGAAATGAGTTGGCGGCTTTAGACTTTGGGATTCGATTCGACAAGTTAATGAGGTATTACGATCAAACCATTGCCTAAGGTCATCTAATCCCGGGTTGGCAAAAATCAGGGCGTTACAATCTACCCCCTTAAAATAAAATTTCGTCCCGAAATTGCCTAAGGGTAATAAGGAAATATTTCTATTATTTCATTTGCCTAAGACTTGTTGATTTCGAGTTCCTACACGTAGTAGGGCATATACTAGTCTGGTTCCTTTTAGTCTACCCCCCTTAAAACTTAATTCTTCATCTATTTCTCATACCCTGATGGTTTGCTACCATTTATTTCTTTACCTATTTGGAGTCTCGACGATAATTTCCACAATTTAGAGTAAGATAGTTGTTTTCATTGTTTGACCAACACGGAGAGACGGTAATAGTGGGCTCGATCCCGATACATCGATCATCCACGACCAGGGTAGGAGGCTCATCGTATCCTTCCGAATCTGGTGAATCCCTGGTCTTCGCTCGGTCAGCAGCGGTGAGTCCATTGGTAGTCGCCCAGATTGAGAATTAGGTCAAGCCGCGAATGCTTCGCATTTGTATATTTCAGTAACTCGTAGTCCGATCACTCTAGAAACATAGGAATGTCCATCATTGAAAGGTTCAAATTGTTTATTCTAAGGTTGCCCTTTAGGTCTTAGTCTAAGAGAGTCCTTGATATTATCTATGTCCCGGGGAAAGGGTGAATCAAATCTTACTAGATCATCCTAAAATGGTTTCATAGTAAAACTTGTTAGGGCTTCTATAATGTACATATGTTAACGAGCAACGTTTCGATCTGGGCCAGTGGGGTAGGGTCCACCACGTTTCTGGCTGTGCCACCCAGGTCAAAGAGGTGTATTAGGTGACCTAACTAGAGCGGGTTCATCATGTTCTACCCCCCTTAAAATTTATTTTCGCCCTCAAGGCTCAAGATTTATGTCTTGCTCCGTATATCAGAACAAGGTGTAGTTTAGGATCTATCCTTGACATGAAATGGGATGCGATCTCCTACTACATTGGTCTTCTCTTCATCAATGTTGTGTATTATGGCATTGATACCTATGGTCATAGAAAGGAGCTAAAGATGAAGTTTGTGGCGAGATGCCTAATTCTACTAAGGAATTTTTGTCGCGGTCTAGACTTATCCTATTTAATCATGTCTAGCTTAATAGGCAGGCTATCTTTTTACGTTCATAAGCACAATACGTATGCCGACATGGCATGTGATTTGGGACCTAATTCCTAACTGTCTGTTGCTCACTTGGGAAATTCCTTAGGCCTAAAAGGAAATATTTCTATTGGTTATATATTCTCACACTTCTCAAAGACAAAGTTATAAACTTTTGGTTGTAAGTGGTCAAGCCAACACGGAAGAAAGTTGCGTAGTGGGTCTGAGTCGGATACATAGACCTTCTACCTCGCGAAGACAGAAAATCATCGTATCAGTCCTTAATCCTAGCTGATCCCGACCTTCTGCTTGATCAGAGCATAGGGTTCATTGGTCACTACCAGGATTGAGGATTCGATTCAAACCGCGAATACCTCGCTAATGTGTAGTTTCTCTGCCCCGTGTCCCCGATTGTACTAAGTCCTTGAGAAGGCAATTCTGAGGGTGTATTGATTTGATCTAACATTAAATCCAAAGGATATATAAGTTTTCTATGAGTGTGAATAGTTTCTATGTCATACAACCTTCTCATGAGTTATTAAAGGAGCCTATGAGTATTAAGGGGTCCGACGAAGGAGTGAGGTCTCACTCCAACCTAATCCAGCCCATTAATTAAGTCCATCTTTCAACTATCTTACAATTATCTTAGCATAATCAGTCTTTTACGTTCCGTAGTAAAACCAGTAGCCTAGTCTCAATTTATGAATAGTGGTAATCTATTAGTCTATACTTACACACTAGATGATTTCAGATCATTTCTAATACAAGAAATTATTCATCGTGTAGGGTCAAACGTTGTCTAAGTGGAATTGAGTTGTCTGTACTTGATGCTCGAGCCTTTCACACATGCTCACACCAGCTAAGAAGATCCTGGAGTTTGTATTATTAATTTGTTGGATTTCCTATATGGTCAGGTTTGTCAAGACTAGGAGTATCGCTCTAGGTCCAAAACTGTAAGGGTCTATTCGGCCAATGGTCTTAAGTTATAGTAAATGGGACTGCATTGCTAATCCCTTATCGGGATTGGGAGTGGCATGGTTGGTAGGAGGGTGGGAGGGGATTAATTTTATAGGCCTTGGAAAATGAGTCTGGTGTTGGAAAAGTGTGAGATGGGATTTTCAAATCCCAGGATGAGGAATTTCTAAGTATAATTTGAAAGGAAAACACGGGATTTACGTTTAACTACCTACATCCCAAACATAGTATGGATGATTAGGCCTCCAAGAAAATGGCCGTACACGCTCGGATAGAGCCATGAAAAATGAGGATAAGGGGAAATGGAGGGCTGGAGTTTTTGGTTCTCCACGGATTGGAGTCTCAACAGACGTCGTAGAGGCCCAATAGATAGGGTTTGAAGAAGGAAAATGAATAGATGGGATGGGTTGAGAGCTTACCCGAATTTGAGCTCCAAATGGGGCATGTAAGTGATCAAAAGAAAGAGAATGGAGAGGGTAGGAAGTAGGTTATGTTGTAAACGTTGGAAGAGGATGAGTTGGGCAGGGGAAATGATGAAATGAGCGATTAGAGGGAAGGTTTGAGAGGTAAAACAGCAAGTTGAAAGAGAAAGGTGGGCTTGGAGGGGCGTTTGAGAGAGAGGGGGCAAAAACGACGTGAAAAAGGGGTCCCCCAGAAAATTTGGTAGGCACCATACGGGCCTAGGGAAGTTCTATGCCTTTTCTGGTATTTCTAGTTGGTCTATTATTTTAATTATTTTTTTTTAGTAGTTCATCATCAAGTATACTTCATCTCTACCAAATTTCATTATATTTTGTCTTGTAGAAAAATTCTAAAAATTCTAGAAGCAGCAGCTGTCCAAACTAATAACTTTCGGACAGTTGACACAACGATCCATATTTAACTATATTAAATATTTTATTATATTTTTTACTTATTTTTATATGAAACTATACTTATCAAGCTTAAATCTGGCTTTTGAATCACCTAAATCGGAGTTATAACGAGGGAGATATGACTTTTTGAAATCGGACCAAAATCGCAGAAAATAAGTGGCCGAAAACGGGCCAAGACAACGAAGCTGCGGCCCGACCGGGCCCTACTGGACCGCGGTCTACCGCGGTAACCGCGGTGGAACCGCGGTCCGCCTTGTCCGGCACCACGCTGCCGCTGCTCAGTGGTGTTCTCCACCCTCCCAAGAGGCCAATGGTACCCCGGGTCAGCCCCGGGTCCCCCCGGATTGACGCGTGTGGCCCACGACTCCGTTTCGAGTCGTTTCGGGTCAAATTGGGCGTATCTTGCAATCTGGAATGAGTTATCTGATATATAATATATGATTTTGGGGTAGAACGAGCTAATCTATCCAAATAACCTATTTAATTGGTTAGATTCCAAAGTTTGAATGGTCAAAAGTCCAATTTATACATATATTTACTATTTATAATAACTTTTTGTTTCAGTATTATTCTTCATCATTTATATGTTAGAATTTATATCTGGTATGAAAGGATTTAGAAAAAAAATTGAAGAATGAAGTGGTGCAAGGAGAGGTTTTGAATGAATTGGGTAAAAAAAGGGGTTTTAAGCTTTGGTGTTGTGGTTGACCCACAACCTAAGAACATTTATTTATAGGAAATGACTCAAACCTATCAACTGATGACCTAGAGGCAATTCGAGATCGTTTCGTGCAATCATTGAGGCCTACGGGTCCAATCTCTACGGTTGGTCTCAACCAATTGTGTTATTTGACGAAATTAGAGAACCTAAGTCTGTTTCTACATTCCGTTGCTCCCTCCTAAGTCAGAGTGCGTCATAGTGCGTCGTGTGACCATAACCCAGGTCCAGTTTAATCCAAATCATGCTCTGATACCATCTTGTAACGCCCTGAAAATCGGGGGTCGAGCATAAACTCAACTCCAGGAGTTCAGAACATCACTTATGCAACAAAATGAATGATGATTGAATGTTGACTGTATTCGTGCATTGAACATGAGTGAGATTAAGCCAAAACAGCATATCATACTCCAGAGACATTTAATTTTGCAAGCGGAAGACTATGATAGATAGATAAAATATATAAACTATGATGAGTCTCGAGTGTGATAACATTACCGGAGTTAAATAAATACAAGTACGGTTCTAAAATATACCAAATGTCTAAGTTTAATGTCTTCTATCCCCGGTACCACAACCCCAGACAATACAAGTACTGCAGGTCTTGAGAGACCCGCGAGAGGGTTACATGACAGGAGAACTCCTCCTCATCACCATAGAAGTAGTCGGCTCTGCTTCACAAGCATCGCCATCACACGAAACTCAACAAATCTGTTTGGTGTGTACAACACCGTCCGTAACGTGGGAGTGAGTAGCTAACTCGGTGGAACAATAAGGCATAAGTTAACATGCTATCAATACGGTCAACGGTAATGATAAAGCGATAAATCAAACACTCCTAGTTACTCGATTAATGCAAGTATGAATGCGAGTATGATGGATGCCCTCACCACACCCTCCCTCATGCGACACCATCTCACGTTCGCGGCATGCTTTCATCCTCGGTGCTCCACATCTTCCGGGCACATGCAATGCATGATGAGCATGATTACCGAGTTTTTATTAGTCCATTTCAAACGGCCAGGATTGGGAAACTAAGGTACCTCCCTTGTATCATTCCCAAACATGATCCAATCTAGGGTCGTCGAGTCCTAGTTAATATCGAGACGATGGTGTGTTTTCTAGGTCACTGCAGAGTGCCGCTGTGGAACATTACGCACAAAGGTTGCACCACTCCCCATCACCCCTTAAACGATTCATCACGATACAACTATACGAAACAGGCCTAGTTCATACTCTATATATCGCGGCGAACCCTAAGGCACGCTGCAACTTGAGGAGAGTATGCTCGCGGTCACTACAAAGGGAGCGCAGGTGTACAGTACACACAAAGATCGCACCACTCCCCCATCACCTTATCGGTGTAGGTCGACGGCGCGAATATAGTGTCCCATACCACCATAATCGGCTCACGAGTTGAGTTGCTCAATCTTTGGTCACTACGGGGAGGCACGTAGCCCAGCGTAGGCGCCGACTCGACCACGGTGTCCCATACCACCATGCCGGCTCATGAGTCTTAGCGGATCGAGGTACCATGGTTAAAAGGGTTTTCATTGGTAAGTTTGGTACCCTAGGTTCAAGCATTAGTGACCAAACATGGTGAACATACAAAAGACAGATCGGGTTGCCTGACGAGCTCAGCTAGCCCGAGCGCACAACAAGTTAAACGACATGAAGTGCATAAGCACTTCGCGTGGCCAACCACTATCGCCAACCGAAGTACGACTCAAGTTCGTCGAACACATCTCACGTGGCGAATGAATCACAGCCACGAATTCAATTCTAGTACCGATTGTCTGGACTATAAACATAGCCCCAAACACAATCAATTTCGAATAGTAAAGCAGTAATGGATCAAGGTTCAAATCATACAATCAAAGTTTGATAATATCCGTTTAGGGCTGCCAGGGCTGTTGCACGCATTCGTTGCTCCACTCCCCATCACCCATGACGGATCGTACAACGTAAACATGAATTTAACATATGCATTACATACATAACATCATAAAAGCTGAGCATGTTATAAAGCATAACACAAGCATGAGTTTGTACATATTCAATTCCTAATCACACATGACTATTCAAGGAAATCATACACATAGTTAAAGGAGTTGAGAATCATATCTCAACACCCTTAAACATTGCAATTTACTAACTACTACTCATTCGGACATTTCAACAAACGCTTTAAAATTAGGAATCAACATACATGACATATGTTGATCACGAGGTATAAGGCCAAATCCTTTCACTAGGGAGTTACCCCACTCATAACACGCATACACCCATGTGATAGTCATGGCAAGCGAGAATCCAAGTTCCATATTCATTCGGTCATTTCCACAAACACTTGGGCCACACATTTTAGCATATATAGTGTGTATTGGCCGTGGCGTGATTTAGGTAAATCCTTTCGTCAAAGGGGTATTGCCAATACAACAATCAATTATCCATGACAATTAGTCATGGCGAGCACGAATGAGAATTCTATACTCATTCAGTCATTTTCACAACACTTGGAATACACTATTACAACATACATGGTGTATGTTAGCAAAACATGTATTAGGGCTATCCTTTAGCCAAGTGAGTATTTTGTCCATATATAATATATTACTACAGCAAATAATCATGATAACTATATCTCCAAAATTTATACGTATACAGTATCTTCTAGAATACGCATTTTCAACATACATAGTGTATATAAGCAACCATGTATTACGGCGATTCCCTTCGCCAAGCAAATATTTTATACGCACATAATATATTTATACGACAATTAATCATGACAAACACATCACTAAAATATACATGTATACGGTACTTCGTACAATACCGTATTTCTACATACATAGTGTTTGTTAGTAAACATGTATTTAGGCGAATCCTTTCGCCAAGCTATTATTTTATTCATGTATTGTATAATCATATATTAAATAAGTATGTCAAACATTATTCCAAAAGAAATACGGATACGGTATTTCTAACATACACAATTTCAACATACGTCGCATTTACAAGTGAACATGTATTTTGGCGATTCCTTTCGCCAAACTAGTATTTTATTCATATATTATATAATTATACATAAATAAACATGTCAAGCATTTATCCAAAAAATATACGTATACGGTATTTCTACGTATAACTAGAATATGTGAAATTCCATATTTCACACCGTTAATCAAAACAGGAAACGGAAAGCACTTTGTACATGTGCATTTACACGCAGATCATGAATCTATCATTATCTGACATTGAAAGCGTTGAAAACCGTAACTTATACACTTAAAGTCCTCACCTTTGCCTTTGGAAACGGACGAATCGCAAGGGTGATAGATCTTCCGTCTACGGGCGATTTCTAGCCTAAAGAGCGGAATCGGTTAGTCGGTATACATCCCACCTCGATTCCACCGCAAATCAGACCTAGGGTTAGGTTTTCTTACCTTCAAATGAGGCGGAAAACGCCGGGATATCACTTAGAACGGAGCGGTGTAGGCCGTGTGGTGAGCCAAAGCAGGAGGAGGAAGATCGGCAACGATCTCCAAGTCCTTCTCTCTCTTTTCTCTCTCTTCCTCTAGGGTTTCTTGCAAAATTCGTATGGCTGTGAGAGGGGCTGATCTAAGCTCCTTTTATAGCCTCAAACATTACGAGAATAGACTTAGGTTCATGGGGTACTGCTTATATAAGATATTCGCCGCTTTTCCAGCTCAAAAGGGAAGTTCTGGTGGCCCTCTTTGAACCAAACGTCAGACTTAAGCTCACCATCAATGGATCTACGTGGGATTACGTTTTTGACTCATTCGGATACGCAGATCGTACGTGGCGGACCACTTTCAGTTCGACGGTCAGTGGGCCACGATCAGAAATTTCAAGTACATGTAAATGTTCCTGAAATTTTTCTTAATCCGAGGGTGTAATTTGGTCTGATTCTGACGGTCAGGTTGCTTAATACTGACGCGTCAACGAACGATGCCAGATCACTATTCCAGATATTTATTTTGGCTTATGAATAGTGTTTTCACACTACCTCGCTCCGATTCGAAACGAATGGCCGTGGAACATCGGATAAGGCTGATTTTGAGATGATTGTTAAGCCCGGAGGGGCGGTCCTAGTTCCTTAGCTTCGGGTTAATCGGAATCCCGATGTGCGACCTAGACCTATCGAAGTTTCGTTTCATTCCCGAAAGCAGACGGGAAATGAGTTTGGTTCTAAACTTTAGGGTAACCTAGCGTCACTTGTTCTGCAAGTTTTGGGTCTTGCAGATCGTATTTAAAGCGATCCTAACGGATTTCATAGCTAATTGAGTTTAGTACTTAGTTACTTTGTCTCATTTCTAAAGGATTTAGTCCTAAGTGAATTCTGGTCGAGGTGGTACTCAGGCCTTTGGAGTTTGTATATAAAGTGATCCAAGTTATACTACTTAGCTAGTTTAAGATAGTGTCTAGGGTGAAAGTTATTAGAAAAATTGGAAGATCAAGGTGATGAAGGGTGAGGTTTGTGAAGGAAATGAGTTCAAAGGCGGCTTTAGACTTTGGGATTCAGTTCTGACAAGTTAATGAGGTATTACGATCAAACCATTGCCTAAGGTCATCTAATCCCAGGTTGGCAAAAATCCGGGGCGTTACATCCAAGGACATGGTAAGTGTACATTTCTTGCCATATGAAAAGCATAAACCAACTGATGCACGATGAGGGTAGGCAGACAAATCTTGATCCCAGAGGCGATTGAATAGATTATCAGAGTCATGAAGCCTGTGAGATCTATCCTGTTGGAACCCCTAGAGTAGATGTTTGAAGCAAGGATAACATGCAAGACCCGATAGCGTGGTTCTATAAATCTGGCTTTTAGGGCATTCCCTTGGTGCCACTGAACATCACGGCCATGACATAAGAATTTAATGACCTCGGACCAAACCTCAATGCTTTCCATGTCCATATTTGGGAGTCCTACAGGTGATAGAGTAAGATTGAAAATTCCTGTGATAGACTCAGGAGTGATCTACAGATCATCGTCATCGACGGTCACGATGATGGACGGAGGGTCGAATACTAGAGAATGATAAGCGCCAAAGAAATTGTATGTCCATTCGAGTTGATATGGTCCCCCAAAGTCCAGAATAGGTAACCAATCTATGGCGATAAATAGAGGTTCCAGATTATATGGAGTCAGACAACTTCAGTCTACTTTTCTCCCAGGAATAACTTTTCTCCCATTGACCTTTGCCAAGATCAGATTGACCTGCACCGGTGGAGGTGCCTGTGCATCAGACTGGGACCCACTATGTCTCGTGCGTTGCCTTCTGGGGTCCCATGTTCTAGGCCCCTTGCAGTTCCTCTTGAAGCGACCACTTTTTGTCGAGTGGACCTTGATGACTCACCCGGACCAGATGCCTTGCCTTTGTCCTTACCCATAACGATAGATTTTTAGAAGAATGGACAAAGTTCCTCTTTTAAAGAAACTGAAAGTACCCAACCAAAAGATAAAATAGACTCTGAAATGAAAGGGGTGGAAGGATAATACCAGTTCTCGAGGAGCTTTCGGGACCCATGATGTACTTTTGGTCGAGGATTTGAGCAAAAACAAAACGTAAGGCCTTTTTTCAAAAAAAATAAAATTTTTCCACTTGACTGTCTTTTATTGGGCAGCAGTCTTCGATATCATCGATCAATGTTCAGATGATATCGATGTAACTCCCTCGATGTTATCGAGACCATCTTCGATATCATTCTCGATCATATGGCTTTTTATATTCCAAAGAGGCATCGATGAGATCGATCCTTGATCGATTAATCGAGAATGACTTATCGAGGGATATATCGAAGCTGAATATTTTTCTTCTTCAGCATACAGATGACTCTTCAAGTATACTCTTAGTATTTCTATGAATCAATAGTATACTTCAGCAAAATTATGTACAATTACTGTACACAACAAAATTATAAACATTCGAATGTTTATACAAAAGATGGAGGTGAGAAACCTTAGATATATCATTTGAAGCTTAACAAAATTTGCATCATTTCAGCAAATATCGAGACCTAGATGCATGACCTAGACTTGTTCATTTCATATTTTGACATTTTAGGCATAGGAATCAGCCCTATCTTTGCCTTTGATGACATAGTAGTGGTTATTTGTGCGACAACCCTTCATAACTGTTTTTCCTGATAGGTCTAAGATTTTGCATTCATCTTTGTTGAATGTAACCACATGCTTATTATCACAGATTTGAGATATGCTTAGTAGATTATGTGTCAATCCTTTTATGTAGAAAGCATTCTCATTTTTGAGTGAATTAATTCCTCTTATGATTCCTTGTCCTATTACTTTGGCGGTGGTTTTGTCTTTGTAGGTGACTATCCCATTATAAAGATCTGTATAGTTTGAAAGAAGGGATTTGTCACCTGTGACACGTCTAGAGCAACCACTATCTAAGTACCACTTAGTATTCGTTCCTGTCAAAAGATTTGTGTGAGTAGCAAGGCAAATTTTCTTTTCTTTAATTACCCATTTTGTAACAGAATTTTTTGTTGTGGTAGTTTTAGCTTTCTCATTTGATTCACCCAATTGCTTTAATGGTTCATTCATCCTATTAGTTCTTGTATTTCTTTTGGTAACACCGGATTTTTCTATTTGTGCTCCATAACCAGTTTTTGCTTTAGCTTGTTCATATCCTAAGCCATTTTTGTCTTTTTCAGATGTTCCCATACCTAAAAGTCTTTCTAACTTCTCACCATTTTGGGAAAACTTATAGTTTAGCTTGTCAATTCTTCTAGATTCTTCTAGATCAAATAGGAGTGTATGATTTTCATTTTGAAGGAGCATATTTTTGTCTTTTAATTGCTCAACTTGTTTATTTAGTTTTTCAGACTTGGTTTTAAGGAATGAGTTAATTCTCTCGAGTCTATCATTGTCTAAGTGACATTGTTGTAAATCATTGATTATATGTGTATTAATTTCTACAATTTTATCCAATTCTTTTTGCAGCAATTCCTTTTTGTTCTCAGATATTCTAAGTATTTTAACCACTTTGATGCTACGGATATAAAGTTGATTATAAGCATCTTGCAGCTTGTTTTGTTCCTCCTCTTTTTCCTTTTCTATTTCCTCATTATCTGACGGAAATGATTCAGTGGCTTGTAGTTCCTTCGTATTTTCAGTTTCAATGGGATTGATTAGAGTGGTGGAGACCATAAGAATTTTCAAGGATTTTTGGTCACCATCGCTCTCTGAGTCATTAGATTCTGAGTTTGACTCTTCTGTATCATCCCATGTGATAGCCATCGCCTTGCCCTTAGTTTTTCTATTCGAGCATTCAGTAGACAAATGTCCATATTTCTGACGGGCATAACATTGTGGTTCTTTGGTCTTTTTACCAAATTTGTCTATAGAAGGTCTGTTGTCTATCTTTCTTCCTTCAGTAAGATGACCACGATTCTTCTGAAAGAATTTCCTGAATCTTTGTGCCAGTAAAGCCACTTCATCATCTTTTTCACTTTCATTGTCCTCGTTTGTTGTTTTCTTTGAAGTTTTTAGGACAATTGTTTTGGATTTAGGGATTTGTTTGAAGTGTAGTTCAAAAGTTTGTAGGGAACCTACCAGTTCTTCTACTTTCATTTCAGCAATATTCCTACACTCTGCAATGTTGTTACTTTGGGATTAAACCGTTCCGGCAGTGATCTCAGTATTTTCCTACATATTTTAGGAACCAGAACTATTTCTCCCAATCCACCCATGGAGTTGCAAATGATATTCAGCTTAGTGAAAATCTCCATAAAGGTCTCATACTCTTCCATTCTGAGACTTTCGAACTGTCAAGTCAGGAGTTGAAGTTTAGATCTCTTCATAGTACTTGTGCCTTCATGGGTTGTTTCCAATAGATCCCATGCTTCTTTGGATGTCCCACACATACTTATTTGATTGAAAATATCTTGGGACACGGCATAGTAGATGGCGTTCATAACTTTAGCTTCAGCAGTATGTTTTTCTTCATCAAACGTCATCCACTTTTCTTTAGGTTTGGGTTTTGTGATGGTTGTGCCACTGTCAAGTAGAATTTGTTTAGTTGGTGGCACATATCCACTTTCAACTATATCCCAAACATCGTGATCCAAAGATCTCAGAAAGTAGTGCATCCTAGCCTTCTAGTATACATAATTTGATCCATCAAATACTGGAGGTCTAGTGACTGATGAACCCTCTCCTTTTGCCATATTCCTAACTTCAGTCAAGATCACTCTCTAGGCGGTGAAGCCCTTAAAGAGAGACCCGCTCTGCTACCATTTGAAATAGCGGTGAAGACTGCTTTAGTTGAAGTAGGAATATGCTAATATGTCCTAGAGGGGGTGAATAGGACTTTTTAAAGTTTTTATGGTTTAGTTAAAATCCTATTACACTAATCCCATCAACAAGCACATATTAGGATTACTCAAAAGTAACTCTATTGGCTTCAAAGCCCGGTAGAGGATCCAATCACAAACTATTTAAGAAGTGAACAATATGCAAACTAGTTTATGGTGGATATGACTGTGTATTTGTGTGAGGTGTGATCTCAAATATTCAAATATGAAAATATTAAAGTAAATCACACAAACGGAAGAATAGCAATCTCAAACATAATCATTTTTATAGTGGTTCAACTACTTCTCTACTCCATTCCTGGTAACCGCACTCAACCCTTGAGTGTACCGGATTTCACTAAGGAGGTTTCACAGCGCTTCACCTCAAACCTAAGGTTTTAAATCAGGTTCACCTTTAACCTTTAGAACCTATATTGAGGCTGACTATTTATGCTCCCATGAGTAAGGGTCAAAACAACGCACCCACTTTTAGGCATACTGGCCAAGAATCTTCCATAAGACCCTAACGGAGGTTTCATTCGGATCACCTCAAACCTAAGTTTTTAGACAGGTTCACCTTCAACCGGAAGTTTATGCTCTCCACAGAGTAAGGGTCAACACTACGTATCCACCATGTACACTCCTGCCAGAGGCCTCATACGAGGGCTTGCAAGGGTGAGAAACACCTAAGACCCATTCCTAAAAAGGAATGATCACAAGTGTCCTCTGGACTATAATAACTTAAAAATAAGTGGATGAGTCTCATTCAGCATGTTGACAAAGATCTCCTCCTTGTTGATGAAGAATCTTCAACTTCCTTGATCCGCAACTAGATGATGTACCAATGTGAGGCTTCGAGTTGGGTCAAGGTTAAAACGGAATCCTACTCTATAAAAAGCTTTCCTATAAGGAAGATAGAGTGATTTCGATTATGCATTCAAAGCATCCCAGCTTAATGATTTGCCATTAAGGTAGTAGTTGGAGGATCCTTGAATGTGGAAGCTCATTCCCCAATCCACTCTATTGAATATCAATGATGAGGGTGGATTGAAGGATGAATTTCCCTGAAAGAAAAGGCTTTAGGTATATGATCTAAGGTAACACACACAAAAGCACTCTTTTCTTTCTCTACCAGCAACAATAAACAAGTCCTCTTTATATAGGCAAAAGGTTTCAACGGATATAAAATGGTCACATTTATGATAGAGTTCGATATCATCGAGCAGGGTTGATGTCATAGAGTGTATGCTCTCGATAGGCTGCTCGATGACACAAACTCAAATATCATATGCTTTTGAAACCTTTTGCCAGTTGGTCAATGGAATCGAAGCACTAGTCGATGTCATCGGATTTCGAACTTCGATATCATTGAGACTAGTGTCGATTCATTGACACTTGAAATATGAGAGAACGTTGCTAAAAATATTTCAAAATTTCAAAAATGATCGAGGGACCTTTGAGATCATCGGAATTTAAATGTCGATGATATCAATAAATCCAAGGGATTTTCGTTTAAGTTTGCTTGACAGTTTCTGTCCCTATTCGATGCCATCGAAACCATACCGATATCATCGATATTTAAATATCGATTCTATCAAGTGACTCCCGATCATAGATAAACCATCCTGAAATATTTTGATGGAAGAACTTGGACCCCAAGACCGATATCATCGAGATTTGAACTTCGATGGTATCGAGGAGGCTTCGATATATCGATACATATATGATATTCTTAAGAAAAAACTAGGGCGCCAGAGATCTGCCTGTCGATATTATCGAGTCACCTTTGATGGACTCAAGATTTGAATATCAATGATATTGATGTATCGATAATTCCGTCTAGATGAGTATGTGATTGCTGGACGTATTTTGTCCTCATATCTATGATATCGTTTAGGTATCGAGGACATCGACTACGCAGGTCGATCATATCGAGATGTATATCGATAAAATTGACAAAGCAAGAAAACTTAGTGAATTTTTCTATTTTGAAAAAGTTTTCTTAACTTAAAACCTTATGATGTTCTAGTTTGTTTTAAAGGTTTTATATACTTGGTGTTTTGGGACAAGGGATGTGAGGCTTATATTTACCTGTGGCGAGCTTGCACACATCCGGTTGAGGCAGACGCTTGAATTGATCTTCCTATGAGGCTCTGTAGTCTGACTGACTTAACACTCATGCTAATTGACAAACCAAGGCACTTTCAAATACAACTAAGCAAGCATGGCACATTCTCAAAATGGCACATGAATGAATAACTACTGTTAACAAATCAAAAATACAAATCCTTACAACTAGATTTGTGGAGATACATATAGAAGAAAATGAATCCTTCATGGACTTCTATACGAAACTGAATGACATAGTAAATTCCATGTAGGGTCTAGGAGATGGAATCCCTGAAAGCAAGTTTTACATAAAAATACTGCAATCTCTTCCTAATAAGTTCGATTATGAGGTTACTACTATACATAAATTAAGGGATACTGATATTATGAAGGTTGAGGAGTTAGTTGGTTCTCTTCAAACTTATGAGTTAAATTTTAAGGATCCTAAAGCTCAGTCCATTGCTCTTAAATCTTCTAAATCTGTTTTAAAAGAAAATAATACTAATTTTGATTTTGAAGAAAATGAAGATGATATGGCAATGTTAGGTAAGAACTTTTATAGAATTTTTAAAAACAAGAAAAGAACAGATTTTGAAAAATCATCTGATAAAAGAAAAGGAAAATCTAATTCTTAGAAATCTAAACAAAGGACAGTAAATGTTTCAACTATCATGAATATGGGCACATGACTAATAAATGTCCTAAAAAGGATAGGTCTAAAAGAAAGGGCATGATAGCTACTTAAGATGAATCATCTGATTCTGAAAGTACTTCTAAGTCTGATGAATCAGACTAAGAAAATGCAAATGAGATAAAAGCCTTTATGACAATTACCAGATTCACTTCTTCATATAGTTGTAATATGTCTGACTATGAAAATATCAGAAGTGACCCTAAAAATAAAAATGAAGATGATCTTCAAGATGCCTACAATGCCCTATACAGAGAGAGTTGTAAAATTGTTGTCAAGTTGAAAATTCAAAAAGAAAAATATGCTAAACTAAAAGAAGAACTTGAAAAAGCAGTTTTAGAAAAATCTTATTTTTCTGATTGTTTTGAAAAAAACTAAAATAGATTTAAGTTTTAAATCTTCTGAATTGCAAAAACTCAAAACAGAAAATGAGAAACTAAAACTTAAAGTTTCTTCCCTTTAAAGTTCAGGACACTTGGAAATATGCCCTTGGTGATCAAAAGTTTAAAAATTTGTTAACCTCATCGAGGCGATGTGGTGACAAGTCTGGTCTAGGTTATATTAAAGATAATTCTTTGAAAATGAAGGATTCTGCTCCTATATTTATAAGAAGAGAATCCTCAAACTCTAAAGGAAAGACTTTGAGAGATTCAAATCATAATAATTTCAAAAACTCAAAACCCTTTCAAGTCCTTAAAATAAATAATAATGTCATCAGCTATAAACATCAAAGGAATAATAAATCACCCTTAGCTAAAAAAATTGTGGACTTGCTTAAAGTGCTTCTGAAATCCAACTCATAGGATATTGGAGTTAATATAAAAATGAGAAATCCTAACTCCCAAATACAAAGAAAATCAAGAGATACTCTTAAACCTAGAACCGTTATGAAATGGGTTCCAAAGGTTAAGTGTCTTGTTGTCCACACAACTTTCAAAGCCATTATCCACTCAATATGGTACCTGGATAGTGGATGTTCAAGACACATGACAGGTGACAAGGCGATAATCACAAATATCAAAGAAGTAAATGGTGGAACAGTCACTTTCGGAGATGGAAGCAACTGTAAAATAATTGGCCAAGATAATGTACAATTTCCTAACTTACCTCTCTTTGAAAATGTTCTTTATGTTGAAGGATTAAAACATAATCTGTTGAGCATATCTCAAATCTGTGATAATAAACACAATGTGAATTTTTTGTAACGGATGTGAAATTATGAATAAGAAAGGTAGTGTAATATTAAATAGTCACAGGACATCTGAAAATTGCTATATAATTAATAATTCGTGCTTAACAAACTATTAATATTACATGGTGTAACGACTCAAAAAATCCCGTACAAAGGCCCGAGTACCACCTCAGGCAAAAATCACTCAGGACCAAATCCTTTAGAAATTATACGAGGATTAACTAGTGTTAAACTAGATTACATACGAAATTCACACTAATCACTTTAAATACGATCTGCAAGACCCAAAACTTATGGAATCGTTGACGCTACATTACTCAAAAATCTAGGATCAATATCATTACTCGGCTGCTCTCGGGAGTAGCACGAAACTCCATATCAGTTTTGGACCGCACATCGAAAGTCCGAATAATATGAGGTTATAGAATTAGGACCGCCTTGCTGGGCTTGACAACCATCTCGGAAGTCAAAACCAGATAGTGTCCCAGGGCTATTCGCTTGAGCCCGGAGCGAGGAGTGTGAGAAACCATGATTTTCTTTAGAAATTAAATCTAATTTAAGTAATCTGAGACTTATCGTTTACGGGCTAAATATAAGCAATCAGACCGTCGGAATCTGACCCAAATACGCCCTCGGATTAGGGAACATTTCCCATACATGTCCATGTACTTGTAACCCTGATTGAGTTTCAGTGACCGTTGAACTGAAACTGGTCTGCCACGTGTGATTTGGGAACGTGACTAGAACGAAAACTTAACTCAACCTAGATCCAAGGTCAGTGAGCTTAAGTCCGACCTCTAGCTCAAGGGGGGGTTCTAAAAGTTCTCCGTTGAGGTGGAACAGTTCGTATTTGGACATAACCTAAGTATACCATGGCCATGAGTCTATTTCCATGAGTTTTGGCCCTATATAAGGACCTTAAACCCTCACTCTCTCATCCCATACGAATTTGAGAAAACCTTAAGTGAGAGAGAGAGTAAAGAGAGAGAAAGTGTGGGAGAAGTGGGAGAAAGATCCTATTGCTCTAACTTGCTACCATACGTGCTTAGCCACCACCGTCTAATCGTTATTCCGGCGATTCTGTCTTCGTTCTTAGGTAAGAAAACCCTAACCCTAACTTATTCTAGGGTTTTAATTGTTACAAGTATCGAGAAAGCTGACTTAATTTATGTTATAGGTTGTTATGCCGCCGTAGATGAAGACTTAGAGATTCTATCGACTTCGTTACGCTTCTACTACGTAAGGTGCGGATTATAGATGCTTAGGTTATGGTTTTCAATGCTTTCAATGTCAGATAATGATAGATTCATAATCTGGGTGTTATTTCACATGCAAAATGCGATGTTCATTTTGCGGTTCAGTTACGTATGCGAATTATGGTGTTTAGTGTATTCTGTGTATATGTAGAAAATACCGTATACGTACTGATCAGGGTCAAATATTGCATATCAGACCCCGATTATTGCCCTATTTTATATGCATGATAAGGCCTAACATCGGATTTTAATTATATTTTCGTTACAGGAGGAAATTAGGAGCGTGTATAGCAAAATGATGTTAAAAACATGGATTTGACACTCCAAAATTACCGAGCACGGGATGGACTCGAAAAACCAATAGTGAAGATTTTACGCGCCTGGAATTTGAGGAAAGCAAGCCAAAGGGATCCGAAAAGGGTCCAGAATGCAAGATCACACGTTTTCAGTCATCCGATCAACTCGAAACTTTATACATGTGATGAGGGCCATAAATCAACCGTACATATTAAATTTCGGCCCTTACAGATATTGGGAAGTGGTCCAAGCGACAAATCAGCCCCAAGCCCGATGATCTCGAGGCCCACGATATTTGGATTCACTTCAATTTTGGTCTCGACATCTAAAATGATATGATATAGCGGATGGAGCCGGACCGATTTCACATATACATCATCACGGGACCGCACACGCTCACGCGTGTGCGTAGTCTATATATTCTTTGGCGTGCAGGACGGTGAAGGGTCGGCGCTTGCGGCCCGACCCGATTCTTCTTCTCAAAAAAAAAAAAAAAAATAAAAATCGAGCGGCAGCGTCGACCGCTGCCGACCGTTGGATGGAGTTGTGGACCCCACACGTCGTCCAAATGAGTAATCCAAACCGTCCATACACTTTCTGGGGTGGCCATACCCCACTCTAGGTGATCGAAGACATCCCCTCGTGGGATTTTTAACCATTCAAACGTCGAATGGACGGTGGGACAAGATCTTCCGTGGTCCAGGACCAAAACAGAGAAAAACTACATGTTTCGACCAAAATTTCGAGACCATTTCGTGAACGGAGTAGATTTTCCATTGATGGAGGGAATGGGACCCACCATCATCCAGTGCGGTTGGCGTCCGCGTAACGCACGGCCGCTGGCCGTTTTACGAATTATTGTGGGCCTAGATTCGTGTCCCTTCCGGTCGATCCGATCCGTCCATCTTGTAGAGGGCTATGAATACTACAAAACCATGCTGATAGTTCACTCCCATGCGTACACACGTGTGCGGTACAGAGGCCAAAAGTGGACTGCCCCGGGACGTTCAAAACTGATCTTTTCGAGATTTCTTCTGTGGGCAGCGCCAATGAACCTTCAAAACCACCCATTCTTGGTGAAATTTCGTCACGAATCCAATGGATGGGGTGGATTTTCCAGAAAAACACCTCTGTGGGGTCCACCGATCACGGTTGCGAAAATCATGTACGAGTCGAGTCTCACGACTCGCCACCGATTCCACCATCCAAACTATAAAAGGGAAGTTTTGGACGTGGGAGAGGCATTCAGATCGAGAGGGTGGAGATCGAGCCGGGGAGAGAAGAAAGAGAAGGAGAAAGAGAGAG
The DNA here is from genome assembly GCA_030180095.1 of Magnolia changhungtana. Taxonomy (NCBI): domain Eukaryota; kingdom Viridiplantae; phylum Streptophyta; class Magnoliopsida; order Magnoliales; family Magnoliaceae; genus Magnolia; species Magnolia changhungtana. The sequence goes on from JASAUF010000150.1 coordinate 1,996,328, forward strand.
AGATTGTTCGGTTTGGAGTTTTAATTTATGAATTTTATTTAATATTTTTTTATGGATTTTATGGGTAACTAATCTCTCGGTGACTAGGGGTGAGATGAAGCCCCTAATTTGATCGGCTCTTGTATTGGTTGATTTACTTTGAATTTTAATTAATTTGTTTTTTTTCTCTAAGTGGGCTTTATGGGTTTAAATTCCATACTTCTCCATCTATGAACTTGATCAAAGTATATAGATGGATGTTGTTTGGATGCTTATTACAGTGCTTGTGTCGATCAAGAAACAGGTTTCCTATAGAGGAAGAAACAGGATGCTTTAATGAATGTACATTCCATGTGCCCGACCAAGGACATGGAATTTGTTATTCATGGCATTGCTTAAAGGAATTAGACAGTCTATATGCCCGATTTAGGACACAGATTGTGCTTTCTCTATTTAAGTGGTATCAATCAAGGTCAAGGTGAATCAACAGACAAAACAAGGGTTAGGATAATTAGGGGTGGATTCGAAAGTCCTAGTGCTCTCTCTCGATTGAATGTTCTTCCATGTTCTTAATTATTTTATTTTTTTTTCTTAGAATTGTGTAGTAGTTCATACCATTATTTTTTGGATTAGTTAAGGAGAGTCTTAGATTTGAGTTGTGACGACCGGTCCTCGTGGGATTCGACCTCGATCTTACCGAGTTTATTACTACATCACAACCCTATACTTGGGAGTGAACAAGTTTTGGCGCGCTAGTTCTTAAGTGTTGATTCGTTTCAAATTGAATTTAGGATTCTCTCTTATCATAATTCATAGTCTTAGGATTTTACTAACTTTAGGTTAAAGTTTTTATTTTATTTTTAGAAACTAACCTATTTCTTGTTGTGTAGGATTCTGAGATAGAAACTTCTAATTTGGTAATATCTTCCTAATTTCTTTATTTTTATTTATTTATTTTTAGAATTAGGGTTTTATTTTTTTTTTCTAACCTTAGACTTACTATTCTTAAAAACTAACTTGTGTTGTTTTGTTTTGCAGGTTTTTAACATAGGAACTACTCTGGTAACATCTCTCTAACTTCTTCTTTACTTTCGGTATTGCTGTAGGATTTTGATTTCTTCTAGGATTAGACTCTGAGCTAAGGTTCTACCATGGAATCGTGGGTAGATGCATATGCTGAGTTGGATAGGTTTTATTGGGAAATGCCTGAAGGTTGTGGAAACCAACGTATACCTCAATATTTTTCTCCATCGAGAACAGACATTGAGAACCGACTAGAACGTTATGTTCCATCGGTTAATAGGTAGATATACGATCGTAATTATGGGAATGAGGACTATTATCAAGCATCATATTCTCCCATGTATGATCAAGTATGACTATAACCATGGAACCATCAAACCGGAAAGTTGAACCAACAACATATTGTAATAATTATTCTCTTGGATCCCATACCTTCGAGATCCAACCGAAACGATCCAAGAGGATTCATGTTTTGATCCGAGAACAAGTAAACCGACATGTTTGCGAAATTGATGAAATCATTAGAAGCACTCAATTCGCGCATTGAAATGATAGAGGAAGCTCGCTCATCCCAACTACAATCCAATCCAGAAACACAATGCGAGGAAAGTGATCCTCACTCGCTTTTGATGAAATCTGGAATTTGGAATGAGGAGTTGGATTCCATTAATGAGCACACGGTTCAATTCCCTGATGAGTCGATCTCAATGACTGTTCAAAAGAATGATGGAGATACTTGGGTGTCTTTCAAATACAGTGATGATGACACACTTTCCTTACATGACACACAGATTTCAATGATGAGGTAGAGGTTAGTTTATTCGAACCTCAACCAAATTTAGAATGTGAGGAAAACGATCTCATCCCAAGTGCGCACTGCACAAAATTAGACAATGATGTGTATTGGGATGATGATCTTGGATGTTCCGCCCCAATTCCCTTGGAATCAATCTCAAGCTTGGTCCAAATCAATGATCAAGACGTACACGAAGTGGTTGGTCATAATGAGCCACTCCCCTCACCTAACATGTCTGATTTAAAGGTAGAGGACGGGCCCCTTACAACTGACCCTTCTAACTCTTGTGAAATGTGTTTGGACTACTACTCTGAATTACATGATGATATGATTCGGGAGATGGACGAGCTACTTGATATGACTCTTGAATTTGAAACCACCCAGTTGAGGCCACCGTCTGAACTGTTGAATAATGACGATTCATCGCCTCTTCCGAGTAGTATCGATGAACAGAGTCCATATATCAATGCTTCGTATACTGATCTTCAATTTGTCTGTGCAGGGATGGAGCAAGAGAGTACACCTCCGTTTACCTTCAAAAATAATGTATTCCTTGGGCAGATCATCACGAGCTTTAATGTGGAAAATGAGTCACTCTCAGCTGAATGTCCCACCTCTTTGGATGATTGCTTGGCACACTTTGCAGATTCAAACGATCCCATGATAAGAGACATAGTGAATGCCTTGCAAAACAATATCTCGGTAGTCGTTACTGACCGAGAGGACCCTTACTCTGAAGACCCTCCCTCCCCAGATTCTCACTATTTACCATTAAGGGAGGAGGAGCTAAAAATTGAACCGAAGTCTGATACTTCGGAATGTGTTGAGACTACGTCACTTTCTGAGAATTTTTCTGACTTTCATCTATGTGTAGTCTCTGATTCACCATGGGATACTAACCGAAACTTCTTCTGTCACAGGTGAATCGTATATACTCCGGATACCTCAGGCGAATCAACGACAAATTTTTGATGAGGTACATAAGTTTCTCTGGAATGTCATGCTCCAGGGCATCCAAGCCTATTGCAAAAAGGGCTTGTGGATGATCCTGTTGAGAAATCTACTGAGAAACTTATCAAGATACTGGCCGGAAGAGGAACCGGCATAACTGAGTAGTTTTTCCCTGTTTTCTTAGGACTAGGATAGTTTCCTTTGTGCTATTTTAGGATAGACGGTAAACTTAGCGCTCCTGGGAGGCAGCCCACTCTTTTGTTTATGCTTTTTCTTTTCTTCATTATTTCAATGTTTGTGGGTAACATTACTGCAAACCCTCACGAGACTACAACTCGTCCACTAGGGGTAACCTAGGGGTTTAAAGGCTTGTTGCATACGCTAAATGCAATCGAGAGCACCTGCGAAAGTGGTATAGGTAGGATCTTCTTTTGTTTTCTTTTTGTTATTTTTTTCCTTCTGTTGATTTCTCTCTTGTGCTAACTCCCTTGTACGTTGAAATTTTTTGAGAAAGCCTCTTGATTCTCCATCCAGGTACTATCTTTCCATCACTCCTCTTTTACTTTCATTGTCCCATGTGCATTGCATGCTTATTTCTTTTACATTGAGGACAATGTAGATTTTAGGTTGGGGGTGGGAGATTAGGTTACCTAATCAAGATTATTTTTTGGTCTTGAGCAAAATTTGTGAGAATTTTAAAATTTTTTCTGTAATTTCTATTGAATTTAAGTGATTTTGAAGGATAATTGTGATTCTAACATTATAAGATACGTGATTGGTAACGTATGACTCTTGGATTCAGACATTTGCTTGATTTCACAGTTAATTTTAAATTGTTAATCCATGATTAGAAGTTGTAAACATTGATTGAGCCATGATGTCACATATCACATCTCGCTTACACATTAAGTTTTTCGGTTTGATAACTGAATGATTAACTTGGTAAAAAGAAAAATCAAAAGGCTAAGTCACATAATCGTCATCATAGGTTTGCTCCCTATAGATGAAGATTCGATTCCTCATTATTAACCTATAAAAAAAAAAAAAAAAAAAAAAAAGAAAAAAAAAAGAAAGAGTTAAGCGACAAGTTTTCGCCATAGGTTTGCTCCCTATAGGTGAGAATTTGATTCCCCTCAGTTGCGTTACTGCTAGTAAAGAAAATCAAAAGATGGTAACATGAAAAGTTAATCTGTGAGATAAGTGTTGGTTACAAGTTTTGATTGTCACGAATTATCATGAAATTGACAAATTGGATCTCTTATTGATTGTAAGTCGAGATTATACTTTACACTCGTGGAACTCAATGGTTAGGAATGTTCTAATTGATGGATTAATATTTTAAACTTGATTATGAAGTTTACTGTAAGCTTGATTCCAAGAGAAAAATTCCACACTTCAATCATGGATCTTAGAATTTTCACATCTCAGCTATCTGTCCACAAGTCACTTAAGTTTACAGGAATTGTCTTTTATTTAAAATTATTTTTAGCATGTTTTGCTCGAGACTAGCAAAATCTTTGGTTGGGGGTTGTGATCAGGGTCAAATATTGCATATCAGACCCCGATTATTGCCCTATTTTATATGCATGATAAGGCCTAACATCGGATTTTAATTATATTTTCGTTACAGGAGGAAATTAGGAGCGTGTATAGCAAAATGATGTTAAAAACATGGATTTGACACTCCAAAATTACCAGAGCACGGGATGGACTCCAGAAAACCAATAGTGAAGATTTTACGCGCCTGAAATTTGAGGAAAGCAAGCCAAAGGGATCCGAAAAGGGTCCAGAATGCAAGATCACACGTTTTCCGTCATCCGATCAACTCGAAACTTTATACATGTGATGAGGGCTGTAAATCAACCGTACATATTAAATTTCAGCCCTTACAGATATTGGGAAATGGTCCAACTGACAAATCAGCCCACAAACTGATGATCTCAGGCCCACCTGATATTTGGATTCACTTCAATTTTGGTCTCGACATCTAAAATGATATGATATAGCAGATGGACGGGACCGATTTCACATATACATCATCACGGGACCCGCACACGCGACGCGTGTGCGTAGTCTATATATTTGCTGGCGTGCACGGGACGGCTGAAGGGTCAGCGCTTGCGCTGACCCGATTCTTCTTCTCAAACAAAAAAAAAAAAAAAAAATCGAGTGGCGTCGACCAAGCGCTCCGACAGGTTGGATGGAGTTGTGGACCCCACACGTCGTCCAAATGAGTAATCCAAACCGTCCATACACTTTCTGGGGTGGCCATACCCCACTCCTAGGTGACAGAATTCGAAGACATCCCCTCGTGGGATTTTTAACCATTCAAACGTCGAATGGACGGTGGGACAAGATCTTCCGTGGCCCGGACCAAAACAGAGAAAAACTACATGTTTCTGACCGAAATTTCGAGACCATTTCTGTGAACGGAGTAGATTTTCCATTCAGTGGAGGGAATGGGACCCACCATCATCCCAGCGCCGGTTGGCGTCCGCGTAACGCATGGCCGCTGGCCGTTTTTTTGAATTATTGTGGGCCCCGCTCGTGTCCCTTCCGGTCGATCTGATCCGTCCATCTTGTAGAGGGCTATGAATACTACAAAACCATGCTGATAGTTCACTCCCATGCGTACACACGTGTGCGGTACAGAGGCCAAAAGTGGACTGCCCCGGGACGTTCAAAACTGATCTTTTCGAGATTTCTTACGTGGGCCGCGCCAATGAACCTTCAAAACCACCCATTCTTGATCGAAATTTCGTCCGAATCCAATGGACGGGGTGGATTTTCCAGAAAACACCTCTGTGGGGTCCACCGATCACGGTTGCGAAAATCACATTTCGAGTTCGTCTACGACTGCCACCGATTCTGCCATCCAGCAGGCTATAAAAGGGAAGTTTTGGACGTGGGAGAGGCATTGAGATCCGAAGAGAATTGGAGATCCAGAGCCGGGGAGGGAGAGAAGAAAGAGAAGGAGAAAGAGAGAGAGATTGTTCGGTTTGGAGTTTTAATTTATGAATTTTATTTAATATTTTTTATGGATTTTATGGGTAACTAATCTCTCGGCTAGAAATTTGAGATGAAGCCCCTAATTTGATCAGCTCTTGTATTGGTTGATTTACTTTGAATTTTAATTAATTTGTTTTTTTTTTCTCTAAGTGGGCTTTATGGGTTTAAATTCCATACTTCTCCATCTATGAACTTGATCAAAGTATATAGATGGATGTTGTTGGATGCTTATTACAGTGCTTGTGTCGATCAAGACAGGTTTCCTATAGAGGAAGAAACAGGATGCTTTAATGAATGTACATTCCATGTGCCCGACCAAGGACATGGAATTTGTTATTCATGGCATTGCTTAAAGGAATTAGACAGTCTGTATGCCCGATTTAGGACACAGATTGTGCTTTCTCTATTTAAGTGGTATCAATCAAGGTCAAGGTGAATCAACAGACAAAACAAGGGTTAGGATAATTAGGGGTGGATTCGAAAGTCCTAGTGCTCTCTCTCTGATTGAATGTTCTTCCATGTTCTTAATTATTTTATTTTTTTTCTTAGAATTGTGCTTAGTAGTTCATACCATTATTTGCTGGATTAGTTAAGGAGAGTCTTAGATTTGAGTTGTGACGACCAATCCTCGTGGGATTCGACCTCGATCTTACCGAGTTTATTACTACATCACAACCCTATACTTGGGGAGTGAACAAGTTTTTGGCGCCGTTGCCGGGGACTGATTCGTTTCAAATTGAATTTAGGATTCTCTCTTATCATAATTCATAGTCTTAGGATTTTACTAACTTTAGGTTAAAGTTTTTATTTTATTTTTAGAAACTAACCTATTTCTTGTTGTGTAGGATTCTGAGATAGAAACTTCTAATTTGGTAATATCTTCCTAATTTCTTTATTTTTATTTATTTATTTTTAGAATTAGGGTTTTATTTTTTTTTTCTAACCTTAGACTTACTATTCTTAAAAACTAACTTGTGTTGTTTTGTTTTGCAGGTTTTTAACATAAGAACTTCTACTCTGGTAACATCTCTCTAACTTCTTCTTTACTTTCGGTATTGCTGTAGGATTTTGATTTCTTCTAGGATTAGACTCTGAGCTAAGGTTCTACCATGGAATCGTGGGTAGATGCATATGCTGAGTTGGATAGGTTTTATTGGGAAATGCCTGAAGGTTGTGGAAACCAACGTATACCTCAAGATTTTTCTCCATCGAGAACAGACATTGAGAACCGACTAGAACGTTATGTTCCATCGGTTAATAGGGCCGTATACGATCGTAATTATGGGAATGAGGACTATTATCAAGCATCATATTCTCCCATGTATGATCAGTATGACTATAACCAGTGGAACCATCAAAACTGGGAAGTTGAACCAACAACATATTGTAATAATTATTCTCTTGGATCCCATACCTTCGAGATCCAACCAGAAACGATCCAAGAGGATTCATGTTTTGATCCAGAACAAGTAAACCAGCATGTTTGCGAAATTGATGAAATCATTAGAAGCACTCAATTCGCGCATTGAAATGATAGAGGAAGCTCGCTCATCCCAACTACAATCCAATCCAGAAACACAATGCGAGGAAAGTGATCCTCACTCGCTTTTGATGAAATCTGGAATTTGGAATGAGGAGTTGGATTCCATTAATGAGCACACGGTTCAATTCCCTGATGAGTCGATCTCAATGACTGTTCAAAAGAATGATGGAGATACTTGGGTGTCTTTCAAATACAGTGATGATGACACACTTTCCTTACATGACACACAGGATTTCAATGATGAGGTAGAGGTTAGTTTATTCGAACCTTAACCAAATTTAGAATGTGAGGAAAACGATCTCATCCCAAGTGCGCACTGCACAGAATTAGACAATGATGTGTATTGGGATGATGATCTTGGATGTTCCGCCCCAATTCCCTTGGAATCAATCTCAAGCTTGGTCCAAATCAATGATCAAGACGTACACGAAGTGGTTGGTCATAATGAGCCACTCCCCTCACCTAACATGTCTGATTTAAAGGTAGAGGACGGGCCCCTTACAACTGACCCTTCTAACTCTTGTGAAATGTGTTTGGACTACTACTCTGAATTACATGATGATATGATTCGGGAGATGGACGAGCTACTTGATATGACTCTTGAATTTGAAACCACCCAGTTGAGGCCACCGTCTGAACTGTTGAATAATGACGATTCATCGCCTCTTCCGAGTAGTATCGATGAACAGAGTCCATATATCAATGCTTCGTATACTGATCTTCAATCTGTCTGTGCAGGGATGGAGCAAGAGAGTACACCTCCGTTTACCTTCAAAAATGATGTATTCCTTGGGCAGATCATCACGAGCTTTAATGTGGAAAATGAGTCACTCTCAGCTGAATGTCCCACCTCTTTGGATGATTGCTTGGCACACTTTGCAGATTCAAACGATCCCATGATAAGAGACATAGTGAATGCCTTGCAAAACAATATCTCGGTAGTCGTTACTGACCGAGAGGACCCTTACTCTGAAGACCCTCCCTCCCCAGATTCTCACTATTTACCATTAAGGGAGGAGGAGCTAAAAATTGAACCGAAGTCTGATACTTCGGAATGTGTTGAGACTACGTCACTTTTTGAGAATTTTTCTGACTTTCATCTATGTGTAGTCTCTGATTCACCATGGGATACTAACTTCGAAACTTACATCACGGGTGAATCGTATATACTCCTGGATACCTCAGGCGAATCAATGACAAATTTTTGATGAGGTACATAAGTTTTCTACGGAATGTCATGCTCGAGGGCATCCAAGCCTATTGCAAAAAGGGCTTGTGGATGATCCTGTTGAGAAATCTACTGAGAAACTTATCAAGATACTGGCCGGAAGAGGAACCTTGCGGCATAACTGAGTAGTTTTTCCCTGTTTTCTTAGGACTAGGGTAGTTTCCTTTCTGCTATTTTAGGATAGACAGTTAACTTAGCGCTCCTGGGAGGCAGCCCAGTCTTTTGTTTTATGCTTTTTCTTTTCTTCGTTATTTCAATGTTTGTGGGTAACATTACTGCAAACCCTCACGAGACTACAACTCGTCCACTAGGGGTAACCTAGGGGTTTAAAGGCTTGTTGCATACGCTAAATGCAATCGAGAGCACCTGCGAAAGTGGTATAGGTAGGATCTTCTTTTGTTTTCTTTTTGTTATTTTTTTCCTTCTGTTGATTTCTCTCTTGTGCTAACTCCCTTGTACGTTGAAATTTTTTGAGAAAGCCTCTTGATTCTCCATCCAGGTACTATCTTTCCATCACTCCTCTTTTACTTTCATTGTCCCATGTGCATTGCATGCTTATTTCTTTTACATTGAGGACAATGTAGATTTTAGGTTGGGGGTGGGAGATTAGGTTACCTAATCAGTATTTTTTTGGTCTTGAGCAAAATTTGTGAGAATTTTAAAATTTTTTCTGTAATTTCTATTGAATTTAAGTGATTTTGAAGGATAATTGTGATTCTAACATTATAAGATACGTGATTGGTAACGTATGACTCTTGGATTCAGACATTTGCTTGATTTCACAGTTAATTTTAAATTGTTAATCCATGATTAGAAGTTGTAAACATTGATTGAGCCATGATGTCACATATCACATCTCGCTTACACATTAAGTTTTTCGGTTTGATAACTGAATGATTAACTTGGTAAAAAGAAAAATCAAAAGGCTAAGTCACATAATCGTCATCATAGGTTTGCTCCCTATAGATGAAGATTCGATTCCTCATTATTAACCTATAAAAAAAAAAAAAAAAAAAAGAAAAAAAAAGAAAGAGTTAAGCGACAAGTTTTCGCCATAGGTTTGCTCCCTATAGGTGAGAATTTGATTCCCCTCAGTTGCGTTACTGCTAGTAAAGAAAATCAAAAGATGGTAACATGAAAAGTTAATCTGTGAGATAAGTGTTGGTTACAAGTTTTGATTGTCACGAATTATCATGAAATTGACAAATTGGATCTCTTATTGATTGTAAGTCGAGATTATACTTTACACTCGTTGAACTCAATGGTTAGGAATGTTCTAATTGATGGATTAATATTTTAAACTTGATTATGAAGTTTACTGTAAGCTTGATTCCAAGAGAAAAATTCCACACTTCAATCATGGATCTTAGAATTTTCACATCTCAGCTATCTGTCCACAAGTCACTTAAGTTTACAGGAATTGTCTTTTATTTCTGAAATTATTTTTCGCATGTTTTGCTCGAGACTAGCAAAATCTTTGGTTGGGGTTGTGATCAGTGGTCAAATATTGCATATCGGACCGATTATTGCCCTATTTTATATGCATGATAAGGCCTAACATCGGATTTTAATTATATTTTCAATTACGGGAGGAAATTAGGAGCGTGTATAGCAAAATGATGTTAAAAACATGGATTTGACACTCCAAAATTACGAGCACGGGATGGACTCCAGAAAACCAATAGTGAAGATTTACTGCGCTACCGAAATTTGAGGAAAGCAAGCCAAAGGGATCCGAAAAGGGTCCGAGAATGCAAGATCACACGTTTTCCGTCATCCGATCAACTCGAAACTTTATACATGTGATGAAATTTGTAAATCAACCGTACATATTAAATTTCACCCTTACAGATATTGGGAAATGGTCCAACTGACAAATCAGCCCACAAACTGATGATCTCAGGCCCACCTGATATTTGGATTCACTTCAATTTTGGTCTCGACATCTAAAATGATATGATATAGTAGATGGACGGGACCGATTTCACATATACATCATCACGGGACCTTGACACGCAACGCGTGTGCGTAGTCTATATATTTCTTTGGCGTGCACGGACGGTGAAGGGTCGCGCTTACGGCCGACCCGATTCTTCTTCTCAAACAAAAAAAAAAAAAAAAAAAATCGTAAAGCGTCGTCGCCGTACCGGCCGGTTGGATGGAGTTGTGGACCCCACACGTCGTCCAAATGAGTAATCCAAACCGTCCATACACTTTCAGGGTGGCCATACCCCACTCCTAGGTGACAGTCAAGACATCCCTCGTGGGATTTTTAACCATTCAAACGTCGAATGGACGGTGGGACAAGATCTTCGTGGCCGGACCAAAACAGAGAAAAACTACATGTTTCGACCGAAATTTCGAGACCATTTCTGTGAACGGAGTAGATTTTCCATTCAGTGGAGGGAATGGGACCCACCATCATCCCAGCGCCGGTTGGCGTCCGCGTAACGCATGGCCGCTGGCCGTTTTTTTGAATTATTGTGGGCCCCGCTCGTGTCCCTTCCGGTCGATCTGATCCGTCCATCTTGTAGAGGGCTATGAATACTACAAAACCATGCTGATAGTTCACTCCCATGCGTACACACGTGTGCGGTACAGAGGCCAAAAGTGGACTGCCCCGGGACGTTCAAAACTGATCTTTTCGAGATTTCTTCTGTGGGCCGCGCCAATGAACCTTCAAAACCACCCATTCTTGACTGAAATTTCGTCCTGAATCCAATGGACGGGGTGGATTTTCCAGAAAACACCTCTGTGGGGTCCACCGATCACGGTTGCGAAAAATCATGCACTTCGAGTCCGTTTACGACTCGCCACCGATTCCAGCCATCCATCCAGCAGCTATAAAAGGGAAGTTTTGGACGTGGGAGAGGCATTCAGATCCAGAGAATTGGAGATCCAGAGCCAGGGAGAGAAGAAAGAGAAGGAGAAAGAGAGAGAGATTGTTCGGTTTGGAGTTTTAATTTATGAATTTTATTTAATATTTTTTTATGGATTTTATGGGTAACTAATCTCTCAGCTAGGGCTGAGATGAAGCCCCTAATTTGATCAGCTCTTGTATTGGTTGATTTACTTTGAATTTTAATTAATTTGTTTTTTTTCTCTAAGTGGGCTTTATGGGTTTAAATTCCATACTTCTCCATCTATGAACTTGATCAAAGTATATAGATGGATGTTGTTTGGATGCTTATTACAGGTGCTTGTGTCTGATCAAGACAGGTTTCCTATAGAGGAAGAAACAGGATGCTTTAATGAATGTACATTCCATGTGCCCGACCAAGGACATGGAATTTGTTATTCATGGCATTGCTTAAAGGAATTAGACAGTCTGTATGCCCGATTTAGGACACAGATTGTGCTTTCTCTATTTAAGTGGTATCAATCAAGGTCAAGGTGAATCAACAGACAAAACAAGGGTTAGGATAATTAGGGGTGGATTCGAAAGTCCTAGTGCTCTCTCTCTGATTGAATGTTCTTCCATGTTCTTAATTATTTTATTTTTTTTTCTTAGAATTGTGCTTAGTAGTTCATACCATTATTTGCTGGATTAGTTAAGGAGAGTCTTAGATTTGAGTTGTGACGACCAGTCCTCGTGGGATTCGACCTCGATCTTACCGAGTTTATTACTACATCACAACCCTATACTTGGGGAGTGAACAAGTTTTTGACCCTATACTTGGGGAGTGAACAAGTTTATTACTACCCTGTACTTGGGGAGTGAACAAGTTTATTACTACATCACAACCCTATACTTGGGGAATACTCACCACTATACTACAAAATATGAAAGTGTGTTTGCCATGATTAATTACTGTGTGTACATTCTATATATATGTGTAATACTTACTCGGTGAAATGATTCGCCCTAATACATGTTTTGGCTAATATACGTTATGTATGTTAAATAAGTGTAGTTTAAGTGTTTGTGAAAATGCTTGTATGAGTAAGTATTTAGATGATAGTGCTTAGAGTAGGTGTTGAGATAGGATTCTCAACTACCTTAGTGATGTATATGATTTCCTCCATGCAAGTTGTTTAGTTTAATCATTTACTTATGAAATGTATGTGCTTGAATTTCCAGTTTAAGTGGTGTTTTATAACATGCTTGTTATCATGTTTGAATTACTTAGTTAATTTTGCTCTGATTACTCTATATGCTTTCTGGTTAGTGATTGGGGCTATGATATAGTCCATGCAATCGGTAACAGGCTTGAGTTCGTGGCTGAGATTTATTCACCACTTAAGATGGGTTTGACGAACCCGAGTCGTACTAAAGTTATCGGCGGTGGTTAGGCCACACAGAGTGGTTGCGCACTTCATGTCGCTCAACTCAACCTGTGGTCGTGCTAGTCAAGCTCGTCAAGTAAACCGATCTGCCGATGTATGCTCACCATGTATGGAAGCCTCTGTTTGAGCCTATAGTTCCCAACTCACCAGTGAATCCCACTTAACCTTGGTACCTTGATCCGCTAAGACGCATGAGCCGGGCATGGTGGTATGGGACACCGTGGTCAAGCTGTCGGCCTACGCTGGGGCGATGTGCCTCCCCGTAGTGACCAGTGAGTAACCTAGACTCGTGAACCGAATACGGTGGTATGGGATATTGTATTCGAGCTGTCGGCCTACACTGATAAGGTGATGGGGGAGTGGTGTAACGATTACGTGTAACAGCCCTAGTAACCCTTTGTAGTGACCTCGAGCATACTTTAAATCTGCGGTGAGGCGACGAGTCTCCCCATAGTAAACAGAGTATAAACTAGGCTTGTATTGATAAGGTGATGGGGGAGCAGTGCAACGAGTGTGTGCAATTGTAATGCCCTGAAAATCAGGGGTCGAGCAAAGCTCAGCTCCCGAGTTTCAATGCATCACTTATGCAACATAGATAATGATGATTATGATGAGAGCATTGAAACATGAATGGGCTTATACCAAAAACAGCATATCATACTCCAGAGACAGTTAAATTTACAAGCGGAAGACTATGATAGATATATAAATTATATAAACTGTGGTGAGTCTCCAGAGTGTGATAATGTTACCAGGTTAACTATTTACAAGTACGATTCCAAAATGTACCAATTGAGGAAGTGTAATGTCTTCTATCCCAAATACTATAGCCCCGTCAATGCAATTCCAGGTCTTCATAGACCCGTCAGAGAGTTACATGTAGGAGAATTCCTCCTCAACATCATAATAGTAATCCGGCTCTGCTTCACAGCATCGCCATCATCTGAAACTCAAACAAATCTAGTTGGTGTGTACAACACCGTCCCGTAACGTGGGAGTGAGTGATCAACTCAGTGAAACAGTAAAGCATAGGTTAACATGTTATCAAAACAGTCAAGCAGTAATGATAAAGCAGTACATTCAACAATTCTAAATACTCTTATTAATGCAAGTATGAATGCAGTCATGATGTATGCCCTCACCACACACTCCCTCGTGCGACACCATCTTACGTTCGCGGCATGCTTGCATTCCTCAGTGCTCCACATCTTCCAGGCATATGCAATGCATGATGAGCACGATTACCGAGTTGTTATTAGTCCATTTCAAACAGCAGTATTGGGAAACTAAGGTACCTCCCTTGTATCATTCCCAAACATGATCCATTCTAGGGTCGTCAAACCTAGATAATTTCATATGATATTATGGTTAGAGAGGCATCGCGGAGGCATCGCAAAGGGCTCGTCACCCGTCAGCACAGATACAGATCTCACTGTATGTGTCTCAATTACTGGCCGTCAGCTCGAATACAGGTCTCACCGTACTCGGATCAATCGCTAGCCATCAGATCGAATACAAGTCTCACAGCACTCGGCTCAACTCATGCTCTAGTTGCTGTGAAGGACTCATCGCCAATCATAGACTGTAGAGTATACTCAAAGATACTACGAAGGGCTCGTCGCCCGTCAGCACGAATACAGGTCTCACCATATTCGGCTCTCCCTGTAGGTGTCGACAGCTCGAATACAGTGTCCCATACCACCGTATTTGGCTCACGAGTCTGGTTGCTCAATGGTCACTATAGGGAGGCACGTGGCCCCAGCATAGGCCGATAGCTCGACCACGGTGTCCCATACCACCATGTCCGGCTCATGAGTCTTAGCGGATCGAGATACCATAGTTAACAGGGTTTCCACTGGTAAGTTTGGTACCTTAGGTTCAAGCAGTAGCGTCCAAACACGGTGAACATACATAAGACAGATCGAGTTACTTGATGAGCTCGACTAGCACGAGCACCCGTTGACTTGTACAACATAAAGTGCATAAGCACTTCGTGTGGCCTAACCACTGCCGACAAGCAACGCACGACTCGGGTTCGTCAAACACGTCCTACGTGACGAATGAATCTCAGCCACGAATTCGATCCCATTACCGAATGCCTGGACTATATAATAGCCCCAATCACGTTCAATTACAGATAGGTAAAGCAGTAATGGATCAAGATTCAAATCATACAATCAAAGTCTGATAACATCCGCTTAGGGCTGTCAGGGCTATTGCACAAACTCGTTACACCACTCCCCCATAACCCTTCACAGCACTTATGGAATACAACATAAACATGAATTTAAACATATGCATTACACAGATAAAATCATATAATCAGTTGAGCATGTTATGAAGTACAACATAAGCATGAGTTTGTACATATTCAATTCCTAATCACACAGATATCTAAAGAAATCATACACATAGTTAAAGAAGTTGAGAATCATATCTCAACACCCTTATACATTATAATTTACTAACTACTACTCATTCAGACATTTCAACAAACACTTTAAACTACATACATCAACATACATGACATATGTTGATCACATAGGTATTAGGCCAAATCCTTTCACTAGGGAGTTGCCCCAATTATAACACGTGTGCACCCACAACGGATAAACATGGTAAGCATGAATCTAAGTTCCATATTCATTCATTCATTTCCACGAATACTTGGGCCACACATTGTAACATATATAGTGTATATTGGCCGTGGTGTGGTTTAGGGCGAATCCTTTCGTCAAAGGGATATCGCCAATACAACAATCATATATCCATGACAATTAGTCATGGCGAGCACGAAAGAGAATTCTATATTCATTCGGTCATTTTCACAAACACTTAGAATACACTATTTTTTAACATACATAGTGTATACTAGCAAAAACATGTATTAGGGCGAACCCTCTCGCCACGTAAGTATTTTATCCATACATAATATATTCATACAGCAAATAATCATGGCAAACACATTTCTAAAATTTATACGTGTACGGTACTTTCTACAAATACCTAGAATATGTAAAATTCCATATTCTACGTATTTAATCGAAATGGAAAACAGACAACACTTTGTACATGTACAATTGCATGCAAATCATGAATCTATCATTATCTGACATTGAAAGTGTTGAAAACCATAACCTATACATCTAAAGTCCACACCTTTTGTCGTAGAATCGTAACGGAGTCGATGAATTATCTAAGCTTTAGTATACGACAGTTTGGTAACCTATAGCATGCTTTCAATTAGTTATTTCATAACATACAACTATCAAAACCCTAAATCAGATTAAGGTTAGGGTTTCTTACCTAGAAATGAAGTCGGAATCACCAGAAAAGCGACTAGATAGGGGTGGTTGTGCTTGCATAACGGCAGGGAAGCATGGCAGGGAGATCCTCCCACAACTCCCACACTTTCTCTCTTTTCTCTCTTCTCAATCTCAAATTCATATGGCTGAATGAGAGAGGGTTTTAAGGTCCTTATATAGCCTAAAAACTCACCAAATTAGACTTCAGGTTAAGGTATAATTAAGTTATAGCCAAAGCGAGGCTGTTTCAGCTCAACGGAGGACTTGTAGCGGCTCCTTTTTTGTGTGCAGTCAGACTTAAGCTCACTAACATTGGATCTAGGTTCAGCTGAGGTTTCATTCCAGTCGGGTTTCCAGATCGCACGTGGTGGACCAGTTTCAATTCAACGGTTAGTGGATCTCGATCGGAGATTCCAAGTACATGGATATGTTTGGGGAAATATCCCTGATCCGAGGATATAATTTGGCCTGATTCTGATGGTCTGGTTGCTTAATACTGACTTACAAGCGACAAGTCTCAGATTTCATAAATTTGTATTTTATTTATAATTAACTTCACATTTCTCACACTCCCCGCTCCGAGCTCAAGCGAATAGCGCTGGGACACTATTTGGGTTTGATTTCCAAGATGGTTGTCAAGCCCAGCAAGGCAGTCCTAATTCCTTAACTTCGTGTTAATTGAACTTCCGATGCGCGGTCCAGATCTGATATAGAGTTTCAATGTGCTCCTGAGAGCAACTGGGTAATGATATTGATCCGAGTTTTTAGGGTAACCTAACGTCAATGATTCTACAAGTTTTAGGCCTTACAGATCATATTTAAAGTGGATCAAACGGATTTCATAGCTAATCTAGTTTAGCACTTAGTTACTTTGTCAAATTTCTAAAGGATTTAGTCCTGTAAGATTTCTATCTGAGGTGGTACTTGGGCCTTTATAGTTTGTATATAAAGTGATCCAAGTTATACTACGTAGCTAGTTTAAGATAGTACCTAGGGTGAATGTATTTAGAAAAATTGAAAGAACGAGGTGGTGAAGGGTGGGATTTGTGAAGGAAAAGGGTTAACAAGAGATTTTAGATTATAGGATTGGGTTCTGACAAGTTAATAAGGTGTTAGGAGCGACTCATTGCCTAAGGACGTCTAATTCCAGGTTAGCAAAAATTCGAGATGTTACAGCAACAGCCCTAGCAGCCCTTTACAGCGACCTAGAACTGCATCATCGTATGAGATTATCTAGGACGGATGACCCTAGAATGGATCATTGTTTCAGAATGATATAAGGGAGGTACCTTAGTTTTCCAATACTGTTGTATGAAAAGTGTAAGTGTTATGGTCTCATGCTTCTTTGGTTGTCAAATTTGTGATGTGTCAAAACATCTATCTGTGTCCTGTGCTTGTATGATGATTTATATGAATTCAAGACACTGCATAAACACTTCAAGAAGCTACAAGTTGAACTTTTCAAGAAGCTACATATTGAAGTTCAAGAAGCTACATGTTGAAGTCTCAAGAAGCTACAATGTTGATGTTCAAGTCTTAAGAAACAACTCATGACTTCAAGACTAATAAGCAATGCATGAAGTAGTTGTTATGCTGATGAAGATCTCAAGTTTGAAGCTACAACAAGTTCAAGATCTCAAGCCTGATATGGTTCAAACAATCTACATTCGTTGAATGGTTGAAGTTCAATGTCCATACGACATGATTCAGGTTTGAATGACCTTAGGTTGACCCTTTAAGTAGGTCACTTTGGATACATAAATCAAATATTTATTTTACATAAGTTTGGTCTATTCTACGACCACCCTAGCTCTTGTTCGACTGGGCCCCTGGCATTGGTTCGACTAGTCCAAGAAATTCCACGACCAGTCCTAAGTAGTTGAAGATTTTTCAGAATTTTTGGTACGCCCACGACCAGTCCTGGAGGTCCTTCGACCGGTCGTAGGTGTGGCTTCGACTCGTCCACGACCAGTCGTGGATCTACGACTCAAAGTCCAGCAACATAATCTATGGTCCTACGACCAGTCGTAAGGATCTACGACCAGTCGTAGGTGACCCACGACCAGTCGTGGAATGACTTTGAGAGATCGCGCCTAATTTTACAAAAATCTGTTAGAGCTATGACCAGTCGAAGGTTTCTAAGACCAGTCGTAGGAACGATTTTTGCTTCTATAAATTGAACACGAAATTCAGAGTTTTCACACTTCAACTCTATTCAATTTAAGAATTTTCAAGTGATCACTCTGAGATAAGTCTATGTTTATTTTAAGCTACATTGTGCTTATTTAATATTCCTTTTTGCTAGCTAATTTAATTTGATTTTGTTTCTATATTCCAATCTTATTTGAAAAGAGGAATTATCTTATTCCTTCTTCTTGGAATCAAAATCAAATATAGCTACGCCCAACAAGTTAAATCTAAAATCTATTTGAATTTAGAACCTTATGATTATGAGTATTAGAAATTGAACTTTGACATTCAATCATCTACTCCGATTGGTTCTACCGGGCTGCTAGGAAAAGGAGAAATCCAGGTATTTTACAATTCTGTAAAATTCATTTACTTTTGGTTTTGTTTGAGGTTAAGCGAGAAAAATCTCAGATCTTGGTTTTGTTTGAGGTTGAGCGGAAAAATCTCATTGTATTGGTTGTCTCGAGGAAAACCAAAACTTCGAAAAGAGGGTTTTTGAATTGTGTAAGCCCAAGTGAAAAAGACACAATTGTAAAGGTTTTTGGTGAACTGTGAAAACCTATTCGATAGTGAACGCTAATATCCCCGTGTGAGGATATTAGAGTGGAGTAGTCGTGTGGTGTTGAAAAAGCAGTTGGTGTACACACAGTGAACCACTATAACTCTTTGCCTTATGGATTGTATGCTTGCTTAATTTTCATATCTTTATCATTCGATTGTGTGGAATGTACAAGTGGATGTGAATGTTGTAACTATTTACATTTCAAGCAAGTGTGGGGATTGTTGTAATAATTTAGATCTATACTTCTGCATTTAATTTCAATTCCTTGCTATTTCATTTACTTATATTAAAATTGAGTCCTTGATCCAAAAGAGGTTCTAGAAATAAGGTTGTCCTACCATAAGCCCTTGTTTATTATGGTGTAAGGTTGTCCTTAGAACTGAATTTGTATCAATCTCTCAATACTTATTTATCAAGGTGATTTATAATTTAGCATTGTGAATTGATTCATATTGTAAGGATATTGGTTTACTTTATTTCTGCTGATTTTATTTTAAATTTGGCATAGTCCTATTCACCCCCCCTCTAGGACATATAGCTTGGCCTTTTTCAAGTGGTATCAGAGCCTAATAGCTCATTTTTGTTGCTTTTTATTTGGATTTATTTCCTGAGCTAACGATCTAAGCTATATAAAAAGATGTTAAATTTTGATAGCCTTTCAGTTACTAGGCCTCCACCTTTTGATGGTTCCAACTATGCCCATTGGAAAGCCCGAATGAGGATCTTCCTCAAATCAATGGATGAAAGTGTGTTGCAAGCCACAGTGACTGAATGAAATCCTCCTATCATGGAAGTAACTGGTGTTGATGGTTCAAAATCTATGAAAATTACACCGTATTACCAATGGACCACACTTCAGAAAAATGAGAGTAGTGCTAATGCTAAAGCACTAAATGCAATCACTTGCGCACTATCACCGGATGAGTTCAAAAGAATCATATCCTGTGATACTGCAAAGCAAGCCTGGGATATTTTAGAAATGACACACGAAGGTACATCAATTGTCAAGAAATCTAAAGTCCAACTCCTCACAACTAAATTTGAAGAAATTCATATGGAGGAAAATGAAATGTTTATGGACTTTTACACTAGATTGAATGACATTGTAAACTCAATGTGGGGTCTTGGCGATAAGATCCCAGAAAGTAAAGTGTGTGCAAAAATACTACGCTCTCTTCCTGAACGGTTCAATTCTAAGGTAACCGCAATCCAGGAACTTCGTGATACGGATAATATGAAGGTAGAAGAATTAGTTGGTTCTTTACAAACCTATAAATTAAGTTTTAAAGCTCCTAAAGGTAAATCTATTACTTTGAAGTCATCTAAAAGTATTACTCAAGAAAATTCAGATTCAGAAAAGTCTGAAGATGATATGGCCCTTTTGGCGAAAAAGTTTTATAAGATTTTCAAAAGTAAGAAAAGAGTCGACTTTCAAAAGACAAATGAAAAGAAACGTTCTAAACCTAAGTCTAAAACTTGGAAGTCATTGAAAGATAGTCAATGTTACAACTGTCAAGAATATGGGCATCTAGCAAACAAATGTCCTAAAAAGGACAGATCCAAAAGGAAGGGTATGTTGGCTACTTGGGATGCGTCTGATTCTGAAGCCTCTTCTGAATCAGAAAATTCAGAAACCGAGTCGGGTAGTGAACTTAAGGCCCTTATGACTCTAGCCAAGTTTACTTTTTCAGATCACGATGATTCAACAAGTGAAGAAAATTTGGATAGTGATCATGAAAATGATGAAGATCCTCAAGATGCTTACAATGCCTTATATAAGGAAAGTTGTAAAATTGCTGTCAAACTTAAACTTCAAAAAGAAAAGTTTTTTAAACTTAAAGAATGTTTTGAAACCCTTGTTTTAGAAAAATCTCAAATTTCAGGTTGTTTTGAAAAATCAAAGTGTGATCTAGAATTCAAAACCTCCCTAATTGAAAATTTGAAATCTGAAAATGAGAAACTTAAAAATGAAGTATCTTCTCTTCTGAGTTTGAAGGACACATGGAGATATGCCCTAGGTGATCCAAAATTAGAAAAATTATTATTCAGATCAAGAAAATGTGGCGATCGATCCGAGTTGGGCTATGATAAAACACATCTCCTAAATGAAGAATACTCCTTCCAATTTTGTGAAAGGAGAGACTTCTAACTCAAAAGGAAAAGGTACCTAGTCAAGTTTTTTTCTAAAAATACAAAAACTTTTCAAAAACACAAAGCAAAACTATATAAATTTCAAAATCGATTCAAACCCACTATTTGAAAAAAATTGTTGATTTACTTAAGGAGCTATTAAAATCTAACTCAAGAGGTCACTCTTACAACTATAAACAAAAGAAGACCAATTATTCTCCTAAACCTAAAACAAGATCAAATGGGTTCCTAAGGTTGCCCTGTTTGGTTGCTCACACCGCTTTCAAAGCTACAAACCATTCGAAATGGTACCTAGACGTGGATGCTCCAGACATATGACAATGCGACAAAGCACTATTCACCGATCTTAAAGATATGACTGATGGGTCACCACATTTGGTGATGGTAGCAACTGCAAGATAATTGGCAAAGGTACGGTTCAACTCTATAACCTTCCCTTATTTAAAAATGTTTTATATGTTGAGGGTTTAAAACACAACTCGTTGAGCATATCTCAAATATGCGATAACAACCATAATGTTAAATTTTCTAATCAAGGTTGTGAAATTATAAATGAAAAGGGTTCCGTAATATTAAATGGTCGCAGAACTTCAAAACCGCTATATAGTAAGCAATGGTAGCTCATTCAATAAACGTGCTACATGGTCCATACCGATGAGACAATTATGGCATAAACGCCTTGGACATGTACACTATCGAAATTTATACAGATTGAGCAAAAGTGAACTAATTAGAGGACTACCTAAGATGCAAAAGTAGACAAGATTTGTGGTGAATGCCAAGATGGTAAACAAACTAGGAGCTCTCACAAAAAGGTGAACTCCAATATCACCACAAGACCACTGAGTTTGCTCCACATGGATCTTATAGGACCAACAAGAACGGAAAGTCGAGGTGGCAAAAAGTACATCTTAGTTATTGTAGATGATTATACAAGATACACTTGGGTTTCATTCTTGAAAGATAAATCGAAACCCTTGATGAAGTGAAAAGATTATAAAACGGATTCAAACCGAAAAATGTTCTCAAGTCAAGAAGATCCGTAGTGATCATGGATCCGATTCGAAAATAGCGGTTTTGAGAAATTTTGTAGCGATCAGGGAATATCGCATGAATTCTCTGCACCTAAAACTCCTCAACAAAATGGAATTGTCGAGAGGAAGAATAGAGTGCTTCAAGAAATGAGAAATGTTATGTTAAATAGCATGAAGCTCCCTAGAATCTCTGGGTTGAAGAAGTGAATACAGCCTGCTACATTATTAATCGTGTTTATATTTGTAAATCCAATAATAAAACGGCTTATGAAATGTGGTTTGAGAAAAAGCCTTCTGTCAAATACTTTCGAGTTTTTGGCAGCAAGTGCTATATGTTGCGTGACCGTGAAAATTTGGGAAAGTTCGACACTAAAAGTGATGAAGGGATCTTTTTAGGATATTCTTTAAACAGTCGTGCATATCGTGTTCTGAACAACAGGACCGGTGTGATTCAAGAGTTAATAAATGTTGTGATTGACGATCTTTTGAATACACCTGTCCCTAGTTCAGATAATGATGAAGTTCTTATACTTGAAAAACAAGAAATTTCATCAAGTGAAACTAATCCAGAATTAAGGACTGTTAAAGATCATCCAACTTCTCAAATACTTGGAAACCCTCTCACCGTGTGCGCACTCGTAGACAATTTGAGGACATATGTAACTACGTATGCTTTACATCCCAGATTGAACCTAAGTTAACGTAAAAGAAGCACTTTCGGATGAAAATCGGATTCTTGCGATGCAAGAAGAACTTAATCGATTTGTCGAAATGATGTCGGCACCTTGTTCCTAGACCTAAAGATAAACATATTATTGGAACAAAATGGATTTTCAAAAACAAATCCGATGAACTTGGAAATATTATTCGAAATAAAGCAAGACTAGTTGTACTGTGGGTATACACAAATTGAAGGTATTGACTATAATGAAACATTTGCTCTCGTAGCTCGTCTTGAATTAATCGACTTTTTATCTCCATTGCATGTTTTAGGAAGATTAAAATTTACCAAATGGATGTAAAGAGTGCCTTTCTGAATGGTGATTTACATGAAGAGGTATATGTTGAACAACCTACTGTGGTTTGAAGATCCTAAATTTACCGATCATGTGTATCGTCTTAAGAAGGCTCTCTATGGTCTCGAAACAAGCTCCCAGTAGCATGGTACGAATTTAAAACCGACTAAGTTTTTACCGAGTCATAATTTTCGGATGGGGTGTGTTGATAAGACGCTCTTTGTTAAGAAACATAACGATGATATTCTAATGGTTAAATATATGTTGACGATATTATTTATGGATCAACCTGTACTAACATGACTGTTGAGTTTGTAGATTTGATGAAGTCTAAATTCGAAATGAGCATGGTTGGAGAATTAACAAATTTTCTAGGGTTGCAAGTAAAACAACAACCTGATGGAATTTTTATCTCTCAAACCAAATATGCTCAAAGTTTAATTAAGAAATTTAGATTTGAGAAAGGTAAAAATTTTGATACTCCTATGAGTACAACTTTGAGACTCTCAAAAGACTCTACAGGTAATGATGTGGATCCTAAATTGTATCATAGTTTGATTGGTAGTTTGCTTTATCTGACTGCTAATAGACCAGATATTGCTTTGAGTGTTGGTATTTGTGCTCGTTATCAATCAAATCCTAATGAATCTCACTTAATCTTTGTTAACGGATTATGCGATATGTCGCAAGTTCTACTAAACCGGGTCTCTGGTATCCACATGAGACTAATGTTCAATTAGTCTGCACGCAGATGTCGATCTTGGTGGAAAACATTGATGATAGGAAATCAACCAGTGGTGGTTGTTTCTACATTGGAAATTGTCTTGTTTCTTGGTTTAGTAAGAAGCAAAGTTCTATATCGCTATCAACAGCTGAGGCTGAATACATTGCTGCTGGAAATGCATGTACTCAACTTGTTTGGATGAAACGAATGTTAGTTTATTATGGAATCACTCAGGATTCTATGATTTTATTTTGTGATAATTCCAGTGCAATAAATATCTCTAAAAATCCAGTTCAGCATTCACGTACTAAGCATATTGACATTAGATTTCATTACATTCGTGAATTAGTGGAAGAAAAATTAATATATTTGGATTACATTCCAACCGAGACTCAACTTATGACATTTTCACTAAACCGCCGACAAAAGCGAGGTTTAATAAATTAAAATTTGATCTCGGTATGTGCAATTTAAATTGATTTTACATGATTTGGTGTATCATAATGTACATAACTATGATGTTTTATTTGCTTGAATTTGAAAATTATTTAAAAATTTTGTAAATTTTGAGTCGTACTTCGAATGGGATCGTGAGTGTACACGACCGGTCGTGCTACGACCGGTCGAACACTTACACGACCAGTCGTGAAACTCGGGATTTCACTTTATTTTGGGGATTTTGACTCTTCTTCTTCATTTCTTTTTACTCTCCAACGGTTCTATCTACGACCGATCGAACCCACCTTCATAGTACTTCAAGGTTAGTGGTTCTTTTGCAGAATCTTGGTATTAGTGTTTCAAATCTCATTCTTATGGAATCTATTTGGTCTTTCATTGCAAGTTTGGGGTTTTATCTTGAAAAATCTGTTTTATTTAAACCTCATTTCTTCCAACTTGTTGTTTCCTTGAAATACTTCTGTGAAAATGGATGCTAGAGGTAAAAAGAAAACTACTCGAGGTCCATCTTCTTCTAGATCAGCTTCTATTGTACAACGTCATCTTCGCTCTCCCGAAAATGATCCTTCTGATGCTCGGGATTTGCGTATGTGCAATGTTATTGTTGAGCGTCATGTTAATATTAATCACATTGCTTCATTTGGTATCCTTCCTCTGTTGGAATCTGTGGGATGGGATAACATCTTACATTGGGGTGGAGCCGCATACCGGTCCATTGCCCAATCCATGTTTGCATGTATCTGTGATTTTTCTCTTGAGGATTTTACTTTTAAAGTTGATACTCAAGAAGGATTGTTTTTAGTGGATCGACATTTGATTGCTGACGTTATGGAAATACCTGTCAATGATGAGAGCATTCCAATTCATATTTTACATGATAGTCTCTCAGAATCTGAACGAAAAATGCTTACTAGAGATTTATGTAATTTGGATGTTCATTGGACTCATAAAGGTCATGTACTTCCCTCAAGGTATTTGTTACCTGCATTACATAGTACTTCATAGGATATTCATCTCAAATCTTTATCCACGTTATGGTAATAAACCGAACTCACTGCTTTCATGGTTCGTGTTTTGCATTCTGTAGTCTCTGGTGCAAAAATATGTCTACCCTCTTTAATTTGTCATTCCATTATTTTGTCTCGTCACCATCCTGGTCATAGTGATATACCCTTTGGTTATTTATTGACTATGCTGGCAAATCATATGCTCGTAGCTATGCCTACTAGAGAAAAACCCATCCATCATCTCCCTTTTAATAATTCCAATCTTAACAAGATGAATTTAGAATTGGCTGATGGCCAAGTGGATGCTGGTAGCAGTGGTGCTGAAGCAGGAAATGCTCAAGCTAGTGATCTTCCTGAAGACGTGAATATGGATGATTTATTTGAAGAACTTGAATCAGACTCGGCTGATGATCCTGATTTTCAGCCTTCTGATTTTGATGAAAGATTGAATTCCCTTCAAGAGCAGGTGGCTCAAATTCGTGTTACCCAAGACACGCAATTTTCATATTTACGTAAATATATGAGGCGGATTGCTAAGGGTTTACATAAAATTGATCCTTCTAATCCTGCACCCTCTTCTGGTTCTGACTAACTTTTTGATGGGTCTGTAATATTTTTATTTACTGAACTTTTCGTGCTTACTAACTTTTTGAATTATGCACTATGCTTTCTTGAATCAACTCCTATTTTCTTTTTTATTAATGCTCTTCTTCCTTTGTCATTTTGTGTCAAAAAGGGGGAGAAGAAGTTTTGGAGGCTTTTTGATTTATTTGCATTTAATCTTTATGATGTGCTCCTATTACTCAGGCTATTACTCAGGGGGAGTTAAGCTTCTCAGGGGTAGTTATGGGAGAATGATGCTAGTTATTACTTATCATATCTATATAACTGTGCATGCTTCTCTATTGTGAACCTGTTGTGTTTGTACTTCTCTTATGTCTATTGGAAGTATTATTACTTGGGTGTTTTGTCACAAATTTGACAAAGGGGGAGATTGTAAGTGTTATGGTCTCATGCTTCTTTGGTTGTCAAATTTGTGATGTGTCAAAACATCTATCTGTGTCCTGTGCTTGTATGATGATTTATATGAATTCAAGACACTGCATAAACACTTCAAGAAGCTACAAGTTGAACTTTTCAAGAAGCTACATATTGAAGTTCAAGAAGCTACATGTTGAAGTCTCAAGAAGCTACAATGTTGATGTTCAAGTCTTAAGAAACAACTCATGACTTCAAGACTAATAAGCAATGCATGAAGTAGTTGTTATGCTGATGAAGATCTCAAGTTTGAAGCTACAACAAGTTCAAGATCTCAAGCCTGATATGGTTCAAACAATCTACATTCATTGAATGGTTGAAGTTCAATGTCCATACGACATGATTCAGGTTTGAATGACCTTAGGTTGACCCTTTAAGTAGGTCACTTTGGATACATAAATCAAATATTTATTTTACATAAGTTTGGTCTATTCTACGACCGGGTCCTAGCTCTTGTTCGACAAATTCCCAGCATTGGTCTGACTAGTCCAAGAAATTCCACGACCAGTCCTAAGTAGTTGAAGATTTTTCAAAATTTTTTGGTATGCCCACGACTGGGCCCCTGGAGGTCCTTCGACCGGGTCGTAGGTGTGGCTTCGACTCGTCCACGACCAGTCGTGGATCTACGACTCAAAGTCCAGCAACATAATCTATGGTCCTACGACCAGTCGTAGGTGACCCACGACCAGTCGTGGAACGACTTTGAGAGATCGCGCCTAATTTTTCAAAAATCTGTTAGAGCTACGACCAGTCAAAGGTTTCTAAGACCTACCATAGGAACGATTTTTGCTTCTATAAATTGAACACGAAATTGAGTTTTCACACTTCAACTCTATTCAATTCAAGAATTTTCAAGTGATCACTTTGAGATAAGTCTGTGTTTATTTTAAGCTACATTGTGCTTATTTAATATTCCTTTTTGCTAGCTTATTTAATTTGATTTTGTTTCTATATTCCAATCTTATTTGAAAAGAGGAATTATCTTATTCCTTCTTCTTGGAATCAAAATCAAATATAGCTACGCCCAACAAGTTAAATCTAAAATCTATTAGAATTTAGAACCTTATGATTGTAAGTATTAGAAATTGAACTTTGACATTCAATCATCTACTCCGATTGGTTTTACCAGGCTGCTAAGAAAAGGAGAAATCCAGGTATTTTACAATTCTGTAAAATTCATTTACTTTTGGTTTTGTTTGAGGTTAAGCCAAAAAAATCTCATTGTACTGGTTTTGTTTGAGGTTGAGCCAGAAAAATCTCATTGTATCGGTTGTCTGAGGAAAACCAGAAATCTCAGAAAAGAGGGGTTTTTGAATTGTGTAAGCCCAAGTGAAAAAGACACAATTGTAAAGGTTTTTGGTGAACCTGTGAAAACCTATTCGATAGTGAACGCTAATATCCCCTGTGTGAGGATATTAGAGTGGAGTAGCTTTCTGTGTGGCTGTTGAAAGACAGTTGGTGTACACACAAGGCGAACCACTATAACTCTTTGCCTTGTGGATTGAATGCTTGCTTAATTTTCATATCTTTATCATTCAATTGTGTGGAATGTACAAGTGGATGTGAATGTTGTAACTATTTACATTTCAAGCAAGTGTGGGATTGTTGTAATAATTTAGATCTATATACGCATTTAATTTCAATTCCTTGCTATTTCATTTACTTATATTAAAATTGAGTCCTTGATCCAAAAGAAGTTCTAGAAATAAGGTTGTCCTACCATAAGCCCTTGTTTATTATGGTGTAAGGTTGTCCTTAGAACTGAATTTGTATCAATCTCTCAATACTTATTTATTAAGGTGATTTATAATTTAGCATTGTGAATTGATTCATATTGTAAGGATATTGGTTTACTTTATTTCTGCTGATTTTATTTTAAATTTGGCATAGTCCTATTCACCCTCCCTCTAGGACATATAGCTTGGCCTTTTTCAAAAAGGACTAATAACAACTCGATAATCACTTTCATAACATAGCACTGCATGTGTCTGGCATTGTGGAGCACTGAGGGATGAACGCATGCCACGGACGTAACATGATGTCGTATGAGGGAGCATTGGCGAGGGCATGCATCATGACTACATTCCATACTTGCATTAATAAGAGTATTTAGGAGTGTTTGATTGTACTGCTTTATCATTACTGCTTGACTGGATTGATAACATGTTAACCTATGTTTTATTGTTCCACTAAGTTAGCTACTCACTCCCACATTACGGGACGGTGTTCTAGACACCCACTAGATTCTGTCTTAGATATAGGTATCAACAAGACCAGGAGGTTGAGCCTGATTACTATGATGATCAGGATGAGTTCTCTTATATGCAGTTCTCTAGAGGCTTCGCTTAGGTCATTCAGATGACGGGGCTAAAGGGTTTATTATTATAGTTGTACCACTTTTTTTGGCATTTTGATTTTGAAACTAATACATATATATGGTGAATCAATAAGGTGTTCATACTCTGGAGACCGATTGTGACCGTTTCTGACTTTATATACATTTATATATATCTTTCAGTCTTTCGCTTGTGTTTTATAACTTGATTTGGAGTATGAATTACTGTTTTGGTATAATCCCACTCATGATTATTGTACTAACATAAACAACATTCAATCATAATCATTTATGTTGCATAAGTGATGTTTTGGAACTCGGGTGTTGAGTTGCTACTCGACCCTCAATTTCCAAGGCATTACAAGTTGGTATCAGAGCATGATTTCGATTAAACTGTGAAAAGGTCAAGCTATATGTCCTAAAGGAGGGGAGTGGTGAATAGGACTATGCCAAATTTAAAATAAAATTAGCGGAAATAAAGTAAACAAATAGCCTTACAATATAAATCAATTCACAATGCTAAATTTTAAATCACCTTGATAAATAAGTATTGAGAGATTGATACAAATTTAGTTCTAAGGACAACCTTACACCATAATAAACAAGAGCTTATGGTAGGACAACCTTATTTCTAGAACCTCTTTTGGATCAAGGACTCAATTTTAGTATAAGTAAATAAAATAGCAAGGAATTGAAATTAAATGCAGAAGTATAAATCTAAATTATTACAACAATCCCCACACTTGCTTGAAATGTAAATAGTTACAACATTCACATCCACTTGTACATTTCACACAACTAAATGATAAAAGATATGACAATTAAGCAATCATTCAATCCACAAGACAAAGAGTTATAGTGGTTCGCCTGTGTGTACACCAACTGTTTTCCAACAGCCACACAGAATGCTACTCCACTCCTAATATCCTCACACAGGGATATTAGCGTTTCACTATCAAATAGGTTTTCACAGTTCACCAAAACCTTACAATTGTGTCTTTTTCACTTGGGCTTACACAATACAAAACCCTCTTTTCGAAGTTTCTCGGTTTTCCTCAGACAACCAAAATAATGAGATTTTTCTGCTCAACTCAAACAAAACCAAGACAATGAGATTTTTCTCGGCTTAACCTCAAACAAAACCAAAAGTAAATAAACTTTACGTGTAATTGTAAAATACTGGATTTCTCCTTTTCTTAGTAGCCTGGTAGAACCAATCGAGTAGATGATTGAATGTCAAAGTTCAATTTCAATACTCACATTCATAAGGTTCTAAATTCTAATAGATTTTAGATTTAACTCGTCAAGCGTAGCTATATTTGATTTTGATTCCAAGAAGAAGGAATAAGATAATTCCTCTTTTCAAATAAGATTGGAATATAGAAACAAAATCAAATTAAATAAGCTAGCAAAAAGGAATATTAAATAAGCACAATGTAGCTTAAAATAAATACAGACTTATCTCAGAGTGATCACTTGAAAATTCTTGAATAGAATAGAGTTGAAGTGTGAAAACTCTGAATTTCGTGTTCAATTTATAGAAGCAAAAAATCATTCCTACGACTGGTCTTAGAAACCTTGGACTGGTCGTAGCTCTAACAGATTTTTGAAATATTGAGCGCGATCTTTGAAAGTCATTCCACGACTGGTCGTGAGTACCCTACGACTGGTCGTGGGTCACCTACGACTGGTCGTGGGTCACCTACGACTGGTCGTAGGACCATAGATAAAGTTGCTGGATTTTGAGTCGTAGATCCACGACCTGGTCGTGGACGAGTCGAAGCCACACCTACGACCGGTCGAAGGACCTCCAGATCGGTCGTGGGCGTACAAAAATTTCAAAAAATCTTCAACAACTTAGATCGGTCGTGGAATTTCTTGGACTAGTCGAACCAATGCCATGGATCGTCGAACAAGAGCTAGATCGGTCGTAGAACGTGACCAAACTTATGTAAAATAAATATTTGATTTATGTATCCAAAGTGACCTACTTAAAGGGTCAACCTAAGGTCATTCAAACCTGAATCATGTCGTATGGACATTGAACTTCAACCATTCAACGAATGTAGTTTGTTTGAACCATATCAGGCTTGAGATCTTGAACTTGTTGTAGCTTCAAACTTGAGATCTTCATCAGCATAACAACTACTTCATGCATTGCTATTTAGTCTTGAAGTCATGAGACTTGAACATCAACATTGTAGCTTCTTGAGACTTCAACATGTAGCTTCTTGAAGTATTTATGCAGTGTCTTGAATTCATATAAATCATCATACAAGCACAGGACATAGATAGATGTTTTGACACATCACAAATTTGACAATCAAAGAAGCATGAGACCATAACACTTACAAACTGGACCTGGGTTATGGTCACACGACGTACGCTAACCCATTTCGATATAGGAGGGTGCGAGAAAATGTAGAAACAGTTGTAGGTGTCCCAGTTTTGCCAATCGGCGAAGTTCACTGAAATTAGTCATTTTGTTTGAGTCTGTACTCAACCGTGATCGCACGAGTCGACCCCAAAACAATTATAGACCGTCAAACGATGGGTTTAGATCATAACTCATCCCATCCCAGCCGTTAAAAGTTGGTAAATACAAGTATGTATCAAAAACTTCCCGAAACGACTCAAAACGGAGTCGTGGGCCTACCCACGCTAATCTAGAGGGACCTAGGGTAGGACCCAAACCTTTTTGGGGCCTAGGGGGCAGGAGGTCCTCCCCCAAATGGCAAGACCTCGCCAGTTAATGGGCACGGCCGGGTGGGCCGCTCGGGCCGATCGTGTTCGAGCCTAAGGTGGCCCACTGATATGTGGGGTTTCATTTAAAACCCCTCAAAAGTCACCCCTTCTTCACAAATCACCCCTCCAAGCTCTCATTTTTCTTCAAGGTTATTGTTTTCTCTCTCAAACCTCCCCTCCAATCACCCATTCTATCATTTTCTGCCACAACCCAAACACCTCCATTGTTTACAGCCATACCTACCCCCCTACCCTTTTCATTCTCTCTCATTTGAGCTCCTACATTCTCCAGTTGAGGCTCAAATTCATGGAGAACTAAAAACTCCAGCCATATTCCCCCTTTTCTTCACTTTTCATGGCCCTCTTTGAGTTCATTGTGGCCATTTTCTCGATTTCCACCATCCTTTCTCTCATGAGAAAGAGAAAAGGGGCTGTAGATGAGGCCGGGCCTAGTCACCCTACGCGTTCAAGGAGGTCTAGAGGCGCCGCCGTGAGCACAAGCGCCAATCGGGAGGATCTTGATCCCCGGGCTCCTGCTGGAAGGGCTCTGTTGGCGGAGCTGTCTCAAGGAGTTTATGAGGACCGTAGGGTCCTTTTTGAAGCCCAGGTGGATGGGCGGCTTTTTGGGAAATATCTGTTGTTCGAGTTCCTAGAAGGGGCCCATTGGGGTCAACTATTTGATGACGAGTCTCGCGCTAATACGAGCACTGTCCGAGCTTTCTATACCAACATTCACGAGCCTACGCTTAAACCCCTGCAGTTCCAGATCCCATATGGAAGGGATTGGTTGGCTACAATTGATGTCAGATTGATATCTCAGCTTCTGAATGTGCCCTTTGGCGAGGTGCATGCTAGCAAGCTGAATCTGAGGAGTGCACGTGAAAGGGATCATCGCACACATTTATTTGGTGGCCGACTAGTCCAGTGGCAGCCGAACAAAAGTCTTCTAGCGACCAATATGTCTAACGACTTCCGTTTGCTCCATCACATCTTCACGTTCAACGTCTACCCTAGGTTGAGCAATCGCAGTGAGTGTACGTGCCTCATGGTAGATTTCCTGTATCAAGTGGGGTAGAGAGCGAACCTGTGTGTGCCTACGTTCATGTTGTGATAAATAATCAATATTGCACGCTCTGTTAGAAGGACTGATTCGCTCTCCTTTAGCTGACTCATATGCAAGATTGCCCGTGAGTTTGGCTATAGTCTTGGGGCAGAGATGTCGGTGTCGATTCATCACATTGGCGAGACTACCCTCAACCAGATGGAGATCAGGCCACAACAACGCCAAGCTCGACTTGAGGAGAGCGATGATGAGACGGAGAGCGAGGAAGGAAAGAGTGAGGAAGAAGATGGAGCTGAGATAGAAGAGGAGGAACAGGAAGAAGAAGAAGAGGAAGAGGAGGCCCAAGATACAGAGGAGAGCTCACCGCTTATGGCACCAGAGCAGGACGCTGATCAAGCTGCTAGGGATGCTCGTATAGCCTGACTTGAGGAGGGTCAGGCTGTCCTACGTCAGGACATTATGGATCTTTGAGGCCTCGTGAAACATCAGTACAAGAAGGTGACTTGCACCTTGAAGTCTATCCCATGCTGCTTACAGGATAAGGGTGTCCCTCCTCCATCGCTAGACTCGGATGCTTAGTCATCCATGCCGGCATCTTGCAACTAGTTTTGGTTACTGCTTTAGGATATGTTTGTGTTTTCATGTTGATAGGCCTAGTAGTGTAGTCGTGGTAACATGTTTTAAGTGTTTGAGGCTTTGGTTGTATTAGCTCACATGCATCTTCTGTCATGATTCATGTAACTCTGTATTTCATATATTGTGGCAATTTTGGTAAATGAAATGCATGCGGGCTCTTTTGCTATGAAGTGTGTGGAATGCTTAAGTGATTGTGTATTGTGTTGTTATGCTTCATCTTACATGTGTTACACCCTATGTTGTATAGGGCATGCCATGAAAATATACGCGGAGCATGGCACACCTCACACTCACTGATACAATGGACCAGGCTCCTTCCCACAGAGATGGTCGTATGGATCCTGGTTTAAGCATGGATCGTGAGACTATACCTGTGTCTCAGCCTTCCACTGGTCCTACAGCTGGACTACCACCTTATACACCACCGGTTCGCGACCAGAACTGTGCGTCTTCCTCGATACAGTATGTGCCTCAGCCTGCCCCACCTACTGATAGATTTGAGCAGATGATGATGTTGATGTAGCAGCAGCACCAGCAGCTCTTGACCACTATTGCAGGGGCCTTATCTCAAGGTGGGAGTGCGACTCCACCTTCACCATCTGTACGTCCTGCTGAGATTGTAGAGCCTTCTGCTCAGGCTGAGGATGTGCCTTCGCCTGCACCTGCTGCATACCCTACGGGAAATTTAGGTACTAGTGGCCTTCTCGAGCGATTCCAGTGCTTAAGGCCTTCTACTTTTATGGGTTCTCACAGACCCGAGGAAGCTGAATATTAGCTAGACCGCATCTCCAAGATGCTACGGATGCTGCATTGTATCGAGTCAGATCAGGTTGAGTTGGTCACCTTTATGTTTGAGAAGGAGGCAAGTATATGGTGGGATAGTGTCCTACGGATAGTCGCAGTTGGCTAGGTATGGACTTGGGCAGCTTTCGAGTTTCTTTTCCACAAAAAGTACTACCCTCAGACCTACCGACATGAGAGGGAGAATGAGGTCTTGTGCCTCAAGCAGGGAGGCATGACAGTTACCGAGTACAGGCATCGATTTACTGAGTTGGGAAAATACGTCTCTACGATACTTGCTGACGAGCAGATGCAGACATGACGTTTTTCTGAGGGCTTACGACCTGACATTCGGTCGAAGATGTACTGTGTCAGCATACCCTCCTATGCCAAACTGGTACATATGTCTATGCGGGCAGAGCAGGATGTACAGTGACTGACACGCTCTCGTGGCCCTATGGTTACTAAGCCACAACCAGATATTCAGAGCAGGCCATTCCTCGGTAAGAGGCCTCGTATTGACTCTCCTCCCAGGATTGCGGCGCCAGTAGTTCCGATTAGGCATCCAGGTGTGACCTGTTCTTACTGTGGGAAACCGAGTCACCCTACAGAGAGTTGCTTTACACGGATGAGAGACAGTGGGTTTTCACCACCGCAGAGGATTGATCGTTCTCGCCCTCAGGCTTTATCGGCTCCACCACTATGGAAAGTACCTGCACATCTATCCTTCTGATCACCTGCACCTCGTTTTATGCCACCACAGCGACCTATGGTGCCTCAGCCCAACCGACCTCAGTAAGCACACATTCATGCACTTACAGCGGAGGAGCCAGAGACAACACCTTCAGCACCTATGGCCTTCGAGGTCATTGCACACGTCCAAGGTATTCCTGTCTTCTTATTGGTGGACACAGGGTTTACTACCTCTATGATCTCATGCACGGCAGTCAAGCGACTGGGTTTGAATACTGCTCCTACGAAGGGAGTGAGGGTCATTACTGCCACAAGGACTTTCTCTGATGTTACTAGTATGTGTGAGGGCTGCCCGATAGACTTAAGTGGTAGAACAATACTAGTTGACCTGATCATCGTCCCCCTAGTTCACTACGACATCATTTTCGGTATGGACTGGCTCACTGAGATACAAGCAGAGATCGATTGCAAGACTAGGATGGTTACAGCCCACGGACCGGAGGGCATGACTTTTACTTTCCCTGTTTAGGTCAATCACATTTCTCGATTGAGATGTTACGCTTCTTCACTGAAGAATATTGATGGTCCGACGCTTGTGGATACGCCCATAGTTCAAAATTTTGCGGATGTATTTGAGATGATTCCTGGTTTGCCTCCTCGGCGCGAGATCGACTTCACCATTGATCTGACGCCTGGTGCGACACCCATTTTATTACCGATGTATCGCATGTCTCCATGTGAGATGGAGGAATTTAGGAAACAAATTGACAGACTGGTAGAGAAGGGATTCATACGACCTAGTGTGTCTCCATGGGGAGCACCTGTGTTGCTTGTTAAGAAGAAAGATGGGTCGTTACAGTTATGTATTAATTACTGCAGGTTGAACCAGTTGACCGTGAAGAAAAAATATCCTTTACCCAGGATAGACGACCTGTTTGATCAGTTGAAGGGGGCAAAGTATTTTTCAAAGATTAATTTACAGTCAGGGTATCATCAATTATGCGTCAGGGATGAAGACGTGCAGAAGACAGCTTTTAAGACCTATTTTGGGCATTACGAGTTTCTTGTGATGTCGTTCGGTCTTACGAACGCTTCGGCCGTGTTCATAAACTTGATAAACCGGGTATTTCGGCCGTTTCTATACCGATTCATCATCGTATTTATAGATGACATCCTGATATACTCCATGAGTCAGGAAGAGCACAAGGAACACTTACAGGTAGTCCTAGGTACTCTGATGAAGAACCAGTTGTTCGTACAATATAAGAAATGTGACTTCTGACAGGAGGAAGTCAAGTCCTGGGACATGTACTGTCCAAGGAAGGGATAGCAGTGGACCTAGCTAAGGTAGCCGCCGTTCAGGATTGGAAGCGGCCTGGTTCGGTTACTGAGGTGAGGAGTTTTCTGGGCCTGGCAGGCTATTTCTGACGATTCATTCGAGACTTATCGAAGATAGTCAGATCGTTGTCACAGTTGACATGAAAGGATCTGAAGTTCGCCTAGAATGAGAAGGTGGAAGCAGCTTTTTAGGTGCTGACGGACAGACTGAGGTCCACCCCTGTGCTAGTATTGCCAGTGCAAGGGATTAAGTACACTATATACACTAACACACCTCGTGTTGGTTTGGGTTGTGTCCTTATGCAGAAGGACAAGGTGATTGCGTATGCCTCGAGACAATTAAGGAAGAACGAGGAGAATTACCTTACACACGACCTTGAGTTAACAGCGATCATATTCGCATTGAAGCTCTGGAAACATTACCTCTACAAAGAGGAGTTCGAGCTTTTCTGTAACCATAAGAGCCTTAAGTATATATATTCACTCAGCGGGACTTGAATATGAGGCAACGCCGATGGATGGAAACCTTGAAGGACTTCAAGTTCGAGGTTTCCTACCATCCTGATAAGGCCAACCTTGTGGCAAACGCATTGAGTCGTAAGAAGGCTATAGCATTTGCGGCTCCACTGATGATAGCCGAGTGAGATATGTTGGAGTTCGTGTGGGACTTCAAGCAAAAAATCACAGTGGAGGAGCCATTAGAGAGTGTCGCACACGTTCGGGTGCGTCCACTTATTGATGACTGGATTATTGAGGCCCAAAAGGGCGATGATCGGTTGTTTGAGCTTCGAGAGTAAGCTAGCGATGATGTGGACTCCGAGTGGCAAGTTGGTGCAGATGGGGGCTTACAATACCGTGGCCTCCTATGCGTCTCAGATATTCAAGACTTAAGACAGGAGCTTCTCAAGACTGCCCACAGATCGAAGCTTACGATGTATCCTGGTAGCACGAAGATGTATCAGGATATGAAGCGGTCGTATTGGTGGGACAATATGAAGGTTCATATAGCAAAGTATGTCTCCCGTTGTCTCACGTGTCAGCAGGTCAAGGCCGAGCATCGCCGACCTCCTGGACTCCTTCAGCCCATGCCCATAGCTGAATGGAATTGGGACTTCATCTCTATGGACTTCATCTTGGGGCTACCAAAGACGAGAAAGGGTTATGACTCCATTTGGGTGATCGTGGACCGGTTGACCAAATCGGCTCATTTTCTCCCTATCAGAGTGACGAACTCTGCAAACGACTTCGCTAGGTTGTACATCAAAGAAATAGTGCGTCTACATGGAGTTCCCGTGGAGATCGTGTCAGACCGCAACACGCGATTCACGTCTATCTTCTGGACTCGTATCTTGAAGCGATGGGTGTGAAGTTGAAGTTCAGTACCGCGTTTCACCCTTAGACCGATTGGCAGACAGCGGGTGAATCAGATTTTAGAGGATATGTTGTGGGCTTGTGTTTTGGACTTCAAAGACAGTTGGGATGACTGCCTCCCGTATGTAGAGTTCGTCTACAACAATAGTTTTTAAGCAAGTATTGGCATGGCTCCTTACGAGGCCTTGTATGGGCGCCCTTGCAGAGCACCACATTGCTCGGTAGAGGTTGGCGAGCGCAGTTTGGTTTGCCCAGAATTAGTACAGGCGACCTCAGAGAAGATCGACATTATCAGGCGTTGACTCCTGAATGCCCAGAGCAGACAAAAGAGTTATGCCGATACGAGGCGGCGACCACTTGAGTTTGAGGTTGGAGATCATGTATTCTTCAAAGTTTTTCCTATGAAGGGAGTCCTTCAGTTTGGGAAGAAGGGGAAGCTTACGCCGAGGTTCATTGGCCCATTTTAGATACTTGATCAAGTGGGAGCAGTGGCATATCGTCTCGCTTTGCCCACACCACTTGCGGGCGTGCACAACGTATTTCATGTATCTATGCTGAAGAAATACATCCTTGATCCTTCACACACCATCCATTGGGAGAAGGTGCAGTTGAGCGAGGATGCTACATATGTACTGCGTTCGACGCGTATCCTAGACAGGAAGGAGCAGGTGTTGCGCAGTAAGGTGATTCCACTTATGAAGGTACTGTGGACGCTCATACAGAGGAGGAAGCTACTTGGGAGACAGAAGCTGAGGTCAGAAAGAACTACCCTCAGCTTCTCGAAGAGTACGAAAAGGTACTAATTTTGAGGACGAAATTTTTCTTTAAGGGGGGTAGATTATAACAACTCGAAAAATCCCGTACAAAGGCCCGAGTACCACCTCAGGTAGAAATCACTCAGGACCAAATCCTTTAGAAATTAGACGAGGATTAACTAGTGTTAAACTAGATTACATAAGAAATCTGCACTAATCACTTTAAATATGATCTGCAAGACCCAAAACTTATGGAATCGTTGGCACTACATGACCCAAAAATCCAGGATCAATATCATTACCCGGCTACTCTCGGGAGCATCACAAAACTCCGTATTAGTTCTGGACCGCACATTGAAGGTCCGAATATTGTGAGGTTATAGAATTAGGACTGCCTTACTGGGCTTGAAAACCATCTCAGAAGTCAAAACTCGATAGTGTCCCATGGCTATTCGCTTAAACCCGGAGCGAGGAGTGTGAGAAAACATGGTTTTCTTTAGAAATTAAATCTAATTTAACTAATCTGAGACTTGTCGCTTGCGGGCCAAATATAAGCAATCAGACCATCGGAATTTGACCCAAATACACCCTCGGATCAAGAAACATTTCCCTACATGTCTATGTACTTGTAACCCTGATCGAGTTTCAGTGACCGTTGAACTGAAACTGGTCCTTCACGTGTGATTTGGGAACCCGACTGGAACAAAAACTTAACTCGACCTAGATCCAAGGTCAGTGAGCTTAAGTCCGACCTTTACCTCAAGGGGGGGCTCCAGAAGTGCTCCGTTGAGATGGAAGAGTCCGTATTTAAACATAACCTAAGTATATCATGGCCTGAGTCTATTTCCATAAGTTCTGGGCCTATATAAGGACCTTAAACCCTCACTCTCTCATCCCATACGAATTTGATAAAACCCTAGGTGAGAGAGAGAGTAAAGAGAGAGAAAGTGTGGGAGAAGTGGGAGAAAGATCCTGTTGCTCTAACTTGCTACCATACGTGCTTAGCCACCACCGTCTAATCGTTATTCCGGCGATTCTGTCTTCATTCTTAGGTAAGAAAACCCTAACCCTAACTTGTTCTAGGGTTTCAACTGTTACAAGTAGCGAGATAGTTGACTTAATTCATGCTATAGGTTCTTGTGTCACCGTAGACGAAGTCTTAGAGATTCTATCGACTTCGCTACGCTTCTACGGTGTAAGGTGCAGACTATAGATCCTTAGGTTATGGTTTTCAATGCTTTCAATGTCAGATAATGATAGATTCATGATCTAAGTGTTATTTCACATGCAAAATGTGATGTTCATTTCGCGATTCAGTTACGTATGCAAATTATGGTGCTTAGTGTATTTTGTGTATATGTAGAAAATACTGTATACGTATAAAATATGAAAGCGTGTTTGTCATGATTAATTACTGTGTGTACATGCTATATATGTGTGTAATACTGACTCGGTGAAAGGATTTGTCCTAATACATGTTTTGGCTAATATACGTTATGTATATTAAATAAGTGTAGTCTAAGTGTTTGTAAAAATGCTTGTATGAGTAAGTATTTAGATGATAGTGCTTAGAGTAGGTGTTGAGATAGGATTCTCAACTACCTTACTGATGTATATGATTTCCTCCATGCAAGTTGTTTAGTTTAATCATTTACTTATGAAATGTATGTGCTTGAATTTCCAGTTTAAGTGGTGTTTTATAACATGCTTGTTATCATGTTTGAATTACTTAGTTAATTCTGCTCTGATTACTCTATATGCTTTCTGGTTAGTGATTGGGGCCATGATATAGACCAGGCAATCGGTAACAGGCTTGAGTTCGTGGCTGAGATTTATTCGCCACTTAAGATGGGTTTGATGAACCCGAGTCGTACTGAAGTTATCGGCAATGGTTAGGCCACACGGAGTGTTTGCGCACTTTATGTCGCTCAACTCAACGTGCGCTCGTGCTAGTCGAGCTGGTCAAGTAACCTGATCTGCCGATGTATGTTCACCATGTATGGACGCTTCTGTTTGAACCTATGTACCCAACTCACCAGTGAATCCCGCTTAACCTTGGTACCTTGATCCGCTAAGACTCATGAGCCGGGCATGGTGGTATAGGACACCGTGGTCGAGTTGTCGACCTACGTTAGGGCGATGTGCCTCCCCATAGTGACCAGTGAGTAACCCATACTCGTAAGCCGAATACGGTGGTATGGGACACTATATTCGATCTGTCGTCCGACACTGATAAGGTGATGGAGGAGTGGTGTAACAATTGTGTGTAACAGCCCTAGCAGCCCTTTGTAGTGACCTCGAGCATACTTTAAATCTGCGGTGAGGCTACGAGTCTCCCTGTAGTAAACATAGTATAACTAGGTCTGTATTGATAAGGTGATGGGGGAGCGGTGCAACGAGTGCGTGCATCAGCCCTGACAGCCCTTTACAGTGACCTAGAATCGCATCATCGTATGAGATTATCTAGGACTGACGACCTTAGAATGGATCATTGTTTGAGAATGATATAAGGGAGGTACCTTAGTTTCCCAATACTGATGTATGAAAAGGACTAATAATAACTCGGTAGCCATGTTCATAATATAACACTGCATGTGCCTGGCGTTGTGGAGCACCGAGGGATGAACGCATGCTACGGACGTAAGATGGTGTCGCATGAGGGAGCATTGGCGAGGGCATACATCATGACTGCATTCCATACTTACATTAATAAGAGTATTTAAGAGTGTTTGATTGTACTGCTTTATCATTACTACTTGACTGAATTGATAACATGTTAACCTATGCTTATTGTTCCACTGAGTTAGCTACTCACTCCCACATTACAGGATGGTGTTCTGGACACCCACCAGACTCTGTCTTAGATGTAGGTATCGATGAGACGCAGGAGGCTGAGCCTTATTACTATGATGATCAGGATGAGTTCTCCTACATGTAGTTCTCTGGAGGCTTCGCTTAGGCTATTCAGATGATGGGGCTACAGGGTTTACTATTATAGTTATACCACTTTTTTGGCATTTTGATTTTGAAACTAATACATATATATGGTGACTCAGTAAGGTGTTCATACTCTGGAGACCGATTGTGACTGTTTTTGGCTTTATATACATTTATATACATCTTTCAGTCTTCCGCTTGCGTTTTATAACTTGATCTGGAGTATGAATTACTGTTTTGTTATAATCACACTCATGATTATTGCACTAACACAAACAACATTCAATCATAAGCATTTATGTTGCATAAGTGATGTTTTGGAACTCGGGTGTTGAGTTGTTACTCGACCCCCGATTTTCAGGGCGTTACACATGGTCCAAACAGACGAGACTGAACTATGGCATAAACGTCCTGGGCATGTTAACTATAGAGATTTGTATAAATTAAGCAAAAGAGATCACTTACATGGGTTACCCAAACTGAAAAGATTGAAAAAATCTGTGGTGCATGTCAAATTAGCAAGCAGATCAGGAGTAGTCACAAGAAAGTGAAATCCTTAGCCATGGCCAAACCTCTAGAACTACTCCGCATGGATTTAGTAGGACCAACTAGAATGAAGAGTAGAGGTGGAAAGAAGTATTTTCTGGTAATTGTTTATGACTACACCAGATATACATGGGTAGCCTTTTTAAGAGAAAAATCAGATACTCTTAATGAAGTCAGAAAATTTTTAAAACATATTCAGATTGAAAAAGAGATATCTGTGGTCAAAATTAGAAGTAATCATGACACTGAATTTAATAATAACAATTTTAAGAAGTACTACAATGATCATG
This sequence comes from Magnolia changhungtana, assembly GCA_030180095.1. NCBI lineage: Eukaryota > Viridiplantae > Streptophyta > Magnoliopsida > Magnoliales > Magnoliaceae > Magnolia > Magnolia changhungtana. Next base: position 2,038,116 of record JASAUF010000150.1, read on the forward strand.
GTATATCACATGAATTCTCTGCTCCTAAAACACCTCAACAAAATGGAATTATTAAAAGAAAAAATAGAATTCTATAAAAAATGAATAGTGTAATGCTAAATAGCATGAATCTACCAAAAAATTTATAGGCTGAAGCTGTTAGTACTGCGTGCTATATTATAAATCGTGTTTATATTATAAAAGTTAAAAACAAAACAACTTATGAATTATGGTTTAATAAAAAATCCTTAGTTAAATATTTTTGAACTTTTGGAAGCAAACGTTTTATATTACGTGACCGAGAAAATTAGGAAAAGTTCAAAGCTAAGAGCGATGAGGGAATTTTTTTAGGCTATGTGCTAAATAGCCGGGCATACCGAGTTCTTAACAAAAGAACTAGGGTGATTCAAGAATCTATAAATGTTGTGATAGACGATCAACAAATCACCTCCACTCCAAATCAAGATGATGATGATGTCAATGTAATTGATATACCTGACTCTTCATCTAAATTAGTTAATACTGAGATAAGATTAGACTAAGACCATTAGACTAATCAAATACTTGGTAACCCTTGTACTGGTGTTCAGACAAGAAGACAACTAGAAAATGAAAAGGAGAGTTAAAGAAGTCCTAGAGAGGGGGGGGGGGGTGTGACTAGGACTATGTCAAATAATCGAATAAAGTATTGAATAATAAATAAATCAGATATCTCAATTGTCTAAGTATTGAAATGGTGATTTTAATTGATTCGTAGGACAACCTTCACTTAAAAAGTTTAGGCAGGACAACCTTATTTCACGTATACTTTTAAAATCAAAATTCCAAACTTTGCACGAGTAAATAAAATTAAATATTACAATCATTCACCATTTCAATTGAAATATAAATACAACCATTCAACCATTCACCACATAAAAGATAAAAACATTCACTACAAACACAGAATTATAGTGGTCTGGTGTGTAAATAACTGTTTTAAAACAGCCACACCTACTCCACTCCCAAAATTACTCTCCACGTAATCTTAGCTTTCACTATGAATAAGGTTTTCTTAGGGTCACCTTAAAACCTGATACAGTTATGATTTTACTGGGCTATCACAAAACAAAACCCTTACTGAGATTTTTAGGCTATCTCAGACAACCTACACTAAGATTTTATGGCTATCTCAGAAAAACCAAAATAAGAATTGAAGGTATACTTATCTTCACCATATAAGACGTTTTAGAAGCTGTAGTCGAGGAACGACTTTTCTTGAATGTTGAATGTTCAATGTTCAGTGATATAGAAAAGGTCTAGGGTTCTATTGATTTTAATTAAGTTTAAACCAATGGCTACTTAAGTTAATTCTCTTAAATCTCAAAGATAGAAGAGTCTTCACTCTCTTTAGAATCAAAATGACAAAGTCTGAGATTAGAGGAATTAAACAAAAGCTATAAAAATAATTTATAAATATTGTTCAATAGCTTGTGAAAAAAAGAACTCTCTCTCTCTCTCTCTCTCTCTCTCTCTCTCTCTTGCAGAAGAATTTTGATGATAATAATTGATATTTTGGATTGAGAGAGAACCTCAATTTATAGGCAAAGAAGTTGAATATTTGACTGGCCTAAGACAGTCTTCGACTAGCCCGAGCACCGGATTCTATTCAATAGATTTTCAGAATTGAGTGGGATAAGATTTATCTAATCTTCAACTAGTTGGAGGACCAGTTCAACTAGTCGAATAGCTCTATTCGACTGGTCGAAGATGCTAAAATCCAAAGTGATTTGCTTATTGGAGTTCAAGCCGAAAACCCTAGGGTTGGTCGAAGATCCGCGTTTGACTAGTTGAATTGACCATTTGACTGGTCGAATTTAGAATAGAAATCAAATTTGCTTCGATTTGTACTAGGACTGGCTGAAAAAACTTAGACTAGTTGAACCAAACCTTAGGCTGGTCGAATTTAAAGCAAATAAAAATATAAAAACTCAAATTAAATAATTTTTGAAAGCATTTAAGCCTAAGGTCTTTCTAGGGTTTATAATACCTGAAATGATTGAACTTCCTTGTCTTTAACTTGATTAGAGACTTGAACTTTTCTATGGAGCTTGATCTTCTACTTAGAACATCAATTGAACTTGACTTCATCTAATCTTTCAAGCTTGATATTCTACTAGAACATTAGTTGATCTTGACTTCATCTTATCTTTCGAGCTTGATCTTCTACTAGTACATTAGTTAATCTTGAGCTTAATCTTCTAATAGATCTTGAGCTTGAACTTTAATGTTGAACCAAACTTGAAGATCACTTGACAAGTTATTTAACAACTAAAGTGTGCTTTAATCATTAAAGCATTTAGAATCCCTCCCTTTGTCAATTTCATGACAAAACACATAATATTATAAATATTAGAATAATGAAGCCTTGTACTCTTGTTGTAGAAGATTTTTGTAGATTTCAAAATATTAATACTACCCCTTAATTAGTACTTCCCCTGTATAATTTTATGAAATAAAACATTCCATAGCATATATAGAATTCCAATTAAACATGACAGGCATAATATAATTCATAAGCATTCAATCATTCTCCAAACAACTTCATATATTCTTCAAATAGAAATAATATGCTTCAAGCCACAACTAACTCTCCTCTTTTTATCACAAGTTGACAAAAGAAGAATCAGATATCTATCAAGTAAAGTAGATAGATAATGAAATAATCAACAAATAAACTTGATAGAAGAAGAAATAAGCATTTGAAGAAGAAGTACATAACAAGGAGATAATTGAAATCAACATATGAAATTGTAAATGTTAGGAAAATAACATTAAAGAGTTTGAGAGAGTCTAAAGAAATCATCCAAGCACAAAAGTAAAGATTAAGTTTACATCTCCATAAACATAAGTTCTTATAAAAAGATAAATTATCTCAATCCGATCCAGATGATGAAGGAGCAGGCATAGATGGGTCAAGTTGATTTGAACTCCGGCTGATGCAATGGAAGTACTTCTTCATGTACTTCAGATTCATCTAATTCAGCAAAAAAGTCATCCATGGAAGTGTCTTCAGGTTCATGTGCTTCCTCCTCTTCTTCACTTTGGCCATGAAGAGGTTTCAGGTTAGTATTATTAAATGGAAGTTCTGATTCGGTGCCTCAGACGATGGAAAGGTGACATTACAATGCAAAGTGAGACAAGTCATAAGGTATGCAAATGGAATAGAACCATGCTTAGGATGCAAACAAAACTGAATAATGATATAACAGAATAAAGAATAAATACAGACTTGAATGCCTTACACAATAGCATGAAGAACTGTAGCCATAAAGGAAGTAAGTTCAAACTTATTCACTGATCTAGGATAAACATTGGAGTAAAAATCTTATGTAAAACTCGATACTTTGGGAGCATTTGGTTAGCAGGGAGGGCATTACCCAACTTCCATTTGGCATTAAAGAGACACAATTTACATGTTATCGCTTGCCTTTCAGTATGGGTCATTTTATCAGTTAAATTTGTAATAGGAATGACATCTTCTGCAACGGTAATTTTAGTCAATACCAAAACAGTATAACAATTAACTGTAAAGGTTCCTTCAATGAATTTAACAATGAATGTGAGATCTTCAAGGGACACATCACAAATGGAAGCATACATTTCTTGTGAAACGGAACGGTAAGTCGTTCTGCTCCAACCAAAAATGCATTCCCAACCAATTTCGATAAGAATTGGAACAAAATCGAAGGAGGCAATGTGATCAAGATTAACTAATCTCTCCATGATTATATCTCTTGTGTGGAAATCCCTAACGTGCTCCCAATCTTCTTTGGTGGCCCGTAAGGTTCTCACACCTAATGGAGTTGATCTATAAGAAGAGCTACCACGGCTCTTGTGTATTGCCGTTCTCTTTGAATGATGCTCCAATATGATTAGCACAAAAAAAAATTTTAAGAGAATGAGTTGATTGAAGCTAGATCAGATTTTGACCAAAACCCACCTCAAAGAGGGTTTGAAATAAAAAAATACAACCCAAAAATGAGATTAACTAGCAAAGATATACCTAATACTTTAAGAAAATTGAAAAAATAAACACTTACAAGCAAGATTGGGTGATGGGTTGTCGAGTGAGGCACCGATTAGTCTAGGAAGATGATGAAAAATGAAATAGAAAAAGTGGCTTTCCCCCTTTTTAAGTGAAATCGCGTGGTCTTCGGCCGGTCAAGTATGTACTCGATTGGTCGAAGGTTCGACCGATTGAGTGTGTACTCCGACTAGTCGAAGATGCATAAAATCTGATTTTTGACTTATTACTATTATTATTTTATTACATAGTTATGCATTTAATCAAAATAAACATAAAACAACAAAAAGAAATGCATAAACAAGATAATTAATTAATTAATTAACAATATACAAACTAATATCATGCTTTAAGTTGGAAAATCTATTTTTGTCGAGCAGTTTGGTCAGTATGTCAAAAAGCTTCTTCTCAGTTTGAATGTATTCAAGTACGATACTCTTATCTTCAAATAATTCTCGAATATAATGGTATCGAATATCTATATGTTTTGTATGAGAATATGGATTGAATTTTTTGAAATATTAATTGTGCTTGAATTATCGCAGTATAGTGTCATTGTGTCTTGCGTAATACCATAATCATCTAGCATTCTTTTCATCCAAATAAGCTAAATGCAAGCACTACCAGCTGCAATGTATTCAACTTCATCTGTCGAGAGAGATACTAAATTTTATTTCTTGCTGACCCAAGAAACTAAACAGTTCCCTACGTAAAAACATCCACCACTGGTAGATTTTCTTTCATTAATATTTCCTACCCAGTCTGCATCAGTATATCTGGTAATTTGTACAGAAGTATCATATGGATACCAAAGTCCTAAGTTAGCAAAACTTGCAACATATCTGATTATCCGTTTAACAACAATTAAATGTGATTCCTTAGGATTAGATTAATATTTAGCACATATTACAACACTAAAAGTAATATTAGATTTACTAGTGGTTAAGTATAGAAGACTACCAACCATACTTCGATATAAACAGTATTCCACACTTTTACCTGATCCGTCCTTTGAGAGTTTAAGAGTTGTACTCATTGGAGTATCAAACTTTTTTCATTCACAAACCCAAATCTTTTTACAAGATTCAAGGCATATTTGGTTTGTGAGATGAACATTTCATCTTCAAGTTGTTTAACTTGTAATGTAAGAAAATAGTTTAGTCCACCAACCATACTCATTTCAAACTTGGATTTCATTAGATCTACAAACTCAATAGATAGGTTAGTGCATATAGATTCATAAATGATATCGTCAACATAGATCTGAACTATCAGTATATGATCGTTATATTTCTTTACAAAAAAAAGTTTATCAACACTGCCCATAATAAAGTTGTGACTAAGTAAAAATTTAGTCAATTTTTCATACCATACCTTAGGAGTTTGTTTCAAACCATAAAGTGCCTTTTTAAGATGATACACATGATTTGGAAGTTAGGGGTCTTCAGAACCCTTCAGTTGTTCAACATATACTTTCTCATGTAAGTCATCGTTTAGAAACATACTTTTGACATCCATTTGATAAAATTTAAATTTCTTATGACATGCAATCGAAATAAATAATCTTATGGATTCAAAGTGTACAACTGTTGCAAAAGTTTCATCGTAATCAATACCTTCTATTTGAGTGTACCCTTGTACAATCAGTCGAGCATTATTTCTGATAATATTACCCATTTCATCAATTTTATTCTTAAAAATTCGTTTGGTTCCAATTACATGTTTGTCGGTGGGTCTGGAAACCAAGTACCATATATCATTTTTAAGAAATTAATTTAATTCTTCTTGCATGATAACTATCTAACTTTCATTGGTAAGCGCTTCATTTACATTGGCCGGTTCAATTTGGGAAGTGAAGCAGATATAATTACAAATATTTTCTAGTTGTCTTCTTGTCTAAACACCAGTACGAGGGTTACCAATTATTTGATTAGTTGAATGTTCTTTGACTAATCTTATTTCAGTATTCACTGGATTAGATAAAGAGTCAAGTATATCAATCACATTGACTTCATCATCATCTTGATTTGGAGTGGGTGTGATTTGTTGATCGTCTATCATAACATTTATAGATTCTTGAATCACTCTAGTTCTTTTGTTAAGAACTCGGTATCTCCGATTGTTTAGAGCATATTCGAATAATATTCCCTCATCGATCTTAGCTTCGTATTTTCCCAAATATTCTCGGTCGCGTAATATAAAAAATTTTCTTCCAAAAGTTTGAAAATATTTAATTATGGACTTTTTATTAAACCATAATTCATAAGTTGTTTTGTTTTTAGCTTTTCTAATGTAAACACGATTTATGATATAACATGCAGTTGTAACAGCTTCAGCCCATAAATTTTTTGGTATATTCATGCTATTTAGCATTACACTAGCCATTTCTTGTAGAATTCTATTTTATTGAGGTGTTTTAAGAGCAGAGAATTCATGCGATATATCATGATCATTGCAGTACTTTTTAAAATTATTATTCTCAAATTTGGTACCATGATCACTTCTAATTTTGATCACAGATAACTTTTTTTCAGTCTAGATACGTTTTAAAATTTTTTTTGACTTCATTAAGAGTATCTGATTTCTCTCTTAAAAAGGTTGTCTATCTATATCTGGTGTAATCATCAATAATGACCAGAAAATACTTCTTTCCACCTCTACTCTCCGTTTTAGTTGGTACTACTAAATCCATGTGAAGTAGTTCTAGAGGTTTGGTCGTGACTAAGGAGTTCACTTTCTTGTGACTATTCCTGATTTGTTTGCCAATTTAACACGCGCCACAGACTTTTTCTATCTTTTTCAGCTTGGGTAAGCCACATAAGTGATCCCTTTTGCTCAATGTAAACAGATCTTTATAGTTCACATGTCCAAGTCATTTATGCCAAAGTTCAGTCTCGTCAGTTTGGACCATGTAACATGAATGATTTGATGAGTAAGACTTATCAATTATATATCAATTCTCAGATGTCCTGCGTCCATTTAATATTACACAACCCTTCTCATTCATAATCTCACATCCGTGATCTAAAAATTTCACACTCTGTTTATTATTACAAATTTGAGATATGCTTAAAAGGTTATGTTTTAATCCTTTAACATAAAGTACATTTTCAAAAAGGAAGTTGTACATTACCTTAGCCTATTATTTGCAATTACTCCCATCTCAAAAAGTGACTGATCCACCATTTACTTCTTTGATATTGGTGAATATCACCTTATCACTTGTCATGTGTCTAGAACATCCACTATCTAATTACCATCTTGAGTGGCTAATAGCTTTGAAAGTTGTGTGGGCTACAAGACACATAACCTTTAGAACCCATTTCATTACGTTTCTAGGTTTAAGAGTATCTCTTGATTTTCGCTACATTTAGGAGTTAGGATTTCTCCTTTTAACTTCAGTTTCATCTGAGTTGGATTTTAGAAGCTCTTTAATCAAGTCCACAATTTTTTCAGCTAAGGATGAATTAATATTCCTTTGATGTTTATAGTTGATGAAATTATTATTTATTTTAAGAACTTGAAAGGGTTTTGAGTTTTTGAAATCTCTTAAAGTCTTAACCTTTAGAGTTCGAGGATTCTCCTCTTACAAAGGAGCAGAATCCTTGGATTTCAAAGAATTATCTTTAATATAACTTAGATCAGACTTGTCATCACATCATTTCGATGAAGTTAACAATTTTTCAAGCTTTTAGTCTCCAAGGACATATTTCCAAGTGTCCTTTGAACTCAAAAGGGAAGAAACTTCAAGTTTTAGTTTCTCATTTTCTATTTTGAGTTTTTGCGATTCAGAAGATTTAAAACTTAAATCTAATTTTGATTTTTTTAAAATAATCAGAAAAATGAGATTTTTCTAGAAATGCTTTTCAAGTTCTTCTTTTAGTTTAGCATATTTTTCTTTTTGAATTTTCAACTTGACAACAATTTTATGACTCTCTCTGTATAGGGCATTGTAACATCTTGAAGATTATCTTCATTTTCATTTTCAGGATCACTTCTGAGATTTTCATAGTTAGATATATTAGAGTTATCTGAAGAAGTGACTCTGTCTATAGTCATAAAGGTTTTCACATCATTTGCATTTGCATCTTCTTGGTCTGATTTATCAGACTCAGAAGTACTTTCAGAATCAGATGATTCATCCCAAGTAGCTATCATGCCCTTTCTTTTAGACTTATCCTTTTTAAGACATTTATTAGCCAATTGTCCATATTCATGACAATTGAAACATTGGTTGTCCTTTGTTTTAGATATCCAAGAATTAGATTTTCTCTTTCTTTTATTAGTTGGTTTTTGAAAATCTGTTCTTTTCTTATTTTTGAAAATTCTATAAAATTTCTTAGCTAACATTACCATATCATCTTCATTTTCTTCAAAATCAGAATTAGTATTATTTTCTTTTGAAACTGATTTAGAAGATTTAAGAGCAATGGACATTGCTTTAGGAGCCTTTAAATTTAACTCATATGTTTGAAGAGAGCCAACGAACTCCTCACCCTTCATAAGATCAGTATCTACTAATTCCTGAATAGCAGTAACCTTATAATTGAATCTGTCAAGAAGAGATCGCAGTATTTTTGTGCAAACCTTGATTTTTGGGATTCCATCTCCTAGACCCCATGTCACGCCCCAAACTCAAAAACCGGGCTCACAAAATCTCTGATCGTCAAATCCGGTGCCGACAGCCTCTGTAGTACCCCATTCTCGGCTCCTGACACCCATATACCAGGTTCCAATCCTGGGATCCTACATGGAGGATTTTTAATATAATTTTGTTCCATAATAAGCATAACCCATGTACAATAACAAGAACACCATCACAAAATCCACTATGATAAAAAAAAACTTGAGTACAAAGCCAGAAAGGAAATACAATGATAATAACAAAAACTCTAGAAGCTCTGGGCACGCTCCTGTTTCTGCTCAGCTATGGCCTAGAGTCACTTGCACACATCAATCATTCATAAGCTTATAGCAAGCTTACAGAGTGGTGAAAGTGTGTGCGCAAGGTAGCAATGCAAGTATATAGTATCAGAGTAATGCGGAAACATGCTAGTAAGTCCATGAATGCTATCAATCGCACCAAGGCTATGCGATGCAAGGCATGAATATTATTGGCCACACCAAGGCTATACGATGCAAGGCCTACATAGCCAATGTCATGTGCAAGATGCAGCTCAAGCATACCAATCCACATATCAATCTAGCTTACCTCTGGAGCATCATATATCGGTACAGTTCTCTTTGGATAATCACCGGGGTCTAGTACACTATACACAAGATTGCCGCCCCACATTGGATGCACAACGATGTTAGCGGAAGAGACCTCACTACCCGCCTGACTAGTAGTCTTCCAATATCTACCCGGCATGTCGGTAGCGGTCCCATTTACGAGCTAGTCAAACTCAACCTAGCAATAACCTTCTCTTTGCGCGGGTAAGGTCACACCCCCTTCAAACTGACCAAGACACAGTGGGAGACGCGGCCTCCTGGTATTCAACCCTCGTGCGCTCATATATCACACAGTCTAGACATTGAAGCATCCTCCATGGTACAATTAAGGTTTGGGGACTTTCACCCTCGGACATCTATGGTATCCAATCCTCGTGCTTTAACAAGTATTTCTGGTATCCAATCCTACCATCCAAGCTATACCTGTGGAGGCCACAGCCCTGATGTCGCTAGGGCATATATTAACCATAACACACAATGCAAGATGCATCAGTCGCATAATCTAGTAATGCATCAATCCTACGTGTATTGTGCGCTAATGTGGGACAACTCTGTCCATCAAGGAGTCCCATAAACAATCCTGCCCAATGGCATATGCAATAGTCAATCATATTTTATAACAAGCACACTGATGATGCGCATGTGCATGTATCATGAAGCTATGCTATCATATACTCATAACCGGTATCGATAATCGGCCTATATACAAGGCGGGGTCCATAGATGGATAGAAGATCCATAATATGAGAGTCAGTCCTCAACTCTGGATATACCAAATCTGATAGCACGGATCCCTCCGTCTACGGTGAAGATGTACTCTCCTCATATCAAGGTTGGGATTAGGTGGCCTACCTATATTCCTAAGGATTTGGAATGGGCTTCCTTCTCCATACATTATATAGCCCGCTAGATTCCTTAGGGGGCCCAAACAAGTCCTAGATGGATTCTAAGATTAAAACAATCCTTCTAACAACCAATGGGGGCCCAAGATCTTGGGTTAACCCAATGTGAATAGATGGATCATGCAAATATCAATGGGGCCCAGTGATTTGGGACAACCCGCTTAGAGAGGGATGAGAATGGGCCTAACAATAGCCTAAGGGAAAGTCACAATGTGGACATTTAACCATCATTGCCTGTACAATGTGGACATTCAACCAACATTGCTCCCAAGGAGTGTCCCACATAGAGCCAAACATATAGTGAGGCCCATGGCCTCACACAAGGGCCTCATATACAACATAATGGGCCTCACACAAGGGCCTAATATACATCACGATGGGCCTCACACAAGGGCCTAATGAAATAACCCATAGCCCTTATAATGGTTGAAAATATAATGGACTTCACTCATATTGTCTCATACATCAATATTGGGCCTCTTGGGTCAGCCCATAGCCTACATACATCAAGGTGGGCCACATAGGGCAGCCTCAAGCCTAGAAAAATATTGAGGTAGGCTATGGCTAGCACATCCAACATGATAAGCCTCTTTAGGCAGCCCATAGGCTCTAAAATATAGCTGGGCCAAGTGCACAATATACCCAATATAGTGGTTTACAAATTAACTCATGTAGTCCACCATAATAGATGGATAACACCTTACCATGGAAATTCTAAGGTTAGATATTCAGCCCATCTGGCCTATTAAACATCTAGAAAATCTGGGCAATCTGGCCCTTACACCATTAGGTGAAAGGTGGTCCTAACAAGGCATCAAAGGGCCCAAAATCTACCCAACACAATGGTGTATATCATACAAGGAGATGGGCCTACTGCAAGAATTTTGGGCAAGCAGCAGTCCAGTCAATCTAGAGGTCTAAGGACTGGACGGCTGAGGGTGAAACATGCATCAAATGGGTCCCATATCCAGGGCTAGACGACGAGGATGGAACACATACACCATGGAAGGTCCCACCATCCAACAGGCTGGTCCTAGTAGGTGGACGGTGTGGATGTACATCATATGAGCCCCACGTCCCTGCCCATGGACGACGTGGGAAAAACACATACATCATAGGGTCCGACATGGGACCCACGGTCAGGGCGGACGGCCTGGATATAACACGGACATCACATGGGTCCCACCGTCCAGCAAGGGACGGTGGACAGCGTGGATGAACATATAAATTAGAGGTGGGTCCACACGTGTGGCCCACCTCAGCTTTGTAAAAAGCTTATATTTGTGTTCTCACATCTCCCATTTAGGCATCCTGGACGTCCAGCGGACGGACAACATAGATGGATTACATCATCAAGGCAGGCCCACCACCTGGCTAGGGACGAATTGCATACAAGGTAGGTCCCACATGAGTGGCCCACCATGGCTTTGATCAAGCTAATATTTGTAATTTCCCTGCCCAAAACTGATTGTCCAGGCGGGATAGCCTTGTTGGATGGTCAGCATGGTTGGGCCCATAGATGGACGGCTAGGCTATAAAATACATAGATCAAGGGGACCTGGTGTTGATGATCATTAAGGTGAGGTCCACATGCACCATCCTAACATAAAAATCCTAGGTAAAATCAAGGAAAAATCCCTCCACAAACATCAAATGGGCCTAGAGAAAAATCTGGACAACAACATGGTGCTGTCCAATTCCGGGCCAAAAGCTTGCTGGAAAAAATAAATAAATATCACCATATGCATCAAGATTAGACCACCTAGATTAACCCCACACACTCAGACCAAGGTCCACATGCATCAGACCATTACATGCAAGACAGGGCAGCAAGGTGGGCCAGCCTGCGTCCAGAAAATGAGACAGCAGGGGCGTCCCACCCTGTTGGACGATCTGGATGTGCTAAGCACATCAGATGGGCCAAGATCATCAGAAAATGGGAGATGTAGGGAGAGAGAGAAGAAGAAGAAGAAGAAGAAGAAGAAGAAGAAGAAGAAGAAGAAGAAGAAGAATTGGCCAATAGAGGAGGGACTCCGCCACTATGAGTCCCTCACATGATCTGCACCATACAATCACATATGGGTCCCATGCATGCATGGGCCCAACATAACATAACAAAAATCTGAGGTGGGGATACCATCCCCATCATGACCTTTAAGAGGTATGGATTGAAGTAAAAACTGTCATGGTGGGGTCCATGGAGAATGGACCCACCATGGCTCATGCGTGCAAGAAGATGGGCCAAAGGCCACATTTACGGGATCATGGAGGATCTCAACCATGGATTGATAGGTCCTTCAAGTACCTATGCAAAGAAAAGAAAGAGATCTAAGGAAGAGGGTAAGATCTAACCCTAGAGAACACCCACCTTCAAATCTCAAGCTCCTTCTTCCACCAATGTGATCCTAGTGGGTCGAGGATCGTTTCAATGGTTGGGATTATCTTTGGATGGTTGGATGAGGGGTATAGGAGCATGCAAGGGCTGGAATTTTGGATAGCTTGGGACGTCCAAGCACTTACTACCATGGAGCAATGGAGAATGGAAGAGGGAGAGAGAGAGAGAGAGAGAGAGAGAGAGAGAGAGAGAGAGAGAGGGTTAGTGGGGTAGGGTAGTAAGGTGGCTAGCCTCTCTCTCCTAACTAGGTATGATTAGGTGTAAGAGAAGCATGGGGGCTAGCAATCATAGGGGTGTAAGAGGCATGGGGTCTATGGGGTAGGATGATGTCATCCTCCCTAGGCTAGTTAGGGTGACATCACCCACTGAATGCCTAGGGAAATGGGCATCGACACCATGGGTCCCACTATGTATGATCAATGGTTGGGATAATGCGAGGGCCAGATCTCACTATCTAAACGTCGGATTAACGTACAAGACGTGGCATTGGAACCACGGCGATGATGCGGTCGTAATAGCACAGGTCTCAGGTTGAGTCGACTCAGGTTTATAAAATGTGACTTAGGGTCACGCACAAATGCTATCTACAGGTCGCAAGTTGCCGAAATTTGATGAGGTGGATCGCGGGATCCTAAGAAATGAAATGGTCACTAGGACATGGGCCTGACACCCAACATGGAATTTACTATGTTATTTAGCTTTGTATAGAAGTCCATGAAAGTTTCATTTTCTTCCATACGAATTTTCTCAAATCTGGTTATGATGATTTGAACTTTTGATTTCTTGACAATAGTTGTTCCTTCATGTGTCATTTCAAGAATGTCCCATGCTTGCTTAGCTATATCGCATAAAATAATTCTTTTAAATTCATCAGGTGATAGAGCGCAAGTTATGTCATTTAAGGCTTTAGCATTAGCATTGCTTTCACTTTTCTGACTAGCAATCCTTAAATAAAATGCAGTTTCTCTCATAAATTTGGATCCATCCTCGGCTACTACTTTAGTCATAGGAGGTTTCCATTTAGTCACACTGACTTGCCACACACTTTCATCTAAGGATTTTAGAAAAATCATCATTCTGGCTTTCCAGTATGAATAATTAGAGCCATAAAAAAGGAGGTGGCCTGATAATAGATAAACTGTCGAAATTTGACATAATAAAGCTCTGGATCTTAACTCAATGAGGTTAATACAAAAAATAGAGCAACCCACTCTGATACCACTTGAAAAGGAGAGCTAAAGAAGTCCTAGAGGGGGGTGAATAGGACTATGCCAAATAATCGAATAAAGTATTGAATAATAAATAAACCAGATATCTCAATTGCTTAAGTATTAAAACGTTGATTTCATTTGATTCATGGGACAACCTTCACCTAAAAAGTTTAGGCAGGACAACCTTATTTCATAAATACTTTTAAAATCAAAATTCCAAACTTTGCAAGAGTAAATAAAATTAAATATTACAATCATTCAGCACTTCAACTGAAATGTAAATACAACCATTCACCACATAAAGTATGAAAGAATTCACTACAAACATAGATATTTATGGTGGTTCGGTGTGTCAACAACTGTTCTAAAATAACCACATCCACTCCACTCCCAAAATTACTCTCCACGTAATCTTGGCTTTCACTATTAATAAGATTTTCTTAGGGTCACCTTAAAACTAATACGGCTGTGATTTTACCGAACTATCACAAATAAAAACTCTTAATGAGATCTTCAGGCTATCTTAGACAAAACCTATACTAAGATTTTATGGCTATCTCAGAAAAACTAAAATAAGAACTGAAGGTATACTTATCTTCACCGTAGAAGACATTTTAAAAGTTATAACTTAAGAACCGCTTTTCTTGAATGTCGAATGTTCAATGTTCAATGACATAGAAAAGGTCCAGGGTTCTATTGATTTTAATTAAGTTTAAACAAATAGCTGCTTAAGTTAATTCTCTTAAATCTCAAAGAAAGAAGAGTATTTCACTCTCTTTAGAATCAGAATAACAGAGTCCGAGTTTAAGGGAATTAAATAAAAGCTATAAAAATAATTTATAAATATCGTTCAACAGCTTGTGAAAAACTGGAGCTTCTCTCTCTCTTGCAGAAGAATTTTGATGATAATAATTGATATTTCGGATTGAGAGAGAACCTCAATTTATAGGCAAAGAAGTTGAATCTTCGACTAGCCCGAGCATCGGATTTTGTTCAATGGAATTTCAGAATTGAGCGGGATAAGATTTATCCATTCTTTGACTGGTCGGAGGCCTAGTTCGACTAGTCAAAGAGCTCTATTCAACTGGTCGAAGATGCCAAAATTTGAACCGATTTAGTTGCCAGACTTCAAGCTGAAAACACTAGGACTAGTCGAAGATCCTCCTTTGACTAGTCGAATAGACCATTCAACTGGGCAAATTTGTAACAAAAATTAGTTTTGCTTTAATATGTACTAGGACTGGCTGAGAAAACTTAGACTAGTCAAACCAAACTTTAGGCTGGTCAAATTCAAAGCAAATACAAGTATAAAAACTCAAATTAAATAAAATTTGAAAGCACCTAAACCTAAGGTCTTTCTACAGTTTATAATACCTAAAATGACTGAACTTCTTTATCTTTAACTTGATTAGATACTTGAACTTTTCTATGGAGCATGATCTTCTACTTAAAACATCAATTGATCTTGACTTCATCTTGCCTTTCGAGCTTGATCTTCTAATCGAACATTAGTTGATCTTGATTTCATCTTATCTTTCCAGCTTGATTTCTATTAGAGCATTAGTTGATCTTGAGCTTGATCTTCTACTAGATCACCAAACTTGAAGATCACTTGACAAATTGTTTTGACAGAATGAAATTTGACAACTAAAGTGTGCTTAAATCATTATAACACTTACAGAAAATATATGTAAGTATGTCTGCTTCACTTCCCAAATTGAACTGGCCAATGTAAATGAAGCACTTACTGATGAAAGTTAGATAATTGTCATACAAGAAGAATTAAATTAATTTGTTAGAAATGATGTATGGTACTTGGTTTCTAGACCTATTAATAAACATGCAATTGGAACCAAATGAATTTTGAAGAATAAAATTGATGAAATGGGTAATATTATCAGAAATAAGGCTTGACAACCTTAGAGGCAATTTTATTTGGTTATATAAGGGTACACTCAAATAGAAGGTATTGATTACGATGAAACCTTTGCACCAGTTGCACGCCTTAAATCCATAAGATTATTTATTTCGATTGCATGTCACAAAAAATTTAAAAATTATCAAATGGATGTTAAAAGTATGTTTCTAAATGGTGATTTGTATGTGGGAGTATATGTTGAACAACCAAAGGGTTTTAAAGATCCTAAACTTCCAAATCATGTGTATCGTCTTAAAAAGACACTTTATGGTTTAAAACAAGCTCCCACGGCATGGTACGAAAAACTGACTAAATTTTTACTTAGTCATAATTTTATTATGGGTAGTGTTAATAAAACCTTATTCGTCAAGAACTATAACGATCATATATTGATAGTTCAGATCTATGTTGGCGATATCATTTATGGATCTACATAGACTTACTTATGTATTGAGTTTGTAGATCTAATGAAATAAGTATGGTTGGCGAACTAAACTATTTCCTTGGATTACAAGTTAAACAACTTGAAGATAGTATATTCATTTCATAGACTAAATATGCCTTGAATCTTGTAAAAAGATTTGAGTTTGAGAATGGAAAAAATTTCGAGACTCTAATGAGTAAGACTCTTAAACTCTCAAAGGATGAATCAGGTAAAAGTGTAGACTCCCGTCTATATCAAAGTATGATTGGTAGTCTTCTATACTTAACTGCTAGTGGACTTGATTTTCTTTTAGCGTTGGAATATGTGCTAGATATCAATCTAATCATAAGGAATCACATTTAATTGTTGTTAAATGGATAATCAGATATGTCGCAAGTTCTACTAACTTAAGACTTTGGTATCTGCATGATATATCTGTACAAATTTCCAGATATACTAATGCAGACTGGGCAGGAAATATTGATGATAGAAAATCTACTAGTGGTGGATGTTTTTACGTAGGAAACTGCTTAGTATTTTGACTCAGTAAGAAACAAAATTCGGTATCTCTTTATACAGCTGAAGCTGAATACATCGCAGCTGCAAATGCGTGCACTCAGCTAATTTGGATGAAAAGAATGCTAGCTGATTATGGAATTACGCAAGATATAATGATGTTGTACTGCGATAATTCAAGTGCAATTAATATTTCAAAAAAGCTAATCCAACATTCTCGTACAACACATATCGATATTCGATACCACTATTGTCACGCCCCAAACTCGGAAACCGGGCTCATAAAATTCTCGATCACCAAATCCGGCGCTAACAGCCTCTGTAGTACCCCATTCTCGGCTCCTAGTACCCATATACTGGATTCCAATCCTGAGATGCTACAAGGAGAATTTTCAACATGATTTTTTTTTGTAAGAAGCATAATCATAAGTGTAAGCCAGACACAAATAATAACATCACCACATATCCACTATAATAAAAAAAGAAGTTTAGAGTACAATGCGGAAGGGGGAAATACAAGATAGATATCAAAACTCCAAAATCTCAACCACACACTTCTGCTCCTGCTTGGCTACATCCTATCGTCACCTGCACGCAACGAGCATGCATAAGCTTATAGAAAGCTTAGAGGGTGGTGTAAGTGTGTGTGCAATATATGTGCCAAGTATATAATATTAGAGTAATGTAGAAATACTGGCAAGTCCATGAATGCTATGCAGAATGCTGGCAAGTTCATGAATGTTATTAGCTATACCAAGGCTATACGATATAAAACCTACATGGCCAAATGTCATATGCAAGATGCAACGCAAGCACACCAGTCCTCAGTTGGATCCATATATCAGTACAGTTCCTCTCCGGACAATCACCGAGGTCTACTAACTCTATGCCAACTTATCGCCCCATCTAATCACACAACTGGGTAAGTGGAAGAGACCTCACTATCCACTTGCTAATATCGGCCTGGCTCGTCGATAGCGGACCCATTCCTTAGGCTGGTCAAACTTAGTCTAACATTATCCCCTCTCCTCGGGCGGGCAAGGCCATACCCCCTTCCAACAGACCATGACATAGTGGGAGACATGGCCTTCTGGTATTCGGTACTTCCGTGCTCATGTATCCACTCGGTCTCGACGTTGGAGCAACCTCCTGGTACCATAAAGGTTTAAGGACTTTCACCTAGGGACATCTATAACGCCGTAAGTCTAGAACCAAAATATTTTCGGTGTCCAATCCTTCCACCACGATATGCTTGTGGAGGCTATGACCCTGATGTCGCTAGGGCGTACAATAATCATGTCACACAAATGTGAGATGCATGAGTCATACTATCCAGTCATGCGACAATCCTTCGCGAACCGCATGCTCATATGGGGCAACTTTGTCTCTAAGGGAGTCCCATAAACATCTCAGCCCAATGACACATGTTATGATCAATCACTCCTCATAACAAGCATGCAAATGATGCGTATGGGCATCTATTATGATGTTCTACTAGGCATATCCAACGATGATGTTGTACTCTCCTATAATCAATAGATGGCCTAAATGACAAACTTATATCAAGGATGGGCCTAAGTACAAAGACTGGTTTTCCTCACCCTCTCCATCATGTAGTAAACTGGGCTTCCTATGGGGCCCAATAAGCACAAGATGGGCTAACATCAATGGGGCCCAACGGTTTGGGGTTAGCCTAATGAGGTGAGATGGGTCATACTAATATCAATGGGGGGGCCCAATGATTTGGGATAGCCCAATAAGAATAAATGGGGAATGGGATTAGTAATGGGCCCTAGGGAGTTTGCAACAAGGACATTTAACCACCTTTGCTCCTAAAGTGCGGCCCGCCATAGAATCTAACATACAGTGGGGCCCATGGCCCTAATACAATCTGGACAATGGATGGGCAGCATGAATATAACCACATACATTAAGGTGGGCCTCTTGGAATAGCCCATATAATCAAAATATATGGGCAACATGCACATAATCACATACATCATAATGGGCCTCATGGGGCAGTCCATGGCCTAGAAAATAGATGGGTAATATGCACATAATCGTAGACATCATGGTGAGCCTCATGGGGCAGTCCACATGCTCCAGAAAATAGATGGGCAGCATATACTTCTCATATAACAAAATGATCTCCAATGGCTGGATGTCCAGCCCATCTGGGCCTGTTGGACGTTCATAAATCTGGACAGCCTAGTCCTCATTCATACAGATGGAAAGTGCGCCTTACAAGGCACTAATGGGGCCCACAATTTCAGAAAATAGAGGAATGGTGCGTACGCATTATACTTCTAATAGGGTGGGCCTCACAAATTTTCCAAAGGGTAATAACATGCAGCAGGTTTGGCCGTTGCTAGACGTCCAGCCCTTCTGGGCCTGCTGGACATCCAACAGATGAATAATCTGAATAAAATACATACATCTTGGTGGACTAAACACATCACAGGGGGCCCCACCAGCTAGACATCATGAATACAACACATACACTAGAGTGGGCCTGCTGTTGGACGGTCAGTCCAGCAGCGTCCCAGGCCATCTAGTCATCCATTGGATGGCTGGACGGTCTGGATATAATATGTACAAGGTGGGCTCCACCTGTAGGCGTCCCACCAGAGGGTGGGCCCCGCCTAGGTGGGCCACAAAGATGGAGAATGGCGTGGATAAAATACAAACATCAAGGTGGCCCTGCAGGGGTTGACGGTCAGCCTTGCTGGACGCTGGCCCAGTTGGGACGTCCAACAGGCAGGCCGTTGGCCTAGCTGGGGCGTCCCATAGATCAATAGCCCAAATACCATTCAATCACATAAGGTGGGCCATAAAACTGATAGATGAAGGGGATAAAACACATACATTAAATGGACAACTAATGGATAGTCAGTCCAGCAACATCTTAGCCCAGATTGGGCGTTAGATTTGCCCTGGGTTGGGCCCAAGGCCTGCTGCACATGGAAGAGATGGGTGGACGGTGGGCATACACCATACCTACAGCAAGGTGGAGTCCACGTGACTGGCCCACCATGCTTGGAAACTAAGTTGATATTTGCATTGTCCCTTCGTCCAGGCCTGCTGGACAATACCGGCAGGTGGACCGTCCATGCCTACTGGACCCACTCCAGGGGCGTCCTCCTCATGGCTGGATGGTGTGGATTCAACATACATCAAGATGGGGTCCACACACCAGTGGGCCACCCTACTCTCATCAGAAAATCATGCTGAAATAGAGGGCTTTGCCCCATCCAAACGATCAGCAATATGGGCCTAGAAACTAGGCAGCAACATGTTGTTGCATGGTACAGCCCACAAATTGCTGGACAGATGGATATACATCACTTGCATCAGGGTTCGGTCCACCTAGATGGGCCACACAACATCCTAATCAAGCTGATATTTGTATTTTTCCATTCATCATGCTTGTGTGGTCGTTCGTCCCATGCAGGCCCAACGGTCAGCAACATGGACGTTGGATGTCCAACAGTTGAGCAGCAAGGACGTCCCTACTATTGGACAGTCAGGCTGCCATGAACACATCAGGTGGGCCATCATCACATGGAAAAAGAGAGAAAAAAATAACGAGAGAGAGAACGACGTGATGGAGGGGATCCGCCACTATGAGCCTCTCTAGGTACAACACATACATCAAGATGGGTCCCATCCTTTTGTGGGCCCTTGAGTCAGCAATGTAAGGTGGGGATGCCATCCCCACCAGAAAATTAGGGGTCTAGATGACCCTTACATGATGGATAACAAAGAAATATCATGATGGGGTCCATGGAGAATGGCCCCATCATGGCACATGCATGCAAGCATAGTGAGCCATTGGCCACACCTAGGGGCCAAGATGGGATCCCTACCATTGATTAGTGGATCCCACTTGCCCCATGCAAGAAAATGAAAAGATATACCTAATAATGCACCCACCTTTCCCTCTTCTTCCTCCCTAGTGGTCCAAGGATCCTAAGAAGCTCCTTCAATGGTGGAGATGATGATCTAAGGGTTGGATTGAGTAGGATCTCAGGTGAAAGAGGGCTGGAAATTGGTCCTTTCTCTCTAGCTTGGGACGTCCAAGGTTACAATGGAGGGAGGTGAGAGAGAATGGGAAGGAGAGAGAGGTATAGGGGTGGAAAGATGTGTTATGATGGCTGTAAGAGAGGTAATGATTATTTTGTAAGAGACACGACATGCTTACCATAATTGCTAGCAAGCATGGGGAGGGTTAGGGTGCTGTCACCCTAGGCTAGGTAGCTTAGGATGATGTCATCCTCATGATGGGTTGTAGAGATTTTTCTCTACTTGGAAATCTAGGGTCCCACAACACGCGATCTGCGACCCGGATTATGCGCAAGTCATAACTCCTAGTCTAGGTATCGGATTGGTGCACAAGACGTGGCATTAGAACTGAGGTGATGACGCGGTCGGGATGACATAGGTTTCGGGTCGAGTCAACTCGGGTTTACAGGATGCGACTTAAGGTCGCGCCCAAATGTTGTCTACAAGTCATGGGTTGTCGAAATTTGACCGAGAGGATCGCGGGATCCTAAGGAACAGAATGGTACTAGGATATGGGCCTTACAGCTCTCCCCTCCTAATAAAAATTTCGTCCTTGAAATTTACACTATCACGTAGAACAAAAGGAAAGAGGAAACATGGCATTATATATATATATATACACAATGTAAAGAATAATCAATCAACAAAGAGATGGGGATAGCGCTCTCGAATCTCAGCCTTGGGCTCCCATGACGCCTCATCAGCACTATGATGACCCCACTGCCCCTTCACTAAAGGAATGACCTTGGTCTAGAGGACCTACTCCTTCCGATCAAGGATGTGAACTTGCTGCTCAATATAAGAAGCGTCCTCGTGGACCTCTAGCGGCTCCCAATCAATCACAGGAATGGTGTTTGACTCATACTTCTGCAACATAGAAACGTGAAAAATATTGTGGATGCCAGACAACTGAGGTGGTAAGGTGAGCCTATAGGCCACGGCGCCAACGCGCCCATTGATCTCAAAAGGTCCAATAAATCTCTAGGCAAGTTTGCCCTTCACTCCAAATCTAACCACACCCTTCATGGGTGAGACCTTGAGATACACTCGATCCCTAACTGCAAACTCCAAGAGATGACGCCGATGATCAATAAAACACTTCTGCCAGCTCTGAGCTATGCGCATCATTTGCCTAATGATATCAATGACCTCCGATGTCTGCTGCACAAGCTCAAGGCCTAGGAGACAGTGCTCTCTAACCTCGGCCCAACAACTGGAAGATCGACATGGTCTGTCATACAATGCCTTAAAAGGAGTCATGCCAATGGTTGCCTGATAGCTATTATTATATGCGAACTCACCCAGGCACAAATGCTCATCTTAGCTACCCGAGAAGTCGATCACGCAAGCTCTGAGCATATCCTCCAGGATCTGGTTGACCCTCTCGGTCTGCGGATGATACGTGGTCCTGAACTGTAAGGCAAACCCTATTGCCTTCTAAAATCTCCTCCAAAACTGAGATGTGAACCTCGGGTCTCGATCGAAAACGATCGAGACTAGAACACTGTGCAGTCTAACGATCTCATTAACGAATAATCTGGCAAGCCAGTAGAAAGGCCAGGTTGCACGAATCGCGAGAAAATGCGCTGACTTCATCAAATGATCCACGACAACCTAGATGGCGTCATGAACACACTGAGTCCTCGGCAAACTCATGATGAAATTTGTGGATACGTGCTCCCACTTCCACAAAGGGATGCTCAATGGCTACAAAGGACCTGGGGGCCTCTGATGACTGGCCTTGATATGCTGGCATGTGTGACATTCGACCACAAAACTGGCGATCTAGCGCTTCATCCCTACCCAAAAATACTGCCTCTTCATGTTGTGGTACATCTTTGTCGAGCTAGGGTAGATAGAAAACCTAGATCGATGTGCCTCGGTCATAAGATCCCTTCGCAACTCTAGAGCATCCAGGACACATAATCGGCCTTTGAAATGAAGTCCACCATTAGAACCAATCTGTCCATCTTACTGACTCTCAGATGTCGCCTCTGCTCAATAATCCTGTAATGACTCGTCTGTTTGCTGAGTATCAATCATCCTTGCAACAAGAGATGGTTGAATTGACAAGCTTAATAACTGAACGATAAAAGAATGCAGACCAAACTCAAAATCATACTCTGCTATATCCTCGAGCATCTTCCACTCCTGAATCATCATATGTGGCACTGGGCCTCGTGGCTGACGGTTAAGAGCATCCACCACCACATTCACCTTGCCAAGGTGGTTCTGAAGATCAAAATGGGGAGAATCTCTCAATAAAATGTGGGTAATAGCTTGTCAAACTAAGGAAACTGCGGATCTCGGATGCGTTCATGGGTTGGCCCCACTGACGCACTTCATCGATCTTCGAGAGGTCCACTGCGACACCCTTGTCACCACATGACTAAGGAACTTCAGCTCTTCCTGCCAAAACTCACACTTCTCCAGATTCGCATAAAGTTGGTGTGCACGAAGCGTCTACAAAGCAATCTCTAAATGCTGATCATGGTCCTCGCGAGTTGTCGAATATATCAGAATGTCGTCGATAAATACTACAACAAACTAATCGAGATATGGATGGAAGGCCTCGTCCATCAACTACATGAATATAGCGAGCGCAGTGGTCAATTCGAAAGACATGACCCAAAACTCAAAATCACTATAACGCGTCCTGAATGCTGTCTTTAGGATACCCTCCTCTTAGACCTGAATTTGATGATAACCGGATCACAGGTCTATCTTTAAAAAGAACTGCACGCCCTGCAGCAGATCAAACAAATCATCGATCTTCGAAAGCAGGTACTTGTTCTTGATCGTGACCCTGTTGAGCTCGGGTAATCCATGCAAAACCTCGACGAGCCATCCTTCTTCCTTACAAATAGTACCCGCGCTCCCCACAGCGAACTGCTCGAATAGATAAAGCCTAACTCACGTAACTTATTTAACTGCTTCTACAGTTCCTATAACTCCAACGGTGCCATACGATATGGGGCCTCTGAGATAGGCGCGGTACCGGGCACGAGGTTGATCTGAAACTCAATATTCCAGTGAGGCGGTAATCTGAGAATCTCCTGGAACACATCGAAAAAACCACAGGCAATCAGCAACTGGTCGATGCTCAAAGCAACTGACTCCTCAACGGCACAAGACATTAGACAAGAAAGTTGCTCGCCTCTAAGCTTGACTATAAACTCGAACTGCGGTATGCTAGGTGTATAGAACGTGACTGTCCTAGCGGAGCAGTCCAAGATGGCGTGGTACTCGGCAAGCCAATCCATGTCTAGGATGATGTCGAACTCTAACATCGGCAACATAAACAAATCAGCAGGCAAGTAAGTCTCCGCAACTAAAACGGGGCAAGAAGAGCAAAATCGGCCTAGCACTGAAGCCTTCCCCAAGGGTGTTTGTTTCGACAAGAAAACAAATGCATTCGATTTGAGGGATTTATTCGATGATAAGAAAGAAAGAATGAGAGGACATTGATCACATTTATTCGGAGTTCATTTACATCCTCGGATTCCCTTGATTTTGAAAATAAAGTACAATAAATTAAAGTAGATAAGGCAGTCTGATGGAAATTTTGGCAGCATTCCGACGCTATTTTAGTTATCTCCTAGGATTAGGAAGAATTATTGAATAGATCAACTAATCTTCAAGGAGATTAGTAATTTTGGCAGTATCTGGCACCTGCTTCGGTCATCTCCTAGTACTTAGGAAGAATTGTTCTTCTACTGAATATTCTCTTTTACACTTGAACGGAAGGAATTTGAAGACTTCAACCATTTTGGTAGCATAACGGCCCTTTATCTTCACAGACTGTAAGGCTGTTTGGTTGCGTGGACCCGCGCAACAGATATCGGTTGCGCGGACTCGCGCAAACCACCGTTGCCTTCTCTCTCACCTTCAATTTCCCTTCTTGCTTTGTTTCCTCTTGAAAATCTTCAATCCTCCCAAATGTAGGAGGGGAGGGGTATTTATAAGCTTTCGCACGTGTGGTACCTCGATTTCGATCCTGTGAGACCCACCTTACATCAATCTTAAACGTTTAAGAAAATCTTCTCCTGAAACCAACTGCGCAAACCCGCGCGACTGATCTTTGGTTGCGCGGACGCACGCAACTGATATCGCTTGCGCGGTCCCACGCAAACAATCTCAAAGACACTTCTCTTTCTTCTTTCATTATTCTTTCTAGTACTTTGCTTTCCAATCTTGTTCTGCTTCAATCCTTTCATCACTTTTTCATGCCTCATAGATATCCCCAGAGCTGGAACTTTACCAAAATACCTAAACTACTCATGGAGCTGGAACTTCACCAAAATACCTAAAATACCCCTGGAGAAGATCAGCACCATGGGATTCTCTAACCACTGCAATATTTTTGTGCCTCAACAGATGCCCCCTCGATCCTTCTTTGATTGATTCCTAAAATCAAATGGAGGATCGATCTTCCTCTGCTCGAAGAACTTGAATGAATTGCAACTGAAGGATGACTGGATAATCATGCTTGCATGGAAGACTAGATAATCATTCTTGACCAGAAGACTGGAATGATTGCGCTTGATCGAAAGACTTGAATGATTACATTTAAATGGAAGACTTAATTGATTCCACTCGAACGAAAGACTTGATTGATTACGTTCAAATGGAAGACTTGATTGATCACGTTCAAACGGAAGGCTTGATTGATTGCGCTCGAATGGAAGACTTGATTGATCACTATCATGCCCCAAACCTAGAGATCGGATTCACAGGAATCTCGATCACCGAATCTGGTGCCGACAGCCTCCACAGTACCCCATTATCGGCTTCTAGTGTCCATACGCCAGATTTCAATCCTGGGATCCTATAAGGAGGATTTTCCAATGTACATTTAACTCATAATAAACATAACCACAAGATTACCCAATTCACAAAGGCAACATCATCATCACATATCCACTAATATAATCATTTGAATACAATGCTGAAAGGGAAATACATGATATTGAAAATCAAGCTCCAGAAGACTGCCTCACGCTCCAAGCTCAACACTGCTACCACCTAACATCGCCTGCACGCATTTATTATGCATAAGCTTATAGAAAGCTTAGAGGGTGGTGTAAGTGTGTGTACAAGGTAAGTACTAAGTATTCAACACAATGCCATCATCATACATGACCGAAAATATAGGTAATCCATAAATGGTACAATATCGAAATAAACAGAATCACTAACAAGATCATGAATTACCAGAGTAAGCAGAAATACTGACAAGAGCAGGGTTTATCAGAGTAAACATAATTACTGGCAAGATCATAAATTATACGATAACAGAGTAAGCGGAAATACGGACAAGTCCATGAATCAATCAATATCACAATACGCAATATAGAATAGCTATGTAGATGATGAGTTATAAAGAGCCAATTATCAAATGTCGAGGATGTGATGCAGTGTGTAATTCCTGATGAGTCCATGACTAGCGTCAATCGTATCTAGACAATATAAACGTAAAAACACAGTAACCCAAAATACCATATGCCATGGATGTAATGTTATATGCGGTGCGAATAGAATGACCATGCCGGAGTGTGAAGTCGGGATGATAGTACGTAGTATCGCAGGCTATGGGGTCCATCACAAGGGACTTCTATCCAAACCAGTCACATACCTAAATTTGGATAGTCAGACTCAATGTGGTAAACTCTTGATCTTAGGTTAGTCGCGCGCCAACCGAAATCTTGGCCATGTGAAGGTACATGTAACAAATAGTTGCGCACCACCAGCTCGAGTGGATAGTGAATGAATGAATGAGTATGCAAATCATGCTCAATAAATCCACATATCAGTACGGTTCCTCTCTGAGAAATCACTCGGGTCTATTACACTCAAAACCAGATTGCCGCCTCATCGCGCGCAACAATGTGAGTGGAAGAGACCTCACTATCCACCTGCCAATATTGGGCCCGGCTCGTCGATAGCGAACCGATTCCTCGAGCTGGTCAGACTCAGCCTAGCATTGCCCCCTCCTCTCGGCAGGTAAGGCCGTACCCCATTCCAACCGACCACGACACAGTAGGAGACGCGGCCTAACGGTATATGGCCCTCATGCGCTCATGCATCCACTCGGTCTAGACGTTAAAGTAACCTTTAGAACCAAGAGGGTTTAGGGACTTTCACCCAGGCATATCTATAGCACCCCATGTAGAACAGATTTCCGGTGTCCTGTCTGGCCATCCACAATATGCCTGTGGAGGCTACGACCCTGATGTCGTTAGGGCACACAATGCAAGATGCATGAGCCATACAATCCAGTCATGTATTAATCATGCGCAGACCGTGCGCTCATGTGAGATAACCTCTGCCTATCAAGAAGTCTCATAATAATCTGCCTAATGACATATGCAATGGTCAACCACATCTCATAACAAACATGCAGATGATGCTATGGGCATGTATTATGATGCTATGCAGTCACATACTCATAATCGGTATTAATAATCGGTATCAATAACCGGTATCAACAATTAGCCTCGACAAAGTGGACATTTAACCAACATTGCCCCTAAGGAATGACTCACACAAAGCCAAACATATAATGGGTCCACGGCCTCACACAAAGGCCTAATATACAACACGATGAGCCTTACTTAAGGACCATATATACACAACGGGTGGGCCCTGTTCATGGGCTTTAAATACATGACATGTGGACCCTACACATGGGTCTCGAATACATCAAATGGGCCATGCATCATGGGCCTAATACATATCACAATGGGCCTTACCCATAGGCCACGAATACATCATAGTGGGCCCCAACTACGGGTCGCATATACATCATATAGGTCTCGACAATCGGCCTCGGCCTCAACAATCGAATTGACACTCGGAATCGGCCTCGATACGTGGCCTCGACAATCGGAATCAGCCTCGATACTTGGCTTCGACAATCGGAATCGGCCTATACAATCAGCCTCGACAAATCAGAATCGACCTCGATAATCAGAATCGGAATCAGCCTCAATCAGCCTCAACAATTGGAGTTAGAATTGACAATCGGCATCGGCATCGACATCGATAATCGGCCTCGATACTTAGCCTCAACAATCAGAATCGGCATATACAATCGGCCTCGACAAATTGAAATCATCAGAATTGGCCTTGATACTCGAAATCGATCAATAATCGAAATCGACAAATCGGAATCGACAATCGGTCAAGGTAATCAGAATTAGCAAATCGGTCATGACAATCACACCGATTGATAGTCAGAATCGGCAAATCGGTCACGTTAATCGAAATTGGTAATCGGTTAAGGTAATCAGAATTAGAAAATCGGTCATGATAATCGGAATCGGCAATCGGTCAAGATAATCAGAATTAGCAAATCGGTCACAGCAATCGCACTGATCGATAGTCGGAATCAGTAAATTAGTCATGTTAATCGAAATCGGTAATCAGTCAAGGTAATCAGAATCAGCAAATCGGTCACGGCAATCGCACCAATCGATAGTAGGAATCGGCAAATCGGTCACGTGAATCAAAATCGGTAATCAGTCAAGGTAATCAGAATTAGCAAATCAGTCACGGTAATCGCACCAATCGATAGTCGGAATCGGTAAATCGGTCACGTTAATTGAAATCAGTAATCGGTCAAGGTAATCAAAATCAGTAAATCGGTCATGGTAATCGCCCCAAATCGATAGTCGAAATCGATAAATCGGTCACGTTAATCGAAATCAGCAATCAGTCATGATAATCAGAATTAGTAAATCAGAATCAGCAATCGGTCAAGATAATCAGAATTATCAAATCGGTCACGGCAATTGCACCGATCGATAGTCGGAATCGGTAAATCGGTCACGTTAATCGGAAATCGACAATTAGTCATGATAATCGGCCTCGATCGCTAACCGGAATCGACAATCGGCCTAACCAAAGGCCTAAGGGAAGGTCACAATGTCGACATCCAACCATCATTGCCCATCAATGTGGTCATTTAACCAACATTACTCCCAAGGAGTGGCCCACATAGGGCCAAACATATAGTGGGCTCATTGCCTCACACAAGGGCCTAATATACATCACCATAGGCCCATACTTGGGCCTCAAATACATTTCATCGGGCGTCATTAAATGGGCCACATACACATCAAGGTAGGCCCCATGATCTGGACGGTTTGGGTGACCTAGATGGCTAGACAGTTCGGATACAACACGTACCTCAAGGTAGGCCACATGTCCAAGGGGCGGACGACGAAGATATACAATACATGCATCAATGGTAGGCCCCACATAAAACCGTTCAGCGATGGACAGTGTAAATATAGAATACATATATCAAGGTAGGCCGCATCGCATAAGATAGACGACGTGGATAACAAATACATCATGGTGGAGCCCATGGCATCGTCTAAACATTGTCTATGTAAATCAGCCCTGTCCAAGCATTGGACAGCACCGTCCAGATATGTGGACGGTGTGGATGAAATAAATACATCATGGTAGTATCCACGGCCCCCGTGGACGGAGCGGATATACAACACACCATTAAGGTGTGTCCTATTGTCCCATGGACGGTATAAATGAAACACATACAGCGTGTGGGACCCACAAAGCTGCTGAAGTCAGACAGCTAACGACCGACCCACAGAATTTGTTGACATCGGTCTAGCAGCTATCTGCTGCTGGATGGACGGCTTGTACATTCCACCAAAGGTGGGTCCCACCGTCCTATAACCTAGACGGTGCGTGGAATATATATCAAGGTGGGTCCCACCGTTACTAAACGGACAGAAGGGTTGGATATACAACAAATACATCTAGGTGGATCCCATATCCGTACAATGGATGGCGTGGACAGAACAGATACATCAAGGCATGGGTCCCACCGTCCAGCCACTTGGACGGTGTGGATAAGACCCGTGCATCAACGCTGGGCCACACAGAATTTGCTGACGTTGCTGGACCCCACAGATTTTGCTGACGCAATGCAGCAGCTAGGTACGGTGGTCCCCACCACTGCTGGGCTCAGTCCAGCACATCCTCAGATGGACGCACTATCGTGATTCTGGTACGGCTGGATGTTTGGTTCAGAAACGGCTTAGAGCCGTTTCTGATCTGAAACGGTAATGAACCGTACTTGGCTAGTTGCTATTATACTTCGTTGTTTCCATTTTTTTGTTGGTGTGTCCTAATTGAGTATTTGATGTTCTTATGTATTACGATTATACTTTATTGTTTTATTTTGAAACAGATGGACGGAATAGATTCTATTAATAACCTCTGAGTGGACCCCACATGGCCCGAAGTCACGTTACTGTATATACTGCAGACTACCGAATATTTTTCCTCATTTCCATACACCAAAACGCCCTAAATCCATCGTTTCCTTACGCCATCGCCATCTGCGTCTCCCTCTCCCTCTCCCTCTCTCAATCTCCCTCAATCTCGCTCTCCCAATCTCCCTCGATCTCCCTCTCTCTCGATCTCCCTCTCTCTCGATCTCCCTCTCCTGATCTCCACCCTCTCTCTCAATCTCCTCTCTCTTGATCTCCCTCTCCCGATCTCAACCCTCTCTCGATCGCCCTCTCCCGATCTCAACCCTCTCTCTCGATCTCCCTCTCCCTCTTCCGATCTCGACTTTCTCTCTCGATCTCCCTCTCACTCTCCCTCCCTCTCTCGATCTCCCTCTCCCTGCAACTTCCTCCAGCCGCACCATCCTGCATGAGAGAGAGCTCCAGTTTCAAACCGTCTTCAGGACTGCTTTTGCCCCTTCTCAAAACCCTAACCCTGACATCCTCGTCGTTGCCTCCAGTGACGGCTCCATCGCCCCCTACTCCATCTCCTCCTGCATCTCCGCACAGGTGAGCTCGATCCCAACCGTTGATCTCATGATCGTATCATCCTTCAAAGAGAAAAGGGAAATGCCCCAAGAAAAGCTCGATCCCAACTTGTGTCATGTGCTTATGTGCGTGTGTGCATGAGGATCTATTTCTTTTACCTTGAATCTGATTGTTGGCATATTGTGTATGTTTTTCTAATGGTAGCAGGGCATGCCTGTTACGTGATGGGGCGAGGATGGAATAACTTGCCTTGCATCGGCAAATTCGATTGCCGATAGGTTGGCATATTGTGTATAATGACCACTACTTTAGTCCATTGCAGCTTAGTTGCAGGATCCTTTTAACTAGATGCCACTCCTGCTTCGAGTCCCTGCTTCAGGCTCTTACTCTTACTCCTGCTTCCCACCTATTTACACTTGTTGACATTTTGAAAGAGGCGCCTCCCTGCTCATGCACCGAATTTGTTTCTGCTTCGCTTCACGCTTTAGTGACTATGTTTTGTAGTGACATTTAAGAGTAAAATAAATAATGTAATATATTAAAAAAATATTGCTTGTATTGATCATCATGCTTATACATTGCCCACTATCTTGGTTCTTAACACCTAGTATATATTTATTTTTATCTTCTTCATCATTTGCTTGTCCCTGACTATGGGGTTTGGGTCATGGTTTGCTTGTCAAAAGGTTTGGCAATGTGCCCACACATAGACCCTCTTCTACTTGCGCTTGGGACTAGCTGGTGTATGACTACCGATGGATTGTTTTATATTTAAAATAATTAAAGATCGTTATTTCAGCCATAACGGCCGATGAAATGGCTCATAACAGATTTTGGCTGCCATTATGACCTGTTATGGCAAATTTCAAACCTGGGGCCTGGGCTTGATTTTAGTTTTGTTCTTCCAGATATATTTCTTAACCTAATTTTCGCATCCTGATATGGTGTCTTCTCAGTTTCTTCATCTTCCTTGCATCAAAGGACGACATGGTATGGTATATAATAAATGATTGTTAATATTACGGTGCTGGTTGTTTGATAATCCTATCATCCTAATACGTTCAAAAACTCCATTGTTATAATTTACTATTGATGTACTATAATTGCAACATTGCTCCTGCCATAAATGGGTCAAGGTTTTCCTTGAGTAAATTTTGGGTAGAGTGATTCATGATAAACATATTTCTGCTCGTATGCTCCTGAGGATATTTTTTTCCTTTTTTTTTTTTGTTGAGATGTAAGTTATGTTTTTCCTTTTTATTTTCAATTGTCAATTCACTGTGTAAAGTGATGTTGATTGGGATTGTTTCATCTCTTATAGATAAGTGCTCTAAAGTGTTACATGCAATCATTTCCATGATGGAAAATTAGAAGCTTAACAACTTTGCTTCTCATAGATTGTCTTTCTCTAATCCAATTCTTTTGCTTGAACTTCTGAACAATTTGTTTATAACCATTCTTCTTCTCTTATGGATGAATGATGTGATGTGTGCATGCATTCTTTTTCATGCTGGGAAGTCAAAAGCTTATATTTGATTCCAGAATGTCGAAGTTTTTTAATAACCTTATCCTTCATTTTATTGTTTTCTTCATTGGTCTTCTAGCATGTTGGTGTTAGAATCTGATCTTTACATGAGCAAGTGGTTACTGATTTTGCAGACTCTTTTATTTTGAAGGGCAAGTCAAAAAAGTCGACCGAGTAAGAAAGCCGGTGCATGCATCCATGATAACCCAAAGGAATTATGGCATACATGATCCAAGGCTTTGTTCAGTATATGCAGGTTTTCATTGATGACAAGTAGTGGGCCCATTGCCAGTCCAAACCACTGTTCTGTTGTGTAAAATGTTGGATGGAGCATGCCAAAAAAATCTCCCGATTGGACCATCATAATGTTTCAATTTGTCGCCCACAAAAGAAGAGAAATACAACATCTATCCACATTCACCTGATAAAAGTCCAATTACTGGTGGTTTGGATCTTCCAATATGAGTTGAGGCCTGGTCCATCCACAGAAAAATAGATTGGATTACTGAAGAATGGACCCCACTTGTCACTATAGAGAACTGCATATATTGTGCAAAGCCTCAGGTAGAATTCTCTTGTACTCCATGACTAAATGATGTTGTAGAACTTGTGATAGACCTATTTAAAAATCCTAAGTCTGCACTTTCCAGAACTATTGTTTACATCATATCATCCATGACGTGGTCATGTTATTTTGCCTTCATGTATATGGCTTCGTCTCATTGTTTTTCCTTAGTGCACCCCTATTGATTTGACATGATCAGGGCAACTGAATGGAGCCTGTTTTGAGATTACATATATTGCTCTATTATTATTATTTGTTATTGTTGTTGTCGTTGTCATCGTTGTCTTCGCTGTCATCGTCGTCATTGTTTTATAGGTATTATTGTTGTTGTTATTGTTATTGTTATCTTATTATTCTTGTTATAGTTTTTTTTTCTTCTTCTTCTTATAGTTATCGTTGTTGCTTATTGCATTGTTATTATTGTCATTATTGTTAGTAGTATTATTGTTGTTATTATTATTTTTGTTGTTGTTGTTATTTTTATTTTGTAATGCTAATGAACTGGTGAATAGAGCTCTACCTGGGCCAGTCATATTTGACCTGCCTAATTATCTTTGACCAGGCCAGCTAGGGGCCCACCTGACGTGCACAACTTAGAGGGCCCCGCACATTCTAGGATGGCTTAGCAAATTCTCTACTTTTCAAATTTAATTTCCATGCATTGAGTTTCTTCATAAAAATATTTCTCTGTTTTAGTTGGGATGTTTCTATAGGCTACAAAAGTAACTCCATTTCCATGACCTCATGAAACTGCCGACATTTAAACTAGTACATCAGTAGAGAATAGAGATGAAGACTGTCACCTTTGGAGAAAGCCATAAATTAGATTAAAGTAAGAGTGTAAGACTGTCAATGCTTTGCTATTTGTCTAGTTTGGTTTTAGAGTTCTCTGCTAGAAATTAACAGGGAACTTCTCTGTTGCACACAAAGTTTGCATGTGTATGGGCTTATCCAAGACATTAATATGGCAGGCCCATCATGGATGGACCATGCCCCAAATCTCCCAATTTGGAAGGTCTTAGCCATCCAATCTTTGGCCCTCTTCTCCTTGAATGTGGATCTTCTTCTTCTCGAATCATGCATTCCCATGCCAACAAACAAAAGGCTAGACATCCAGTCTCCCAAATTGGAAGATCCTAGCTTTACAATCTTTGGCCCCTTTTCCCTTGAATGTGGATCTTCTCCTTCTCAAATCATGCATTCCCTTGCTCTAGAGTTGTCTGATTGAGAAGAGTTTCTGAGCTTGGTCCATTGATGATGGAAGATGCAACCTCACCGATCTGGATCGAACTTTCTAGTGATTCATTACGATCTAGACCATCCATGAGATCTCCCTTAACTTCATCCTACTCAATTTGTCCATGTGGTCCATGTGAGCAGAATGTACAATGTGCATCCATGTGAATAGCTTCTTTGTTTGATTGTACTAAAAACAGGATGGCCATTTAATGTTCTAACTATTACACCCATCTCTTTATATCACATGACATCATCAACATGATTAAATATCTTTCAGTATGTTACTTACTAGAAAAAAAAAACATTTTTTGCCTACTTTTGAGGTTTTTATGCTTCCAATGGCATATTATTTCTATTCTCAGTCCGGACTGTAATTATGGATGATAGGTTATGCTTTAAACTTCATTGATCTAGTGAAAAATGAGAGTTTCATTGATGTAGGTCATACTTGTACAAGGAATGGGTTTTCACTTAATCCATCACATTAAGGCATTGGTTTCTTTTAACAGAAATGTTTATGTAGGTGGAGGAAGTTGACGGTTGGATTTGTCTGGCCTTACATGCGTCAGATTTTGGGTTGTCTTTCTGTTGGACGCTCATCTTGAAAATCAAGTTGCAACACTCATCAAGTAAGTACATGTGTACATCTTAACATGGATCAGTGGTCAGCCTTTCTCTCTCACGCTTGTGGCCCATATGTATTATCGATCTTTTTTAATGTATTATTGATCTTAATTAATAAATTATCAGGCTAAAATCCAATGAACGACTCATTTTTACACACAAGTCTTTGCTTTCGCTAATCCTAATTACAATCATGTGAGCCATGATAAACTCTAATTACATATAGTCTTGGTTAATTTATATTTTTATTACTTCATGTAAACATATTTGTAGTTATACATTACTTTTACCTTTGTTTACGGTTCTCCTTGTTTACGGTTCTATTGTTTAGTTTAATGGATTTGATATTGAATTTGGTATGCTTAATTTATATTTTGTCACTTCATTTATATTCTGTTGAAATTGGTATCAAAACCTTGTTTACGGTTCTATTATTAGGTTAAATTTCTTTAGAACAACAGCCCGTTTGGTAGAAGAGGAAACACCTCTACTGTGCTTTCTACGGCGGTAGCTTCTTTGGAGCACTGCTTTCACGTCGACCTAAGGGTCTAGCGTGGAACTACCAAATCTGCCGTTGAGTCTAAAAAAGAGAGCTTGAGTGTTTTTTATTATTTTAGTTTGTTATCATACTTGCGATTGAAAATGGAAATAAAAAACTTGTTTCATTTCACTAAAGAATGCATCAAAATTTGTTTATTCACTTTAAACACATTTAGTCAGTAGGGTCCAACCATCATTTGAACATCAAAATTGACTTGATTATCTCATTTGTTACAGAATGTTGTCATTAAGTAACAAAGCATGGATGGACAAACATAGGTTAAGTCCAGAATATTTGGATGGACTTATGCATTTTATTGCGTTTACAAAGAACAACGGTGGTGGATTTGATCATTATTCGTGTCCGTGTGTGAAATGTAGAAATGGGAGTGGGATGTTCACTCTTGGAGAGATTCATGAGCATTTGCTCATTAATGGTATTGATAAGTCATACACACATTGGATTTTTCATGGTGAAAGTCTTGCGAAAAGTAACGAGAAACCATCATCATCGACGTTTGATGATCAATCCAATGATGAGTATCCTAGAATGGAGGAACTTGTTAATGATGCATTTAGAAATATTGGAGAGCATGCTGATACTCTTATGGATGATCTTAGAAGAAATGAAAATTGTCATGAAGACCTTGATGCAGAAAGATATAAGGCTTTATTTGATGATGCAAGACAATCTTTATACCCTTCTTGCCCTAGAGAACTCACAAAATTATCGGTTACTGTTGAGTTGTATAGTTTAAAGACACGTAATGGTTGGTCGGATAACAGCTTTAATGATCTTCTTCAATTGGTTAAGAAGTTGTTACCAGTAGAAAACATGTTGCCAGTGAGCACATATCAAGCGAAAAAGATGATCAACACATTGGGAATGACTTATGAGACTATACATGCATGTCCCAATGATTGTATTATTTATTGGAAAGAGTATAAAGATAGACAAAATTGTCCAACATGTCATACTTCGAGATGGAGGTCAGATTACTTGGCAAAGAAAAAAGGCATTAGAGTTCCATCGAAGGTTTTGAGATATTTTCCTTTGACACCAAGGCTACAGAGGCTATACAGGTGTGCATTCAATGTCAAATATAATTTTAATATTATCCTATATACCTTTTGTTAAAAAAATTAATAAGTAATCTTTTTTTAAAAAAAACTTTATTTATAGTGTGCCATGGATAGCGGAGCAAATGACTTGGCATTTGCAACCGAAAGAATATAGTGGTGTTATGCGGCATCCATCTGATTCATCAAGTTGGATGGTAATAAATAATAAGTGGCCAAGTTTTGCTGAAGAATTCCATAATGTGCGTTTAGGGCTTGCAACTGATGGATTTAACCCATTTGGACATCTTAGTAGTGTCTACAGTTGTTGGCCTGTCATTATAGTGCCATATAATCTACCCCCTTCGATGTGTATGAAAAGAGAATTTTCAATGTTAACTGTATTGATACCAGGTCCAAAAGGACCGAGTAAGGACATTGATGTCTACCTACAACCGTTGATTGACGAGTTGAAGAATTTGTGGCTTAATGGAGTGTCAACATATGATTCTCATTCAAAGACAATTTTTAATTTGAAAGCCATTTTAATGTGGGGAATTCATGATTTTCCTGCATATGGGAGTTTATCAGGATGTGTTACACATGCACGATATGCTTGCCCTGTTTGTGCCGAGGGAAAGATATAGCAACACCAAAAGAAAGATGGAGACACCCTGATTAGTAGGACTGAAGTATGGATTAAAACCCATACAAGAAAGGATGGTTCTATTCATAGTAATGCGGCTTCACATGTGGTAATCTTGTTGTCGTAAACTTAAGTTTATAGAATTTAAATTTACTGTCAATATATTACTTATGTAATTGTATAATATTGCAGGAAAAAGTCAAAAAGTTACTTGCTAGCGAAAGAAGTAATTCCCACGATATCCTCAACGATCCATTGACTCAAGTGTTTGGTCCTGATACAAGGGGTCGTGTTCGAGGTGTTGGGACCACCGTTTCCCAATCACAAATCAGGGGGTCTGCTGCAGCTCTTGAAAAAATCTCTTCGTATAAAGGAAAAATAGAAGAGCAATCGTCCACAATTCAAGAGCAATCGTTCAAAATTCAAGAGCTATCTTCTAAAATAGATTTTCTTACAGACCAAATTAGGGGTATCAAAGAGATGATGCAGGTCAATTTTCATTGAAATCCTTTTTTTAAAAAATTTAAATAGTAATAATTTTTCTTCAATTATCGTATATAACACATGGTGTGGAACTTTATCACAGCAGCAACACATGGATTCGGTTCAACCGGAGAATCGACAATCGACTGGTGGACCCTCAGTTGGGAATCATCAATATGTGGAGAGAATGCGGCCATGAAAGTTGTACTCTTGGCGTAAAGAGCTCGTTGCTCAAGGGCGAGTTATTTTGGCAGATGGGCCCCAAATGATTCATGGCAAGCCTCTTCAAGAAGATCTTTACAAGGTTGCCATTGATATCATTATCAAAGGAGACGTCGAATTGCCCGAGCCAGACAGATATCATTCGACTTTAGGCGAAGTTGGAATTGGCTCATTTGTTGCATGACATCATTGCTTTACTGAGTTCACCGATTAGCGACAATAGTCTAATACTTTTTGGACACTTAACCTTTTTGAATTCAGTATATATGTTTTGATTGTATAGCTTACTTGATTAGTTGTTTCTATAGACTAGACATGATAGATGTAATGCGGGTTTGTGACAAATGTGTTGATGGCTTCGATCATCACGTAATGTAAGGAATTATATCACGGATAAAACACTTTTCTTGAAAGTAGACTCTACCGTTTGGCTAACAACTTGTATTGTTGTCGCCTATTTTCGGTATCTCGTATAGGAGAGATTTGCTTCTTGCATCGAGTTCAATATCATGAATGATTATATCTTTGTCGGTTTGTCAATTCAAGAGTTCAATATCATGTTGTTTATCTATTGATCGTTTGGCCTGAAACATCAGATTGCTTGCTGGGTTTTGATTTCTAAATTTTGTGCCATTGAATTGTTCAGGATTGCTTTTAATCCTATCCTTTTCAGGTCTGCCAAGAGTTAAATGTCAAATTCAGAGATCTTTGTTAAATCCTTGGTATGTAGAATCCTGTATCTTAAATGTAGTACCAGTCCCTTTCATTCAAACTCGGTTGACAAACACTTTAATGTTTCGGATTAATCAAGAGCTCAATGAGAAGCCGATCGATCAAGGCCTAGTAAAGAATGTTCTGGATTTCTTTGTGGATATTAGTAAAGGATGTAGTTGTCCTGAGAAAGATATTGATTTCTACAAGGACTTTGACTTGGCAATGCTTGAAGATACCAGTGCTTAGTATTCTCAAAAGGCTTCAAAATGGATTTGAAGATTCCTTTATGGAATATGAGTTAAAGGTCATTCGGCTTTATTAGAATTTTTATAAAGGAAACCTATCTACACCCTGACCCACCATGATCGATGGATGCACCCACCCTTTCTACTTTTGGTTATGCATTGGTACAAAATCATATCTTCTTTCCATTAATAGGAAAGAAAATCGTTGACATTAGCCAGGGTGGAAGTCAATATCAATTCCCTTTAAAAAATGAATGTATGTTTTTAGTACCAGTCAGGAACATGACTTTTTACTCTTTGCTGAAATTCTTAGGTCAAGCAATGCCTGAATTAGGAAAGGGTGTGAGTTTCCCACTACTTGCAGCCTAGCAGCCAGGAGAAATTACTACAGGTGTGTTTTAGTTTATTTGATTCCCTACTATTAGAAAAGGGTCTCTTTATTCTTTATGGGTCGGTATTGCCCTTGGTTGTACATGTATGGCGTTGGGTAGTGAACCATAACATGCGATTCAAAAGAGATGTTTAAAATTCCACTTTAAAGTGTACTTGTTTTTTTTCGAATTTTCGAATCCCTTCTCTCAATTTTCAAATCCCTTCTGTCAAACTTGTTTTTTCATAAAACATGAAAAAAGTTGATTGAATATTCTAAAATTGTGATAAAATGCCTGAAACCTTAATTGAGTTGGGAACAAGCTTAATTTGAAATTTTGCAAGTAGCATTTCATTCATTGCGGTTCTCTGCCCCCATCATAGAACTTGGGAACAAGCTTGTAAAGAGGATTGTTGGATCTGTCCCAAATTTGGATTGTTGGATGTCACAAAATCTG
Organism: Magnolia changhungtana; assembly: GCA_030180095.1. NCBI lineage: Eukaryota > Viridiplantae > Streptophyta > Magnoliopsida > Magnoliales > Magnoliaceae > Magnolia > Magnolia changhungtana. Next base: position 2,077,322 of record JASAUF010000150.1, read on the forward strand.
GTCAATCTTAGATCACTGGACAGTCCATAAATCCGCCCCAAATCTATCCATTTTGGGACAACAAGATTTGCCTTAAAAGTGTACATGTTGGATGACTCCAATGAGCCATAAATCAGTATAATAATTGGATCATTGATGAAACTGGAGTACCCAACTCAGATGTTGGTGGCGACATTGAGGGCCCGTTTGGATACCACCAAATAAGTTAAATTTTCTACTTACAACAGTAGATAACTTATTTGAGATAAGTTTGGTTTAAGATCAATTTCTAGCATTCTTGAACTGATAATGTTGGCTTTAGCCACACATGAAGTTCATTTCAAAGGATCTGTTGGAGACTCCAATCCATTTTTAAGATCTCCAAGGTTAATTACTCTTTCTTCCTTGCTTGTCTCTTTTAGTCGGCTATTCATCTCGAACAGTGTTGGAATTAATACCTATTGAATCAGTTGTGCCAGGGTAGTCAGCTAACAGGCTGGTTCATGGTTACCTAATTCATTGGAGGAAACTTTTATGTTAATTGTGGCCCACTTGATGAACCAACTTGATTCTTCCTATAGGGAATCTACATAGTGGCACCCTTCTTATGGATGGCTTGGTTATTGGATATTGCACTGTTTGCAGTGTTGGCATATGCTGGCATGCACATTAGCTAACTTGGAGGTGCATGTAATCTCTTTCCCTCCTAAACTCTATATACTTTCTCTAATTTCTTTATTCCTTCCTCTCTCTGCATCCATTGAAGTGTGATACTCTTAGTTTTAATTAATGATAGCTATATGTTAAAGAGCTTCTTTTTTTCTTTTTTTTTTTTTGTAAGGATTTAAATAATAATAATCTTGATAACCAAGCAATTCATTACCTTTTGAGGGGTGTTTTTAAGTCAACACGTTGAGAATTAAGCAACTTGCATTAAAGTAGCAGTAGTCGAAATCAATGACGGTGCGACATTACTATTTTGCATTGATATGAATGTCTATTGTGTTGAATGCTACTGTTGGTCTTGTCAAATGGAGTTTGCTTGATTTGTCGGGTGGGTTTGACACAGAGGAAAGTGTCTGCCTCCCATACAATTTGGTTGTAGGTGATTTGTTGGCTTGCAATATCAGGAACTGATGCAATGCACCGAAAATCTCTTAGATTTAGTTGATTGAGAATTGTTATATTTTCTTAATTTGTCTTTTTTTCCCTAAGCCACACTGTCGATGATCTATAGCTGTGATGTCAGTTTCTTTACTTCATTTAGCCGAAGCGTCCATTTTAGTTGATTGCGGGGTATAGGTTATCTCCGATACCCTCAAGTAAGACGAGCTTTTTTCGGGTGGTGGCACATCTTCCATACTGTCACTGAGCCACGTTATCTCCAGTACAACCTAATTGGCACATGATTCCTGGGCATCATTCCATAGGTCACCTAATTGGTGGTTAAAATGCACCATTTTCGCTAATTATTCCTGTTCCTTCGTTTCTCTCGCATTGAATTTGTATTGTGGTGAGAATCCACTGTGAAATGCCACAACCTTCCGCATTTCTTTCCTATGAATTTGACATTGTAGCAATTCTTGTCATTGTCATCCTTTAGGGATGTAATAGTAGATCTACACATAGCACTTAAAGGTCTACTTGGCCATTAAAAATGCAACATTTCTACTAATTATTCCTGTTTTTTTGTTGCTCAGGGTAAACCTACTAGGTTGGGGTTGTCTTTTGACGGATTGAGAAATGCCATGCAATCGTCTAGCCACCTTGGAGCTTTCCAGAGGCTATTTCAAAGGCTTCAATATATTGTCCGATCATGCCAAATGAGAGTTCCCTTGCATTAGCATTGGTGATATTTGCTTCACTAATACTTTTAGGTGAGCTTACTCCTCTTCACTTCTTCCAGTTTGGGCCTGCAATGATGTGGCATGCTTGGATTCTGGTTTCTGAGTTTGATGGGTGCAAGCGACATGATGGTTTCTGAGTTTTTATCCAGTTTGGGCCTGCATAAAAACCACTTGTATAAACGTGGAAAAGATCCTGTGCTAGACATTTATATCTAAGTTAGACACTGGGCATTTATACATTCTACATACACATGGGATACGTGTATGAGATCCTGACCATTCATCTGTTGGGGCCTGCTGTGGATGTGTTATGCCCCAAGAATTGTTTCAGTTGCTCCTCAGTTGTCACTCTGGGATTTCTTACATAGTTGCAGGTGTGCCATTAAGCTATGTACTTTCTCATTATTGGGTTTGCTAAATTCATTTTCTTTCCATACATCGATATCCTTGTTGATTTTTTAAAATGTTTTAATTCTTTCTCATTATAATCTGCCAGGAGCTTTTGATAGCCTACATTTCTTTTGCCATGGTTTTTTTTTTCTTTTCTCCATTTTGTATTTATTTAGTTAAACTGAGGGGTTTGAACACATACTTTTGCCAATATGTGTTGCATTGTATTGCCAATATGTTTGAACACATTTTATACTCTCTTGCAGTATATTGAGGAGATGCTGCAAAAGGTTAAACAAGAAGAAAGGCTCCAATTATCATGTGAATCTCCTGATCACTCTTCCAAGTACATGAATATAGACGGCTGGTCTTCTGATCAACAAGAGCAGTTGCCATCTAGTGATGAGAAGCTCCATGCTGAAAATGCTCTGCGGGAAACTATTCTTCCTACATCACGCAGACTAATTAGTGATGATGCTACTGAATTAGCGAGTAGCATGACATGCCTGAAACCAACAAAGAGTGAAGATCTTCATATGGAGCAGTCTACAGCCAAGAGAGTTAGAAAGCCAACTAGACGGTACATCGAAGAATTATCAGAAGTTGAGACCAGAGAGTGCAAGTGGGAGACTGATTTCTTCTTGTTAAATGTTTGGAACATGGTCAGTCCTCTCCAAAATCACGGATCGACACATTCCAAGATGTTGGTTTGGCTAAAACAGCTTTTGTCACTAGGCAGGACTCTCTTTTGTCCAAGTATTTTTGTACAGTGGCGACTGTGCGATTCATTTACTTAAATGGTGATGCAAATTCACTTCCTTATTATTATTATTATTATTGTTAAAATAAGTAGAACTAAATGTGACTGAATTTTCACATAGTATGGTATATACTAGATTTTGTCATCAGTTTTAAAATGCATATCAACCTCCTTGCTTTGTATAATTGCTGTACTTCTTCTTCTTCTTCTTCTTCTTCTTTGTCTATTTTTCCCTTTGACAAATCTTGAATTTTAGATTGTGTAGGTGTATTGTTCCACAATTTTCGTGTCTTATACCTAGTACCTGTAATTTGATCTGCATGCACTAGTTTTGGTATTTTTTTTAATTGTTAAACTGCTTATAAAGATGTAATTGTTTGAACTGCTTTGAATCCTCTATGGGTAATATTAACTGTGGGAAGTTTCATTCGGAAACATTCTTTTCTTTCAGGAGTTGGTCCTAGTAAGGAGTGGAAACCGAAGCCGACTAACCCCAATATTGTTCAATCCTCAACTGAGGTTGCACCGTCACTGAGAAGTCGATTGCTCATCACTATCTGCGACAGATCTTTGCTTGAGACCCGGAGGTAACATTGAAGTGCAAAAAGAAGCTAGAGGATTTGCATTTCTCGGACAAACAACATGTCATCATTCCGATCCATCTTCATGTCCCCGAAGCTGAGAGAAGTGGATTGAGTTTTGGAAGCTTTGATGCTAGTTTTGGGCTGAATGCAAGCTTCGCAAATGGCCGAGATACCGACAAGAGCCCTACACCTTTGTCTGAGTCGTCTCAGGTGATCGAAAAGTCAGCTGAGGAGCCTTCTTCAAGGTCTGAAACTTTTTCCCACCTATTATCATTTTTCCTATCATGTGTAGTGTACTTTAGCTCTTTTGGCTCCATCCTATTTGAAGGGATATTTGTTCATCTTTCAGCTCTTTTGAGAGCTGGATTCTGAAAGACCAAACGTCCTGAGAATTGTAGATTGATTATGGGTTTTGAAAGACCTGATCGATGTCGGTTTAGATGCAATGTATAAGATAGGTCCTATCACAATTCTAATGCAAAGTATGAGTATTTTAAGTCTTGACAAGAGAATATCGGCAATAATTTCCCAAATTGTGGCAGTTAGGTATAATTTCCAACCACCAAATACTAATGCAAATATTTAATCACGAATACTAACATTCCAAACTAGGATCTGAATACCTCATCTATTTGGCCAGCAATTTATATTCTTCATCAGATTCGTAACTTCCAACAGTCAGATGGGGCTTAAACTTAAATATTTCCATATTAATACAAAGATTCTAGTTAGCCTTGAAAGCGGTCTCAACTAATAATACAAATGAGCATTTCTAGATCCTCCCCCCCCCCAAAAAAAAAAAAAAAAAGGTAACTTATCTAAAAATCTCTCCTAGCACATATGAATACCCAAATATACTCTTTGAATAAACCCTAAACTATGCTTTCCTGATCCATCTGCTCATGTTATTAAATTGCCCAACTAGTGATTTAAGAAGCTTACCAAGTTGTGCTTCAATCCATTCTTTGTGCCAGCCTTTTAGTTGAATTTGCCTCGGGAGCATGCATTTCATGCTTACACATACCTTGCATCACGTACATTAATATTGATTATCAGACTAAATTATCAATTCTGAGTGTGTTTGTTATGTTCTCATTTGCTTTAAAGAATGTATCCCACTTATATCTTTGCATGTTCAGTTATGAGCACTGGTAGCCCATTCTTCTAGACGATTGCAAATTTCACAGCTTTAAGCAATTTTATGCTTGTTGACATGTCTGTGATGTTTCACCAGAACCTGATTGCCCATAGATGAAAATTACAAAAATATAATATCAAGTGGTTGTGGTTATGAAGCCCATATCCTGTGTAAGGATCTGTAGCAAACCGGTTTCTTACACGTACTCTTTCATGATTTTCTTTGGCTCTACATTGTAGCAATTCATTATTTGAGCTCATGATTTTGATTTGGCAATGTCTCGCATGTCCCAGATCGCTCACAATCACCTATAGAAAATTAAATATGTTTTCTTATTGTAAGACTTCTGTTGATATGTGAAGTAAGTTGTTTCTTGTAAGAAGACAGAGTTGATGATCTTTGGTCTGAAGATGATGTATAGCTTCCTCAGTCCTGGGTTCAAAAAATGGGGATTATAGTTTGGTGACCCAGAGGCGGATCATTGGTCCGATTGGTGTCACTTGTGAATGGATCATGCCCCAAAAACCTCAGATTGGAAGATCATAGTTATCCAGTCTTTGGTGCCTTTTCTGTTGAATGAAGGTGTTGCTTATATGTTTTCTTAACCATCTACTTTCAGGCCAGTGAATGTAGGGTTATGATTGTCCCTTCAGTGGTATTTAGGGGCATAGTCCATCCCACTCTTAGGCCCTTGTGATCAAAGTTCTGGATTACTGAATGAGAGGTTCTGGATTACCACCTTGATGCCATAAAAAAATTGTACTGTTTGGAGAAATAGTGTCCTTTCTGTCTTTTAAGGCTTCAATAAATTTTGTGACTCAGTTTTTCTTTGTTCTAACTTCGATGCAGTATATGCAATCTGGAATATTTGTGCTTCTGTTGCGTTTGGTACAAGAGTATAATTTGAATAGTTATGAGGATGTCTTTGTTACTGTTGACCTTCTTTGTCGGATGGTGTTGTTCAACAAGGTAATTTCTGATACATATTGCTTCTTAACATCTTCATCTTTTCTGTATAACTTCTTCACTGAAATCTCCCTTTCAATATCTTTTCTGTATAAATTTGTTGGCTTGCAGGACATCAACTCTCTCCTAACAGGTGCAGGAGAATCTTCCCATGGTGGGGCTGATTTTGTAGCCATGGACACAAAGAAGAGGGGTGGGAAGGTGGGCCAGAAGCAGCCAATTCATAGGAAATCCACTGATGCATTTGGGCAGAGAACATCACAGTATAGAGGTCTTGGGGTTATAGCAGAAGAACCGGTACAAAATCTAAAACGGGTTATCTTTTTACCTGTTTGGATCGACTCCGGCAGGTCTAGACCCACGTTGCCACTCAAACCATTTTTGTAACTTTGAATAATCTTTACATGATTAGTGAAAAATGCATCTGGTTGATTGTTAGAGTTATAATACGCCTGGTTGCATTTGGTTGCTTGCTTAGACAGTCTTGTCAATCGAGCTGAAGTGTTAATAAAGTCCAGAACACACGGTGATGCTTTGCAAAAATCACATTCGTCATAGCCATTGCTTATGATGGTCACTGGCAAGTAGATTAGAAATATTATTTATTGGACTTTTTTTTTTTTTTTTTTAATGATCATGACCGTCCAAATTGTTTAAAATTGTTTAAAACAATTCCATATGCATGGAGGGGCTACACATCCACACGTGGGCAAATGTATCGAGATGGGATAAATGTATGATACCCAAGCTTTTTGGAAGCTAAGTAACTCTGTTCATGCATGGCATAAAAATGTGAGGCCCTTTGAAGCCTCTGGGGCTACAGCATATGGAAATAAATGAATGGATAGAAAAAAAAAAAATCAACCTGTGGCCCACTTAAGGAGTCAAATTATCTGAATTTTTTTTGTCAGAAGATCCAAACGTTACTTCCAAACGTATGGAAAGCTTAGATCTCACATGTGTGTTTCGTATCCTACGTTTTCCCGCTTGTAGATGCATACAGCTCCACACGCGTGTGGAATTAGCAAACCACCACTTTATTCTGTCGAGAGAAATTCGCGAATCAAATAAAGCCACAAAAGAAAGAACGAAACAGTTATTCGTCCTATCCGAAGCGCCAAACGTTCCCCTCCATTCGTTACCATGCGGTGCAAAGCTATGAATTTTTGTTGAGCGGGCCCAAAAGGACAAAAGGACATAAGGGCGAAAGAAAGTGAAATGGGCCGTTCATATATATGCCCCACTAATAACAAGAAATAATACGGGTAACATTAGCAAGCATTCAGAACCGTATCTTAAATTTTGTTTCCAAAATGTGACCGTTGGCACCAGAACGATTTAAAACCGTTCCTTAAACGGTACCCAAAACGGTTTTGAACCGTTCCTGATTTTCTGTGACGCCTCTTTTAAGAACGGTACTGAACCGTTCCTGAATCATTTAGGAGCGGTTTAGAACCGTTCCTGAATGACGATTTTGGTGTAGTGACGGTGGACATACACTACCTCAACGTGGACCCCAAACGTCTAGTAGATGGACGGTGTGTACCCAACACACATGTACTGAGGTGGGTCCACGCCAAGGTGGGCCACCTGTAAAAATGGATGGACGGTTTAGCTATAATGCATACCTCGTGATCAGCAACCATCCAGAGGTCTGGACGGTGTGGATTTGAGGCACATACATCACATTGGAGCCCCACTGTACCATCCTGGATAGTGGGGATACATAACACGTGTATCAAGGTGGGTCCCACCGTCAGGGCAGATCGGTGGCTCAGATAAGGCACATACCTCATGTGGGATCCACACGTGTGGTCCACGAGCTTAGAGAAAGCTGATATTTATGCTTTAACGGTGTCCAGCAGCAACAGCTGTTGGACAGTCTGCATTCAACACATGCAAATGGAGGCGTCCACATCAATGGACGGCCCGGATACCACACACCGCATGATGGCCCCACCACACTGATGACGTCACTACAGTAAATGGACGACCCACAGCCACTCAGATACAAAGGTGGATCCTGCATCAAGATGATACTCATATTTCCCTTCATTCAGGCCTGTCCAGACGGACGGGCAACAATCCCGTCCGCTGGACAGTCCAGCAAGGTGGGCCTCATGATTGGACAGTCAGGATCATCTTTGAATTGTGGTGGCCACAAAACCTCACAAAAGAAAAGAGAGAGAGAGAGAGAGATCGGTATTTTAGAGGGACCCCACCACTATGGGCCTCTCTCATTACAACTCAAACATTAAAATGGGTCCCACCAATGTGGGCCCTTAAATCACAAAAAAATATATAAAGAGAGATCCAAGATCACCACCTTATGATCTTCTTGGTCCTCCACTTCCATCAACGCATCCTAAAGCTCCGAGGGACGTATTTCAACGGTGGAGATGATCATTGGAGGGTGAAGATGGGAGGTAGGAAGGTGGGCCACACTTGCTCTCCATGGAAGCCATGGACAATTGCTCCATGGGAGTTGCTTGAGAAAAAATAAGAGAGAAATGATAGAGAGAGAGAGAGTGATGAGAGAGAAGTGATGGTGAGTGATGTAAGCATGTACTTTGTTGTAAGAAAATGTTGACTTTAAGGGAAATGTGGTTGTACTTGAGAATGGGTGTGAGTGATGAGAGTGATGAGTACTTAATTGATGTGATTGATAGGATTGATGTGATATTTTCTAAGGATTGCAACACGCGGCATTTATTCTCAAACTGGATGCGGGCCCACATCTCCTGGCCCGGGTATCGCCTCGGCACGCAAGCTGCGACATCGAAACAGCGGCGACGGTGCGGTCGCTAAGGTACCAGTCTTAGGTTGAGTCGACTCGGGTTGACAGCGTGTGAATCAGGGTCATGCACAAACGTCGGTTAATGATCGAAGGTTGCCGAAAGTCAACCGGGAAGATCGCGGAAGCCTATGGAACGGTACGGTCTAGGATACGGGTCTTACAATCACGTTCAAACAGAAGACTTGATTGATCATGTTCGAATGGAAGACTTGAATGCCCCTGCTAGCAGTATCGAGCAGATGCTTCACTTTCAACACCGCTGTTGCTGCAACGGTCTCTTTAATTAACTCCAATGACTCTTCCTTCAATTTGGTGTCTAGAGAGTCATTCTTTAATGCTGCTCCTGCAACAACAACTTTTTCGATTGTTTCCTTCATTCATGATCTACATAATCCAAGCTTTTGAATAATGGTCTTTCCTTCCAAATTAATCAGAATTAGCATCTCAAGACATTATAATTTTTCAATTTAGCTTTATGAAGCATTGATAATTTTAAAATTTATTAAAAACTTCTCCTCTGTTTAGGCTGATTGTGCTATTCGCAATATGATAATGATTTAATCATTTCATCTTTGCGCTTTATCATCGTGCTTCACATTGCATCTCTTGCTTATTAAATCACGCTCTTAGAGATATCATTTCCAGCTCCAAAGGTTCAATCGTTGAGTCTTTTTGTCGAGTCTCTTCTAGTTTGTATTCCTTAATATTTCTTCATAGACCTTTCCTTGGATCTTTTCTGATTCTAAAAAATAGACAATACTTCTTTTAATTTTCATATAATAACTTTCTAAAGGCCGTGGAAATTACTGATAATGATTCCGTTTGTTCTTTGTCTTCAACAAATCTGGTACTTAGAGACTTGCAATATCATTGTTAGAACAATGAGGAGTTACGACATTGAGCTATATAATTGGGCTTTTATGTAAAACCAACTTTTGAACGTTCATATTGAATCATGCTTCATAATTCTTGGTATATGAATTCCTCCACCGTGCTTAAGAGATTATCAGAAAGACCAAGGCATGGATTACTTTTAAAGATCTAAGCATAGATTGATTTGAAGAGATAGATCCTGCCCCCTTTCCCGGTCAATCTTCACATAAAGATTTCTTTAGAAGATAATTTTTCCGAAGTGAAGCCTGCAGATACTTCTGAAGGATGGATAATCTTTACTGCTCTTTTTAGAGAATTTTGATCCTTGTCAAAAGAATACGTATATTGCAATTGAAGGCTAATAGTTGATCTTGAAGATTTGAACTTTTGAGTAGATAATTGATAATTTACTGTCGCTATAATTTGAACCTGATTCAAGAGAAACGCATTTTTACATATTTTGCTTACTCAATATTTAAAGATTTCATCATACAATTGCATATTTTGAGCATATCTAATATGTATCTACAACATTTTGAATGTTACACGTAGTTGATGCTTTTGAGCATATTTGATGCTTTTGTACTTTGACTGACCATACTTTAACTGGACAAGACTAAACTTGACCTGACTTGACTGGACTTGACTGAACTAGACAACCAGATTTGACTGAACTGAACTTGACATTGGGCTTAAAGAGTAAGATAGTTTACAACCAATTTCGGGCAATGGCCTCAAGGAGCAATTATAGTTTATGCCGATTTCGGGCAATGGTCTCAAGGAGCAATTATAGTTTACCACCGATTTCGGGCAGGCCAATTTAGAGCTTTTCAAATCGTTGGATCTTCATAGGTCTTATGCGTAGTTGGCCATATATAGGCTTGGCAAGGCTACCTTAAATGATCATTTACCAATTTCGAGCAGGCCAATTTAGGAATTTTTAAATCATTGAAGCTTTGTAGGTCTTATGCGTAGTTGGCCATATAGGCTTGGCTAAGCTGCCTTAAATGATCATTTGCCATTGCTGTCGTAAGATTCGTATGGTTGGCCGATTTAGGCTTATTCCACTGCTTATTTCACTGTCGTCGTAAGATTTGTGTGGTTGGCCAATTTAGGCTTATTCCACTACTTATTTCATTGTCATGAATAATGAATCAATAATTAGTACATCGCCATTATTGATATGTTCTGACAATGCTTATGGTTAGGATATTGTATCATATTGGCAATGATAACAATTTCAATAAGGTGAGATAAGATAATCGTGTATTTGCAATTGATGACAACAACGGTAGTTACCAATTTTGGTGATAATCATCGACGCTTTTCATTTGGCAATTTTCATTTGACACTTTTCATTTGGTGCTTTTCATTTGACGCTTTTTATTTGACGCTTGTTATTGGCGCTCACATTTGGCGATGACTTAATATGCTTGAAAGCCTGTCTTGCTCCCTTTTGATTAGGAAGCATTACTCTAGGAATCTTTGTAATCAAAATCATGATATTGTGACCTTTAATCAAATATGCTGACGCCACATTATTTCATTCTTTTGCTCAAGATTAGCTTTACCCCCAGTCTTGAACTAATCAGGCCCATGTACTCTTATTTCTTTTTCTTATGTCGTACACCTTAACAATTTCACCTTTATCAATCGTCTTCTGCAACTTATTCTTGAAGCCATTCACTTTTCTTTCTTCTTCAATTGTATCTCCTGAATTGTCGGGTATTGTAATGCATATCTGCATATCTGCAACGAATATGCTTTTTATTGTGGCCTTATGTCTTTTGCCTCGCTCACTTCATTTCATTCGAGTATTTAAGCTATGATTGCTCAATCTTGTCAATTACTGATGGTTTCACCATACGAAGCATGTTATCGTCTTTTAATATGGATGCCCCCAGAATTTTCTTTATCGAGTTTCTGTCATTTTTCTCCATTTTTCTCTTTCTGTCATGCTCTTTTCATCATAATTTCTCCCTTATCGATCATCTTTTGTAGCTTTTTCCTGAGAGAATTACACTTTTCTGTATGATGTCTAAATTTACGGTGATAATGGCAATAATCGATTCCTCTTGTATTTTTTATTCCTTCGATGTGTCTTAGCCGAGGTAATTCAATACTCTTCATAGCCAACAATTGATTCAACATAGAAAGTATATCTTTTCTTGCAAATGAATACTTCATATGATCTTTATTTTGCCTGAACCTTTTATATGTCATTATAACCGCACGACCATTTTTATCTTCTTCATTGCTTTCTCTTTCAGCATTCTGATAATCTTCAGTAGCTTCTTCTTCCGAGTTGTGTAAGCTAATTTTGACTGAATTGCAAACACTCTTCCCATCATCTTTTCAAGAGTATAAGCCTTCGTAGCAAAATTAAGAAAGGTTTTCCAATCTTTACTAATTAGGTGGCATGTCAATTCTGGTCTCATGCCTTCTTCTACTTGTTCTGGTTCCCACAGAGGATGTCGACATGATGCTGCCAAGTCCTTCCATTGACTGATGAATTCTTCAACTAATTCATTTTCTTCTTGGCGAATAGAGGCCAATTTGGTCAAACTAACTTCTCGATCCAAAGAGAAAAAGTTTGACACAAAAGCATCCTGCATTTGTTCTCAGGTATGAATAGATCCTGGGATTAAACTTGAAAACCATCTGAAAGCTCTTCCTGTCAAAGAAGATTCAAATAATCGCTAACAATATTGAGGAATTCTAGAGATATTTTCCATCTTTGCTATGAAATGCATCATATGCTCTTCTGGTGATCCGTTCCCATTAAATTTCTGAAAGTCTGGGTGTTTGAAATCGGCGGGAAATGGCATGTCTTCTATTTCAGGGGGATACGGTGTCTGATATCGAAACCTTTTATTCTGACTTCGTTCATTCTCTAGATGACTATATTCAATAACCATCTGCCAAATTTCTTCCTGCGTGATATTCTGAGTAATATTAGGCATTGGCTCTTGAAATCTAACCACTTGCGGTTATGACCTTTCTACTTGTGGTTCAATGTTGTTCACGACAATCACTGTCGGAATATTAGGGACTTCTTCAGCCACATGCTCATTTGGCGAAAACTGATTAGGCTGATTAATATCTGTCGACGAGCTTTCTGTTTCTTTATACTTTGATTGTCTTGATATTGAAGCAGGAAGCGAACGTCGCGCTGCTGACACTGTTGAAGAAGATGAACTATTATCTAATTTGAAACCAGCGTACTGTAGCTTCGAAAGACTAGCTAACTCAAATCATGACATTCTTAATGCGTGAGTTTGCATGAAATCTTTTGCAGGAGGTGCTGTGAGTGAACATTTGTTGATTACGGTCGCCTTCCCTTTATCTTTCTAAACTCGCAATGATTTTGTGAAGGATGTCTTTATAGTTATAGCTAACGGTATCGGAAGATCTTTTGGAGTGACAAGCCTTTCCATTTTTCTCGAATGAGATGATTGTATGACTGAAGCAGGACTGTGTCTCACGATACTTCGCATAATCGACCCAGTACTTGGTGACATGATGCTTCTTGCGGAAGCAGATCGAACCTTTCGACTTTTGGATGTTATTATCCTCCATCCTCCTTCATCTTCTTGAGCTACTGGCAAATCAGAGATTGTTCCGTCCATTACACAAAATTTACTACTCTTGATTACAACAGACTTTGCTTTCTCTGACGCTTTGTACTTACCTGGAGACAAAATATAAAATTACAATTAGGCATCTACGTGATAAGTCATTCTATTTCAGAGATGAAGGGGAGGATGTTCCCACTGAGAGTCGCCATTTTGGCGTCTATACAGACCCCAAAAAATGATAAATGTTCTCTGAATATTTTCTAAGTTACCATCGAATAATAGTCCCCAGCAGAGTCGCCATTTTGTTTCGACAAGAAAACAAATGCATTCAATTTGAGGGATTTATTTGATGACAACAAAGAAAGAATGAGAGGACATTGATCACATTTATTCTGAGTCCATTTACATCCTCAGATTCCCTTGATTCTGCAAACAAAGTACAATCAATCAAAGTAGATAAGGCAGTCTGATGGAAATTTCAGCAGCATTCCGAAGATATTTTAGTCATCTCCTAGGATTAGGAGGAATTATTGAATTGAACAACTAATCTCCAAGGAGATTAGTAATTTTGGCAGCATTCCGGCGTCTGCTTCGGTCATCTCCTAGTACTTAGGAGGAATTGCTCTTCTGCTGAATATTCTCCTTTACACTTGAACAAAAGGAATTTGAAGACTTCAACCATTTTAGCAGCATAACGGCCCTTTATCTTCATAAACTGCAAGGCAGTTTGGTTGCGCGGACCCGCGCAACAGATATCGGTAGGGCGGACCTGCGCAAACCACCGTTGCCTTCTCTCTCACCTTCAATTTCCCTTCTTCCTCCGCTTCCTCTCCAAAATCTTCAATCCTCTCAAATGTAGGAGGGGAGGGGGTATTTATAGGCTTTTGCACGTGTGGTACCTCGATTTTAGTACCGTGGGACCCACCTTGCATCAATCTTAATCGTTCAAGAAAATCTTCTCTTAAAAATAATTGCGCAGACCCGCGCAACTGATCTTTGGTTGCGTGGACCCGGGCAACTGATATCGCTTGTGCTGTCCGGCGCAAACAATCTCAAAGACACCTCTCTTTCTTCTTTCATTCTTCTTTCTAGTACTATGCTTTCCAATCTTCTTCTGCTTCAATCCTTTCATCACTTTTTCATGCCTCAACAGATATCCCTAGAGCTGGAACTTTACCAAAATACCTAAACTACCCATGGAGCTGGAACTTCACCAAAATACCTAAACTACCCCTGCAGAAGATCAGCACCATGGGATTCTCTGACCACTGTAATATTTTTGTGCCTCAACAGTGTTGACACTGTCAATCCCTCATGATCAGACTCTATCGGTAATCTGGTCGATTAGTAGAAGTCCAAGGACACAAAAGAATGCGATGCACCAGAGTCGAACAGAACATGAGTTATGCATGTAAAAACAGGAAGGATACCCTCAACGACTCCTCCGAATGACTGAGGGTCATACTGGTCTTCGTAAAACCTACCCTCAGTCAACTGGGGAGGTGCATCTCCCCTTTGAGGTCACTGCTGCTGTTGGTGCTGCTATTGTGGCGGTTGTAATTGCTGCCTCTGCTACTACGGTCTCGGAGGCTGGTGCTGCTACTGCTGCTATAGGGGCCTCGGTGGTACAAGCTATTGTCACTACTGCTGTAGTAGAGGCTTTTGCGGCACTCTCAACTGCTGCTGCTGCTGAGGGCAGGGACATTCCCACCTACGGTGTCCCATCTCTCCACATCCATGACAAGCACTCGAAAACTGCCTCTAAGGTGGTGCTGGTAGTCAAGTTGTTGTGCGGCCTGTGTGCCTTTGTCTTGGTCGATGATGTTGCTACTGGAAGCTATCAGAGGGGGCGTACCTCTTTCGGTCTCTCCTCTGATAACGATCCCTCTGTGAACTGTCCCACTTTGCCTCGTAGATCTGGGCCCTCTACACTACCTCTAAAAAAGTCAGGAGCATATGTCCAACAACACGGCCTCAGAGACCATAACGCAAGCCGTTCTCGAAACGGCGGGCCTTGCACCCTTCATCATTAACCAGATACGTCACAAATCTCAATAGCATGATAACTGAATGATAGAAGACTACAGACCAAACTCAAAGTTATACTCTGCTATATCCTCGAGCATCTTCCACTCTTGGTTCATCATATACACCACCAGGCTTCGTGGCTGACAGCTAAGAGCATCAACCACCACATTCGCCTTGCCAAGGTGGTACTGAAGATCAAAATCGCAGTCCTTCAGGTGCTCTATCCAACGCCTCTACCTCATGTTCAACTCGGACCGAGAGAATAGATACTTCAAGCTCTTGTAATCGAAGAAGAGCTCGAACTTGACCCCATAGAGATAGTGCCTCCACACTTTCAGTGCGAACATGACTATTGTCAGCTCCAAATCATACGTGGGGTAGTTCAGCTCATGGACCTTGAGCTGGTGAGACGCATAAGCTACTGGCTTCCCGTGCTACATTAGGACAACACCCAAACCAACATGCGAAGCATCGGTAAATACAATAAATCCTTCACTCCCAGAGGGAAGAGTGAGGACAGGAGCGAACGTGAGGCAGTCCTTCGGCTCCATAAATACTCATTCACAGGGGTCACTCCACATAAAATATATGCCCTTCTAGGTCAACCTAGTCAGTGGTGCTGCAATACGGGAGAATCCCTCAATAAAGTGTCGGTAATAGCCCGCCAAACCAACGAAACTGCGGATCTCGGACGCGTTCGTGGGCTAGCCCCACTAATGGACTGCATCGATCTTCGAGAGGTCGACTACGACACCTTGCCTCGTCACCACGTGATTGAGGAACTTCACATCCTCCTACTAAAACTCACGCTTCTCCAGCTTCACATAAAGCTGGTGTGCACGGAGGGTCAGCAACGCAATCTCTAAATGCTACTCATGGTCCTCACGAGTCCTCGAATATATCAGAATGTCATCGATGAATACTATAACAAACTGATCAAGATATGGATGGAAGACCTCGTTCATCAACTACATGAATACGGCGGGCGCATTGGTCAGTTTGAAGGACATGACCTGAAACTCAAAATTAATATAGCGTGTCCCGAATGCTGTCTTCAGGATATCCTCCTCTATGACTCGAATCTGATGATAACTGGATTGCAGGTCTATCTTTAAAAAGAACAGTGCACCCTGTAGATGATCAAACAAATCATCGATCCTCGAAAGCAGGTACTTGTTCTTGATCGTGACCCTTTGAGCTCGCGGTAATCCACGTAAATCCTTGACGAGCCATCCTTCTTCCTTACAAACAATACCCGTGCTCCCTATGGCGAACTACTTAAAAAGATAAATCCTAACTCGTGCCACTCGTCCAACTGCTTTTGCAGTTCCCGCAACTCCAATGGTGCCATAAGATATGGGGCCTTTGAGATAGGCGTGGTACCGAGCATGAGGTCGATCTGAAACTCAATATGACAGTGAGGTGTTAATCCCAGAATCACCTAGAACACATCGAGAAAACCACAGATAATTGACAACTGGTCGATGCTCAAAGCATCTAGTTCCTCAACGACACACGACATCAGACAAGAAAGCTGCTCTCCTCTGGGTTCAGCTATAAACTGGAACTACGGCATGCCGGGTATACGAAACATGACTGTCCTAATGGAGCAGTCCAAGATGGCGTGGTACTAGGCAAGCCAATCCATGCCCAGGATGATGTCGAATTCTGACATCGGCAACCCAAACAACTCAGCAGGCAAGAAGGTCTCCTCAACCAAAACAGGGAAAGACGAGCAAAATCGGCCTAGCATTGAAGTCTTCCCCAAGGGCGTCAACACTATCAATCCCTCACGAGCAGACTCTATCAGTAATCTAGTCGATTGGTAGAAGTCCTCGGACATAAAAGAATGCGATGAACCAAATTTAAACAGAACACGAGCTATGCATGCAAAAACAGGAAGGGTACCCTTAACGACTCCTCGGGTTGACTGAAGTTCCTGCTGGGCCACGTAAAACCTACCCTAAGTCAGCTGGGGAGGTGCATATCCCCTTTAAGGTCGTTCTTCTTTGTGGCCGAAATTGTTGCCCTCGATCTTGTCTCGGAGAAATTTGGTGTTATTCTTCTTGTTGTGGGGCCTCGGTGGTATGAGCCGTTGTTCTTTGGTCTTTGTAGTGGAGGCTGCTATGGGAGCCTCGGTGGTAGGAGCTATTGTCACTGGTGCTGTAGTGGAGGCTGTTGTACCACTCTCGCCTGCTGCTGCTGCTGAGGGTGGGGACACTCTCACCTACGGTTTCCTATCTCTCTGCATCCATGACAAGCACCCGAAAACTTCCTTTAAGGTGGTGCTAGAGGTGTTGGTGGTGCTCAAGCGGCTAGGCGGCTTATGTGCCTCTACCGTGGTCGATGATGCTACAACTGGAAGCTGCCAAAGGGGGCTTGCCTCTTCCTGTCTCTCCTCTGATCACGATCCCTCTGCGAACCGGCCCACTCTGCCCTATAGATCTAGACCCTCTACACTACCTCCTCAAAAGTCAGGAGCATATGCCCAACAACACGGCCTCGGAGACCTTAACTCAAACTGTTCTCTAAATGGCGGGCCTTCCCCCCTCCTCCCCCCCATTATCAACCAGATACGTCGTGAATCTCGATAGCATGACGAAACGGGCCTTATACTGCGATACTGACATGTCCCCCTGTAAAAGAGTCTCAAACTCGAGTGCGTGCTGCTGTTGGATCTGGTTAGGGAATAACTTCTGGTCGAACTGATCTACGAAATCCTCTCACATCCATATAAAATTAACCCCTATAACACGGGCGACTGAGGTCCACCAATGCTCGGCCTTGCCCTGAAGTAGAAATACCGCCAACGGGACTCGCTGCTGGGTTATACATCTCATGGTGTCAAAATTTTTTTCCACCTGGGAGCATCATCTTTCTGTTACGATAGGGTCGCGCTCTCCCTGGAATCGTGGGGGATCAAGCCGGGTGTAGTCTCGAAGAAGGGCGCTCACATGCTCTTGCTCTACCTACTCGGGAGTCTCAGCCGGTTGCCTACCCTACCCTTGGAGGGTGGCAGTCACAGCCTGTAACATCTATTGTAGCTGGTCAGCACTCATGGACACGGTCGATGCTGAGCTAGTCTCAGACGGGGGTAAAGAAGTCTTAGGTGGGGGAGCGGGAATCTCAGTCGAGGGAGCGGGAATCTCAGGCGGGGGAACAAGAATCTCTGGTGGGGGAGCGCGAGTCGCTCGGGCCACTCTCTTGGGCGTCATATCCTACAAGAAGGAGCAAGGGCCTATCAGCCTTGAGAATTCTCGAAGGAACACACGCTAAGAAACTAAATCGGAAGGTTACGAACTTGAGACCTAACCGTTCTAAGTTCATAGCAAATATGTGATGTTCTGCTTAGTTATTCCCAAGTTATGCTCTAATACTAACTCCTATCATGCCTTAAACTTGGAAACCAGGCTCACAAAATTTTTGATCCCCGAATTTAGCACTGACAGCCTCCGTAGTACCCCATTCTCGGCTCCCAGCACCCATATATTGGATTCTGATCCTCGGATCATACAAGGATGATTTTTCAGCATAATTTTTTTTGCCAAGAAGCATAACCATAAGCATAACCCAGACACAAATAATACCATCACCACATATCCATTATAATAAATAACTTTAGAGTACAATGTGGAAGGGGGAAATATAAGATAAAAATTAAAACTCCAGAAGCTCAGCCACACGCTTTGGCTCCTGCTCGGATACAACCTAACATCACCTGCATGCAACAGTCATGCATAAGCTTATAGAAAGCTTAAAGGGTGGTGTAAGTGTGTACGTAATATATGTGCCAAGTATACAATATTAGAGTAATACAGAAATACTAGTAAGTCCATGAATGCTATGTGAAAATGTTAGCGAGTCCATGAATGCTATCAGTCATACCAAGGCTATGCGATGCAAGGCCTACATGGCCAAATGTCATATACAAGCACACCAGTCCTTAGCTGGATTCATATATCAGTATAGTTCCTCTCTAGGAAAACCACATATCAGTACAGTTCCTCTTTCGACAATCACTGGGGTCTAGTACACTCTACGCCAGCTTACCACCCCATCTAAGCGCACAACTGGGTAAGTGGAAGAGACCTCACTATCCACCTGCCAATATCGGCCCGGCTTGTCGATAACGGACCCATTTCTCAAGCTGGTCAAACTCATCCTAACATTGCCCCCTCCCCTCGGGTGGGTAAGGCCACACCCCCTTCTAATCGACCACGACAAATTGCAAGATGCAGCCTTCTGGTATTCTGACTTTAGCGCTCATGTCTCAACTCAGTCTCGACATTGGAGCAACCTCCTGGTACCATAAGGGTTTAGGGACTTTCACCCAGGGACATCTATAGCGCCCCAGGTCTAGAACCAAAACATTTTTAGTGTCTAATCCTGTCATTCATGATATGCCTGTGGAGGCTATGGCCCTAATGTCGCTTGAGCGTACAGTAATCGTGCCACACAAATGTGAGATGCGTGAGTCATACTATCCAGTCATGCCGCAGTCGTGCGCATACCGCGCGCTTATGTGGGGCAACTCCATCTCTCAGGGAGTCCTATAAACTTCTCAACCCAATGACACATATTATGATCAATCAATCCTCATAACAAGCATACAAATGATGTGTATGGGCATGTATTATGATGTTTTACTAGGCATATCCAACGGTGATGTTGTACCCTCCTATAATCAATAGATGGCCTAAATGACATACTTATATCAAGGATGGGCATAAGTACAAAGAGTGGGTTTCCTCACCCTCTCCATCAGGTATTAAATTGGGCTTCCTATGGGGCCCGATAAGCACAAGATGGGCTAGCATCAATGAGGATCAACTGTTTGGAGTCAGCCCAATGAGGTGAGATGGGTCTTACTAATATCAATGGGGGACCCAATGATTTGGGACAGCCCAATAAGAATAAATATGGAATGGGCTTGGTAATGGGCCCTAGGGAGTTTGAAATGTGGACATTTAACCACCATTGCTCCTAGAGTGCGGCCCACCATAGAATCTAACATATAGTGAGGCCCATGTGGAACACTCCATACTTTCCAATACTCGAGTGTTACCATGTAATCTAATTTGATATAAATACAAGCATAGCTTAAGTGACCATTCACGTTCATTCTAGTTTAAATCCAATGTTGAAAACAATCCTCATCCGTATATCAAGCTATCCATCTGTTGTTGTTTAAGATGAACCATCACATCACTAGAGGGACCTATTTTTAGAATCCCAATTTCATTGGTGGGCAAATCTAGTTGACCTTTCTGGATTTAGAACCCTAAATCATGAAACCCACCGTTCGTCAAGTTTACAATGTCCTGTAGGATGATCCATCATTTAAAAACATGGGTTGAATTATCTGGCTTCATATTCAACTCCTAGACACCTAAACATTCTTTAGGGTCCCTAGGGTTATTGACAACCAAATACGAGTCAATCCAACCATCAGATTGTTAGAATGGCCAGGGAACCGTCGTTTAGTAACTAGAGACTCATGTGGTATGGCCCACTTTAATGCAGAGTAACCCTAACATTATGATATGTAGCTAAATGGTGCATGATGGGTAGTCCCACATCTTACATGTAGGTATAATGAAAAGATAAATAAACAACAATGTATATGTAATAATAATAAAAATAGTTAGATATTTAATAATATGAAATCATGAGATGGATATTCCTAATAACCTACAGAGTGACCCACAACAACAATTTAGAGGAAAATAACATATGATAATGGCAATATATATAATGATAGTAATAATACTGTAATAATAATATTCAACATTCTAAATGCATGTTAGGTCACCTATTTTAAGACCTATATCTTAGACTATACTATTTCATAGACTCCCGCGGTCCTCCCTGTCGAATTTCGGTGACCCACAATCTGTAATCGGCGTTTGCACGTGATCCTGAGTCACACCCTGTCAACCCGAGTCGACTCGACCCGAGACTTGTACCCTAGCAACCCTGTTGTCGTCATGGTTCCAACGCCATGTCTTGCGCACTGATGCGATACCCAGGCCAGGAGTTATGGGCCCGCCCATATTTAAAAAAAATGCCCCGTGTTACGAATTCTGAGAGAATCTATATCCAACATCACATCAATTAATCAATTACACATCCTATGACACCCATCCCTCTCTCACTCACAAGTCAACAACACCCATACCTATCCCATCCCTTTCTTCCCAAAAAGTCAAGGCAACCCATACCTTCCATGTCATATCCCTTACACACCACTCCTCTCTCTCTCTCTCTTATTTCTCACTCCATCCCAAGTAACCAAGAGAGAGGACCGTTCATGGAGATGGAGCTCCAAGGATAGCCAAGTTTGTGGTCCACTTCCTACCCCAAGATCTTTCATCCTAGCCCTTCAATCATCATCATCTTCCATTAAAGGGAAAGCTTAGGTGCTAAGGAGTCCAAGGAGCTTAAAAGAAACCAAATCGGTGGGTGTTCATACCATTAGATCTTGAATTTGATGTAAGGCCCATTTGTGATGGGACCCATTTTCATGTAGGTGATTGTAAGCTAGAGGGGCCCATAGTGGTGGGGTCCCTCCATCTCACCTCTCTCTCTCTCTCTCTCTTTCTCTCTCCCCTTTTCTTTTGATGACATATGTGTGTGGCCCACCCGATGTGATCAAATCTGGGCTCCAGATTTTCTGGACGTCTAGCAAACGGAGCCCACTTGCTGCATGTTTTCGGGCCAGCTCGGATGAGGGAAAACATAAATATCAGCTTGGTTGGCTGACAGGTGTGTTGGGCATGAGACCCACCTTATTGTATGTATTATGTATCACTCCATGCATAGCACATGAGGCCCACCTTGATGGCACGTGGGACCCACCTTGACTTCATCCAGACCGTCCAACCAGGGAAGGTGGCTCCCACGTAGCTAGTGCTGCTGTGTTGACGACAACAAGTTCTGTGGGTCTGGCATGAGGTATGTGCCATATTCCATACCGTTCATCTATTCAGCAGTGGGTGGGGCCCACCCCACATGTATTGCACATGTGGGAAGGGACCCACCTTAATGTACGTGTTCTATTCCACCATCCATTGGGCAGGACGGTGGGACCCCACCTTAGATTAATGTATTATATATACACTATGTCTGTCTATTTCTGAACGTGTGGGCCCATCCCACACGTGTGACACGTGGGGGTGGGACCCACCTCGATGTATGTATCTTATATCCACATCATCCTTCATTGGATAATGCTGTTGGGGCACACCAGACGTATGTGTTTTATCAATACCATCCAGGTCCCTAGACATGGGGCCTGCCTTGATGACGTGGGTTATCCGGACTGTCCAAATCGTAGGGCCTGCAATGATGTACGTGTTTCATCCACGTCTAGTCCACTGGACGTGGGGCCCTCTTGATGTTGGTGTTGTATTCCTCACCGTCCATCCAAAGGCAGATTTAAATCTCAGGTGGAGTACGCCAACACCTGGACGTGGACCCTACCAGATGTAAGCGTTTCATCCACGTCCAGTCCCTAGACGTGGACCCCTCATGCTGTATGTGTTTCATCCACAATGTCCATATAGGGACGGTAGGGCCCTAATATATGTATTCTATCTAAACCGTCCATCTCTCAGTCCCACGCAGCTGCTTAGCTGCTGCATTGAAGTCAGCATGTTCCGAGGTTCTGATCGTGGGGTACATGTTATATCCCAACCGTTCACCCTACCTTGATGATGTGTTGTACACCACGCTTTCCATCTATGTGTGGTTCACCTCGATATATGTATTTTATATATACGTTGTCCGTCTGTGGCCCACCGTGATATATGTGTTAAATCCACACCGTGCATCCGTGAGGCCATATGATGTATATCCACACCATCCACATGGGACATGGGCCCCATGTGGCGCATATGTTTGATCTAAATGCCCAATCTGATGTGTATAAGGCCCATTTGACAAGGTCTAATGTGATGTAATGAGGCCCATTGTGATGCATTTGGGGTCCAGGCATGAGGCCCATTGAGATTGCATTTGGCCCATTGAGATTGTAGGTGGCCCATTGTGATGTATATTTGGCCCGTCTGAACGGCCCATTGTGATGTGTATTAAGCCCATGTGAGAAGCCTATTGTGATGCATATGAGGCCCATTATGATGCATTTGGGGTCCTAAGCATGAGGCCCATTGAGATTGTATTTGGCCCATTGAAATTGTGTGTGGCCCATTATGATGTATATTAGGCCCATGTGAGCGGCCCATTATGATGTGTATTAAGCCCGTGTGAGAGGTACACTATGATGCATATGAGGCCCATTGTGATGTGTATTCATGCCCATGAGATGCGGCCCATTGCAATGTGTAAGGCCCATGTGATGCAGCCCATTGTGATGTATATGAAGCCCATGCGATGCGGCCCACTTGATGTATATGAGGCCCATGTAATGCGGCCCATTGTCATATGTGAGGCCCATTATGTTGTATGTGAGGCCCTTATATGAGGCCGTAAGCCCCATTATATGTTTCGTCCTATGAGGGCCACTCCTTGGGAGCAATGTTGGTTAAATGTCCACATTGATAGGCAATGATGGTTAAATGTCCACATTATGACCTTCCCTTAGGCCTCGTTAGGCCCATTCTTGATATGAATAGGTCATCTAGGCCCATCCTTGATATAAGAGAGTACATTATCATCATATAACATGCTTAGTATAGCTCCACAATTTATGCCCATGCGTATCATATGTATGCTTGATATGAGGAGTATTTGATCATAGCACATGCCATTGAACGAATTATTATGGGACTCCGTGAGAGACGGAGTTGCCCCACATGATCGTGCTGCACGCACAAGTTTAACTCATGACTAGATGGTATGACTCATGCATTTCACATTTTGTGATATGACCATCGTACACCCTATCGACATTAGAGTTGTGGCCTCCACAGACATGTCGTGGATGGGCAGATGGGACACCGAAAATGTTTAGTTCAAGCATCTGGGCACGTTGGATGTGCGCAGGTGAAAGTTCCTAAACATCCGTGGCCAGGAGATGCTCCAACATCTAAACCGAGCAGATATACATGAGCGCCTGAGTGTCGAATACCATTAGGCCATGTCTTCCACTGTGTCGTGGTTTGTTGGAAGGGGGTGTGGCCTTAACCGCACGAGTGAGGGGGCTTAAGCTAGGCTGAGTTTGATCAGCTCCCAAATGGTTCAGCTATGGACGAGCCAGGTAGGCATTACTATACTGCTGGCAGGTGGGTAGTGAGGTCTTTTCCACTTACATGGTTGTGCGGTAGCCAGTGTGGAGCATACTAGACCCCGGTGATGATCATAGAGATGTACGGTACTGATATTTGGACTTATTAAGCAGGAGTTACATACTTGGTATTATACTCATTCATTCATTCACTATCCACTTGGGCTGGTGGTGCACAACTAATTGTTATGTGTACCTTTGCAATGGCCAGGATTTCAGTTGGGACACGCGACCAACCTGAGATCGAGAGTTTATCACATTAAGTCTATCTATCCATTTAGGTATGAGACTGGTTTGGATACAAGTCCCTTGTGATGGACCCCATAGCTTGTGACACTACGTACTATCATCCAGACTTCACGCTCCAGCTTAGACATTTCATTCGTACCGCATATTGCATTGCATCCTCAGTATATGCTATTTGGCTTACTATGTCTCCGTATTACATAGTTGTTCTACATTGCTTCCTCAGTATTTGATATTTGCTTATTATATTTTTGCATTGTATAGTCTGGATAAGGCTGATGATATTTATGGACTTACCAGCATGTTTTCGCATTGCCCTGATATTGCATACTTGGCACTTACCTTGGGCACACTTTTACACCACCCTTTAAGCTTTCTATAAGTTTATGCATGATAGATGCGTGCAGGTGGCTTTAGGTCGCAGTAGCGTTGAGATTGGAGAATGCATCTGTCTTCTAGAGCTTTGATTATTGATATATATATATATATATATGTATTTCCCTTTCAACACTGTATTTAAATATTTATATTATAGATATGTGATGATCCTATGATGATCCTCCTTGTAGGATCCCAGGATCAGAATCTGGCGTATGGGCACTAGAAGCCGAGAATGGGGTACTATGGAGGCTGTCGGATTCGATGATTGGGAATTCTATGAGCCCGGTTTCCGAGTTTGGGGCGTAACACCTATTCCCTAACTCAACTATTAATTTTCAACTAAGTGATCCCTATAACCATTTTAACCACTGATATTCAAATTCAGAATGATCTAACCATTAGATCGACGGAAATTCACCAGTAGAACTAGGAATTGAAGAGTATGGCCCACTTAAGATTTAGGTCAACCCCATCATTGAGCTCATGGCAATATATACGTAGATGAATCAAATGAATGGAGTGGATTTCATCTAAACATCCCTGTGGACCCCACCATTAATCCCGAGAGTGAATGACGAGTGTGCACCAGCGGTGCACTGGACTAAAGAGCCCTGTCAAACTGAGTTTGAATGAGAATTTTTGAAAGAAGGAAATTCTTCTTTCTTTTCCACCCCGCACCCAGCGCGTTTTGAATGGTTGAGCTGTTGTCCATCTGTTTAAAGTAGTGTCCCATCTACACAATCGATTTGGGCAATCTGGACCATCCATCTTAGAGAACGGGAGATTCAGACCGAAACCCCAAACTTTCACCCGTTGGCATACACATACGACTGCACAATCACAGGCGCAAGCGGGCTGAGTGCAACCATCCTCTTCCCAAAAACAGAAAGTTTTGGTTTTTTTTCCTTTACACGCTAGCAATCCGCATAACCTTCGTCCTTCCATCTCAACCATCCATTGGAGGAAAATCTCGGTCGTCCAATACCACCAGATTTCCAACTATGTGAATAAAAGACAAAAAAAAATCACCAGAGAGTTAGGAGCCCTAGATTCAATCCCAACCATCCACTCTCAATCCAATGGCTTGAGGTTCATTAGGGCAACACCACATAAGCGATGAGATCCAACAACAACATCCCTCCTTTGGTTTCACGCAGCAGCCCAAGAGAAAATCATCGTTTCCTTCTTACTTCGAAACCGCCACCCAAAGCCCTTTTAACCTTCATTTCATTGCACCGAGATGCGCCATGGGGTTCATCTAGACTGCCCAGAAAAGACGGTTCGAAGAAATACGCCTCTGATGTGAACCTGTCATTGGAGCTCTACCGTCTTCCTCGTCGAACTTGCACCATTGCTGGTGCTTGTGAGGCAATGGATCTAAGATCCAAAATCATAAAGGTGTGGCCCATTAGATCATATGCGAATAAGGAAAGAAGCTGAAGAGAGAAGAACATCATGTAGAGTTGGAGAGAGTGTGGATTTTAGTGCCGCACTACGCCAAACCGTCAGAGTCACCTCAACTCGAGTTAGGCTTGCATGAGTCCAGGGTCGCTGGATGCCTTGGATGAAAGGAGAAAGGGAAGTAGGAAGAGAAATGAAGGATGAAAGAAGGCAGCGAGAGAGAGGGAGAGTGTGTCATCCCTGCCTAACTCGAACGGGCTGCTAGCTCACTCGGGCTCAGTCAGGTTGAGTCCCGAGCTTGCCGGCGTCGGCGGGAAGGAAGAGAAGAGAGGCTGTGGTCGTACGTTCATCCAGCTTCGCCGAGACAACAGCCAGTGTGCGGCTCATTTGGATATTTTTTCCAGACCCCGTCCGAGTCTAAGCCCCGCTGGTCAGTATTGGGTCGCTGGTCCGTTCTCCAGGTTGGTCGAGGGCAGGTCTTGACCGTGCTGACTCACCACACTTCACAGAGTCACCACAGGCCACACCTACACGACTCACCTTCAAGCTATTTGGTGGCATAGGTTGCTGGACGTAGGTGGCAGAAATAAGAAGTAAGATAAGAAAGGAGAAAGGAAGTTAGACAACTGCTGAGTCAGATCGAGTCGACTCAGCCCACACTCTGCCCAGGTTTAGAATAGGAGCGGTCCTGCCACATTCTAACCAGATTCGAGTCCATTCCAGTTGAGCAAGGTTTCGCTGTAGTGGGAAACCTCAAGTTAGCAAGGAAAAACCAAGTTGAGTCAACTCAGTCCCCAAATTGAGATGGGCCGAGTTGACTCAGCGAACTGATTCTCATCTAGGAGGTAGTTAACTTGTGTTAATTAATCTGAATTAATCTTTCTAACACCACCAAACAGTGTCTAACCAACCAACCAGCCGCTCATCCTTGACATGAGGAAAGGTTAACAGAATCCCCCACTCATTTAAAAATAAGTTAAGATACAACTCAAATATATGATTATTACTCTTGCCTTACTATAAGCTAGGGTTAGGACAGGCCTAACATTAAAGCTTAAGATAAGGGCTAGACACTAAGAGGTTAGGCTTCCTCTACCACTACACCATTTATTTCTATAACCAGAAAGCTCCACTAACAAGGTGATGACTTCTCCTCTTGGGCTTTTCATCTCTAAGTTAGATCAAGGATACCTTTTCAATGATTATAAATGATGTCTTAGAGCTTGATTAATTATATAATTTGCTTACTTGAATATATGTTTGAGAATTGGCAATCCATGATCATGAATATTAAATGCAAATGCTAGACCTTGATTCATTTAATAACTCTTGAATCATATTAACATTTGTACTTAAGTTTTACTTTACAAGATACTTGATCTCTATGCCATTTTCACATGTTATTGGACTGTTTGCAAGACACATATCGAATTGAAATCTCTCTAGACAAATAGGGAAACCTCTACCTATGAAAGAGAGTCCACGCTTAGTGTGTAATAAGATTGGTTGTGCTAAGAATAGGCCCTCAACATGGAGGTTATGCTAGTGGCAAATTATTCATGGGAGTTACCATCTATGGGGTGATTCCAGCTACCTGACTATAGGATGAACCACTTAACATTTTCTATTGTCGTTGCTTTATCGTGTTTGAAGCATACATGCCTACTCACATTAATCATTTAATTTAGTATCTACCTTGCGATTTTAACATTTCATTTCTGCTCAAACATACAATTGTAGTTATCCCATATATTGAGAATTGATTGGCCATATGTTGATGGGTTCTACCAACACCCTAAGACGGTAGACTCATGGGTCGAGGATGGTGGAATGGGACAATATGCTTGAGCCATCGGCCTACGCTAGGTGACGAGCCCCCCATAATGACCTTGAGCTTTATTAAATCGGTTGATTGCAATTGGATTAATAATGTCCTGGCTAATCATACATACATGGCATATTGGCGATGATAGGTAGATATTTCTGGATTCTGTAGCACGTGACCTTAGGTTTATTGGGGTATCATTTTGCTAGTTGCCAGACCATCGACTATCGATCTACGTACGTGATGTGCGATGGTTCGGTCATTATGTTGTATGTGTTGTATGAACATGATGTGATATGCTGATGACCAGCCTTTTGCATGAATGACGAGCCTAATTGCCGACTGGATAAGCATCCCCAGGTCGATGTTGCATTTATGCATCCATGCATATAATAAGACTGCATTTTTGTTATGTTTTGTATGCCTTGCTATTTTTCATGCTATACTTGTCTAAGATGGCGGTGTGTAGTCTTGAGGGGAGTTCACACTGAGTTGGCCACTCATCCATCAAATATATAACCATATAGATAGTATAGGTGGCTTAAATGATATTCATGTTCAAACCAATGAGGAGCCGGCTACAATTGTCAAGGATGCATGGCTGTACCTGCCAAGAAAAGTTGCGCAGTCTTGTGGCTTACATTTAAATGCATTTTAATATTTCTTATGTATTAAATTATGTAAATCTTATATTTGTTAATATAGAGACATTGGTTTGTATAATTCATTATGGGCAGCCACTCGTATATTCTAAGTGCAAATAAAATCTTCCTTTATGTTTAATTTGTCTATCTTTCACTAAACTGCTACTCAGAGAAAAAAAAAAAAATAAAAAAGAAAATAAATCTGAATTTGACTATCTTTAAAGGTTAACACTTGGGTTTTTTGGAAGAGTTATATACTCGAGTTCTGAAAACTCGGGACGTTACAGTTGGTATCAGAGCATAGTTTGGACAAACTAGGCCTTGGGAAAATGATCTTATACAAACTTTAAATGTCTCAAGTTAGGATGATTGAAATTAGAAATTCGAACTTAGGTGAATTTCCCTTTGACTTAGGAGAATAATTGAGAATATAGGAACCCAAACGTAGGTTCCCTTAGAAATTTCCAGGATAACAATTCGAACTTGTGTGGAATCCCCTTAGGATAAGGGAGAATTGAAAACATAAAGATTTCAAACTCTAGGCTCCCTTAAAAGTTTTAGGTTAGACCTTTGGACTTCAAACTTATGTAGAAATCTCTTAGAATAGGAAGGAAGTGGGAATATAAAGACTCAAAATGTTAGACTCCCTAGAGAATTGTTTGGATAATCTTAGGGCTTAGAAATGAACTTAGGTCCCCTTGGAGATTTTAATTTTAGACATTTGAACTTAGAAACAAAAACTTTGGTTCCCTTGTAAACTACTAAAATAGTTGTTTGAACTTAGAAATTAAACGTGTACCGTAAATGAACAAATACCTATTATGATGTACATAAGGCTATATAAGGGCATTCCTTATACTTGACTTCCAAATGAAAATCTTCTAGAAATCTAGGATATGAACTTTCCTAAAATTTCATAGTTATAGGAATTTCTTTAACAACCATATTGTACATTTATTGAAAACATGAATGCTCTCTAAACTCAAAGAACAACACTAGGAATTATAGTTTAAATTCCTAATACATCCCCTTAGAAACAATATTTCCCACAAATCCTAACATGTAAAATTAAGTAGAAGTAAAGTTATATAATTTTAGGTAAATTTTCAACCATAGGCTGCGTATGTTGAGGCTGGATTTGGAATCTTAGATGAACCTGATAACTTTTAAACTCAGATTTCGGGTAGGAAATCCTGGTCCTGAAGTTTTTGCATTGCGCTTAAACGATCAAAGTGCACAGTGAAAGCATAATGGGCCACATAAATTTACCTGTTATGAAAAATAGGAGATTACATGATATTTCCTAAAAGTCTAGAACAATTGGGATCATAGACTGATGGAACCATGTTTAAGCGAAGTTTACGCAGTTTGACTCAAATTCTAAGTCGTAGCAAATCTCAATGATTCTAATGCCCTGATCAAGCAAAGGATCGAGATCTAACAGGATTATGAATTGATACCAGTAAATCCTTTGTTCTACATAGGCAATGGATTGATGTATCGGGCTCAAACCTACTACGACCATCTATTCGTGTTACCCTGAACACCGAAAAATAGAAATTGGTAATATACTTTAGACAGCTGGGAACTATCACTAATAGTCAAAGGAAATAAAGAGGAAGATATAAAAATTCTTAGTTGTCACCTAAAAGAAGTTGTAATCCTAGTAAATACCATAGGATGTCGCGATGTTGTTAGACATTAAACCAAACCCCTAGTTTTCATAAGTCTTGAAAGGGCTTCTAACAACCCGTAGAACCTAGAAACGTTATTTGATCCACTAGGTAAAAGATATAAGGGTTGTGCAAGATCTAGATATAATCTATCAAAGACCAGGTGGTGCCAACACACTTAGACATATCAAGAATACAACATGCCACTAGGATAATTCTCTTACATTAATAACCAGGATGAGCATTATCAAATCCCGATGGTAAAACCTTCTTTCATGGGGGTAGATGTAACACCCCGTACTTTCCAGTACTTGAGTGTTACCATGTAACCCAATTTAATGTAAATATAAGCATAGCTTAAGTGAACATTCACGTTCATTATGGCATAAATTCAATCGTGAAGACAATCCTCATCCGTACACCAAGCCATCCATCCGTTGTCGTTCAAGAAGGGCCATTATATAGTTAGAGGGACTTTTAGGATCCTAAGTTCATTAACAGAAAAATCTAATCGACCATCTTAGATTTAGAACTTTTGATCATCGTGACCGTTTGAGTTTAGGCTAGAACAACCTGCGACGAAATCGTAAGGTCTAAAGTCAATCCACCTTGAATTGACCCTTGATTGTTCGTAGTAAAATTACATCACGAATGATCATCTGATCGACCCATGATCTAAGCTGATAGTTGAGGTTCGTTGTGATCTACCTCAAGACCAGCCTATAAATTCTACCATGAATTAATCTAACCATCAATGACACCTTCCCTCCATAGTTCAAGTCATCCAATCAATTTATTCTCTAGATGGACCCCTACGAGTTGAGTTCAATCTGCCCTAGACCCCTAGTAGTTTTTCAAACATTTGAATTTGGGCTAGGACAACCCACAATACACCTGTAAGGTCTAAAGTCGATCCACCTTGGGTTGAGCCTTGATTTATGGTGATAGGTTTGCCTCTCGTATAATCATCTAACTTGCAATCTAAGCTAGCCATCGAGGCTTGCGGCAGTACATAAGATCCACAACCTGGATAGGATGGATAACCGCTTAATTGCATAGGTTAGACATCAGGTTATAAATGCAATTGTCAAAATTTCCTTAAACTAGTGCAGGAAACATTAGGTGCGGTTAGGATCAATTTTGGAATTATTCGATTATTAGATCAGTGATCCAATTCAGAATATGTAATATGTAATAATTATCAAATATATATAACTTATTTTTTTATATATGTGTTTGTGTGTGTGTGTGTGTAATGTAATCTAACTATTTAATAATCATTTATAATAAATAAAATAATACAACATAAATATATACACTATGAAATGTTATTTATATACTTTATAAATATTTAAAATTACATATGAAAATGATATGTAACTATAATCCATATTATATGTATACACTTATAACATCATTAATATAAATTACTAATTATAGAATTTATATTACATAAAAATGAAATATACTAGAAAAATTTATAATAAATAACATTTTTCAAACAATTTAACAATTTATATAAAATTAAAACATAACACATATATAACTATACAAATAATATAAAAATAATATATATTAATCTTTGCTTACTAATATTCATATAATTTATATATATATATATAACAATTTGTGATAATATAAATTATATATAACAAATTATGTTATTACTTGTTATTAATTTAATTATATTAACATAAAATAATATAATCATATATAATCAAAAATTACTATTAGATTCCATGTGATCCACCCTCGAGACTCTAAATAGTTAATTAAACCAAATTAGGAAAGGGATCTAACCGTTAAATCTCTGGAGATCATCGGGTAACGCCATTTAGAAGCACAAGTCCAATACTATGGCCCACCTTAGCCTTGTATCTGCCTCATCATTGGCCAGACGTCCAAATAGGACCCACGAAATATGATGAACGAACTAGATTTCTCAGAATCATCATGGTAGACCCCACGCACATGGTGCGCATACACAGGACGTGTAGACCAACAGTGCACTGGACTGCACCTCCAGTCAAACCGGGCTTAACCTGCACCTAAAGAGGAAAATCTCCTCCTCTCTTTACGTTTCTCCCAGCGAACGGACGAGAGTCCGTTCGAGCATCGAGTGGGCCACTAAATGAGAATCAGATAACTGATCTGAACTGTTCATCTGGTAGGGGTCCCCGTTAGACTAAAGCCTGATGAATTTCACATGATATAACACATGCGCATGCACACAGTCTCACGTGTAAGTCAAGTTGCGTGCGCTGGTATTATGAAAATGGAAACCCGTCCTATGCCCTGCCAGTTTGGCTATCCGCATGAACCCTTCTCCTTACATCTTAATCGTCCATTTGAGGAATCCCAGCCCCCCATTCAGCCTCGAGTTAGGGCTTCTAGTTAAGAAGGAAACCTTAGTTAGGGAGTTGTTCGGGTATAATGGTGCAGCCCTAAAAAACATTCAGGTTATCTATCCTTCAATCCAACGGTCTAGGAAGGGTTAGGGGATGCCTAGAAGGCACAAAGATCGAGAGACAAGGCACTCCACTTTTGCAGTCGTAACTTAGAAACTAGCCGTTTTCTTCATTCCTTCTAAACCACCACCCAAACCTTCCCCAAGCTTTGGAAAACCTCATCTGGAAGCTTCCTAGGGTCCATTAGGACTGTTTGCAAGAAGTAGATCGGAGGAAGGAGCAGTTCTGTTAAAAATGCCATTAATGGCTGCCTCCTTCCTCATTCAAATAGCACTTGGTTCGGCTTAAGTCGAGTTGAACCAAGCATCCAGGGGTGTAGGACCTTCAGCAGAGAGAAAGGAAAAGGAAGGAGACAAAGAAAGTAGGTGCATTGTTGCACTGGCTTGAACCGACCCGAGCCTGACTCGCTGTCGAGTTGCAAACTCAAGTCATGCCAAGCTCTTCTGAGTCCAGATGTTGTTGGACCTCTCTAAATGAGAAGAAAAGGAAGAATGGGAAGAAGAAAGAAGAGAGAATGAGGGAGTGGATTTGGGCCCCACTCACTACCAATCCGAGCATTGATGACTCAATTGGACTCGACTCAGATCTCTGTAGAAAAGAAGAATGGCGATCCAACTTCCATTTCCTCAATTCAGCTTTCCCACTAAGCTCTCTCCGATGTTTCGTGCTTGAAAGATTTCACTAACTTGAAGAAACTCGATATCAGCTTTAACAATCTCTCTACGCTCGAGGTAAGGGGCTTTCTCTTGTAGGCAATGGATGAGATGGTTAGAATCGTCCAATCGGTGAGGTTTTGTTCAGTGGCCCTTGAAGTGTGGGGTGGGCCTGATGGATGGTTCAGATTGATTATCTGGACAGTCTTTGTGTCCGCTCATGACTACAATTAGTTGATCTCATTTTTAATAGGTGGCCCATGAGATGTGCGATGGACCTAATGGACAACTTAGATTGATTAATTTGACTGTCTCTGTGTCACTATGCAATGTAACTTGTAGCACTGTGGGGCCAGTGAATTCAACCCAGCCAGATCCTGGGCCCCACCGTAGAGATGGGCATGGGCTCCATCCGTCCCATGTATGGGCGTGGATTGAGCCTGCCAACAAGCACAAATGGACCACCTCGGGTTTGTGTGGGCGATGGGCCAAAAATGACCCAGCCAGCCCATTACGTGGCTTGTATTAATGCTGGGCCGAAGGATGCTCAGCTGGCCCATCTCAGATGAGTATTGTTGTGGGGCCAAAAAATAGCCTTACTTATGGGGCATTTCAGGTAGCTGTTAGGCCAGGATGAGCCCAGCCCAACTGTCCCTATTGGGGCTTTATAAACGTATCAGTTGGTGGGATGTAGTCACTCAGCCCACCTAGTTTCTAGGCCATGTTTGGATGACATGAGCTGGGCCAAACCAGGCCTAGTTTGGGCCTTAGCTAAAGGGCAACTTCAGGCCCAATCTAGGCCGCTTTATTGGGACAAAATTATGTCGGTCTGTTCACCCTAATGCAGGCCCAAACTCCCTTGTTAATGGATGTAACGCCCTGAAAATCGAGGGTCGAGTATCAACTCAACACCCGAGTTCTAAAACATCACTTATGCAACATAAATGCTTATGATTGAATGTTGTCTGTGTTAGTGCAATAATCATGAGTGAGATTATACCAAAACAGTAATTCATACTCCAGATCAAGTTATAAAATGCATGTGGAAGACTGAAAGATGTATATAAATGTATATAGAGCCTGAAATGTCACAATCGGTCTCCAGAGTATGAACACCTTACCGAGTCACCATATACATGTATTTGTTTCAAAAATCAAAATGCCAAAAATGGTACAACTATAATGGTACACCCTGTAGCCCCGTCATCTGAATGGCCTAAGCGTAGCCTCTAGAGAACTGCATGTAGGAGAACTCATCCTGATCATCATATTAATCAGGCTCAGCCTCCTGTGTCTCGTCAATACTTGCATCTAAGACAGAGTCTGGTGGGTGTCCATAACACCGTCCCGTAACGTGGGAGTGAGTAGCTAACTCAGTGGAACAATAAAGCACAGGTTAACATGTTATCAATTCAGTCAAGCAGTAATGATAAAGCAGTACAATCAAACATTTCTAAATACTCTTATATAATGCAAGTATGGAATGCAGTCTTGATGCATGCCCTCACCAATGCTCCCTCGTGCGACAACATCTTACGTCCATAGCATGCGTTCATCCCTCAGTGCTCCACATCTTCCAGGAAATGCAGTGATATGTTATGAACATGATTACCGAGTTATTATTAGTCCTTTTCATACAACAGTATTTGGGAAACTAAGGTACCTTTCTTATATAATTCCCAAACAATGATCCATTCTAGGGTCGTCAGTCCTAGATAATCTCATACGATGATACGGCTCTAGGTCACTGTAAAGGGTTGTCAGGGCTTTTACATGCACTCATTGTACCGCTCCCCCATCACCTTATCAACACAGGCTTAGTTTATACTCTGTTTACTACGGGAAGGCTCGTCGTCTCTCCGCAGATTCAGAGTATACTCGAGGTCACTACAAAGGGCTCATCACCAATCAGTGTAGGCCGACAACTCGAATACAGTGTCCCATACCACCTTATTTGGCTCACAAGTTTGGGTTGCTCACTGGTCACTACGGGGAGGCTCGTGGCCCCAGCGTAGGTCGACAACTCGACCACGTTGTCCCATACCACCATGCCCAGCTCATGAGTCTTAGCGAATCGAGGTACCAAGGTTAATGGGGTTACACTGGTAAGTTTGGTACCCTAGGTTCAAGCAGTAGCATCCAAACATGGTGAACATATATTAGACAAATTGGGTTACTTGATGAGCTCGACCAGCACGAGTGCACAACCAGCTGAATGACATGAAGTGCACAAGCACTTCGCGTGGCCTAACCACTGTCGCCAACCGAAGTACGACTCGGGTTCGTCAAACACATCTTACGTGGTGAAATGAATCTCAGCCACGACTTCAGCCTGTTACCGATTGTCTGGACTATTACATAGTCCCAATCACATTCAAGTCGTTACCAGAAAGTAAGTATAATGGTCAAAGCAGAATTAACAAAGTAATTCAAACATGTTAACAAGCATGTTATAAAGCACAATACAAACAGGAAATACAACACATACATTTCATGAGTAAGCGGTTAACTTAAACAACGTACATGAAGGAAATCATACAGATCACTAAGATAGTTGAGAATTCTATCTCAACACCTACCTAAAGCACAATCATCTAAGTACTTACTCTTATAAACATTTTCACAAACACTTAGAATATACTCTTTTAACATACATAGTGTATACTAGCAAAAACATGAATTAGGGCAAATCCTTTCGCTGAGTAAGTATTTACATATATATAGCATGTTCATACAGTACTTAATCATGGCAAACACACTTTCAAAATTTATACATATACGGTATTTTCTACAAATATACAGAATACACAATATGCCATAATTTGTATACGTAATCGAAATGCAAAACGAACATCGGATTGTGCATGTACAATCACACCCAGATCATGAATCTATCATTATCTGACATTAAAAGCGTTGAAAACCATAACCTATTGTAACACCCTGAAAATCGGGGGTCGAGCATAAACTCAACTCTCGAGTTCCAGAACATCACTTATGCAACAAAATGAATGATGATTGAATGTTAACTGTATTTGTGCATTGAACATGAGTGAGATTAAGCCCAAACAGAATATCATACTCCAGAGACAGTAAATTAGCAAGCGGAAGACTGTGATAGATATATAAAATATATAAAATCTGTGGTGAGTCTCCGAGCGTGATAACATTACCAGGTTATAAATTACAAGTACAATTCAAATTATACCAATGTGTAAGTGTAATGTCTTCTATCCCATGTACCATAGCCCGTCAATACAATACCAGGTCTTCAGAGACCTGTCGAGAGTTACATGTAGGAGAACTCCTCGACATCATAGTAGTAGTCCGGCTCTGCTTCAGGAGTAGCGTAGCCATCTGTAATCAGACAATGTCTGGTGGGTGTTCGAAACACCGTCCCGTAACGTGGGAGTGAGTGATCAACTCAGTGGAACAATAAAGCATAGGTTAACATATTATCGACTTAGTCAAGCAGTAATGATAAAGCAGTAAAATCAAACAATGCTAAGTACTCTTATTAATGTAAGTATGAAATGACATGATGAATGCCCTTGCCAAACCACCCTCATGCGACATCCTCTTACGTTCGCGAATGCGTCCATCCCTCAGTGCTCCACATCTACTAGGCACATGCAGTGCGATGATGAGCATGATTACCGAGTAATTATTAGTTCATTTCAAACAGCAGTATTGGGAAACTAAGGTACCTCCCTTGTATCATTCCCAAACATGATCCATTCTAGGGTCGTCAGTCCTAGTTAATCTCATACGATATTATGGTTTGAGAGGCGTAGCGAAGGCATCACAAAGGGCTCGTCACCCATCAGCACGGATACAGATCTCATCGTATGCGGCTCAATTGCTGACCGTCAACTCGAATATAGGTCTCACCGTACTCGGCTCAATCACTAGCCGTCAGCTCGAATATAGGTCTCACCGTACTCGGCTCAACTCATACTCTAGTTGCTGTAAAAGACTCGTCGCCAATCACAGACCTTGGAGTATACTCGAAGATACTACAGAGGACTCGTCGCCCGTCAGCACAAGCACATGTCTCACCGTACTCGGCTCTCGCCGTAAGTATCGACAGCTCGAATATAGTGTCCCATACCACCATAATCGGCTCACGAGTCTGGTTGCTCACTGGTCACTACGGGGAGGCACGTGGCCCAGAGGTGTCGACGGCTCACCACGGTGTCCCATACCACCATGCCCGGCTCATGAGTCTTAGCGGATCGAGGTACCATGGTTAAAAAGGATTTCACTGGTAAGTTTAGTACCCTAGGTTCAGACAGTAGCGACCAAACATGGTGAACATAAATAAGACAGATCGGGTTACTTGACGAGCTCGGCTAACTCGAGCGCACAACAAGTTGAACAACATGAAGTGCATAAGTACTTCACGTGGCCAACCACTATCGCCAACCGAAGTACGACTCGGGTTCGTCGAACACATCTCACGTGGCAAATGAATCGCAACCATGAATTCAATTCTGGTACCGATTGTCTGGACTATAATCATAGCCCTAAACATGATAACTTGCAGATAGATAAAGCAGTAATGGATCAAGATTCAACTCATACTATCAAGGTATGGTATTATCCGTTTAGGGCTGCCAGGGCTGTTGCACGCACTCGTTGCTCCGCTCCCCCATCACCCATGACGGATCATACAATGTAAATATAAATTTAAACATATGCATTACATAGTTATAATCATAAAGCAGTTGAGCATGTTATGAATCACAACACAAGCATGAGTTTATACATGTTCAATTCCTAATCACACAACAATCCAAGGAGATCATACACATAGTTAAAAGAGGTTGAGAATCATATCTCAACACCCTTATACATTACAATTTGCTAACTACTACTCATTCAGACATTTCAAGAAACACTTAAAATACACTATTACAACATACACGGTGTATGTTAGCAAAACATGTATTAGGGCTATCCTTTAGCCAAGTGAGTATTTTATCCATATATAATATATTACTACAGCAAATAATCATGATAAATGCATCTCCAAAATTTATACGTATACAGTATTTTCTAGAATACGCATTTTCAACATACATAATGTATACAAGTAAACATGTATTACGGTGATTCCCTTCGCCAAGCAAATATTTTATACACTCATAATATATTTATACGATAATTAATCATGACAAACACATCGTTAAAATATACATGTATACGGTACTATTTACAATACCGTATTTCTACATACATAGTGTTTATTAGTAAACATGTATTTAGGCGAATCCTTTCGCCAAATAAGTATTTTATCCATATGTCATATATCCATACGACAAATAAACATGTCAAACACATTTCCATAAAAAATACGTATACGGTATTTTATACGAATACCTAGAGTATGTGAAATTCCAAATTCTACAATTCTAATCGAAACTGAAAACGGAAAGCACTTTGTACATGTGCAATTGCATGCAGATCATGAATCTATCATTATCTGACATTGAAAGCGTTGAAAACCATAACCTATACACCTAAAGTCCGCACCATTCACCTTAGAATCTCAACGAATCAGCAAGGTTGGATGAGCTTCCGTATTCGAGAGTTTTCTAGCCTAAGGAGTGAAATCGGTTAGCCTTTTCACAACTTATAGCCTATCTACTTCAAATCAGACCTAGGGTTAGGGTTTCTCACCTTCAAACGGAGTGGATACCGCCGGGAAAGCGCCTGGAAAGAGGCGGTGTAGGCCGTGCGATAATCGAAAGCAGCAGGAGGAAGTTCTCCCACAAATCCCAAGCTCTTCTCTCACTTTTTTCTCTCTCTCTCTCTAGGGTTTTATCCCAAATTCGTATGGCTGTGAGAGGGGCTGTTCTAAGCCTCTTTTATAGCCAAAAACCTCCCCAAAATAGACTCAGGTTCAAGGGTTACTGCTAATATAGGTATTTCGTCACTTTTCCAGCTCAAAAGAGAGGTTCTGGTGGCCCTCCTTGAGCCAAACGTCAGACTTAAGCTCACAACACATGGATCTATGTGGGATTACATTTTCGACTCGATCGGATTCCCAGATCGCACGTGGCGACCACTTTCGGTTCAACTGTCATGGGGCCACGATCCGAAATTCCAAGCACATGTAAATGTTCTTGAAATTTTTCCCGATCCGAGGGTGTAATTTGGTCGATTCTCGATGTCTGTTGCTTAATACCGATCCGCAAACAAATGATGTGATCACTATTCAAGATATTTATTTTGTAAAGGAAATGGTGGTTTTCACACTCCCTCTCCAGGACATGATCGAATGGCCATGGGACTTTGTCTGAACTTGATTTCCAGAGATGGTTGTCGAGCCCAAGTGAGGTGGTCCTAATTCCTTAACTTCGATTTATTCGGACTTCCGACGTGCGGTCCAGACCGACACGGAGTTTCGATGTGCTCCCGAGAGCAAATGGGTAATGAGATTGATCCTAGATTTTAGGGTAACCTAACGTCAACGATTCTACAAGTTTTGGGTCTTCAGATCGTATTTAAAGCGATTCAAATGGATTTCGTAGTTAATCTGGTTTCACACCTAGTTACTTTGTCTCATTTCTAAAGGATTTAGTCCTAAGTGATTTTGTCGAGGTGGTACTCAGTGCCTTTGTAGTTTGTATATAAAGTGATCCAAGTTATACTACTTAGCTAGTTTAAGATAGTGTCTAGGGTGAAAGTTCTTAGAAAAATTGGAAGATCAAGGTGATGAAGGGTGAGATTTGTGAAGAAAATGAGTTCAAAGGCGGCTTTAGACTTTGGGATTTAGTTCTGACAAGTTAATGAGGTATTAGGATCGACCCATTGCTTAAGGACGTTTAATCCCAGGTTGGCAAAAATCCGGGGCGTTACAACTATATGTCTAAAGTCCGCACCTTACGCCGTAGAAACGAGTAATGGACTCAGTTAAACACCAAGTCTTAATCACTGGCAGAACGACAACCTAAGACATGAAATAGTTTAGCTATTTCATCACTTGCAACAATCATAACCCTAGAACGGATTAGGGTTAGGGTTTCTTACCTAGAAACGAAGCTAGAATCGCTGGAAAAGCAATTAGATCGGGGTGATTAAGCACATATGATAACAGGGTAGAGTAACAGGATCTATCTCCCATAACTCTCACACTTTCTCTCTCTTTCTTCTCTTCTCTCTCCTAGGGTTTCTCTCAAATTCGTATGGGCTGAATGAGAGAGGGTTTAAGGTCCTTATATAGGCCTAAAACTCTCCAAATAAGACCCAGGGTCAATGTATACTTAGGTTATGTCCAAAGCGGGTCTGTTCCAACTCAATGGAGCACTTCTGGAGCCCCCCCTTAAGCCAAAGGTCGGACCTAAGCTCACTGACTATGGATCTAGGTTGAGTTAAGTTTTCATTTCAATCGGGTTCCTAGATCATATGTGGCGGACCGGTTTCAGCTCAACGGTCACAGAAACTCGATCAGGGTTAAAAGTACACAGACATGTATGGGAAATGTTTCCTAATCTGAGGGTATATTTAGGTTAGATTCTAACGATTTGATTTCTTATATTTGGCCCACAAACTTCAAGTCTTAGATTACTTAAATTTAATTTAATTTCTAAAGAAAACCAGGTTTTCTCACACTCCTCGCTCCGGGCTCAAGCGAATAGCCCCGGAATACAATCTGGTTTTGACTTTCGAGATGGGTGTCAGGCCCAGCAAGACGGTCCTAATTCTATAACCTCATATCATTCGAACTTTTGATGTGCGGTATAGATCTGATACAGAGATTCAATGTGCTCCCGAGAGTAGTCGGGTATTGAGTTTGATCCTAGATTTTAGGGTGGCCTAGCGTCAATGATTCTACAAGTTTTGGGTCTTACAGATCGTACTTAAAGTGATTCAAGCGGATTTCATGGCTAATTTAGTTTAACACTTAGTTAACTTTGTCTAATTTCTAAGGATTTGATCCTAAGCAATTTCTGCCTGAGGTGATACTCGGGCCTTTATACGGGATTTTCTGAGTCGTTACAATGGATCCTTATAAACCCTCACACAATTTCAATATGTTAGATAGATAAGAACCTTGGGAATACTTGTCTAATACAAACCATGACTCTAGGGAATTACTTGTGTGACATTAGGCCGCAAGACACATACGGGAACTCGAATCGAGGAATGGACTACGACCCTTCAGGTGATGACTTCTCCCCTTAAGCTTTCCATTTCTAAATTAGATCATGGATAACTTTTAAATTGATTATAAATGATGCCTTAGAGTCAGATTAATTATATGATTGGCTTACTTGGATATATGTTTGAGAATTGATCATAAATATGCTAGACCTTGATTCATTTAATAAATCTTGAATTGTATGTACATTTGTACTTAAGTTTTACTTTATTAGAATGGTATCTTAGTTTGATACTTGATCTCTATGCCATTTGGATATGATATTGTACTATTCGCAAGACACATATGAATCAAAATCTCTCTAGTCTAAGAGGGGAACCTCTATCTAAGAAAGAGAGTTCACACTTAGGGTATAATGAGATTGATTGTGTTAGGAATAGACCCTCAACATGGAGGTTATGTTAGTGGCAAAATTATTCATGGGACTTACCATCTATGGGGTGATTCCACCTATTTGACTGTGGGATGAACCATTTGACATTTTTATCGCCGTTGCTTATTTGCATTTGAGGCATGCATACTGACTCCTTTTAATCATTGTATTTAGTATCTTTGACATTCATTCCCACTTAACATACGATGGTAGCTTCTCATACATTGAGAGTTGATTGACCACATGCTGATGGGTTCTATCAAAGGCGGTAGACTCATGGACTGGGGATGGTGGAAATGAGACACTATGCCCGAGCCGTCATCCTATGCTGGGTGAGCAGCCCCCCATAATGACTGTGAGCTTTATTAAACCAGTTGATTGTAATTGGACTAATACACTACAAGAAAAGCCACTTTTACCAACAAAAATTTCCGTTGGCAAAAGTCTTATTTTCGTAGGCAAAAAGTTTTACCTGTGAAAATTTTCGTTGGAAAATTCCTCGCTAAAAGTCCGAGGGCAACACCTTTTACCCATGAAAAAAAATTTCGTTGGACAAGGTAAGACTTTTGCCAACGAAATTTTTCGTAGGCAAAACATTTTACAAACGCCAATTTACGTTGGTAAAAATATTGACAAAACTAAAATATTTAAACACTTTTTACCTACGAATATTTTCCTAGCTAAAAATATTTAAAACACTTTTTACCTACCAACAATTTCGTAGCTAAAAATATTTACAAGACTTTTTACCTACCAACAATTTCGTAGCTAAAAATATTTAAAACACTTTTTACCTACCAACAATTTCGTAGCTAAAAATATTTACAAGACTTTTGCCTACGAATATTTTCGTAACTAAAAATATTGAAAACACTTTTTACCTACCAATAGTTTCGTAGCTAAAAGGTATTTACAAGACTTTTACCCACAAATATATTCGTAGGTAACAATACTTATAAAACTTTTACCTACCACCAATTTCATAGCTAAAAATTCTTTTACCAACGCCTATTTTCGTAGGTAAAAATATTTACCAAACATTTTCCTGCGAATGATATCATAGGTAAAAATACATACAAAACATTTAGCTAAGAATATTTTCGTAGGTAAAAACATGGATGGGACTTTTAACTACGAAAATTTTAGTAGGTAAAAACTTGGATGAGACTTTTACCTACGAAAAATTTCGTAGGTAAAAGTATTTTTTTTCCCACACAAAATTCTTAATATACACCTGATATAGACCTGTTACAATATATTTCTTAATATACACCTGTTATGTAATATATGTCATCATATTCACATTCACATCCATTTAACTCCAAAGTACATAAATAAATCCATCCAAACATAAACTACATCATGCATAAATACATATAAATTTAACATCGTAAATAAAATACAAAAAATCACAAAGATGGAGGCGGAGGTGGTGGGGCATCGATGGGTAAGCGTACGGCGAGAGCCTGAAATATATCCGCAATCCGTCGCTTATGCTCCACCCGCATCTCCTCCATCCTCCTCTCCTGCTCCTCGCA
This sequence comes from Magnolia changhungtana, assembly GCA_030180095.1. Classification (NCBI taxonomy): domain Eukaryota; kingdom Viridiplantae; phylum Streptophyta; class Magnoliopsida; order Magnoliales; family Magnoliaceae; genus Magnolia; species Magnolia changhungtana. The sequence continues at coordinate 2,120,875 of JASAUF010000150.1, forward strand.
TGCTCCTCTATCCTCATCTTCTCCTGCTCCCTCTCTGCCTCGTCAGCTCCTCCATCCTCCTCTATTGCTCCTCCATCTGCCTATCCAACTGCTCACTCTTCCTCTCTAGCTGCTCTCTGATGTCATTGACGATGACCTGTAGCTGCTGAACCTCTCTCTCTGCGATATCAGCTTGGCGGGTGGCACTCTCGCTAACGACGATGGATTGGGTGGAGACAGATCTAGCGGGTGCCATGAGCTTGGCACCATGGCCAAGCCCACACACATATCCAGAACAGGTGCGAAGCACCTCACTCAGGATCTCTGGCTCACTCCGCTGAGTACCATCGGGAGTGGGCTGACTGCGTAAGGTGTCCATCGCCGCCTGTAATGAAAACATATGAATTTTCTCAAAAAAATGATATTATTATAATTTAATGCAATTAACTTTTACAATGTAAGGATTTTTACCCAAATCTCGCTAGCACTAGGATGTACCCAAGATCCCGTCGCCTGCCGACAGTGAGTCCCTTTGTAGAGATCTATTGGTCCGGGCTCCTGGCCAGTGATGGAATCTCGCTGTGCAATCGAAAGGACAATAGAGTTAATATAAAATGTATTGAAAAAATATATCAACTTAATAATTACCAGTAATTTCTTACCATGTCATGATGAATTTGTACAAATGACTTTGAACTAGCTACGTGGTTCACTACTAACTTTCCCTTGTTGTTAGAATTTATTTTGCTCCTCTTCTGAACACATTATTCATAATACATTGTTATTAATTACGAATTTAATTGTTACCTTAAGATATCGTAAATATGTAAATATTACCTGAAAAGAATCAAACGAAAATCTATCGTAGAGTATCTGCTAGTCATCACGGGTCACTTGCGGCGGTGTGGATAATGCGCCCTCCTTGCTACTCATGCACTGCTTGTACCGCTTGTGTAACAAGGAGCGGTACTCCTTGAACAGCTCCTTGATCATGTCGTCGATGGCAAAAGAAATGTGCGGAACACTCAAATCCAACTCAAATTTATCCTGCAATTTCGTAAATAATAGATTAAGGCAATAAACTTATTAAGAAAATAACTTAACCGTAAATGAACTTTTATCAAATAAATTATGATTTATAAGTATAGGTTTAGGTTTAGGTTAAGGTTTAGGTTAAGGTTAAGGTTAAAAGGTAAAGGTTTAGGTTTAGGTTTAGGTTATAGGTTATAGATTATAACTTCAGGGAATTGAGAATAGGTTAAGGTTTAGGTTAACGAAATCGGGTTCGGGTTCAGGATCAGGTTTAGGTTTGGGTTTTCATGTTTAGGTTTAGGTTTAGGTTAGGAGTTGAGATCAGGATTAGGTGTAGGTTTAGGTTTAGGGATTTGAGAATACATTTAGGTTTTAAGTTTAGGTTTAGGTTTAATTTTTAGTTTATAGGTTAGGTTATAGGTTTAGGTTTAGGTTAAGGTTAGGTTATAGGTTATAAGTTTAAGTTATAGCTTATAGGTTATAGGTTAAGGTTTAGGATATAGGTTTTGGTTTAGGTATGTTATAGGCTTTGGTTTTGGTTTAGGTTTAGGTTTAGATTTTAGGTTTAGGTTAAGGTTATAGGTTTAGGTTATAGGTTTAGGTTACGTTTAGGTTAAGGTTATAGGTTATAGGTTATAGGTTATAGCCTTAGGAAAGTGAGAATAGGTTAAGGTTTAGGTTTAGGAAATCGGGTTCGGGTTCGGGATCGGGTTTAGGTTTGGGTTTTCAAGTTTAGGCTTAGGTTTAGGTTAGGGAGTTGAGACTAGGATTAGGTGTAGGTGCAGGTTTAGGTTTAGGGATTTGAGAACACATTTAGGTTTTAGGTTTAAGTTTAGGTTTAGGTTTTAGGTTTAGGTTATAGGTTATAGCCGTAGGGAACTAAGAGTAGGTTAAGGTCTAGGTTTAGGAAATCGGGTTCGGGTTCGGGATGGGGTTTAGATTTGGGTTTTCAAGTTTAGGTTTAGGTTTAGGTTAGGGAGTTGAGAATAGGATTAGGTGTGGGTTTAGGTTTAGGGATTTGAGAACACATTTAGGTTTTAGGTTTAAGTTTAGGGATTTGAGAACACATTAGATTTTTTAGGTTTAGGTTTAGGTTTAGGTTTTAGGTTTAGGTTATAGGTAGGTTATAGTTTAGCTATAAGGAATTGAGAATCGATTATGGTTTAGGTTTAGAAATCGGGTTCGGGTTCTGGATCGGGTTTTGGTTTTAGTTTTCAAGTTTAGGTTTAGGTTTAGGTTAGGGAGTTGAGATTAACATTAGGTGTATGTTTAGGATTAAGGATTGGAGAACACATTTAGGTTTTAGGTTTAAGTTTAAGTTTAGGTTATAGGTAGGTTATAGGTTATAGCTGTAGGAAATTGAGAATAGGTTAAGGTTTAGGTTTAGGAAATCGGGTTTGGGTTCAAGATCGGGTTTTGCTTTGGGTTTTCAAGTTTAGGTTTAGATTTAGGTTAGGGAGTTGAGAATAGGATTGGTTTAGGTTTAGGGATTTGAGAACACATTTAGGTTTTAGGTTTTGGTTTTGGTTTAGGTTTTAGGTTTAGGTTTCAGGTAGGTTATAGGTTATAGCTATAGGGAATTGTGAATCGGTTATGGTTTAGGTTTAGGAAATCAGGTTCGGGTTCGGGATAAGGTTTTGGTTTGGGTTTTCAAGTTTAGGTTTAGGTTTAGGCTAGGGAGTTGAGATTAGCATTTGGTGTAGGTTTAGGATTAGGGATTGGATAATACATTTAGGTTTTAGGTTTACGTTTAGGTTTAGGTTATAGGTTTAGGTTATAGGTTGGTTATAGGTTATAGCTGTAGGGAATTGAGAATAGGTTAAGGTTTAGGTTTAGGAAATCGGGTTCGAGTTTGGGATTGGGTTTTGGTTTGGGTTTTCAAATTTAGGTTCAGGTTTAGGTTAGGGAGTTGAGAATAGGATTAGGTGTAGGTCTTGGTTTAGGGATTTGAGAACACATTTAGGTTTTAAGTTTAGGTTTAGGTTTTAAGTTGAGGTTATAGGTAGGTAGTAGGTTATATCTATAGGGAATTGAGAATTGGTTATGGTTTAAGTTTAGGAAATCGGGTTCGGGTTTAGGATCGGGTTTTAGTTTAGGTTTGAAGTTTAGGTTTAGGTTTAGGTTAGGGAGTTGAGATTAGCATTAGGTGTAGGTTTAGGATTAGGGATTGGAGAGCACATTTAGGTTTTAGGTTTACGTTTAGGTTTAGGTTATAGGAAGGTTATAGGTTATATCTGTAGGGAATTGAGAATAGGTTAAGGTTTAGGTTTCCAAAATCGGGTTCGGGTTCGAGATCGAGTTTTGCATTGGGTTTTCAAGTTTAGGTTTAGGTTTAGGTTAGGGAGTTGAGATTAACATTAGGTGTAGGTTTATGTTTAGGGATTGGGAAACACATTTACGTTTTAGGTTTACGATTAGGTTTAGGTTATAGGTTTAGGTTATAGGTAGGTTATAGGTTATAGCTATAGGGAATTGAGGATAGGTTAAGGTTTAGGTTTCGGAAATCGGGTTCGGGTTCAAGATCGGGTTTTGCTTTGGGTTTTCAGTTTAAGTTTAGGTTTAGGTTAGGGAGTTGAGAACACATTTAGGTTTTAGGTTTAGGAAATGGTTTAGGTTTTAGGCTAAGGTTATAGGTAGGTTATAGGTTTAGGTTATAGGTAGGTTATAGGTTATATTGCTATAGGGAGTTGAGAATAGGTTAAGGTTTAGGTTTAGAAATTAGGTTCGGGTTTAGGATCGGGTTTTGGTTTGGTTTTCAAGTTTAGGTTTAGGTTTAGGTTACGGAGTTGAGATTAGAATTAGGTGTAGGTTTAGGATTAGTGATTGGAGAACACATTTAGGTTTTAGGTTTAGGTTTAGGTTTAGGTTATAGGTTTATGTTAAAGGTAGGTTATAGATTATAGCTGTAGGGAATTGAGAATAGGTTAAGGTTTAGGTTTAGGAAATCGGATTCGGGTTTAGGATCGGGTTTTGCTTTGGGTTTTCAAGTTAGGTTTAGGTTTAGGTTAGGGAGAGTTGAGATTAGGATTAGGTGTAGGTTTAGGTTTAGGGATTTGAGAACACATTTAGGTTTTATGTTTAGGAAATGGTTTAGGTTTTAGGTTAAGGTTATAGGTAGGTTATAGGTTATAGCTGTAGGAATTGAGAATAGGTTAAGGTTTAGGTTTAGGAAATTAGGTTCGGGTTCGGGATCGGGTTTTGGTTTGGGTTTTCAAGTTTAGGTTTAGGTTTAGGTTTAGGTTTAGATTAGAGTTGAGATTAGGATTGGAGAACACATTTAGGTAGTTTAGGTTTAGGTTTAGGGATTTGAGAACACATTTAGGTTTTTAGGTTTAGGTTTAGGTTTAGGTTTTCCATTTAGGTTTAGGTTTAGGTTATAGGTTTAGATAGGTGTAGGTTTAGGTAGGGAATTTGAGAATAGGTTTTAAGTTAAGGTTTAGGTTTTTAGGAAATCGGGGTTCGGGTTTAGATCGGAAATTAGGTTGGTTTCGGGTTTTGGGTTTCAAGTTTAGGTTTAGGTTTAGGTTAGGGAGTTGAGATTAGAATTAGGTGTAGGTTTAGGATTAGTGATTAGAGAACACATTTAGGTTTTAGTTTAGGTTTTAGGTTTAGGTTTAGGTTATAGGTAGGTTATAGGTTATAGACATAGGGAATTGAGAATAGGTTAAGGTTTAGGTTTAGAAATCGGGTTCGGGTTAGGATCGGGTTTTGCTTTGGGTTTTCAAGTTTAGGTTTAGGTTTAGGTTAGGCCGAGAGTTGAGATTAGGATAGGTGTAGGTTTAGGTTTAGGGATTTGAGAACACATTTAGGTTTTAGGTTTAGGAAATGGTTTAGGTTTTTTAGGTTAAGGTTATAGGTAGGTTATAGTTATAGTTAGTAGGGAATTGAGAATAGGTTAAGGTTTAGGTTTAGGAAATCGGGTTCGGGTTCGAGATCGGGTTTTGGTTTGGGTTTTCAAGTTTAGGTTTAGGTTTAGGTTAGGGAGTTGAGATTAGAATTAGGTGTAGGTTTAGGATTAGGGATTGAGAACACATTTAGGTTTTAGGTTTAGGAAAGGTTTAGGTTTAGGTTATAGGTTATAGGTTATAGGTTATAGTTATAGGGAATTGAGAATAGGTTAAGGTTTAGATTTAGAAATGGGTTCGGGTTTAGGATCGGGTTTTGCTTTGGGTTTTCAAGTTTAGGTTTAGGTTTAGGTTGGTCGGGAGTTGAGATTAGGATTAGGTGTAGGTTTAGGTTTAGGGATTTGAGAACACGCATTTAGGTTTTAGGTTTAGGAAATGGTTTAGGTTTTAGGTTTATTATAGGTAGGTTATAGGTTATAACCGTAGGGAATTGAGAATAGGTTAAGGTTTAGGTTTAGGAAATCGGGTTCGGGTTCGTGGATCGGGTTTTGTTTGGGTTTTCAAGTTTAGGTTTAGGTTTAGGTTAGGGAGTTGAGATTATCATTAGGTGTAGGTTTAGGATTAGTGATTAGAGAAACACATTTAGGTTTTAGGTTTAGGAAATGGTTTAGGTTTATAGTTTATAGGTTATAGGTTATAGTAGGAATTGAGAATAAGTTAAGGTTTAGGTTTAGGAAATCGGGTTAGAAATCGGGTTTAGGATCGGGTTTTGCTTTTGGTTTTCAAGTTTAGGTTTAGGTTTTCAAGTTTAGGTTTAGGTTTAGGTTAGGGGGAGTTGAGATTAGGATAGGTGTAGGTTTAGGTTTAGGATTTGAGAACACATTTAGGTTTTATGTTTTAGGAAATGGTTTAGGTTTTAGGTTAAGGTTTAGGTAGGTTATAGGTTATAGGTTATAGCCTATAGGGAATTGAGAATAGGTTAAGGTTTAGGTTTAGGAAATCACATTTAGGTTTTCGGGTTCGAGATCGGGTTTTGGTTTGGGTTTTCAAGTTTTGGTTTAGGTTTAGTTTTGAGAAATTACGGAGTTGAGATTAGATGGTTTAGGTGTAGGTTTAGGATTAGGTAGGTTTGGAGAGAACACATTTAGGTTTTTGTTTAGGTTTAGGTTTAGGTTATAGGTTTAGGTTATAGGTAGGTTATAGGTTATAGCTGTAGGGAATTGAGAATAGGTTAAGGTTTAGGTTTAGGAAATCGGGTTCGGGTTTAGGATCGGGTTTTGCTTTTGGTTTTCAAGTTTAGGTTTAGGTTTAGGTTAGGGCGGGAGTTGAGATTAGGATAGGTGTAGGTTTAAGTTTAGGGATTTGAGAACACATTTAGGTTTTAAGTTTAGGAAATGGTTTAGGTTTTAGGTTAAGGTTATAGGTAGGTTATAGGTTATAACATGTAGGGAATTGAGATAGGTTAAGGTTTAGGTTTAGGAAATCGGTTCGAGTTCGGGATCGGTTTTGCTTTGGGTTTTCAAGTTTAGGTTTAGGTTTAGGTTAGGGAGTTAAGATTATCATTAGGTGTAGGTTTAGGTTTAGGATTTGAGAACACATTTAGGTTTTAGGTTTAGGAAATAGTTTAGGTTTTAGGTTAAGGTTATAGGTAGGTTATAGGTTATAGCTACTGTGGAATTGAGAATAGGTTAAGGTTTAGGTTTGGGAAATCGGGTTCGGGTTCGGGATTGGGTTTTGGTTTAGGTTTTCAAGTTTAGGTTTAGGTTTAGGTTAGGTTAGGGAGTTGAGAATAGGATTAGGTGTAGGTTTAGGTTTAGGGATTTGAGAACACATTTAGGTTTTAGGTTTAGGTTTAGGTTTAGGTTTTAGGTTTACGTTATAGGTAGGTTATAGGTTATAACTGTATGGAATTGAGAATAGGTTAAGGTTTAGGTTTAGGAAATCGGGTTCGGGTTCGTGATCGGGTTTTAGTTTGGGTTTTCAAGTTTAGGTTTTGGTTTAGGTTAGGGAGTTGAGATTAGAATTAGGTGTAGGTTTAGGATTAGGGATTGAGAACACATTTAGGTTTTAGGTTTTAGGTTTAGGTTTAGGTTTAGGTTATAGGTAGGTTATAGGTTATAGCCGTAGGAATTGAGAATAGGTTAAGGTTTAGGTTTAGGAAATCGGGTTCGGGTTCGGGATCGGGTTTTGCTTTGGATTTTCAAGTTTAGGTTTAGGTTTAGGTTAGGGTTAGAGTTGAGATTAGGATAGGTAGGTTTAGGTTTAGGGATTTAAGAACACATTTAAGTTTTAGGTTTATGAAATGGTTTAGGTTTTAGTTAAGTTATAGGTGGGTTATACGTTATAGCTGTAGGGAATTGAGGATAGGTTAAGGTTTAGGTTTTGAAATCGGGTTCGGGTTCGGGATCGTGTTTTGGTTTGGGTTTTCAAGTTTAGGTTTAGGTTTAGGTTAGGGAGTTGAGATTAGAATTAGGGTGTAGGTTTAGGATTAGGGATTAGAGAACACATTTAGGTTTTAGGTTTAGGTTTAGGTTGTAGGTAGGTTATAGGTTATAGCTATAGGGAATTGAGACTAGGTTAAGGTTGAGGTTTAGGAAATCGAGTTCGGGTTTATGATCGGGTTTTGCTTTGGGTTTTCAAGTTTAGGTTTAGGTTAGAGGTTTAGGGACTTGAGAATAGGAATAGTGTAGGTTTAGGTTTAGGATTTGAGAACACATTTAGGTTTTGGGTTTAGGTTTGAAATGGTTTAGGTTTTAGGTTTAAGTTATAGGTAGGTTATAGGTTATAATAGTGTAGGGAATTGAGAATAGGTTAAGGTTTAGGTTTAGAAAATCGGGTTCGGGTTCGTGATCGGGTTTTGGTTTGGGTTTTCAAGTTTAGGTTTAGGTTTAGGTTAGGAGTTGAGATTAGAATTAGGTGTAGGTTTAGGATTAGGGATTGGAGAACACATTTAGGTTTTAGGTTTAGGTTTAGGTTTAGGGTATAGGTTTAGGTTATAGGTAGGCTATAGGTTATAATTGTAGGGAATTGAGAATAGGTTTAGGTTTAGGTTTAGTGAAATCGGGTTCGGGTTTAGGATTGGGTGTTGCTTTAGGTTTTCAAGTTTAGGTTTAGGTTTAGGTTAGGGCCTGGAGTTGAGATTAGGATAGGTGTAGGTTTAGGTTTAGGGTTTTGAGAACACATTTAGGTTTTAAGTTTAGGAAATGGTTTAGGTTTTAGGTTACAGTTATAGGTAGGTTATAGGTTATAGCTGTAGGGAATTGAGGATAGGTTAAGGTTTCGGTTTAGGAAATCGGTTCGAGTTCGGGATCGCGTTTTGCTTTGGGTTTTCAAGTTTAGGTTTAGGTTTAGGTTAGGGAGTTAAGATTATCATTAGGTGTAGGTTTAGGTTTTTGATTTGAGAACACATTTAGGTTTTAGGTTTAGGAAATGGTTTAGGTTTTAGGTTAAGGTTATAGGTAGGTTATAGGTTATAGCTATAGGGAATTGAGAATAGGTTAAGGTTTAGGTTTGGGAAATCGGGTTCGAGTTTAGGATTGGGTTTTGGTTTAGGTTTTCAAGTTTAGGTTTAGGTTTAGGTTAGGGAGTTGAGAATAGGATTAGGTGTAGGTTTAGGTTTAGGGATTTGAGAACACATTTAGGTTTTAGGTTTAGGTTTAGGTTTAGGTTTTAGGTTTAAGTTATAGGTAGGTTATAGGTTATAACTGTAGGGAATTGAGAATAGGTTAAGGTTTAGGTTTAGGAAATCGGGTTCGGGTTCGTGATCGGGTTTTGGTTTGGGTTTTCAAGTTTAGGTTTTGGTTTAGGTTAGGGAGTTGAGATTAGAATTAGGTGTAGGTTTAGGATTAGGGATTAGAGAACACATTTAGGTTTTAGTTTTAGGTTTAGGTTTAGGTTTAGGTTATAGGTAGGTTATAGGTTATAGCCGTAGGGAATTGAGAATAGGTTAAGGTTTAGGTTTAGGAAATCGGGTTCGGGTTCAGGATCGGGTTTTGCTTTGGGTTTTCAAGTTTAGGTTTAGGTTTAGGTTAGGGCCGAGAGTTGAGATTAGGATAGGTGCAGGTTTAGGTTTAGGGATTTGAGAACACATTTAAGTTTTAGGTTTATGAAATGGTTTAAGTTTTAGGTTTAGGTTATAGGTGGGTTATACGTTATAGCTGTAGGGAATTGAGGATAGGTAAAGGTTTAGGTTTCAGAAATCGGGTTCGGGTTCGGGATCGTGTTTTGGTTTGGGTTTTCAAGTTTAGGTTTAGGTTTAGGTTAGGGAGTTGAGATTAGAATTATGTGTAGGTTTAGGATTAGGGATTGGAGAACAAATTTAGGTTTTAGGTTTAGGTTATAGGTTTAGGTTATAGGTAGGTTATAGGTTATAGCCGAAGGTTTATTTTTAAGGAATTGAGAATAGGTTAAGGTTTAGGTTTAGGAAATCGAGGTTCGGGTTTAGGATCGGGTTTTGCTTTGGGTTTTCAAGTTTAGGTTAGGTTGAGATTAGGAATTAGATGTAGGTCGAGAATTGAGACATTTAGGTTTGTGTTTAGGTTTAGGTTTAGGGAGGTTTGGAGAACACATTTAGGTTTTAGGTTTAGGTTTAGGTTTAGGTTTTAGGTTTAAGTTATAGGTAGGTTATAGGTTATAACTGTAGGGAATTGAGAATAGGTTAAGGTTTAGGTTTAGGAAATCGGGTTCGGGTTCGTGATCGGGTTTTGGTTTGGGTTTTCAAGTTTAGGTTTAGGTTTAGGTTACGGAGTTGAGATTAGAATTAGGTGTGGGTTTAGGATTAGTGATTGGAGAACACATTTAGGTTTTAGGTTTAGGTTTAGGTTTAGGTTATAGGTAGGTTATAGGTTATAGCTGTAGGGAATTGAGAATAGGTTAAGGTTTAGGTTTAGGAAATCGGGTTCGGGTTTAGGATCGGGTTTTGCTTTGGGTTTTCAAGTTTGGTTTAGGTTTAGGTTAGGGTGGAGTTGAGATTAGGATAGGTGTAGGTTTAGGTTTAGGGATTTGAGAACACATTTAGGTTTTATGTTTAGGAAATGGTTTAGGTTTTAGGTTAAGGTTATAGGTAGGTTATAGGTTATAGCATGTAGGGAATTGAGGATAGGTTAAGGTTTAGGTTTACGGGAAATCGGGTTCGGGTTGGGATCGGGTTTTGCTTTGGGTTTTCAAGTTTAGGTTTAGGTTTAGGTTAGGGAGTTAAGATTTCATTAGGTGTAGGTTTAGGTTTAGGGATTTGAGAACACATTTAGGTTTTAGGTTTAGGAAATGGTTTAGGTTTTAGGTTAAGGTTATAGGTAGGTTATAGGTTATAGCTACTGAGGGAATTGAGAATAGGTTAAGGTTTAGGTTTGGGAAATCGAGTTCGGGTTCGGGATTGGGTTTTGGTTTAGGTTTTCAAGTTTAGGTTTAGGTTTAGGTTAGGGAGTTGAGAATAGGATTAGGTGTAGGTTTAGGTTTAGGGATTTGAGAACACATTTAGGTTTAGGTTTAGGTTTAGGTTTAGGTTTAGGTTTAAGTTATAGGTAGGTTATAGGTTATACCGTAGGGAATTGAGAATAGGTTATGGTTTAGGTTTAGGAAATCGGGTTCGGGTTCGTGATCGGGTTTTAGTTTGGGTTTTCAAGTTTAGGTTTTGGTTTAGGTTAGGGAGTTGAGATTAGAATTAGGTGTAGGTTTAGGATTAGGGATTAGAGAACACATTTAGGTTTTAGTTTTAGGTTTAGGTTTAGGTTTAGGTTATAGGTAGGTTATAGGTTATAGCCGTAGGGAATTGAGAATAGGTTAAGGTTTAGGTTTAGGAAATCGGGTTCGGGTTCATGATCGGGTTTTGCTTTGGGTTTTCAAGTTTAGGTTTAGGTTTAGGTTAGGGCCGAGAGTTGAGATTAGGGTAGGTGCAGGTTTAGGTTTAGGGATTTGAGAACACATTTAAGTTTTAGGTTTATGAAATGGTTTAAGTTTTAGGTTAAGGTTATAGGTGGGTTATACGTTATAGCTGTAGGGAATTGAGGATAGGTTAAGGTTTAGGTTTTGGAAATCGGGTTCGGGTTCGGGATCGTGTTTTGGTTTGGGTTTTCAAGTTTAGGTTTAGGTTTAGGTTAGGGAGTTGAGATTAGAATTAGGTGTAGGTTTAGGATTAGGGATTGGAGAACACATTTTGGTTTTAGGTTTTAGGTTATAGGTTATAGCTATAGGGAATTGAGAATAGGTTAAGGTTTAGGTTTAGGAAATCGAGTTCGGGTTTAGGATCGGGTTTTGCTTTGGGTTTTCAAGTTTAGGTTAGGGCCGGGAGTTGAGAATAGGATTAGGTGTAGGTTTAGGTTTAGGGATTTGAGAACACATTTAGGTTTTAGGTTTAGGTTTAGGTTTAGGTTTTAGGTTTAAGTTATAGGTAGGTTATAGGTTATAACTGTAGGAATTGAGAATAGGTTAAGGTTTAGGTTTAGAAATCGGGTTCGGGTTTCGGATCGGGTTTTGTTTGGGTTTTCAAGTTTAGGTTTAGGTTTAGGTTAGGGAGTTGAGATTAGAATTAGGTGTAGGTTTAGGATATTGGGGATTTGAGAACACATTTAGGTTTTAGGTTTAGGTTTAGGTTTAGGTTAGGTTAGGTTATAGGTAGGTTATAGGTTATAGTTTGTAGGAATTGAGAATAGGTTAAGGTTTAGGTTTAGGAAATCGGGTTCGGGTTTAGGATCGGGTTTTGCTTTGGGTTTTCAAGTTTAGGTTTAGGTTTAGGTTAGGGAGTTGAGATTAGGATAGGTGTAGGTTTAGGTTTAGGGATTTGAGAACACATTTAGGTTTTATGTTTAGGAAATGGTTTAGGTTTTAGGTTAAGGTTATAGGTAGGTTATAGGTTATAGCTATAGGGAATTGAGAATAGGTTAAGGTTTAGGTTTAGGAAATCAGGTTCGGGTTCGAGATCGGGTTTTGGTTTGGGTTTTCAAGTTTAGGTTTAGGTTTAGATTACGGAGTTGAGATTAGAATTAGGTGTAGGTTTAGGATTAGGGATTGGAGAACACATTTAGGTTTTAGGTTTAGGTTTAGGTTTAGGTTATAGGTAGGTTATAGGTTATAGCTGTAGGGAATTGAGAATAGGTTAAGGTTTAGGTTTAGGAAATCGGGTTCGGGTTTAGGATGGGTTTTGCTTTGGGTTTTCAAGTTTAGGTTTTTAGGTTTAGGTTAGGGCCGGGAGTTGAGATTAGGATAGGTGTAGGTTTAGGTTTAGGGATTTGAGAACACATTTAGGTTTTAAGTTTAGAAATGGTTTAGGTTTTAGGTTAGGTTATAGGTAGGTTATAGGTTATAGGCTGTAGGGAATTGAGGATAGGTTAAGGTTTAGGTTTAGGGGTTCGGGAAATCGGGTTCGGGTTCGGGATCGGGTTTTGGTTTGGGTTTTCAAGTTTAGGTTTAGGTTTAGGTTAGGGAGTTAAGATTATCATTAGGTGTAGGTTTAGGTTTAGGGATTTGAGAACACATTTAGGTTTTAGGTTTAGGAAATGGTTTAGGTTTTAGGTTAAGGTTATAGGTAGGTTATAGGTTATAGCTGGGGCATAGGGAATTGAGACTAGGTTAAGGTTGAGGTTTAGGAAATCGAGTTCGGGTTTAGGATCGGGTTTTGGTTTGGATTTTCAAGTTTAGGTTAGGGCCGGGAGTTGAGAATAGGATTAGGTGTAGGTTTAGGTTTAGGGAATTGAGAACACATTTAAGTTTTAGGTTTAGGTTTAGGTTTAGGTTTTAGGTTTAAGTTATAGGTAGGTTATAGGTTATAACTGTAGGGAATTGAGAATAGGTTAAGGTTTAGGTTTAGGAAATCTGGTTCGGGTTCGTGATATGGTTTTGGTTTGGGTTTTCAAGTTTAGGTTACGGAGTTGAGATTAGAATTAGATGTAGGTTTAGGATTAGTGGTTGGAGAACACATTTAGGTTTTAGGTTTAGGTTTAAGTTTAGGTTTAGGTTATAGGTTTAGGTTATAGGTTATAGCTGTAGGGAATTGAGAATAGGTTAAGGTTTAGGTTTAGGAAATCGGGTTCGGGTTTAGGATCGGGTTTTGCTTTGGGTTTTCAAGTTTAGGTTTAGGTTTAGGTTAGGGCCGGGAGTTGAGATTAGGATAGGTGTAGGTTTAGGTTTAGGGATTTGAGAACACATTTAGGTTTTATGTTTAGGAAATGGTTTAGGGTTAAGGTTATAGGTAGGTTATAGGTTATAGCTATAGGGAATTGAGAATAGGTTAAGGTTTAGGTTTAGGAAATCGGGTTAGGGTTCGTTTTTTAGATCGGGTTTTGGTTTAGGTTTTCAAGTTTAGGTTTAGGTTTAGATTACGGAGTTGAGATTAGAATTAGGTGTAGGTTTAGGATTAGGGATTGAGAACACATTTAGGTTTTAGGTTTAGGTTTAGGTTTAGGTTTTAGGTTTTAGGTTATAGGTAGGTTATAGGTTATAGCCGTAGGGAATTTAGAATAGGTTAAGGTTTAGATTTAGAAATTGGGTTCGGGTTTAGATTGGGTTTTGCTTTGGGTTTTCAAGTTTAGGTTTAGGTTTAGGTTAGGGAGTTGAGATTAGGATAGGTGTAGGTTTAGGTTTAGGGATTTGAGAACACATTTAGGTTTTAAGTTTAAGAAATGGTTTAGGTTTTGGTTTAGTTTTAGGGTTATAGGTAGGTTATAGGTTATAGCTGTAGGGAATTGAGGATAGGTTAAGGTTTCGGTTTAGGAAATCGGTTTCGGGTTCGGGATCGGGTTTTGCTTTGGGTTTTCAAGTTTAGGTTTAGGTTTAGGTTAGGGAGTTAAGATTATCATTAGGTGTAGGTTTAGGTTTACGGATTTGAGAACACATTTAGGTTTTAGGTTTAGGAAATGGTTTAGGTTTTAGGTTAAGGTTATAGGTAGGTTATAGGTTATAGCTACAGGGAATTGAGAATAGGTTAAGGTTTAGGTTTGGGAAATCAGGTTCGGGTTCGGGATTGGGTTTTGGTTTAGGTTTTCAAGTTTAGGTTTAGGTTTAGGTTAGGGAGTTGAGAATAGGATTAGGTGTAGGTTTAGGTTTAGGGATTTGAGAACACATTTAGGTTTTAGGTTTAGGTTTAGGTTTAGGTTTTAGGTTTAAGTTATAGGTAGGTTATAGGTTATAGGCTGTAGGGAATTGAGAATAGGTTAAGGTTTAGGTTTAGGAAATCGGGTTCGGGTTCGTGATCGGGTTTTGGTTTGGGTTTTCAAGTTTAGGTTTTGGTTTAGGTTAGGGAGTTGAGATTAGAATTAGGTGTAGGTTTAGGATTAGGGATTAGAGAACACATTTAGGTTTTAGTTTTAGGTTTAGGTTTAGGTTTAGGTTATAGGTAGGTTATAGGTTATAGCCGTAGGGAATTGAGAATAGGTTAAGGTTTAGGTTTAGGAAATCGGGTTCGGGTTTAGGATCGGGTTTTGCTTTGGGTTTTCAAGTTTTGGTTTAGGTTTAGGTTAGAAGTTAGGAGTTGAGATTAGGATAGGTGTAGGTTTAGGTTTAGGGATTTGAGAACACATTTAGGTTTTATGTTTAGGAAATGGTTTAGGTTTAGGAAATCGGAGTTCGGAGGTTAGGTTTAGGTTATAGGTAGGTTATAGGTTATACTCAATATAGGGAATTGAGAATAGGTTAAGGTTTAGGTTTAGGAAATCGAGGTTCGGGTTAGAGATCGGGTTTTGGTTTGGGTTTTCAAGTTTAGGTTTAGGTTTATATTAGGGAGTTGAGATTAGAATTAGGTGTAGGTTTAGGATTAGGGATTGGAGAACACATTTAGGTTTTTTTAGGTTTAGGTTTAGGTTTAGGTTTAGGTTATAGGTAGGTTATAGGTTATAACCGTAGGGAATTGAGAATAGGTTAAGGTTTAGGTTTAGGAAATCGGGTTCGGGTTAGTGATTGGGTTTTAGTTTGGGTTTTCAAGTTTAGGTTTAGGTTTAGGTTAGGGCCGGGAGTTGAGATTAGAATAGGTGTAGGTTTAGGATTAGGGATTGAGAACACATTTAGGTTTTAGTTTTATGGTTTAGGTTTAGGTTTAGGTTTAGGTAGGTTATAGGTTATAGCAGTAGGGAATTGAGAATAGGTTAAGGTTTAGGTTTAGGAAATCGGGTTCGGGTTGAGGATCGGGTTTTGCTTTGGGTTTTCAAGTTTAGGTTTAGGTTTAGGTTAGGGCACGGGAGTTGAGATTAGGATAGGTGTAGGTTTAGGTTTAGGGATTTGAGAACACATTTAGGTTTTATCGGAGTTTAGGAAATGGTTTAGGTTTTAGGATTTAGGTTATAGGTGAGAACACATTTAGGTTATAGGTTTAGGGTAGGTTAAGTTAGCTAGGTTATAGGAATTGAGAATAGGTTAAGGTTTAGGTTTAGGAAATCGGGTTCGGGTTCGAGATCGGGTTTTGGTTTGGGTTTTTCAAGTTTAGGTTTAGGTTTAGATTAGGTTTAGGAATTGAGTTGAGATTAGAATTAGGTGTAGGTTTAGGTTTAGGGATTGCGAGAACACATTTAGGTTTTAGGTTTAGGTTTAGGTTTAGGTTATAGGTTTAGGTTATAGGTAGGCTATAGGTTATAGCTGTAGGGAATTTAGAATAGGTTAAGGTTTAGATTTAGGAAATTGGGTTCGGGTTTAGGATTGGGTTTTGCTTTGGGTTTTCAAGTTTAGGTTTAGGTTTAGGTTAGGGCCGGGAGTTGAGATTAGGATAGGTGTAGGTTTAGGTTTAGGGATTTGAGAACACATTTAGGTTTTAAGTTTAGGAAATGGTTTAGGTTTTAGGTTACGGTTATAGGTAGGTTATAGGTTATAGCTGTAGGGAATTGAGGATAGGTTAAGGTTTCGGTTTAGGAAATCGGGTTCGGGTTCGGGATCGGGTTTTGCTTTGGGTTTTCAAGTTTAGGTTTAGGTTTAGGGTAGGGTTTGGGTTTAGTTAAGAGGTTATCATTAGGTGTAGGTTTAGGTTTACGGATTTGAGAACACATTTAGGTTTTAGGTTTAGGAAATGGTTTAGGTTTTAGGTTAAGGTTATAGGTAGGTTATAGGTTATAGCTACAGGGAATTGAGAATAGGTTAAGGTTTAGGTTTGGGAAATCGGAGTTCGGGTTCGGGATTGGGTTTTGGCTTAGGTTTTCAAGTTTAGGTTTAGGTTTAGGTTGGGAGTTGAGAATAGGATTAGGTGTAGGTTTAGGTTTAGGGATTTGAGAACACATTTAGGTTTTAGGTTTAGGTTTAGGTTTAGGTTTTAGGTTTAAGGTTATAGGTAGGTTATAGGTTAAACCGTAGGAATTGAGAATAGGTTAAGGTTTAGGTTTTGGAAATCGGGTTCGGGTTCGTGATCGGGTTTTGGTTTGGGTTTTCAAGTTTAGGTTTAGGTTTAGGTTAGGGAGTTGAGATTAGAATTAGGTGTAGGTTTAGGATTAGGATTGGAGAACACATTTAGGTTTTAGGTTTAGGTTTAGGTTTAGGTTTAGGTTATAGGTAGGTTATAGGTTATAGCCGTAGGGAATTGAGAATAGGTTAAGGTTTAGGTTTAGGAAATCGGGTTCGGGTTTAGGATCCGGTTTTGCTTTGGGTTTTCAAGTTTCGGTTTAGGTTTAGGTTAGGGCCGGGAGTTGAGATTAGGATAGGTGTAGGTTTAGGTTTAGGGATTTGAGAACACATTTAGGTTTTATGTTTAGGAAATGGTTTAGGTTTTAGGTTAAGGTTATAGGTAGGTTATAGGTTATAGCTAGGTATAGGGAATTGAGAATAGGTTAAGGTTTAGGTTTAGGAAATCATGTTCGGGTTCGAGATCGGGTTTTGGTTTGGGTTTTCAAGTTTAGGTTTAGGTTTAGATTACGGAGTTGAGATTAGAATTAGGTGTAGGTTTAGGATTAGGGATTGGAGAACACATTTAGGTTTTAGGTTTAGGTTTAGGTTTAGGTTATAGGTTTAGGTTATAGGTGAGGTTATAGGTTATAGTCGTAGGGAATTGAGAATAGGTTAAGGTTTAGGTTTAGGAAATCGGGTTCGGTAAGTTTTAGGATTGGGTTTTGCTTTGGGTTTTCAAGTTTAGGTTTAGGTTTAGGTTAGGTTATGGGAGTTGAGATTAGTATAGGTGTAGGTTTAGGTTTAGGGATTTGAGAACACATTTAGGTTTTAAGTTTAAGAAATGGTTTAGGTTTTAGGTTAGGTTATAGGTAGGTTATAGGTTATAGCTATAGGGAATTGAGGATAGGTTAAGGTTTAGGTTTAGAAATCGGGTTCGGGTTCTGGATCGGGTTTTGCTTTGGGTTTTCAAGTTTAGGTTTAGGTTTAGTTGAGTTAGGTGAGGTTAGGTTTGGATTGAGATTATCATTAGGTGTTTTAGGTTTAGGTTATAGGTTTACTAAGGGAATTTAGGAGAAACACATTTAGGTTTAGGTTTAGGAAGATGGTTTAGGTTTTAGGAACACATTTAGGTTTTTTAGGTTTAGGTTTATAGGTTAGTTATAGGTAGGTTATAGCTAGGTTTAGGAATTGAGAATAGGTTAAGGTTTAGGTTTGGGAAATCAAGTTCGGGTTCGAAATGGATTGGGTTTTCGGGTTTGGGTTTTCAAGTTTAGGTTTAGGTTTAGGTTTAGTTGGTTAAGTTAGGTGAGAATTAGGATTAGAGAACACAGGTAGTTTTAGGTTTAGGTTTAGTTTAGGATTTGAGAACACATTTAGGTTTTAGGTTTCGGGAGGTTTAGGTTTTAGGTTTTAGGTTTAAGTTATAGGTAGGTTATAGGTTTAGAACAGTTTTAGGGAATTGAGAATAGGTTATAGGTTTAGGTTTAGGAAATCGGGTTCGGGTTCGTCATGGATCGGGTTTTGGTTTGGGTTTTCAAGTTTAGGTTTAGGTTTAGGTTAGGGAGTTGAGATTAGAATTAGGTGTAGGTTTAGGATTAGGATTGGAGAACACATTTAGGTTTTAGGTTTAGGTTTAGGTTTAGGTTTAGAAAAGTTTAGGTTTAGGTTATAGGTTATAGGTAGTTGAGACCAATTAAAGAGAATTAGATGTCGGGTTTAGGTGTAGGGGAATTGAGAATAGGTTAAGGTTTAGGTTTAGGAAATCGGGTTCGGGTTTAGGATCGGGTTTTGCTTTGGGTTTTCAAGTTTAGGTTTAGGTTTAGGTTAGGGCCGAGAGTTGAGATTAGGATAGATGTAGGTTTAGGTTTAGGGATTTGAGAACACATTTAGGTTTTATGTTTAGGAAATGGTTTAGGTTTTAGGTTAAGGTTATAGGTAGGTTATAGGTTATAGCTATAGGGAATTGAGAATAGGTTAAGGTTTAGGTTTAGGAAATCAAGTTCGGGTTCGAGATCGGCCTTTGGTTTGGGTTTTCAAGTTTAGGTTTAGGTTTAGATTACGGAGTTGAGATTAGAATTAGGTGTAGGTTTAGGATTAGGTATTGGAGAACACATTTAGGTTTTAGGTTTAGGTTTAGGTTTAGGTTATAGGTTTAGGTTATAGGTAGGTTATAGGTTATAGCTGTAGGGAATTGAGAATAGGTTAAGGTTTAGGTTTAGGAAATCGGGTTCGGGTTTAGGATTGGGTTTTGCTTTGGGTTTTCAAGTTTTGGTTTAAGTTTAGGTTAGGGCTGGGAGTTGAGATTAGGATAGGTGTAGGTTTAGGTTTAGGGATTTGAGAACACATTTAGGTTTTAAGTTTAGGAAATGGTTTAGGTTTTAGGTTATGATTATATGTAGGTTATAGGTTATAGCTGTAGGGAATTGAGGATAGGTTAAGGTTTCGGTTTAGAAATCGGGTTCGGGTTTGGGATCGGGTTTTGCTTTGGGTTTTCAAGTTTAGGTTTAGGTTTAGGTTAGGGAGTTAAGATTATCATTAGGTGTAGGTTTAGGTTTACGGATTTGAGAACACATTTAGGTTTTAGGTTTAGGAAATGGTTTAGGTTTTAGGTTAAGGTTATAGGTAGGTTATAGGTTATAGCTTCTACAGGAATTGAGAATAGGTTAAGGTTTAGGTTTGGGAAATCGTTCGGGTTCGGGATTGGGTTTTGGTTTAGGTTTTCAAGTTTAGGTTTAGGTTTAGGTTAGGGAGTTGAGAATAGGATTAGGTGTAGGTTTAGGTTTAGGGATTTGAGAACACATTTAGGTTTTAGGTTTAGGTTTAGGTTTAGGTTTAGGTTTTAGGTTTAAGTTATAGGTAGGTTATAGGTTATAACTGTAGGGAATTGAGAATAGGTTAAGGTTTAGGTTTAGGAAATCGGGTTCGGGTTCGTGATCGGGTTTTGGTTTGGGTTTTCAAGTTTAGGTTTTGGTTTTGGTTAGGGAGTTGAGATTAGAATTAGGTGTAGGTTTAGGATTAGGGATTAGAGAACACATTTCGGTTTTAGTTTTAGGTTTAGGTTTTGGTTTAGGTTATAGGTAGGTTATAGGTTATAGCCATAGGGATTTGAGAATAGGTTAAGGTTTAGGTTTAGGAAATCAGGTTGGGGTTCAAGATCGGGTTTTGCTTTGGGTTTTCAAGTTTAGGTTTAGGTTTAGGTTAGGGCCAAGAGTTGAGATTAGGATAGGTGCAGGTTTAGGTTTAGGGATTTGAGAACACATTTTAGTTTTAGGTTTATGAAATGGTTTAAGATTTAGGTTAGGGTTATAGGTGGGTTATACATTATAGCTATAGGGAATTGAGGATAGGTTAAGGTTTAGGTTTCGGAAATCGGGTTCGGGTTCGGGATCGTGTTTTGGTTTGGGTTTTCAAGTTTAGGTTTAGGTTTAGGTTAAGGAGTTGAGATTAGAATTAGGTGTAGGTTTAGGATTAGGGATTAGAGAACACATTTAGGTTTTAGGTTTAGGTTTAGGTTGTAGGTAGGTTATAGGTTATAGCTGTAGGGAATTGAGAATAGGTTAAGGTTTAGGTTTAGGAAATCGAGTTCGTGTTTAGGATCGGAGTTTTGCTTTGGGTTTTCAAGTTTAGGTTAGGGCCGGGAGTTGAGATTTGGATAGGTGTATGTTTAGGTTTAGGGATTTGAGAACACATTTAGGTTTTACGTTTATGAAATGGTTTAGGTTTTAGGTTAAGGTTATAGGTAGGTTATAGGTTATAGCTGTAGGGAATTGAGGATAGGTTAAGGTTTCGGTTTAGGAAATCGGGTTCAGTTCGGGATCGTGTTTTGCTTTGGGTTTTCAAGTTTAGGTTTAGGTTTAGGTTAGGGAGTTAAGATTAGCATTAGGTGTGTGTGTTTTGGTTTTGGGATTTGAGAACACATTTAGGTTTTAGGTTTAGAAAATGGTTTAGGTTTTATGTTAAGGTTATAGGTAGGTTATAGGTTATAGCTATGGGGAATTGAGAATAGGTTAAGGTTTAGGTTTTGGAAATCGGGTTCGGGTTCTGGGATTGGGTTTTGTTTGGGTTTTAAGTTTAGGTTTAGGTTTAGGTTAGGGAGTTGAGAATAGGATTAGGTGTTGGTTTAGGTTTAGGGATTTGAGAACACATTTAGGTTTTAGGTTTAGGTTTAGGTTTAGGTTTTAGGTTTAAGTTATAGGTTGGTTATAGCTATAACTGTAGGGAATTGAGAATAGGTTAAGGTTTAGGTTTAGAAATCGCGTTCGGGTTCGTGATTGGGTTTTGGTTGGGGTTTTCAAGTTTTGGTTTCGGTTTAGGTTAGGGAGTTGAGATTACAATTAGGTGTAGGTTTAGGATTAGGGATTGGAGAACACATTTAGGTTTAGGTTTAGGTTTAGGTTTAGGTTTAGGTTATAGGTAGGTTATAGGTTATAGCCATAGGGAATTGAGAATAGGTTAAGGTTTAGGTTTAGGAAATCGGGTTCGGGTTCAGGATCGGGTTTTGCTTTGGGTTTTCAAGTTTAGGTTTAGGTTTAGGTTAGAGCCGGGAGTTGAGATTAGGATTGGTGGAGGTTTAGGTTTAGGGATTTAAGAACACATTTAGGTTTTAGGTTTAGGAAATGGTTTAGGTTTTAGGTTAAGGTTATAGGTGGGTTATACGTTATAGTCAGTAGGGAATTGAGGATAGGTTAAGGTTTAGGTTTAGGAAATCGGGTTCGGGTTTGGGATCGGTTTTTGCTTTGAGTTTTCAAGTTTATGTTTAGGTTTAGGTTAGGGAGTTGAGATTGGTATTAGGTGTAGGTTTAGGTTTAGGGATTTGAGAACACATTTAGGTTTTAGTTTTAGGAAATGGTTTAAGTTTTAGGTTAAGGTTATAGGTAGGTTATAGGTTATAGCTACGGGGAATTGAGAATAGGTTAAGGTTTAGGTTTAGGAAATCGGGTTCGGGTTCGGGATTGGGTTTTGGTTTGGGTTTTCAAATTTATGTTTAGGTTTAGGTTTGGGAGTTAAGAATAGTATTAGAAGTAGGTTTAGGTTTAGGGATTTGAGAACACATTTAGGTTTTTGGTTTAGGTTTAAGTTTTAGGTTTAGGTTATAGGTAGGTTATAGGTTATAACTTTAGGGAATTAAGAATAGGTTAAGATTTAGGTTTAGGAAATCGGGTTTGGGTTCGGGATCGGGTTTTGCTTTGGGTGTTCAAGTTTAAGTTTGGGTTTAGGTTAGGGAGTTAAGATTAGCATTAGGTGTTAGTTTAAGATTAGGGATTGGAGAACACATTTAGGTTTTTAGGTGTGGTTTAGGTGAAGGGTGTGGTCCCTGCAAATACATATATAAACACGACCTGTCCAAATGGCTAGGCCCCTCTAATGTTGTCCATAGGAAATTGACGGCTTCATCATGGCCATAACACCGTTTCCCACCTTCCAGGGACCCCCACTCATCTGGATAACTCCGACGCACATCCGGGTCTGCTCTATTAATTTTGATCAAATACATAAACACGGCCTATCCAAATGGCCAGGCCCCTCCAATGCTGTCCATAGGAAATGGACAGCTTCATCATGGTCATAACAGCGGTTCCCACCTTCCAAGGACTCTTGCTCATCCGGATAGCTCCGACGAACATCCGGATCTGTTGTATTAATTTCGAGCAAATACATAAATACGACCTGTCCAAATGGTCAGGCCCCTCCAATGCTATCCATAAAAATAACTTAATCGTCAATGAACTTTTATAAAATAAAATTTAATTTACTAAAATTTACCTGAAGGCGCTAACGGATGAGCTGTCGCACATCATCTGTCACGTCTGCGTAATGAGGGGTAGTGACGGGGATCAAAGATCGGCATAAGACACTGACCTCCAATGTAAATAAGCTGACATTGTTCCCAACAGGTCTAATATAGTCTTATGGGAACTCTACCGTCACCCCACTCTCACGAGTAAGTCGCTCTAAAAGCAACCCACGTGTGAGTCCATGTCCTTGTCTACTGATCGATGACGCTGCTGCAAAAGAAATATGTAAGTCTAAACATAAATAGAAGTCATTAAAAAAATATATGTCTATACTTACATGCTGTGCCCGGTGTATGCACGACCGAGGGATCAGACGCCTGCGATGCAATATGTGACGGCGATGCTGCCTCCGTCGTATCACAGGTAGAAGGGGTAGATCCAGTGCCTGAACGACGTGGTCTCCCACCTGGTGCCATCACTGAATATGTGTGAGCTATGAACTTATAAATTTAAACAATATCAATACAAGTGGAATATACTAAATCATTATGCAAGTAGGGTTATGCGGTACAATGCATCTGTGCTTCTGCTTAAAGAGATGATTAAAATATGATTAGACCATTACACTATAATGCAAGCAGAATATAATAAAACTGTAAACTTTAATCTATAACCCTTGAAAATTCTATTACATATTGTCATTCTATATTAGATACACATATTTCATTATAATACGAAACAACTTTGAGGTAAACTATTTGAAGTATTCCCTGCGTAAGTTATCGTATGCTTCAGAAGTGTATGTCATCTTGTGTGAAGCATTGGACATTTTTATAGCCAACATAACAGTCACAATAGGAGAAATCTGATCTCCCGGGACTCCATTCAGATGTGTAAGCGACAGAGTCACATCTTCTATATCTCGTTTCCCATGGTTATATATCTCTATTAGTTCTGAAATTTCTTTGAGATAGTATAATCTTTCGTCTGAGTCGTCGTCGATATATTCCACTCTACACTCATCGACTAGACCGGGTATCTCTATGGCCCTACCAGAAGAGGATAGGGCCGGAAAGTCCATCCGCAACAATTGATGAAGAATATTATGTACTTCTGATACACTCCGATTTGAGGAGGACATTATCAAAAATTGACTCAACTGCAAATGTGGATTATAAATAAGTCAATAAGAGGAATAAATCAAGACTTGTAATTTTCATGTATACATGGAATACATAAATTATTCGAATTGAAAAATGAAATGTAAATCATGTGTACATTAATAATCGTCGTCTGTATCACTATCGCTTAGGACTATTTCTTCTTCACCATCACTATCGTTGATCAATATTTCCTCTTCTTTGTCTGCAACGTTGTCATCAATGAAACTGCTATCATATCTAACAATGTCATCTATTATTGAGGCATCAACATGATCAGGTGGCACATCATCTCTGTCCAATTGCACCACATCAATATCAACACTTGAATCAATCCCTATATCAACATGTGACGACATGTCTTCTTGATATGCGTGTTCAACCCTAGCCATGTCATTTCCCTTGTCCTCCCTATCTTCAACTTCTGGTATGGGAATGTTAAACACATTCCTAGGCTTTATTTTCTACACTACGTGCCAAGAGCCACCTAACTTGGTGTTAGCGAGGTAAAATACTTGTTTGGCTTTGCTGGCAAAGACAAATGAGTTGTCCTTAAACCATTTCCGAGATAAATTTACGCTCGTAAAGTAGTTGTCAGTCTGTATTCCTAACTTCTTATTTCCAATGTCTCACCAATCACATCTAAATAAGTACACCCTCTTTCTCATACAATAATTCAGCTTAATAATATCCGTGAAAAATGCCATAAAAGTCAATTTCATCATCGTCATTCGTTCCCTTCACAACCACCCCACTATTTTGTGTGGTCCTATACTTGTCACGTTCTTCATTGTGGAACCGAATCTCATTTATAATACAACCTGTATATTTAGATACACGTCTATCAAGGCCACACGCCAATGAGTATAGTGCATCAGACGCATCCGCAGAGTTTCTTATGTGCAACGTCTTCATCTATTATCATGTACAAAATGTCATTGTTTAGGGATTTTTTTAGATTCAAATAATGTGCATTACAACAAAAATTCTAAGTGTGGTGAGATACAGTGTGAAATCTTACAGGTTTTTCGAACCATTGTGGAAACTGATCTTGATGCATTCGATCATAACTTGTGGGGAATTTAGTCTTCGTTTCATTTATGTGTTCGCTACACATAAATGGCACGTCAGCAGCAAGAAACATTAAGATCATCATATGTAGAGAAAATAATAATCAAGGGAAGACTTACTTTAAGTATGACTTTATTTCTTCTCAATTATGCGATACATACCACCTCGTCTTTGCTAGATCCCTAAGGTCCATATCCTGAAACGTCGAGGATCCTAAAGGACGAACGTTATGTACAAACACAGATATGAGTCCTTGTTTATGCTCCTGTCTTCATCGGCATTTCGATCTTCTTGGTTAATTCTAGTCTCTATGCCACGAAGATACATGGAGCAAAATGTAAGGCACTCATTATCAATGTACGCTTCAACTATGGATCCCTCTGGACGCGCCTTGTTCCTCACAAATCGTTTGAGTGTATGAAGGTATCTGTACACAAAACCACTATGTTAAGAGTATGAAAACATGGATATATGTAGTTTACGAAATGAATAAAAATTTTAATAGGTTTTACCACCTTTCAATCGGATACATCCAACGATATTGTACTGGGCCTGCAAGCTTCAGCACGTGCGGTAAGTGAATCGCTAGGTGTACCATGACATCAAAAAATGCAGGTGAAAATATTCTTTCAAATTTGCAAAGGATTACGGCAATGTCCCTCTCCAGTTGTTTAATAAGATCTACATTCAATGATTTCAAACATAAATCCTTAAAGAATATCCCCAAGTCAATCAATGTCGCACTAATATCCTTGCTTAGGAATCCAGGAATCACAACTGACAGTAGGCGTTGCAGAAAGATGTGATAATCATGACTTTTCATTCCTATTACCTTACAGTTCGTACGTTTATGCGCCAAGATATGTTTGACGCATACCCATCGAGAAACTTCACCGATCTTAACATTCACATAAACGCTTTTCTCTCTAGTTTTGTCAATGTGTAGCAGGCTACTGGAATAGTATATGAATTTTCATGTGGTTACAAGTGCAACTCTTTCCTTAAACCCATTTCTTGTAGATCCAATCGAGCCTTGAAACTGTCTTTTGTTTTCTTCTTTATGTTCATCAATGTTCCAAAGACATTGTCACATATATTTTTCTCAATATGCATGACCTCTAAGTTATGTCGCAATTTCAAATCACTCCAATAGGGTAACTCAAAAAAGATGCTCTTCTTCCTCCAGTTATAGTCCACTACTGTACGTTTCCTCTTTTCAAGTGTGATGCCTTACCAAATCTAACTTCTCCAATGTTACTCAATTGTTGTATCATATCTTCTCTAGATAGCTCTTTCGGGGGTGGCCTATGATCTTGTTTGCCATCAAAGATCACCGTCTTCCTGCGCCAACTATGATCGCTCGGAAAGAAGCGACGATGACCCATATAATACGTTTTTCTACCATACTTCAATAATCATGAACAAATCTCAATACCACATGTAGGACAAGCTAACTTGCCCTTCGTGCTCCACCCAGACAAATTTCCATACGCGGGAAAGTCACGATCGCTACATGCAATTGAAATGACTGTCCTACAAATGTGTCATACGTTTCTACACCTTCACTCCACAACTCGTTTAACTCATCTACTAATGGTTGCAAATACACATCAATGTCATTCCCAGGTGAATTGGGTCTAGGAATAAGCAATGACATCATGAAAAATGACTCCTTCATACACAACCAAGGAGGTAAATTGTAGGGCATAAGTACCACTGGCCACATACTGTATGAGCTACTCATATTACCAAATGGATTAAAACCATCACTTGCAAGATCTAGTCGAATATTACGAGAATCCTCTGCAAACCAGTCATGTTGCTTGTCAAAATTTTTCTAGGCTTCAAAGTCCGCAGAGTGTCTCAGTGTACTACATCATGAACACGTTTCTCCTTATGTCACCTCATATCTTCAGCCGTCTAACAAGACATAAACAATCTTTGCAATCTGGGTTTCAATGGGAAGTACCTTAACACCTTTCGTGAGATTTTCTTACTCCTGGCTTTGTCATTCTTCCACCTAGACTCTCCACATTCTTTACACTGATCAGCCTTATCATACTCTTCCCGATACAATAAACAATCATTTATACATGCATGCATGATGGTGTAACCAAGGCTCAAGTCTCGCATTAAGGATTTTGCCTTGTAATGAGACTTAGGCAATGTCTCAGCGTCCGATAATGCTTCTTTCAACAATTCAAGCAACATGTCAAACGATTTGTTACACCAATGATTTATTATCTTCAAATGAAGTAACTTTATAAGAAAAATCAACTTGGAGAAGTTCTCACACCCCGGATAAAGTGGACGTTCGCATCCCTCAACAACTGACTCAACTTTTCTGATTTAACATCACCCATTGGAGGAATATCTTACTACTGTTTGTCTGTATCTGCAGTTGTTCCCCTGAACACATCACCTATGATATCTTGCATTTCGTCAATGTCTTCATCCTCGTCATCCGGCACAATTGGGTCCTCGTTGACTTCAGTGGCTTCAACTCTATAGGTCTTATCTTCACCATGATAGATCCACCAAGTGTAACCCTGGTCAATCCCAACTATGAACAAATCATCTTCTACTTTGTCTAAAGCCTTATATATGATGTTCTTGCATTTTCAACATGGACACTTAATCTTATTCTCAAAATCTACTAAATTTTGCGCAAATTCCATGAACTCTTGAACCCCTTGTTTATACTCTGGGCTAAACCTGTTCTTAGCTCGCATCCAACTCTTATCTATCTCTAAAATGAAAAAACTAGAGTCAGTTTATGGAAATAGCTTTAAGATTAGGCTAAGTTATATGTTTAGGTTTATGTTAAGGTTATGAGTTTAGGTTAAGGTTATAAGTTTAGGTTTAGGTATAAGTATAGGTTTTGGAATTTGACAGTAGGTTTAGGTTCAAGTTATAGGTTTAGGTTTAGGTTTAGGTTTTAGGTTTAGGTTTAGGTTTTAGGTTTAGGTTTAGGTTTAAGTAGGTTTTGGGATTTGAGAATAGGTTTAGGTTATAAGTATAGGTTAAGGTTATGAGTTAGGTTTAGGTTTAGGTTAAGGTTATAAGTATAGGTTTAGGGATTTAAGAATAGGTTTAGGTTAAGGTTATAAGTTTAGGTTTAGGTTTAGTTTATAAGTTTTGGGATTTGAGAATAGGTTTAGGTTAAGGATATAAGTTTAGGTTTAGGTTATAGGTTAAGGTTTAGGTTTAGGTTATAGGTTATAGCTTTAGGGAATTGAGAATAGGTTATAGGATAAGGTTTAGGTTATAGGTTATACGTTAAGGTTTGGGTTCGGGATTGTTTAAGTTATAGGTTTATGTTTAGGTTTAGGTTAAGGTTATAAGTATAGGTTTTGGGATTTGAGAATAGGTTTAGGTTAAGGTTATAAGTTTAGTTTATAAGTTTTTTATTTTCATTTACATTCGCAAATATATTTATCATCCATCTAAGAAAATTGAAACAAGTACTGTCACTCTATGACTAACAGTTGAAAAGGAAAATCATGCATTTGGGTCTGCTCCAACATTTTCTAAGCTCAACATCTGGATAGCTCCAATGCACATCCGGGCCTGCTCCAACATTTTCTAAGCTAATACAATTAAATCCTAAATTAGTTACTCATCCAAGGTTGGATAGATTGTAATACTTTCATATTCTCATTTAAACGTCCACGCCGAAAATTCGACAGCATCTCCTCATGCATCTCCAAATAAGTTGATCTTATGTTACATTCCGAAGCCAAATATCTAAAACAATGTAAAGATATTTGGCATTGGATACGGAACAGGAGAAACATATCCAGAGAGAAACGAGAAGTTGGACCACGGATCAAGCATGAACATTTAAATAGATTGTATGAAAGCATACTTTCCATCTAACCTTGAATTGTCCAAAATGGGACAATTTGAGCGATTTCTATGCCACCAAAAACACACCATATCTATGTATGGCCCCATAAAAATCCTCAAATGAGTAACTAATTATCTAACTTACAAATCTATAAATTACATGTCACAATTATAAACTAACTAATTACAATAATAATTTAAGATAAAAAAATGTAATATACAAGCTCATGAAAGTTTGCAAGGACAATTTTAGGGAACAAAATGTAATATACAAGCTCATGTTCAAGTGGACTGATTCAAGCATTGTAAACACATGTCCAAGTGGACTGATTTAAGCATCATAAATGCATGTCCAAGTGGAACTGACTTAAACATCATCAACACATGTTCTAGTGAGATGATCTTAGCATCATTGCCACACATCCAAGTGAACTGTTTTGGGCCCACTAGGTTGTCCTGTGTGTCTTGCCACCTCTTGCCTTGGATCATGCAAGGAGGAGAAGAAAAAAAAGGAGGGAAAAAGCTATTTTCTATGTCAAAATTGTAATTTACTCCAATCACCTAGATCCACTTTCCCTAGAATGTGCGGAAAGCAAAGAATGGTTTGAAAGAAGAAAGCGAGTCCACCCAGAAATGCAAACCACACCTTTTGGTGCAAAAAAATTAAAAAAAAAAAGAAGAAGAAAAGGTCCTGTTTGGAATGAGGGAAATGAGAATATGAATTTAGCATATCTATATATTTGTCAAATTCACAATTTTGAATTAGATTTGGATTTGGCACATCCCAAGGTTTGATTCATCATCCCGAGTTGCTTTAGTTTTGTTGACAGCTTAAATATCCCAAGGATATGCCAACCATTTCACATGAAAAGTGTTTTTCACTTCTAAGTGGGTACTTCTCCAAATTCTAATTTCAAATGTCTCCTTTTGCTCCATAATGAAACTAATGAATCTTTGCTTATATTCTTATTCATGAGCATTTAATTT
Source organism: Magnolia changhungtana (assembly GCA_030180095.1). NCBI lineage: Eukaryota > Viridiplantae > Streptophyta > Magnoliopsida > Magnoliales > Magnoliaceae > Magnolia > Magnolia changhungtana. Next base: position 2,149,822 of record JASAUF010000150.1, read on the forward strand.
GTAATCTGTGCAACTATGTCAGCTATAATTTCTGTGCAACTAGCTAGCTATAATGTGGTCCACTTGATGAAAAGTTCAGATCAGGCACGTGTGTGTTGCATGTGCATCCGCATTTGTGATTCATGCTACGGAATTATCTCGACGTCTGAGTGTTTTTGAATTCTCTGAACCATTTCAGGTGAGAAGAACTCGAATTAGTGAACATATGAGAAAACTACAAGAGCTTGTTCTTAACATGGAGAAGGTAATGACTGTAAGTTCCTAACATGGAGATGGGTGACTAGATCCAGATAGAGTTGACTTGTTTCAATTTGAACTCAAATTAAGATGAGTTTGAGTTAATCAATAATTTGACTCAACTCATCCAAAAGTCAACTCGATACTGACTCAACACGATCCGTAACTGGACTCATATATATATATATATATATATATATATATATATAAAACTTAAAATGACATTTCAAATATGAATGTCTGAAGATGCAATTCGATCAAGTGGATGTAGGTTTTGAGTTGTGATTTCAACCCATGGATACCCAATGCACTCGACCCAACTTGGTAGGTCAGAACCAGTCCTGATTAATTGTAACGTCTTGAAAAAATCTATACCGAGACCCAAGTACCACCTCAGGCAGAAATCACTCAAGACCAAATCCTTTAGAAATTAGACGAAATTAACTAAGCGTTAAACTAGATTAGATATGAAATCCGCTTGATCCACTTTAAATACGATCTGCAAGACCCAAAACTTGTAGAATCATTAACGCTAGGTTACCCTAAAATCTAGGATCAATCTCGTTACCCAGTTGCTCTTGGGAGCACATTGAAACTCCGTATCAGATCTGGACCGCACATCGAAAGTCCGATTACTACAAAGTTATATAATTAAGACCGCCTTGCTGGACTTGACAACCACTTTAGAAATCAAATCTAGATAGTGTCCTAGGGCTATTCCTTTAAGCCTGGAGTCAAGTGTGTGAGAAACATGGTTATTTTAGAAATAAAAATCTAAATTTAAGCAATCTGAGACTTGTCGCTTGCGAGCCGACTATACGGATTTAGACCATCATAATCTAACCCAAATACACCCTCGAATCAAGGGAAATTTCATACACAGGTCAGCGTACTTGTGGCCCTGATCGGTGATTGTGGACTGTTGAATTGAAACTGGTCTGCCACGAGCGATCTGTAAACCCGATCGAACTGAAAACTCAGTTTGACCTAGATCCATCATAAGGGAGCTTAAGTTTGACCTTAGGCTCAAGGGGGGCCTCCGAAAGTGCTCCGTTGAGCTGAAACATACTCCCTTTGGCTATAACCTAAGTATACCTTGGCCCTGGGCCATTTCCACCAGTTTTAGGCCTATATAAGGACCTTAAACCCTCTCCCAATCACTCCATACGAATTTGAGAAAACCTAGGAGAGAGAAGAGAGTAAAGTGAGAGAAAGTGTGAGAGAAGTGGGAGAAGACTCCTGGTACTCTATCCTGTTGTTCTACGTGCCTATCCATCGCTACCTAATCGCTATTCTGGCGATTCTGACTTCGTTCTTAGATAAGTAATCTATTATAGGGTTTCAATTGTTATAAGTGGCGAGATAGCTGACTTAACTCATGTTATAGGTTGATGTACCATCGTTGACAAAGACTTAGAGTCTCTGTCAAATTCGTTACGCTTTTACGGCGTAAGGTACGGACTATAGATATATAGGTTATGATTTTTAAAGCTTTCAATGTCGGATAATGATAGATTCATGATGTGGGTGCTATTTCACATGCAAAATACAATGTTCGTTTTGCGATTCAGTTAAATATGAAATCTGTGGAGTTTAGTGTATTCTATGTATTTGTAGAAAATACCGTATACGTACGAAATATGAAAATGGGTTTGCCATGATTAACTACTGTGAGTATATGCTAGATGTATGTGTAACAACTCCTCGATGAAAGATTTCACCCTAGTACATGTTTTAGCCAACATACGTTATGTATGTTACTAAGCGTAGTCTAAGTGTTTGTGAAAATACTTGTATAAGTAAGTACTTAGGAGATAGTGCTTTAGGTGGGAGTTGAGATAGGATTCTTAACTACCTTAGAGATATGTATGATTTCCTTCATGCAAGTTGTTTAGTTTAATCGCTTACTTATGAAATGTATGTGTTTGGATTTCCTGTTCACATAGTGTTTTATGACATGATTGTTAATATATTTAAATTACTTGGTTATTTCTGCTTTGACTACTTCACATGCTTAATGGTTAAGGATTGAATGTGTTTGGGACTACAGTATAGTCCAGGCAATCAGTAACCGACTTTGAGTTCATGGCTGAGATTCATTCGCCACGTAGGACGTGTTTGACGAACCTGAGTCGTATTAGAGTTGTCGGCAGTGGTTAGGCCACACGGTGTATTTACGCAGTTCATGTTGATCAACTTCAGGTGCGCCCATGCTAGCGAGCTCGTCAAGTAACCCAATTGGCCCGTTGTATGTTCACCATGTTTGGATGCTACTGCTTGAACCTGAGGTACCAAACTCACGAGTGAAATCCCATTTAACCTTGGTACCTCGATCTGCTAAGACTCATGAGCCGGACATGGTGGTATGGGACACCATGGTCGAGCTGTCAGCCTACGCTAGGGCGACGAGCCTCCCCATAGTGACCAGTGATCAAAATCACCTCGTCAACCAAATACGGTGGTATGGGACACTGTATTCGAGCTGAAGGCCTACACTGATTTGGTGACGAGCCCTTTGTAGTGACCTCGAGCATACTCTGAGTCTAAGTGGAGGCGACAACCATAGTATAAACTAGGCCTGCACTGATTTGGTGACGAGCCCTTTGTAGCGACCTAGAATCGTAACATCATATGAGATTTCCTACGACTGACAACCTTAGAATGGATCATTATTTGGAAAATGAAATAAGGGAGGTACCTTAGTTTCTCAACCCTGCTGTATGAAAAGGACTAATAAGAACTTGGTAATCATGTGCATGCACCGCATTACATGTGCGTTTGGCATAGCAGGTCAAGCACTAAGGGTTGCATGCGCGATCGTGAGATGAAGTCGCTGAGGGAGCATAGGCGAGGGCATGCATCATATCATTTATATCATTCTTACATTAACAAGAGTACTTAGGACCTGATTGTTGTATTGCTTTATCATTACTGCTTGATCGAATTGATAACATGTTAACTTTTGCTCTATGATTCTACTCGATAGAGCAAAGGTTAACATGTTAACATCATATCACTCACTCCCATGTTCTGGGACAGTGTTTTGTACACCCACCAGACTCTATCTTAGATACAGATGATGATGCGACTTGGGAGGCGGAGCCTGATTACTATGACGACCAGGACAAGTTCTCTTATATGCAGTTCTCTAGCGGCTTCACTTAGGCCATCCAGATCGACGGGGCTACAGGGATTATCATTGTAGTTGTACTGTTTGACATTTTGATTTTGAGACTATTACATGTATATGGTGACTCAGTGATGTATTCATAATCTGGAGACCGATCGTGCCCTTTTATATATGTTTATTTATGTCTTTCAGTCTTCTGCTTGTGTTTTACAACTTGATCTGGAGTATGAACTACTGTTTTGGTATAATCCCACTCATGATTAATGCACTAACACAAACAACATTTAATCATAAGCATATATGTTGTATAAGTGATGTTTTAAAACTCGGGAGTTAAGTTGCTACTCGACCCCCGATTTTCAGGGCGTTACATTAATCTAGGTGTGACCCATACTTAGATCAGGTCAAGCATATTGAACTTGGTACCAAGTAGGGTCTGGTTTGAAATAAGGCTATTTCAAAACTGAAGCAAGTCGGGTCAACTCTAACTCGGTTTAACTCAACTCAATGCCTAGCTCTAGCTAAGGACCAGATATTTCTTAATACATCATAGTAGAATATTTCTTTTCTGTTTATGATCTTAACCATCTCAGTTTTCCCATTGATTTGAACCATTGACGATTTTTTTTCAAAGGTAAACTGAGATTGAACCGTATGGATCTCCTTGCTGCTGGAGAGACCACCATATATCATTTTCATTTTAACCATTCATTTGCCACCAATTCGTTTGTGGGTACGGTCTAAGAAATCTGATTTTGGGGTTGTCCTTCATTCACACAGAACCGGGAACATGATTTTAAAGTGCGAAAGCGGTGTATTTTGCCACCGCGATGTTGGTGAGAAATCCACTCCTTCCATCCATTTTGTGAGCTCATTTTAGTGCATATGACAAATGTGGGCCACACCAGAGGAAATGGTGGGGATTGAATGATCACAAAAATGAGAAAGATCCATAAATCAAGTGACCCACGTGATAGAAATTAATGAAGATTAAATGCTCCACCATTGAAACATTCATGGGACCCTAGAAATAAGGAATTACAACAGAAGAAATACCAATTAGGGATTGAAAGTTCAAAAATCCCCAATTAGGGATTTGGAATTTAAAAAACCCCAATTTGAGATTTTCAATTTCGCAGCCCTATTAGAAAAAGAAAAAGAAGGCAGAGAAGAGGAAGAGGAGAATACCACTGCCGCTGCAGAGAGAGAGAGAGCTGTTGGTCATGAGGTCACGAGCGAGAAGGAGATGGCGAGAGTGAGAAATGACGAGGATTGCGTGATGACCCTGCCACCGCCGACTGGATGTGGATTACGTGGTAGGGTGGAGAGACTAGAGAGATAGAGATAGAGAGAGAGAGAGAAGAGGGTGTGAGAGAGGCAGAGACAAAGAGGAGAGGGTGCATCGAAGAGAGACAGAGAGAGGGAGAGAGTCTGTAGGGCATTTGGGTTTTCAGAAGGGGAAAAGGTACAATGCACTCGAGCTGATTTTAACGTCCCATGAGGCCAAGCTGTGTGGGGCCCACCGTGATGCGTTTCGAACATCAACCCCGTTCATTTGATGTATCCCCTTTAAATTATGGGATATCCCAAAAATCAACCGTATACGGAACTCAGGTGGGCCATACCATCTAAAATCATGTGAAGACGTGCCTAAAACATATAAAATCATTTGGTGGGGCCCACCTGAAATTTAGATGCGGCTGAAACTTAGTCTGAACCCTCAGCCAAGTGGGACACACATAATGGGTGGGCTGGATTTGTGAGTCACATCTCGGTGGACCTAATAAATGATTATGAATGTTTTAATCGGAGGGGGACCGCACGTGACTATTGTATCTGGTGTGGCCCACACAAGTCATAAATTGACTTGAATTTTGAGACATAGGCCCATGATGGAATGGCGCATCTAACTAATGGGTTAGATGTTTGACAAACATCACGGTGGGGCCCACACGACTCGACCTCATAGGAGCTCATCTTCAGCTTAAGCGCATTTTACCTTTTCCCTTTCGAAAGATGGCCGCGCGCAGGAGGATGTTTTGGGATTTGGTTTTGGGGGGTGTTGGGCCCAAGATTTGTGGCCCACTTGATGGAAGAGTTGTGTGGGCCCCACCATAATGCGTATCAAACATTTACCCCATGAGTCAGATGCACCATTCCATGGTGGGCCTAGAGATTAAAAATCAAGTCAATCTATGACTTGTGTGTGCCACACCACATACAAAAGTTGAGATGGGTTACCCTCCATTACAACATTCATAATTACTTTTTGGGTCCACCGAGATGTGGCCCACAAATCCAACACATCCATTATGTGTGTACCACTTGGATGAGGGGTCATACCAAGTTTCAAATGCATCTAAATTTCAGGTGGGGCCCACACTATGCTTTTATATGTTTTAGGCACATCTTCACATGATTTTAGATGGTATGGCCCACTGGAGTTCCGTATACAGCTGATTTTTCGGATATCCTATAATTTAAAGGGGACCCATCAAATGCATATTGTTGATGCGTTTGACACACGTCATGGTGGGGCCCACCAGCGTGGCACACGTCAGCTACATTCTACACACGTGTGGGCCTTTGTTTCCAAAAATTGAACAAATTCAAATATCAGGTGGACCACATCTAGGGGAATTTGTGGTGTTGCCAGTCTATTCTGGTTCTAAAAATTGAACAGATCCAAATATCAGGTGGACCACATCTAGGGGAATTTGTGGAACCCAGGCTTAGAGGCACCTGTTTGGGACTCCTAAGCAAGACAGGAGGTGGGCCACACCACATGTAAGACCCGGGGCACAAAACATTAGGGTCAACTCATCACATGGCTACCCCTCTAGAGAAATAACAAATTTCTATTTTTCTTTTAAAAAAAGAACTAACTATCCACATTTGATGTAAATCTGTGGCCCACTGGATGAGTAGGCAGGCTTGATTTTTACACCAGGTCATATGCATAGCGACCACACCTTATGCACACTCAGATGTGCCATGTGTGTGCCGTTGTGAAGGTGCATGTTGGGCTAGCAAACCTCTTGCTATTAAATGTGTGTTTTGTTTAACATGTAAACTTTTGGAGTATCTCTAAACATCTGTTATATCTAGTGAAATGCTACAGTAACATATGTTTTTTTTTTTTTTTTTTACCAACTTGTCATCGAATAGCGATTGTCATTGTATTCTACAGTTGTAGTGTTCAGATAGCTCTCTTTTGCGCCATGACCGTCAGTTATGGAGGTTATTCTTCTATTCCTCCCACAATTGATCCATGATAGCTGGAGAGCTGGATACAGATCATTTTCTGGTTTGCCTCCTAATACGGTCTATATCAGGTGATAATATATTGGATTTCAATTATACATCACAGTGGGTACATGGTACATTTGCTCTGAGTAGGGAGGAGAGGACATATCGTTTCAATCCCCAAATCCCTAAATCCCCAAATGCCTAAATCCTCAAATCATTTTAATCGGTATTGAGATTGAGAGAGAGAGAAAGATACCTATCAACCAAACTTTATAGAGGGCGGTGGAGAGACGGCGGGGGAGGCGGCGCGGTGGAGAGAGAGAGCACTGAGAGAGACAGAGAGAGAGGATGCGGTGGAAAAAGGACCAAGAGAGAGAGAGAGAGAGAGAGAGAGAGAGAGAGAGGGGGGGGGGGGAGAGGAGAGAGTGAGAGAGTGAGAGAGGGCGTGAGAGTGAGAGTGAGAGAGGACAGAGAGCGAAAGACTTAAGTCTCTCTCGCGAGTGGGGTCACGTGGTCGGTGCTCTATGGGCCCCACCATGATGTATGTGTTTCATCCTTGCCATCCATTTATTTTTCTCTTTCATTTTATGGTATGAGATTAAAAAAATGAGGTATATCCCAATCTCAACTGGACCACATTATAGGAAATAGTGTTGAATGAGCATCGACCATTAAAAACCTTTTGGGGGCCATATAAAGTTTTGGATCAATCTGATTATTTTTCCCTTCATATGGGCCTGTATGACCTAATCAACAGACTGGATGTCAAATTAATAAAAAGTACAGTGGGCCTTAGGAGGGTTTTAATGGTGGATATCCAATCACTATTGTTTTCATGTGGTGTGGTCCACTTGAGATTTATATCCTTCTAATTTTTGGCGTCAAGCCCTAATATGATTTGTAAAAATGGATAGACGGCATGGATGAAACACATACATCATGGTGGGACCCATAGAGCAACGACCAACATCCACCAAGTTTTGTGGGCCCCACTATGATGTATTTGTTATATCCACATCGTCCATCCATTTTGAGATATCATTTTACGTCATGAGTCAAACAATGAGGTTCAATCAGCTTGATCCAAAAATATATGAATGAAGAGAAAACACAAACATCAGCTTGATCCAAAACTTCTATGGCCTCCAAGAAATTTTAAATGGTATAGGTTTAATCACACTATTTCTCGTGGTGTGGGCCACTTGAGCTTTGGATATGCTTCCTTTTTGTTCTTTAGACCTCAAATTATCTGTTAACATGGATGAATGGAGTGGATAAAATAAATAAATAACGGTGGACCCCACAGATTTTACTCTGGTAAAGGTAACGAGTAACTCAAATGTAGTTACAACATTTGTAATCATATATTAGGCCTACCTAAATGTGATTCACATATCCAACCCACTCATTATGTGTGTCCCACTTGGATGAGGGGTCAGACCAAGTTTCAACCACATCCAAAACTCATGTGGGCCCCACCAAGTGCTTTTATATTTTTTAGGATGTCTTCACATAGTTTTAAATGGTATGGCCCACTTGAGTTTCATTTACTGATGATTTTTGAGATATCTCATAACCTAAAGGGGACACACCAATTCCACGGTGTTGATGTTCGGCAAACATTATGATGGGGCCCACAAAACTTACTAACATCAATTCTTAGGTTCTCACGAGGACAGTAAGTTGGGTCACAATTTTAATCAGAATATTTGGCCCATTTTACATGTCTGATGCATTCACTCTATTTTACTGATCAATACTCTCAATTTGACTAGTTACTCGCCTCAATCAGGCTACATATGAGAAAGATATTGGGCATACAAGATTGATCAACAATTTCAGTGAAATTTGATTTAAACATCTGAAGTTATTTACTCTTTAATTTAAACTGATTAGATTTTCCAAAAACGATTAAAGGTTCAATTAGTGGGTGTGCCTAATAATTTAGTAATTTTATTTTTCACAAATAAACTTAACATTTTTTTTCCAAAAGGTATATTTTTTTTCTCTTTTAAATAAATATCATTTTTATTATAAAATATTTCAAAAATATTTAAAATACAAATTTTGAATTTTTATTTGTAAAATCTCAAAAAATTTCTCATATTTTAATTTTTTCTGAAAAATTTCAAAATGCCAATTTTTCTCTTCAAAAGCATTAGTTTGTTCTCAAAATTTTTTTTAAACATATTTAAAATTTCATAACTTTTCAATATTATTTTTCATGTGATATTACAAATTATTTAAATATTACCTTTTAATTATATATATATAAATGTTCATTCATATGACATAAAAACTATATATATATATATACACATTTAGGTTATAAACAAAAATTTTAGAAATTAAAACACTTTTACATTATTACAGACGGTTTTTAGCCGTTGGAAAAAATATTTAGGAAAAACACTTTTACCGACGAACATTTTCATCGGTAAAAGTCTTACCGCCAACATTTTCAACACCGCGTGAAAGTGAAATATTCAAAAGACCCTTTAACTACGAATATTTTCATAGGTAAAGACGGTTTTTACCTACAAAATTATAATTCGTAGGTAAAAGTAAGGTTTTCAATTTTTGAAATTCAAAAGACCCTTTAGCTACGAATAATTTCATAGGTAAAGATGGGTTTTACCTACGAACTTGGAATTCGTAGGTAAAAGTAAGGTTTTGGATTTTCTGTTTTCATGAAAAATTTTAAGGTTTTCGATATTTGGTGCTTTTGAAAAGTTTAAAATACCCTTTAGCTATGAATATTTTCGTAGGTAAATATCGATTTTACCTACGAAATTTGATTTCATAGGTAAAAGGAAGGTTTTGGATTTCACAGACCCTTCGGCTATGAATACTTTCGTAGGCAAAGATGGGTTTTCCCTATGAAATTAGAATTCGTAGGAAAAAGTAAGGTTTTCGATTTTTGGTAAAAATTTAATAGACCCTTGAGCTACAAACATTTTCATGGGAAAAGATGTGCTTTACCTATGACATTTTATTTTGTAGGTAAAAGGAAGGTTTTGGATTTTCTATAGTTTTGAAATTTTTCACACACCCTTTAGCTATGAATAGTTTCGTAGGCAAAGATGGGTTTTCCCTACGAAATTTGATTTCGTAGGTAAAAGTAACGTTTTCGATTTTTTATTTTTTTAAATGTTTAAAAGACCCTTTCGCTATGAATATTTTCATAGGTAAATATGGGTTTTCCCTACGAAATTACATTTCGTAGGTAAAAAAAAGGTTTTGCATTTTCTATTATTTTCAAAACTTTCACAGACCCTTTAGCTACGAATAGTTTAGTAGGTAAATATGGGTTTTCCCTACGAAATTATGATTCGTAGGGAAAAGTAAGGTTTTCAATTTTTGGTGTTTTTGAAAAATTAAATAGACCCTTTAGCCACGAATATTTTCGTAGGTAATAATTCATAGGGAAAAGTAAGGTTTTCAATTTTTGGTGTTTTTGAAAAATCAAACAAACCCTTTAGCTACGAATATTTTCGTAGGTAAATATGGGTTTTCCCTACGAATTAGGGAAAAGTAAGGTTTTTGATTTTTGGTGTTTTTGAAAAACTAAACAGACCCTTTAGTTATGAATATTATCATAGGTAAATATGGGTTTTCCTTAAGAAATTGAATTTCGTAGGTAAAAGTAAAGTTTTTGATTTTTTTGATTTTTTAAAAGTTAAAAAGACCCTTTAACTATGCATATTTTCGTAGGTAAATATGGGTTTTCCCTACGAAATTAGATTTCGTAGGTAACAGGAAAGTTTTCAAATTTTGGTTGTCTTGAAAATTTTAAAAGACCCTTTAGCTACGAATATTTTTGTAGGTAAATATGGGTTTTACCTACGAAATTTGATTTTGTAGGTAAAAGTAAAGTTTTTTATTTTTATTATGTTGTAGAATTCAAAAGACCCTGTAGCTATGAATATTTTCATAGGTAAAGATGGGTTTCACCTACAAAATACAATTTCGTAGGTAAAAATAAAGTTTCGATGCTGAAAAAGTCAAAAAACACCCTTTACGTACGAAAATTTTCATAGGTAAAGATGGCTTTTAACTACGAAATTAAATTTCGTTGGTAAAAGTATGCTTTTGCCTACGAAAGTAATTTCCGTTGATAAAAGTCATCTTTACCTATGAAAAATATTTTTGTAGGTAAAAACCATATTTCTTGTAGTGATAATGACTTGACTAATCACGCATACATGTCATATTAACGATGACGGGTGGATATTTCTAGATGTTGTAGCACGTACCCTCTTGGTTATTGGGGGCATCGTTTCGCTAGCTGCCAGATCATCAACTATCGATTTACGTACGTGATATATGATGGGCTGTCATTATGTGGTACGTGATGTATACACGTTATGTGCTTCGCTAATGGCCAGCCTTTGCATGGGTGATGATCTCAACTACTGACTGGATGAGCATCCCCAGGTGCATGATGCATTCACGCATCCAGGCATATAATGAGACTGTATTTTGTTATGTTTTGTATGCCTTGTTGCTTTCATGTTATACTTGCCTAAGGCAGTGGTGTGTAATTATGAGGGAAATTCACACTGAGCTAGTCACTCATCCATCAAATATATAACCGTATAGGTAGAGTAGGTGGCCTATATGATATACATGTTCAGACTTGATGATGAGTGTAATATCCTAGATTTTTGCCAATATGGAATTAGACATCCTTAGGCGATGGGTCAATCCTAACATCTGATAAACTTCTCGAACACTAAATTCAAAGGTCTTAAATCCCTTCTTCAAACCATTCTCTTGAAAACCTCACCTTTCCTTCACAAATCTCACCATCTTGTCTTTCAAACTCGTCCAAGTGCTTTCATATTAGACACAAATCTTAAAGTCTAGATGATGTTGATCATTCGGTACAAAGGTCCAAGTACCACCTCAGACATAAATCTTATAAGACTAAATCCTTTAGAAATGAGACAAAGTACTAAGTACTAAATTAGATTAGCTACGAAATCCGCTTGATCCACTTTAAATATGATCTGCAAGACCCAAAACTTGTAGAATCATCGACGCTAGGTTACCCTAAAATCTAGGATCAATCTCATTACCCAGTTGCTCTCGGGAGCACATTGAAACTCCGTATCAGATCTGGACCGCACGTCGGAAGTCCGATTAACGCGAAGTTAAATGGTTAGGACTGCTTTGCTGGGCTTGACAACATCTCGAAAATCAAAACCAGATAGTGTCCCATGGCTATTCTCTTGAGCATGGAGTGAAGAGTATGAGAAAACATAGATTTCTTTAGAAATTGGGTTTCATTTAAGTAATCTGAGACTTGATCTGACCCAAATACACCCTCGGATCAGGAGAAATTTCATACACATGTCTGTGTACTTATAACCCCGATCGAGTTTCACTGACCGTTGAACTGAAACAGGTCCGCCATGCGTGATCTGAGAATTCGAGTGGAACGAAAACTTAACTCCACCTAGATCCAAGGTTGGTGAGCTTAAGTCCGACCTTTGGCTCAAGGGGGGCCACCAGAAGTCCTCCGTTGAGCTGAAACTAACCCACTCTGGATATAACCTAAGTATACCTTGACCTGAAGTCTAATTTGGTGAGTTTTTAGTCTATATAAGGACCTTAAACTCTCTCATATCCAGCCCATACGAATTTGAGCAAACTTAGGAGAGAGAAGAGAGAAAAGAGAGAGAAAGTGTGAGAGTTGTAGCAGCATCTCCCTGCTACCTGATCCTGCCGCTCTGCAAGCTTAACCACTCCATTCTAATCATTTTTTCGGCAATTCCGACATCGTTTCTAAGTAAGAAACCCTAACCCTAACCTGTTTTGGGGTTTTGATTGTTGTAAGTTATGAAATAACTAACTTAAGGCATGTTATAAGTTACCACATCGTTGTATACTGAAGCTTAGCAAACTTATCAAATTCGTTACAATTCTACGACAAAAGGTGCGGACTTTAGATGTATAGGTTATGGTTTTCAACGCTTTCAATGTCAGATAATGATAGATTCATGATCTGCATGCAATTGCACATGTACAAAGTGTTGTCCATTTCATTTTTCAGTTTTACGTTAGCTATGTTGGATATGCTGTATTCTTCGTATTTGTAGAAAATACCATATACGTATAAATTTTGAAAGTATGTTAGCCATGATTAATTACTGTATGAACATGCTATATATATGTTTAATACTCACTTGGTGAAAGGATTCGCCCTAATACATGTTTTTGCTAGTATACGTTATGTATGTTAAAAGAGTGTATTCTAAATGTTTGTGAAAATGACCGAATGAGTATGGAATTCGCATTAGTGCTCGCCATGACTAATTGTCATGGATATATGATTGTTGTATAGGCGATACCCCTTTGACGAAAGGATTTACCCTAAATCACGCCACGACCAATATACTCTATATATGTTAAAATGTGTAGCCAAAGAGTTTGTGGAAATGACTGAATGAATATGAAACTTGGATTCCTGCTTGCCATGACTATTCGTTGTGGGTTCACGTGTGTTATAATTGGGGCAACTCCCTAGTGAAAGGATTTGGCCTAATACCTATGTGATCAACATACGTCATGTATGTTGATGTATGTAATCTAAATTATTTGTTGAAATGTCTGATTGAGTAGTAGTAGTAAATTGTAATGTATAAGGGTGTTGAGATAGGATTCTCAACTACCTTAGTGATGTGTATGATTTCCTTCATGTAAGTTGGTTAGTTTAATCACTTACTGGTTTATGAAATGTATGTGATTAGATTTCCTCTTTGCATTGTGTTTTATAACATGCTTGTTAATATGCTTGAATTACTTGTTCATTTAACTTTGCTTTGACTACTTCACATGTGTATGTTGTATTCCATAAAATCCGTGAAGGGTGATGGGGGAGTGGTGTAATGATTCTGTGCAATAGCCCTGACAGCCCTAAGCGGACAATATTGGATATTTGATTGTATGATTTGAAATCTTGATCCATTACTACTTTAACTGTTCTGTAATTGAATGTGATTGGGGCTATTGTATAGTCCAGGCAATCGGTAACGGGATTGAATTCATGGCTGAGATTCATTCGCCACGAGAGATGTGTTCGACGAACCCGAGTCGTACTTCGGTTGGCAATAGTGGCTGGCCACACGAAGTGCTTATGCGCTTCATACGTTCAACTTGTTGTGCGCTCGAGCTAGTTGAGCTCGTAAAAAAACCTAATCTGTCTTATGTATGTTCACCATGTTTGGACGCCTCTGCTTAAACCTAGGGTACCAAACTTACCAGTGAAATCCCGTTAACCATGGTACCTCGATCCGCTAAGACTCATGAGCCGGGCATGGTGGTATGGGACACCGTGGTCGAGCTGTCGGCCTATGCTGGAGTTTCGTGGTATTGCGAGTGCGTCATCCTAAGCCTCCCCATAGTGTCCATTAAGGAACCAAACTCGTGAGCCGATTATGGTGGTATGGGACACTATATTCGTGTTGTCGGCCTACATTGATAAGGTGATGGGGGAGTGGTGTAATGATTGCGTGTAACAGCCCTAACAATCCTTTGTAGTGACCTCGAGCATACTCTGAATTTGCGGTGAGGCGACGAGTTTTACCATGGTGAATAGAGTATGAACTAGGCCTGTATCAATTTAGTAATGAACCGTTAAAAAGGTGATGGGGGAGTGGTGTAACGATTGCGTGTAATAGCCCTGACAGCCTTTGCAGTGCCCTAGAACCACACTATTATATGAGATTATATAGGTTTGACAACCCTAGAATGGATCATGTTTGGGAATGATACAAGGGAGGTACCTTAGTTTCCTAATCCTACTGTTTGAAATGGACTAATAACAACTCGGTAATCATGCTCATCATCGCACTGCATGTGCCTGGAAGATGTGAAACACTGAGGAATGAACGCATGCCGCGGACGTAAGATGGTGTCTCATGAGGGAGTATGTCGGTGAGGGCATGCATCATGACAACATTTCATACTTGCATTAACAAGAGTACTTAGGATTGTTGACGGTACTGCTTTGTCATTACTGCTTGACTGTTTTGATAACATGTTAACCTATGCTTTATTGTTCCACTGAGTTGATCACTCACTCCCACGTTACGGGACCGTGCTTGCAACACCAACCAGACTGTCTTAGCTGCAGGTGATGGCGATGTTTATGAAGCAGAGCTGGACTACTACTATGATGTTGAGGAGGAGTTCTCCTACATGTAACTCTCTGACGGGTCTATGAAGACCTGACATTGCTTTAACGAGGCTGTGGTATTTGGGATAGAAGACATTACACTTCCTCAATTTGGTATATTTTGGAATTGTACTTGTAAATAGTTAACCTGGTAACATTATCACACTCTGAAGACTCACAACATTTTATATAGTTTATATATCTATCACAGTCCTCCGCTTGCTATCTCACTTGTCTCTAGACTATGATATGCTGTTTTGGCTTAATCCCACTCATGTTCAATGCACTAATACAGACAACATTCAATCACCATTCATTATGTTGCATAAGTGATGCGTTGGAACTCGGGAGTCGAGTTTATGCTCGACTCCCGATTTTCAGGGCGTTACAATGAGTAGGGTACAATCGCCAAGGATACATGACTGTATTTGCCAAGAGAAGCTGTGTGATCTTGCCGCTCAAAATTACGTGCATGTATCATTTCCTTTGTGTATATTATGTAATTTTTGTAATTACTATTATATGAGACAATTGTTTGTATAAGTCATTATGGGCAGCCGCTCGCATATTCCATGAATGTAAATGCAGATTTCCTTTACGTTTGATTTGTCCATCTTTCGCTAAACTGCTAACTTTGAAAGAAAAAGAATATATACATATATATATATGGAATTTGGCTCCATAAAGGTTAATACTCAGGTTTGAGAAATGAGTCATATACTCGGGTCTTGAAAACATGAGGCATTACAGTAGATGGTAATGACCCTTGTTCCAATAGTAACTCATGAGCGCTTGCTTATACAAATAAACTTAGTGTGGAGAACTAGCGGATGCATACGAACATTGTAAGATAGATTGTTGTTCACATTTATAAGGGAAGTGCTGAATTTCGGGGGCAAAATTCTCTTTAAGGGGGGCAGTTTGTAACACGCCGTACTTTCCAGTACTTGAGTGTTACCATGTAATCTAATCTAATATAAATACAAGCATAGCTTAAGTGAACATTCACGTTCATTCTGACCTAAATCCAATCATTGAAAACAATCCTCATCCATATACGAAGCTATCCATCCATTGTCGTTCAAGATGGACCATCACATTACTAGAGGGACCTATTTTTAGAATCCCAATTTTATTGGTTTGCAAATTTAGCTGACCTTTTTGGATTTAGAACCTTGAATCATGGAACCCACCGTTCGTCAAGTTTGTAATGTCAAGTAGGATGATCCATCATTTGAAAACATAGGTCAGATTATCTGGCTTCATATCCAACTCCTAGACACCTAAACATTCTTTAGGGTCCCTAGGGTTATCAACAACCAAATACGAGTCAATCCAACCGTGAGATTGTTAGAATGGATAGAGAACCGTTGTTTGGTAACTAGAGACTCATGTGGTATGGCCCAATTTAATGCAGAGGAACCCTAACATTAGGATATGTAGCTAAATGGCGCATGATGGGTAGTCCCACATCTTACATGTAGGTACAATAAAAAGATAAATAAACAACAATGTATATGTAATCATAATAATAATAGTTAAATATTTAATAATATAAAATTATGAGATAGATAGTCCTAATAACCTACAGAGTGACCCACAACAACAATTTAGAGGACAATAAAATAAGATGATGGCAATATATATGTAACGCCCTGAAAATCGGGGGTCGAGCATAAACTCAACTCCTGAGTTCCAACGCATCATTTATGCAATAAAATGAATGATGATTGAATGTTGTCTGCTTTCATATAATGAACATGAGTGAGATTAATCCAAAACAACATATCATACTCCAGAGACAGTTAAATTACAAGCAGAAGACTTGATAGCTATATGTAATATATAAACTGTGGTGAGTCTCCAGAGTGTGATAACAATACTAGGTTAAAATAGTTACAAGTACATTTCAAAATATACCTAAGGTGTAGTGTCATCTAGTCAACATCCCTGTAATCCCATCGATCAAGACACGGATCAAATGGAGTCGCCATAAACAATATATATGAGAAAACACCCTCATCAACATAAAAGTCCGGCTCCGCCTCAGGAAATAGCATCGCCATTTGCATTCAGACAAAGTCTGGTGGGTGTTCGAAACACCGTCCTGTAACGTGGGAGTGAGTAGCTAACTCAGTGGAACAATAAAGCATAGGTTAACATGTTATCGACTCAGTCAAGCAGTAATGATAAAGCAGTACAATCAAACACTCCTAACTATTATTAATGCAAGTAGGAATGCAGTCATGATGTATGCCCTCACCACACCCTCCCTCGTGCGACACCATCTTACGTTCGCAGCAGCATGCTTTCATCCCTCAGTGCTCCACATCTTCCAGGAACATGCAATGCATGATGAACATGATTACCGAATTGTTATTAGTCCATTTCAAACAACAGTAATGGGAAACTAAGGTACCGCCCTTGTATCATTTCCAAACATGATCCATTCTAGGGTCGTCAGTCCTAGTTAATCTTATATGATAATGTGTTTCTAGGTCGCTACAGAGGCTGCCAGGACTGTTACGCACAAAGGTTACAAACTCCCCCATTACCTCTTTAACGATTCATCACTATACAGATACAGGCTTAATTCATACTCTGTACACCGCGGCAAAACTCTAAGGCTCACCGCAAATTCAGAGTATGCTCGAGGTCACTCCACTAACGTCCTACCAACTGGCAGTCTATTTTCGAAGCCCGACCAGTCCACTTATTGACAATGGGACCCGGATGCAACCCGACTGAGGACTACAGCCAGGCTCGCCAGTGTAGGCCGACAGCTCGAATATAGTGTCTCATACCATCATAATTGGCTCACGAGTCTGGTTGCTCATTGGTCACTACGGGGAGGCACATGGCCCCAGCGTAGGCTGACAGCGCGACCACGGTGTCCCATACCACCATGCCCGGCTCATGAGTCTTAGCGGATCGAGGTACCGTGGTTAACGAGATTCCACTGGTAAGTTTGGTACCCTAGGTTCAGCAGTAGCGACCAAACATGGTGAACATACATTAGACATATCGGGTTACTTGACGAGCCTGACTAGCTCGAGCTCACAATCAGTTGAATGACATGAAGTGCATAAGCACTTCGTGTGGCCTAACCACTGTCACCAACTGACGTACGACTCGGGTTCGTCAAACACATCCTACGTGGCGAAATGAATCTCAACCACGATCTTAAGTCTGGTTCTGATTGTCTGGACTATAAACATAGTCCCAAACTCAATCAATCCTTATTCATAGCATGTGGAGTAAAGCATAATAAACAAAGTAATTAAAGCATAAATCATGTTATAAAGCACTACATAAATAGGAATACCAACACATTTATTGCACAAGTAAGCGGTTTAAGCAAACAACCTCATGAAGAAAATCATACATGTCTCTAAGGTAGTTGAGAATCCCATCTCAACACCCACCTAAGGCATCATCATCCAAACACTTACACAAGCATTTTTACAAACACTTAGCATACACTATTTCAACATACATAGTGTATGTTAGCCAAACATGTATTAGGGAGAATCCTTTCGCCAAATAAGTATTTTATCTATATATCATATATTCATACAACAAATAATTATGTCAATCACATTTCGAAAATATATACATATACGGTATTTTCTACAATACACTATTTCTACATACATAGTGTATATTAGCATAACATGTATTAGGGTGAATCCTTTTGCCAAATAAGTATTTTATCCATATATCATATATTCATACAACAACTAATCATGTCAAGCACATTTCCAAAATATATACGTATACGGTATTTCCTACGAATACCTAGAATATGTAAAATTTCATATTCTACGTCTTTAATCGAAACAGAAATCAGAAAGCACTTTGTACATGTGCAATTGCATGCAGATCATAAATCTATCATTATCTGATATTGAAAGCGTTGAAAACCATAACCTATACACCTAAAGTCCGTACCTTTTGTCGTAGAATCGTAACGGAGTCGATAGGTTTGCTAAGCTTCTGTATTCGACAGTTTGGCAACCTATAGAATGAAATAGGTTAGCTATTTCATAACCTACAACTATCAACACCCCAAATCAGATTAGGGTTAGGGTTTCTTACCTAGAAACAAAGCTGGAATCACCGGGAAAGCAATTAGAACGGAGTGGTGGAGCATGGATAGCAGTAGGGAAGAAGGGTAGGAAGACTCTCCCACATCTCCCACACTTTCTCTTTCTTTTTCTCTCTCTTAAATCTCAAATTCGTATGGCTATGAAAGAGAGGGTTCTAAGGTCCTTATATAGCCTAAAAACTCACCAAATTAGACTTAAGGTCAAGGTATACTTGGGTTTTGTCCAAAGGGCATCTGTTTCAGCTCAACGGAGGATTTTCGGAGGCCCCCCTTGAGCCAAAGGTCGGACTTAAGCTCACTGACATTGGATCTTGGTGGAGTTAAGTTTTCGTTTCATTCGGGATTCCAGATCACGCGTGGCGGACCAGTTTCAGTTCAACGGTCAGCGGATCTCGATCCGAAATTCCAAGTACATGGATATGTTTATGAAATTTTTCCTGATCCGAGGGTGTATTTGGGTCAGATTCTGACGGTCTGGTTACTTACAAAAAGACCACAAGTAACAAGTCTCAGATTACTATTCAAGATATTTATTTTCGAAAGAAAACAAGTGTTTTCACACTCTCTCGCTCCGGACTCAAGCGAACGGCCGTGGGACACTGGCTGGATTTGATTTCCGAGATGGTTGTCAAGCCTAGTAAGGCGGTCCTAATTCCTTAATTTCATATTATTCAGACTTTCGACGTGCGGTCCAGACCTGATACGGAGTTTCGAGATGCTCCCGAAAGCAGTCGGGTAATGAGTTTGATCTTAGATTTTAGCATAACCTAGCGTCAATGATTCTACAAGTTTTGGGTCTTGCAGATCGTATTTAAAGTGATTCAAATGGATCTCATGGCTAATCTAGTTTAGCACTTAGTTAACTTTGTCAAATTTCTAAAGGATTTAATCCTAAGTGATTTCCGTTTGAGGTGGTACTTAGTCCTTTGTAGTTTGTATATAGAGTGATCCAAGTTGTACTACTTAGCTAGTTTAAGATAGTGCCTAGGGTGAAAGTACTTAGGAAAAATTGAAAGATCAAGGTGGTGAAGGGTGGTTCAAAAGCGGTTTTAGACTTTGAGATTGAGTTCTGACAGGTTAATAAGGTGTTAGGATCGACCCATCGCCTAAGGACGTCTAATTCCAGGTTGGGAAAAATCCAGGCTGTTACAATCTACCCCCCTTAAAATAAAATTTCATCCCCGAAATTGGCTAAGGGTAATAAAGAAAGATTTAATTATTTCTTTTGCCTATGTTTCATTGATTTCGAGTTTCTACGCGTGGTAGGGCATATACTAGTCTAGTTCATTTTAGTTTACCCCCCTTAAAACTTATTTTTTTATCCATTTCTCATATCCTGATGGTTTACTACAATTTATTTCTTTACCTATTTGGAGTCTTGACGATGATTCCCACCTATTTAGAGTAAGATAGTTGGTTTCATTGTTTGACCAGCACGGAGAGACGATTGTAGTGAGTTTGATCCCAATACATTAATCAGCTACCTTGCCAGGGTAGAAGGCTCATCGTATCCCTTTCTAATCCTGATGGATCCTGGTCTTCTGCTCGGCTAAGCAGTGAGTCTGTTGGCAGTCGCCCAGGATTGAGAATTGGGTCAAGTCGCGAATGCTTCGCAGTTGTATATTTCAGTAACTCCGTAGTCCGATCACTCTAAAAGTGTAGGGAATATCCATCATTGAAAGGTTCAAATGTCCTATTTCTTGGGTTGCCCATTGGTCTAAGAGAGTCCTTGTTATTATCTATGTCCAAGGAAATGGTAAATCAAATCTTACTATATCATCCTAAAATAGTTTCAATCCTGGGTCATAGTAGAACTTGTTAGGGCTTCTATAATGTTCGTGTTCAACGAGCACAGTTTCGATCTTGGGCCAGTGGGGTAGGGTCCACCACGCTTCCGTTGCGCCACCCAGATCAAAGGGGTGTATTAGGTGACCTAGCTAGAGTGGGTTCATAATGTTCTACCTCCCTTAAAACTTATTTATACCTCCAGGCTTCAAGATCTATGTCATGTTCTGTATGTAGGAACAAGGTGTAATGTAGGACCTATCCTTGACACGAAATGGGAAACAACTCCTCAATACAATGGTCTTCCTTCCATCGATGATGTGTACCATGACATTGGTACATATGGTCATAGAAAGGAGCTAAAGATGATGGGTATCGTGGTTGATTTCAGGGGCAGGTGTGAGTCTGTGGCAAGATGCCTAATCCTACCAAGGAGTTTTGTCATGGTCCAGACTTATCCTCTTTAATCACGTCTAGCTTAATAGGCAGGCTATCTTTCTACGTTCATATGCACAATATGTATGCCGACATGGAAGGAATGTTGTGTAGTGGGTCTGAGTCAGATACATGGACCTCCTGCCTAGCTAGGACAGAAAATTGTCATATCATTTTTTAATCCTAGTCGATCCCGACCTTCTGCTTGATCAGAGCATAAGGTTCATTGGTCACTACCAGGATTGAGAATTCAATTCAAACCGCGAATACCTCGCTTATATATAGTTTCTATGCTCTGTGGTCCCGATTGTACTAAGTCCTTGAGAAGGCGACTTTAAGGGGTGTATTGATTTGATCTATCATTAAATCCAAGGGATATATAAGTTTTCTCTGAGCGTGAATAGTTACTAATCAAACAAGCCTCCTAAGAGTTGTTAAATAAGCCTATGAGTACCGAGGGGATTCAACAAAGGAACGGGTCTCGTTCTAACCTAATCAAGTCAACTAACTAAGTCTATCATGCAATTAGCTTAGCAAAATTCATTAGTCCTTTACTTTCCTTAGCCTAACCAGTAGTCTAGTCTTAATTTAGGAGTAGCGGTAATCCACAGGTCGTAATCTAAGGTCTATGCTTATACACTAGATGATTTTATACCCTTTCTAATATAAGAAATTGTTTTATCAATCAGGACCACTGAGTTGTCTAATTGGAACTGGGTTGTCCGTACTTGATACTCGAGCATTTTGCATATGTTCATACTAGCTAAGGAGGTCTTAGAGTTCATGTCATTACATCAGTAGATTTCTTATACTGTCAGATTTGTCTGCAAAACCTAGGAGTACCAACTCTAGGTCCAAAACTTTAAGAGCTTGTTTGGCCAATGGTATTAAGTTGTATTAATGGGCCTGCATTGCTAATCCCTCCTCGGGATTGGGAGTGGCATGGTTGGTAGGAGGGTGTAGGCTTTGGAAAATGAGTCTTGTGTGGGAAAGTGTGAGATGGGATTTCCAAATCCTAGGATGAGGAATTTCTAAGTGCAATAGGAAAACCTAGGATATACTTTTCATTACATACATTCAAAACATGGCATTGGAAAACATGGGATACACCCAACCTAGGGGCCATACCTTACAGATATATTTATTATTACTTTTACAATTCCATTCACCTAATCTCACTTAATGTAGTTAATTGAACGGGCCCCAAATGTCCCATCATTTGGAGGTTGTGAAGGCTATGGAAAAGTGAAGAAAAAGGGAAAAAAGGGTTGGAGGTTAGGTTCTTCACGGACTTGGGTCTCAGCAGGGGTTGTAGAGGCCCAAGTAACAGGGAATGAAGAAGGTAACAGGGAGGAATGGATGGGTTGAGAGATATATACGTTTTTGGGACAAAATGGAGGATGTGGGGGCTGAAACGAAAGAGAAATGGAGAGGGAGGAAGGTAAGGATTGCTGTGAATGATGGAGAGGGGTGGATTATGACTAAAAATGGGAAATAAAACGATTGGAGTGGCAGTTTTGGAGAGAAATACAGCAAGTTGGAGGGCTTGGAAGGGTAAAAATGAGAAGTGGGCTCCAACTGGAGAGAAATAGGGGCCCCCCGAAACTTTCGCATGTGCCAAACGTGTCAGAGGGTCAGGCCGACCACGACCAGACCCGGCCCAACCCGAGCGGGCCAACCTGACCACGGTCGACCGCAGTGACCTCAGTCGATCGCGGTGACCGCAATCCACTGGGCCGGGAACCGTGCCGCCGGGGCATGGCTATGGTCTCCCACCACCCCAGGTGCCAATGGCACCTTGGATCCATCTTGGGTCCCCCCCAAATTGCATTGTGTGGCCCCCAACTCCGTTTCGAGTCGTTTCAGGTCAAATCGGATGTATCTTGCAATCTGGAATGAGTTATCTGACATATAATATATGATTTTGGGGTAGAACGAGCTAATGAAGCCAACAAACCCTCGGGTTGCATAGCCCAGAATTGCAAAAAATCCCTCGATAGATGGTTATTTCCTTGTTTAAATTTCATTTTACTAAAAATAATAATTTTAGTTTGATTACTCTTCATCCGTTGGGCTTTAGGAGTTACACCCATTGTGAAAAGGGCTTAGAATAATTAGGAAAATGGTTTGGTGAAGCCAAATAGGACACTTACTATTTTTGGCTGACAACCTTGCGCAATAGTAAACATCACAACCTTATAGTAAGTCGTGAATTCTAGGAGTTTTAGTTGTAGTTCGATTTTGATTTCTTTCCCATTAATTGGTATCCCTATTTAAAGGGTTGTGAACTCATTTTTTTTTGTCATTCATTAATCAATTTCAAATTTTTTAGAATTTATTTCTATTTTTTGCTTTCTTTTCTCCTAGATTCGAGAAGTCTCTATGAGGAGTCCAAAGAAGCTTCGAGGATTCGGAGTAGTTATCCTCATCACGTTTATCCCGTATTCTACTAATTTTCAACGGTTGGGATGAGGTGGATTGTAATCTAGACTCATCAATAGATGACCTAAAAATGATTCAGGATCGTTTCGTGTGATCATGGGTGTGTACGAGCCCAATCTCAGCAGTCGATTTCGGTCGGTTTCGCCGTTTAGCGAATTCGGAAAATCCTACGTCAGTTTCTACGTTCCGTCGCTCCCTCCTAAGTCAGAGTGCATCAGAGTGCGTCGTGTGACCATAACTCAGGTTCGGTTTAATCCAAATCATGCTCTGATACCAACTGTAATGCCCTGAAAATCGGGGGTCGAGCATAAACTCAACTCCCGAGTTCCAACGCATCACTTATGCAACCAAATGAATGATAATTAAATGTTGTCTGCTTTCGTATAATGAACATGAGTGAGATTAAGCCAAAACAGCATATCATACTCCAGAGATAGTTAAATTGCAAGCGGAAGACTGTGATAGCTATATGTAATATATAAATTGTGGTGAGTCTCCAGAGTGTGATAACAATACCAGGTTAAAATAGTTACAAGTACATTTCAAAATATACCTAAGGTGTAGTGTCATCTAGTCAACATCCTGTAATCCCATCGATCAAGACACGGCTCAAATAGAGTCACCATAAACAACATATATGAGAAAACACCCTCATCGTCGCAAAAGTCCGGCTCCACCTCAGGAAATAGCATCGCCATCTGCAATCAGACAAAGTCTGGCGGGTGTTTGAAACACCGTCCCGTAACGTGGGAGTGAGTAGCTAACTCAGTGGAACAATAAAACATAGGTTAACATGCTATCGACTCAGTCAAGCAGTAATGATAAAGCAGTACAATCAAACACTCCTAACTACTCTTATTAATGCAAGTATGAATGTAGTCATGATGTATGCCCTCACCACACCCTCCCTCGTGCGACACCATCTTACATTCGCGGCATGCTTTCATCCCTCAGTGCTCCACATCTTCCAGGCACATGCAATGCATGATGAGCATGATTACCGAGTTGTTATTAGTCCATTTCAAACAGCAGTATTGGGAAACTAAGGTACATCCCTTGTATCATTTCCAAACATGATTCATTCTAGGGTCATCAGTCCTAGTTAATCTCATACGATAATGTGTTTCTAGGTCACTGCAGAGGCTGCCAAGGCTGTTACGCACAAAGGTTACATCACTCCCCCATCACCTTTTTAACGATTCATCACTATACAGATACAGGCTTAGTTCATGCTCTGTACACCGCGGCAAAACTCTAAGGCTCACCGCAAATTCAGAGTATGCTCGAGGTCACTCCACTAACGTCCTACCAACTGACAGTCTATTTTCGAAGCCCAACCAGTCCACTTATTGACAATGGGACCCGGATGCAACCCAACTGAGGACCACAGCCAGGCTATGCCAGTGTAGGCTGACAGCTCGAATATAGTGTCCCATACCACCATAATCGGCTCACGAGTCTGGTTGCCACTGGTCACTATGGGGAGGCACGTGGCCCCAGCGTAGGCCAACAGCTCGACCACAGTGTCCCATACCACCATGCCCGGCTCATGAGTCTTAGCGGATCGAGGTACCATGGTTAACGAGATTCCACTGGTAAGTTTGGTACCCTAGGTTCAAGCAGTAGCGACCAAATATGGTGAACATATATTAGACATATCGGGTTACTTGACGAGCCTGACTAGCTCGAGCACACAATCAGCTGAATGACATGAAGTGCATAAGCACTTCGCGTGGCCTAACCACTATCGCCAACTGACGTACAACTCGGGTTCGTCAAACACATCTCACGTAGCAAAATGAATCTCAACCACGATCTTAAGTCTGGTTCCGATTGTCTGGACTATAAACACAGTCCCAAACTTAATCAATCCTTATTCATAGCATGTGGAGTAAAGCATAATAAATAAAGTAATTAAAGCATGTTAACAAGTATGTCATAAAGCATGTTATAAAGCATGTTATAAAGCACTACATAAATAGGAATACCAACACATATATTGTACAAGTAAGCGGTTTAAGTAAACATCCTCATGGAGGAAATCATATATGTCTCTAAGGTAGTTGAGAATCCCATCTCAACTCCCACCTAAGACATCATCATCCAAACACTTACTCACACAAGCATTTTCACAAACACTTAGCGTACACTATTTCAACATACATAGTGTATGTTAGCCAAACTTGTATTAGGGCGAATCCTTTCGCCAAATAAGTATTTTATCCATTTATCATATATTCATACAACAAATAATCATGTCAAACACATTTCCAAAATATATACGTATACGGTGTTTTCTACAATACACTATTTCTGCATACATAGTGTATATTAGCATAACATGTATTAGGGCGAATCCTTTCACCAAATAAGTATTTTATCCATATATCATATATTCATACAACAACTAATCATGTCAAGCACATTTCTAAAATATATACGTATACGGTATTTCCTACGAATACTTAGAATATGTAAAATTTCATATTCTACGTCTTTAATCGAAATAGAAATCAGAAAGCACTTTGTACATGTGCAATTGCATGCAGATCATGAATCTATCATTATCTGACATTGAAATCGTTGAAAACCATAACCTATACACCTAAAGTCCACACATTTTGTCGTAGAATCGTAAAGGAGTCGATAGGTTTGTTAAGCTTCCGTATTCGGCAGTTTGGTAACCTATAGAATGAAATAGGTTAGCTATTTCATAACCTACAACTATCAACACCTCAAATCAGATTAGGGTTACGGTTTCTTACCTAGAAACAAAGCTGGAATCACCGGAAAAGTAATTAGAATGGAGTGGTAGAGCATGGATAGCAGTAGGGAAGAAGGGGTAGGAAGACTCTCCCACATCTCCCACACTTTCTCTCTCTTTTCTCTCTCTCAAATCTCAAATTCGTAAGGCTATGAGAGAGAGGGTTCTAAGGTCCTTATATAGCCTAAAAACTCACCAAATTAGACTTATGGTCAAGGTATACTTGAGTTTTGTCCAAAGGGCATCTGTTTCAGCTCAACGGAGGATTTTCGCTTGCCTCCCTCGAGCCAAAGGTCGGACTTAAGCTCACTGACATTGGATCTTGGTGGAGTTAAGTTTTCGTTTCATTGAGGATTCCAGATCACGCGTGGCGGACCAGTTTCAGTTCAACGGTTAGCGGATCTCGATCGAAAATTCCAAGTACATGGATATGTTTATAAAATTTTTCCTGATCCGAGGGTGTATTTGGGTCAGATTCTGATGGTCTGGTTGCTTACAAAAAGACCACAAGTAACAAGTCTCAGATTACTATTCAAGATATTTATTTTGAAAAGAAAACAAGTGTTTTCACATTCTCTCGCTCCGGACTCAAGCGAACGGCCGTGGGACACTGGCTGGATTTGATTTCCGAGATGGTTGTCAAGCCTAGCGAGGCGGTCCTAATTTCTTAACTTCGTGTTATTTGGACTTCCGACGTGCGGTCCAGACCTGATACGGAGTTTCGAGATGCTCCCAAGAGCAGTCAGGTAATGAGTTTGATCCTAGATTTTAAGATAACCTAGCGTCAATGATTCTACAAGTTTTGGGTCTTGCAGATCGTATTTAAAGTCATTCAAATAGACTTCATGGCTAATCTAGTTTAGCACTTAGTTAACTTTGTCAAATTTCTAAAGGATTTAATCCTAAGTGATTTCCATCTGAGGTGATACTTAGTCCTTTGTAGTTTGTATATAGAGTGATCCAAGTTGTACTACTTAGCTAGTTTAAGATAGTGTCTAGGGTGAAAGTACTTAGGAAAAATTGAAAGATCAAGGTGGTGAAGGGTGGGATTTGTGAAGGAAATGGGTTCAAAAGGGGTTTTAGACTTTGGGATTGAGTTCTGACAGGTTAATAAGGTGTTAGGATCGACCCATCGCCCAAGGACGTCTAATTCCAGGTTGGGAAAAATCTGGGCTGTTACAATATATATATATATATATATATATATATATATATATATATTTGTTTGTGTGTCTCTGTGTGTGTGTGTGTATTATAATGACAATATTCAACATTCTAAATGCATGTTAGGTCATCTATTCCCTAACTCAACTACTGATTCTTAACTAAGTGGTCCCTATAACCCTTTTAATCGCTAATATTCAAATTTAGAAAGATCCAACCATTAGATCAATGGAAATCCACCATTAGAATTAGGAATTGAAGAGTATGGCCCACTTAAGATTTGGGTCAGCCCCATCCTTGAGCTCATGGACTTATATAGGTAGATGAATCGAATTAATGGAGTGGATTTCATCTAAACATCCCCATCGACCCCAGCATCGATCCCAAGAGTGCACGGCATGTGCGCACCAGCAATGCACTGGACTAAAGAGCCCGGTCAAACTGAGTTTGACCGAGAATTTTCGAAAGAAGGAAAATTTTCTTTCTTTTCTACCCCGTGCCTAGCGCGTTTTGAACGATCGAGCTATTATCCATCTGTTTGAAGTAGTGGCCCATCTGCACCATCTATTTAGGCAATCTGGATCGTCCATCTAAGAGAACGGGAGATTCAGACCGAAACCCCAGACTTTCACTCGTTGGCATGCACGTACGACTACATAATCACAGGCACAAGCGGGCTGAGGGCAACCATCCTCTTTCCAAAAATAGAAAGTTTCGGTTTTCTTGCCTTTACATGTTGGCAATCCGCGTGCCCTTGCGTCCTTCCATCTTAACCGTCCATTGGAGGAAAATCTCGGTCATTCAATACCAGCAGATTTCCAGCTGTGTGAATAAAAGACAAAAAAAAATCACGAGAGAGCTGGGAACCCTAGATTCAATCCTAACCATCCACTCTCGATCCAATGGCTTGGGGTTCGTTAGGGCAACACCACATAAGTGATGAGATCCAACAGCAACATCCCTCCTTTAGTTTCACGCAATAGCCCAATAGAAAATTGTTGTTTCCTTCTTCCTTCGAAACTACTACCTAAGGCCCTACCAACCTTCATTTCAATGCGCCGAGAAGCTTCGTGGGGTTTATCTGGACTGCCTAGAAAAGATGGTTCGAAGAAATGCGCCTCTGATGTGAACCTGCCATTGGAGCTATACCGTCTTCCTCATCGAACTTCCACCATTGCTGGTGCTTGTGAGGCAACGAATCTTATATCCAAAACCATCAAGGTGTGGCCCATTGGATCATATGCGAATAGGGAAAGAAGCTGAAGAGAGAAGAACATCACATAGAGTCGGAGAGATTGTGGATTTCGGTGCCGCACTACATCAAACCGTCTAAGTCACCTTGACTCGGGTTAGGCTTGCACGAGTCTAGGGTCGCTGGACGCCTTGGATAAAAGGAGAAAGGGAAGCAGTAAGAGAAGATGAAGGATCAGAGAAGAAAGTGAGAGAGAGGGAGAGTGAATCATCCCTGCATAACTCGAACGGGCTGCTGGCTCACACGGGCTCAGTTAGGTTGAGTCCCAAGCTTGCCGGCTGTTTTGACAAGAAAACAAATGCGTTTGATTTTGGGGATTTATTCAATGATAACAAAGAAAGAATGAGAGAATAATGATCACATTTATTCTGAGTTCATTTACATCTTCGAATTCCCTTGATTCTGAAAACGGAGTACAATCGATCAAAGCAATGAATGAAAGATAAGACAATCTGATGGCAATTTCGGCCGCATTTCGATGCTTTTTGATCACATTTCCAGGGGAGATGGGTTGTGCGAGCTTGAAACCCTTGATCTGACTGTTGAGATCAGTTGTGTGGACTTGAAACCCTTGATCTGACCGTTGAGAACGATTCCGATCATCCTTCCGTTCATTCTTCCTTGATCAGACCGTTGAGATCAATTCTGATCATCCTTTCGTTCATTATTCCTCGATTGGACCGTTGAGATCAATTCTAATCATCCTTTCATTCATTATTCCTTGATCGGACCGTTGAGAACGATTATGAGTGGTCCCTTGAAATGTGGAGAGATCATCATCATCCCTTAAAATGTGGAGCAATCCCTTAAAATGTGGAGTGATCATCATCATCCCTTCTCCTATATGAGATGGTGCAGGGAGTATTTGTCTCAAGACATGAAAAGGTTCTTGTCTGGACATTGTTCCACATGGGGTGACACGTGGGCTATCCGTTAAGACAACAAAAGCCCTCCCTTAAGACAAGCTCCTCTTGATGTGGCACATGGAACATCCATTAAGACAACATAAAGCTTGTCTCAAGACAACTTTCCATAGGAAGTGGCATTAGAAGCCAACCATCAGGACAAGTTCCCTTTCAAAGTGGCACTAGAAGGCTTGTATCTGGACAAGACTCCCATAGAAGTGGCGCATCAAGGAATTCCTCAGGACAAACTCCCTCTCAAAGTGGCGCAGAAGCCAAGCATTAAGACAAAAACTCCACCAGAAGTGACGTTCCAAGCTTTTGTCAAAGAGGTTATGCAGGCTCACGCAACGCATTCTTCCCAACTTCAATTGCGCGGAACTGCGCAAAGGCTTCACGTTAAGACAATGTTTCGTACAAGGTGGCGCAAGTGCCTCTCTCTCTCTCTCTCTCCCTTTTAAATGACACAAAAGTCAAGCCTTTGGACAAGCCTCCTTGCGAAGTGGCGTAGAGGAGATTTTCTCCAACTTATATTGCACGGCTCCACGCAAGCAACTCCCATTGTTCGGGTCCATGCAAGGAATTCTTGTTGCGCCGGCCGACGCAACGACCTCCTCTCCCTCTGTTTCTCTCTCATTTCTTGGCCCACCAACTGATCAACCACTCAAATGAGGCATGGGGAGGGGTATTTATAGGCCCCACTCTCTTACATAGTGGTGATCACCATTACTTTTCCCTTCACATAATATCCATCTCCCTCTCTTAAACAATGGTGTCCACCAAGCTCTCATTTAAATGGTGGTGTACAACCACTTCTTCATAAAAATGCACCTGTGCACCCTTTTTTACCAAAACACTCTCTTTACTGCCTTTTATTGAAATACTTAACTACCCCCGGACACCAAGTTTTACCAAAATACCCTCGAATACCGATTTTTACTAAAATACCCCTGGATACCGATTTTTACCAAAATACCCCAAATACCGATTTTTACTAAAATACCCCCGTATACCAATTTTTACGAAAATACGGAGTGAATGACCCTGGGAAAGATTCACACCATGGAATTCTCTGACCAATGCAATGGAATATTTTTGTGCCTCAGTAGATGCCCCCTTGATCCTTCTTTGATTAATTCCTGAAATCGAATGGAGGATTGATCTTCCTCCGCCTGAAGAATTGAATGAACTGCGACTGAAGGATGACTCGATGATCATGCTTGCATAGAAGACTGAATGATCATATTTGACCAAAAGATCGAATGATTGTGTTTGATCAGAAGACTAAAATGCTCACATTCGAAGGGAAAGCTTGAATGATAGTGCTGGAACGAAAGACTTGAATGATCGCGCTCGAACGAAAGACTTGAATGATCGCGTTCGAACAAAAGACTTGAATGATCGTGCTCGAACGGAAGATTTGAATGATTACTCTCGAATGGAAGACTTGAATGATCGTGTTCGAACAGAAGACTTGAATGATCGCGCTTGAATGGAAGACTTGAATGATTGCATTTGAACGGAAGACTTGAATGCCCCCTGCCAGCAATGTCGAACGAATGCTTCACTAAAGAGGATAAAATTCTCTTTTTCATCAAAGCCCGTTACTGTAATAGTCGAGGCGACTTCATCTTTGAGTATCTTGACCAGAGAACTATCTTTCAACACCACTGCTGCTGCAACGATCTCTTAGATTAACTCCGGTGACTCTTTCTTTAAACTTTGTGGCTAAGGAATTGTTTATTAATGCTGCTTCTACTTCAACAATCTTTCCGATTGTCTCCTTCATCCATGATCTGCATAACCCAAGGTTTCGAATGATAGTCTTTCTTGCCAAATTAATTGGAATTAGTATCTTAATACATTATAATTTTCCAATTTAGCTTCATGAAGAAAGAAAGAGAAGGAAAGAGAGAGAAAGTGCGAGAGAGAGAGAGAGAGAGTGAGAGTTTGTTCTTGGGATTCAATCTCGTCGTTCCACGTACCTAACTGCCACTTCTGAATCGTTATTCCAGTGATTCTGACACCATTTTTAGGTAAGAAAAACCTAACCCTATTCTGTTTTAGGGTTTTAAATAGTTTAAGTGATGAAATAACTAACCTATTTCATACTGTAGGTTGTCGTTGTGCCGTAGAAAAAGACTTAGTGTTTAAACTGAATCGCTACTCGTCTACCAGTGAAAGGTGTGGACTATAAATGTTTGGCTTATGGTTTTTAAGGCTTTCAATGTCAGTAATGATTTATGACTGGCTTGATTGCTATCACATGCGCTTAGATACGAGGGTTTCCATGTATTATGTACATATATAAACTATGTTGGTTTATAATGCATTCCATGTGTTTGTCAAAATGTGTGAATGAGTATGGAGTTGTGATGTTTGCTTGCCATGTTTATTGACTGAGAATTCATGATTGTTGTACGCATGGTGAACCCTTGTAAAGGGATTTGCTATAATACCTGTTATAACTACCTTACTACATATATATGATATGTGTAGCCTAAGTGTGTTGAAGAAGTGCTTAAATGTAAAAATGCTTGTTTAAATGCATGTAATGAGGGTGTTGAGATAGGATTCTCAATCCCCTTAACTAGGGTTATAGTATCCTTTATGTAACCTATCTTACTACTATGTGCTGTATAGATGAAATGTCTATGTATGATAATATGTGTAGTATGTGTTTGTTAAATTGCTCAAGTAAGATTTATATCTGATTTCAGTTGTCACATGATATTTTGGATTACTAGATGTGAATGCTATTGTTTGAAATGTGATTGGGGCTATTATGTAGTACAGGCAATCAGTAAATGTCTTTGAACGGTGGTTGAATGACTTAACCACGACAAACACGCTCGATGAATCTGAGTCGTACGCTGCTTGTTGGCAGTGGTTAGGCTACGCGGAGTGCTTACGCGCTCCATGTCGATCGGCTCGAGTATGCTCGTACTAGTCGAGCTTGTCAAGTAACCCAGTTGACCCGATGTATGTTCACCATGTATGAATGCTACTATTTGAATCTAAGGTACCAACTTACCAGTGCAAAACTCGTTTAACCTTGGTACCTCGATCCGCTAAGACTCATGAGCCGGACATGGTGGTATGGGACACTGTGGTCGAGCTGTCAGCCTACGCCGGGGTGACGAGCCCACCCGTAGTGACCAGTGAGCAACCTAAGCTCGTGAGCCGAATACGGTGGTATGGGACACTGTGTTCGAGCTGTCGGCCTATGACTAGGTGGCGAACCATTCATAGTGACCTCGATCATACTCTGAGATTGCGTTGAGGCGATGAGCCTTTCTGTAGCAACTAGAGTATAAGCTAGGCCTGAATTAAGGTGACGAGCCCTTTGTAGCGACCTGGAACCGCAACATCATATGAGACTAGCTAGGACTAACGACCCTAGAATGGATCATTGTTTGGGAAATGATATAAGGGAGGTACCTTAGCTTCCCAATCCCGCTGTATGAAAAGGTCTAATAAGAACTCGGTAATCACACTTATGCACCACATTGCATGTGCCTTTGGCGTTGCTGTTGAGCATAGACGAAGGGGTGCATGCAGCGATCGTAAGATGTTGTCACAAGGAGTACAGGCGAGGGCATACATCATTATTACATACCATCCTTGTATTAATAAGAGTACTTAGGACCTGATTGTTGTACTGCTTTATCATTACTGCTTGACTGAATTGATAACATGCTAACCTTTGCCTTATAGCTCCACTGAGTGGATCACTCACTCACACGTTTTGGGACAGTGCTTAAACACTAACCAGACTCTGTCTTAGCTGCAGGTGATGGAGATGCTTATGAGGCAGAGCCGGACTACTAGGATGACGAGGAGTTCTCCTATATGCAACTCTCTGGTGGGTCTATGTAGACCTAGGGTTACACGGTTGGGGCTACAGGGTTTTGGACAAGATGACATTACACATTACCATTTTGTATATTTTGAGAATTTACATGTATTTATTGACCTGGTAACATGATCATACTCAAGAGACCTACGATTACTTATACGTTTCATATATCTATCACAGTCTTCCGCTCGCTTAAATTAATCATCTCCGGAGTATGATATGTTGTTTTGGCTTAATCTCATTCATGTTTAATGTGCTAATATAGATAACATTTAATCATCATTATCTATGTTGCATAAGTGATGCGTTGGAACTCGGGAGTTGGGCCTATGCTCAACCCCCGATTTTCAGGGCATTATAAGTTGGTATCAAAGCATGATTTGGATTAAAATGGACTTGGGTTATGGCTACACGACATACACTGACGTACTTTGACTTAGGAGAGTGCGCTAAAACATAGAAACAGTGTGGGAGACCTGAGTTTCGTCTGTCGACAAATGTTTGGCCGCCAAGGCGAAACTAACCATAGAAATCGCTCTAATAGGCACTGAAAATCATGTGGGATGACCCCAAACCTTTCCTAGGCCATTGATCGATGGGTCTAGACTATGTTTTGGACCATTTCACACCCAAGCCAACCCGAAAATGTGAATACACGCGAGGTGGGATTCAAAACCGCTCCAAATGGCCGAGGGGCGCCAGAATTGCACCAAACGGTGGGACCCAAAAGGTTCCCGCCCGTGAACGGCAACCCGGGAGTGGGGTGGCCACCGCCTAACTGCGGTGGCACCGCGCCAGGTCCAGCGGACCACGGCGGTGCCACGCCGACCGCAGAGGCACCGCGCCTAGGTCCAGCGGACGACGACGTCGCCCCGCCAACCACGGTGCACCGCGCCCAGGTTGGTCCAGACCTGTCGGGCTGGCATCGGGCCGACCTCCCAACATAAGTGGGGCCCACCAAATCATGTGGGGACCCCTATTTCTTTCTCACTTGCTTCCTTTTCTCCATTCCTCCACCTTCAAGCTCTCCAAACCTCAAAAACTTCATTTTCCTCCCTCAAATCTCCCCCTCTTACACTATCTTCTTCACTCCCTTCACCACATACTCTCCTTCCCTCATCCTCCTCAAAACCCTCTCTTCCCCTATTTCGATTTTTCCCTTTTCTTACCCATTTGGGCACAAGTTTTTAGCCTTGTGTCTCATCTTTCAAGAGCCCCACATCTACCTCCATTTCAAAGCTATTTGGGTTTCCATGGCTCTTTTTGAGCTTGTGGCGGGCATTTTCTCTCTCTCCACGATTCTTTCCCTTATGGGGAAGAAGAGAGCTCCTGCGGATGAAGCCAGGCCTAGCTGCCCTACCTGTCCGAGGAAGAAGGTGGGCGCTGAACCTAGCACAAGCACTGCCCAAGAGTGAAGGTCGAAGCGGGAACTCGATCCCCAACTCCCGCTTAAGCAAGTTCTACCGGCGGGCTTCGAGCATGGTCGATTTGGTGGCCATAGAGTTGTGCTTGAAGCTCATGTGGACGAGAGGCTATTTAAGACGTATCCAGTAATAGACCACCTGACGAACAACGAGTGGGGTCCCATATTCGAGGGCGAGTCTCACGCATGTGAGAACACGGTTCGAGCCTTCTATGTGCATATACGGTACCCATCGCTGGAGCCTCTGCAATTCAAGATTCCATTTGGAAGGCGGGAAACAACCATTGACGTGAAATTGGTATCCCGGGTCACAAGGATTCCGCTTGGAGAGGTGCATGCTAGCGATAAGCCTCTCAAGAATGCGTGAGAAAGAGATCACCGCATGCGCTACCTCTACGGCCGATTAGCTCATTGAAAGGAAGGCAAAAGCCTCTCGGCGTCGGAGATGACAGATGAGTTTCACTTGCTCCACCACATATTCATGTATAACATATATACTAGGTGGGGCAACCGTACTGAATGCACTCGATTGATGGTAGATTTCCTATATCGAGCTGGGTAGGGGGACAATTTGTGTTTGCTTACGTTCACCCTACTACAAATAGTCAAGACGGCGCGTTCTCTTAGGAATGATATCTCACTCCCACTTGACCGACTCATATGGAAGATTTCTCGAGAGTTCGTCTATGGACTTAACATGGATGATCTTGCGCAGATCTACTATATTAATGAGACTATCTTCAACAACATGGGGATTGGCCCTCGACAACGCCAAGCCAGACTAAACCAGTATGGGGATGAGACAGAAAGTGATGGGGAAGATAACAATGAGGTAGAAGAAGAAGATGAGTCAGAGGAGGGAGAAGAGAAGGCACAAGGTGTTGATGAGGGCACTCCTCCCCCTGCACAGGGACAAGATAGCGATCGGGCTGCCAAGGAGGCCCGCTGGGCTCAAATTGAGGAGAGCCAAGCAGCCCTGCGACAGGAGGTCGGACAAGTCTAGGCCGAACTTGGACAGGCCGAGCTAAGCTTGATGAGACTGAGGCCTTCGTGAAATGGAAATTCAAGGTGTCTCGCACCTTGAGGGCTATCCTGTGCCGTGTATAGGACAAGAGTGCACTGCCACCATCGCCAGATTCAACGACTAGTCATGCTCACAGTCGTCTTTTAGTTTACTTTGTTGCTTGTTTCCTGGTTTCTATGTTTTAGCCTTAACAGGCTTAGCAGTAGGGTAGGTTGATGGTGTGTTATGTTTAAGGCTTTATTAGATTAGCTCACGTGCGTTCTTATCATGATTCATGTAAAACTAAATCTCATGTATGGTGACAAATTTTGTTTAATGAAATGCATGCGACTCCTTTTGTTGTGAATGGTGTAGAATGCTTGAAGAATTGAATATTATATGCTAAAACTCACGGGTTGCACCCTATGTTATATATACGGCATGCCACCTAAGAACACAAGGAGCTCGGCACGTCTCTCACTAGGTGAATCATTTGATGGGACACCTCCCTTAAGCGATAGCCATACAGACCCCAGCTTGGGTCCAATCCACGAGGCTATGCTGGATTCTTAGCTGGCCACTGGCCCCACTGCTGGGCCGACGCCTATGGCACCTCCTGTGGTACCACTTGTTACACCATTGGTTCCTGAGCAGAACCGTGCATCCACCTCAACGCCTCATGTTCCTCAGTCAGCTCCTCCTACTGATAGCCTGGAGCAAATGATGTTGTCGATGCAGCAGCAGCAAATACAACAGCAACAGCAGCAACAACAGTTTTTAGCCACTACTGTAGGGGTCTTTGCCCAGGGCATGGGTGTCGATCCGCCTGCTCCATTTCTGCCCCCACTGGGAATGCGGTAGCTAGTGGCCTCCTACTTTTGCGGGTACTCACAAACCCGAGGAGGCTGAGTATTAGCTTGACCGCATCTCCAAGATGCTAAAGCCGCTGCACTGCACTGAGGCAGAGCAGGTGGAGTTGGTCACCTTTATGTTCGAGAAGGAGGCCAGCCTCTGGTGGGACAGTTTCTTGCAGACTATTGCTGTCGGATACGTGTGGATGTGGGAGGCTTTTGAGATGCGCTTCCATAGGAAGTACTATCCTCTCACGTACCGTCATGAGAAGGAGGGAGAGTTCCTTCGCCTCCGTCAGGGAGGGATGATAGTGCCAGAGTATGAGAACAGATTTACGGAGCTGGCTAGGTATGCTCCGTTGATCCTAGCTGATGAGTTGATGAAGATGCGACGATTTTCTGAGGGTCTGTGACCTGAGATCCACTCAAAGATGTGTTGCGCTAGCATATCCTCCTATGCTGAGCTAGTGGACATGTCTCTGCTAGCTGAGCAGGACGAGGATAGGTTATCCTGCACTTGTGGGCCTATGGTTACTAGGCCATGACCCGAGTTACAGAGCAGGTCGTCCCTCGGCAAGAGGCCTCGTGCAGACTCGCCTCCTAAGCTTGGGGATCCACCAGCCCCTATGAGGCAACCAGATTTGTGGTGCACTTACTGCAAGAGGGCAGGCCATGCAGATACTTATTGTTTTACCAAGATGAGGGATATCAGCTTCTCGCAGCCTCAGAGGATCAACCGCCAGCTTCCTCAGGCCATTACAGCCCCGCCTCTGCGGTCAGTACCAGCACATCCATCATTTCGGTCACCTGCACCTCACTTTAGGCCGCCTTAACGACCTATAGTACCACAGCGAACCATCCGCAATAGGCTCGAGTACACGCGCTTGTAGCTAAAGCACCTGAGACATCAATTACAGCCCCAATGGCTTTCGAAGTCACGACTCAAGTTTAAGGTACACCCGTCTTCTTGTTGGTGGACACCGGGTCCACTATCTCGATCATATCATGTGCAACAATCAAGCGACTGGGGTTAGGTACTACTCTCATGAAGGGAATGAGGATCCTTACAGCTATAGGGACCTTTTTCAGACATTAACAGAACTTGTGAAGGTTGCTCAATAGACTTAGGAAGCAGGACATTACTTGTGGATCTGATCGTTGCCCCACTATACCACTACAACGTTATCCTCGGTATGGATTGGCTCACCGAGATAAAGGCGGAGATTGATTGCGACACCCGGGTAGTGACAGCCTACGGACCCAAGGGCACGGTCTTTACTTTTCCAGTGCAGGTCAGTTGGCCCTGCCGTGTTAACTGTTATGCCACCTTGTTAGAGAATGTTGATGATCCGACACTTGAGGGCACGCCAGTAGTTCGGGATTTTGAGGACGTGTTCAGGACGATTCCTAGATTACCTCTTAAGCACGAGATCAATTTTACCATTGATCTTGTGCCTGGTATGACACCCATCTCGTTACCCACGTATCATATGCCTCCATGTGAGATGGAGGAATTGAGGACACAGATTGACAGCTTGTTGGATGCAGGCTTCATACAACTGAGTGTATCTTTATGGGGAGCGCCCCCGTTATTTGTGAAGAAGAAGGATGGATCACTGCGGTTGCGTATTGATTACTGTAGGTTAAACCAAGTGATGGTGAAGAATAAGTATCCTTTGCCCAGGATAGATGATCTGTTCGATCAGTTGAAGGGGGCACAATACTTCACGAAGATCAACTTATAGTCGGGGTATCACCGGTTGCGCGTCAGGGAGGAGGATGTACAGAAGACGGCTTTCAAGACCAGCTTTGGACACTATGAGTTTCTCGTTATGTCGTTCGGCCTTATGAACGCACCGGGCGTGTTCATGGACTTGATGAACAAGGTGTTTCGGCTGTTTCTTTTTCGATTCTTCATCGTGTTTATTGATGACATCATGATATACTCCAAGAGTCGGGAAGATCACGAGGAGCACCTGCGAGCAGTCTTTGATACTCTAAGGAAGAACCAGTTGTTTGCACAGTACAAGAAGTGAGACTTCTGAAAAGAAGAAGTGAAGTTCCTGGGACACGTGGTGTCCAAGGAAGGGATAGCTGTGGACCTTGCCAAGGTAGCCGCAGTTCAGGACTGGGAGCAGCTGGTTCGATTACTGAGGTGAGGAGTTTTCTTGGTCTGACAAGTTATTATCAGCTATTCATTCGGTACTTCTCCAAGATAGCCAGACCTTTGTCTTAGCTGACTCGGAAGGATCTCAAGTTCGCCTGGAATGAGAAGGCAGAGGCAGTTTTTCAGGAGCTGAAGGACAAGTTGGCGTCTGTCCCTATGCTAGTATTATCAGAGTAAGGGTTCAAGTATATGATATACACGGATGCTTCTCGTGTTAGTTTGGGTTGTGTCCTTATGCAGAAGGACAGGGTGATCACTTACGCGTCATGATAGTTGAGGAAACATGAGGAAAACTACCCTATGCATGACTTGGAGTTAGTAGCTGTCATCTTTGCATTGAAGCTCTAGAGACATTACCTCTATAGAGAGAAGTTCGAGCTCTTTTGCGACTACAAGAACCTTAGGTACATATTCACGCAGAGGGACTTGAATATAAGACAGCGATGCTAGATGGAAACCTTGAAAGACTTCAAGTTCGAGGTCTCTTACCATCCTGGCAAGGCCAACCTTGTGGCAGACGCGTTGAGCCGCAAGAAGACGATAGCATTTGTGGCTCCGCTGATGATAGCAGGGTGGGATATGGTAGAGTTTATGCGAGACTTTGAAGGGTTGTTAGAGTTGAAGAAACGAGCTAGTGATGATGTAGACTCTGAGTGGAGAGTTGGTATGGATTGGGGCTTACATTATTGTGGCCGCCTATGCCTGCCAAATCTTCATGACTTGAGAAAGGAGGTTCTCGAAGCCGCTCACAATTCGAGGATGGTGATGCATTCTGGTAGTACAAAGATGTATCAAGATAAGAAAGGTAGTAGTGGTAGGACAGCATGAAGGTTCACATAGCAAATTATGTGTCCCGTTGTCTCACATGCCAGCAGGTCAAGGCAGAACATCGCCGACCTCCTGGACTGCTTCAGCCCATGCCCATAGCTGAATAGAAGTGGGATTTCATCTCTATAGATTTCATCTTAGGGCTACTGAAGACATGAAATGGACATGACTCTATTTGGGTGATCGTGGACTGGTTGACAAAATCGGCCCATTTTCTCCCTATTAGAGTTTCGAACTCCGCAGACGAGTTGGCCAGGTTATACATCAAGGAGATTGTGCATCTACATGGAGTTCCTCTGGAGATTGTGTTGGACTGAGACATGTGATTCACATCTATCTTCTGGACTCGTATCTAGGAAGCAATGGGTGTGAAATTGAAGTTCAGTACCACGTTCCACCCACAAGCAGACGGGCAGATGGAATGGGTAAACCAGGTATTGGAAGATATGCTACGAGCTTGTGTACTTGATTTTAAGGACAGTTGGGATGAGTGTCTTCCTTATGTAGAGTTCGCCTATAATAACAGTTTCCAAGGGAGTATCATCTAGCTCCCTATGAGGCCTTGTATGGGCGCCCCTGTCGGGCACTGCATTACTGGGTAGAGGTTGGTGAGAAAAGTCTGATTGGCCTAGAGTTAGTTCAGGCGACTTTAGAGAAGATCAACATTATTAGTCATCGACTTCTGGCAGCACAGAGCAGACAAAAGAGCTACGCCGATACGAGGCAATGGCAACTAGAGTTCGAGGTCAGGGACCATGTATTCCTTAAGGTTTCCCTAATGAAGGGAGTCCTCCAGTTTGGAAAGAAGGGGAAGCTCACGCCAAGAATCATTGGCCCATTCCAGATTCTAAATCGAGTGGGGGTGGTAGCGTACCGCCTTACTTTACCCACACCACTCGTTGGCCTGCACAACGTATTTCATGTATCTATGCTGAAGAAATACGTTCCTAATCCTTCCCACATTATCAAGTTGGAGCAGGTGCAGTTCAGTGAGGATGCTACTTATGTACTACGATCGACGCGTATTCTAGATAGGAAGGAGCAAGTGTTGCGCAGTAAAGTTATCCCCCTTGTAAAAGTGTTGTGGACGCATCACACTAAGGAAGTGGCTACTTGGGAAACAGAAGTTGAGGTTCACAAGAACTACCCTCAGATTCTCAAGGAGTATGAAAAGGTACTAATTTTGAGGAAGAAATTCTTCTTTAAGGGGGGTAGATTGTAACGTCTTAGAAAAATTCGTATAAAGACCCAAGTACCACCTCATGCAGAAATCACTCAGGACCAAATCCTTTAGAAATTAGATGAAATTAACTAAGTGCTAAACTAGATTACCTGCGAAATTAACACTAATGACTTTAAATACGATCTGTAAGACCCAAAATAAGTATAATCATTAATGCTATATTACCCGAAACCTAGGAACAATCTCTAAACCCGGTTGCTCTCGGGAGCACCTTAAAACTTCGTATCAGACCTGGACCTCACGTCAAAAGTTCAATTAACGCGAAACTATACGCTTATGACCGCCTTACTGGGCTTGACAACCATCTCGAAAGTCAAATCCAGATAGTGTTCAGAAACGCGCAACTTGAGCCCGGAGCGAAGTGTGTGAGAAACGCGAATATCTTTAGGAAATAAACTCAGATTTAAGTGATTTGGGTCATTCGCTTACGGGCCAAATGTAAGGTTTTAGACTGTCTGGATCCGGCCCAAATACACCCTTAGATTAGAGAAAATTTCATACACATGTCAATGTACTCGTGGCCCTGATCGAATACCGATGACCATTGAACTGAAACGGGTCCTTCGCGGTCGATCTATAAATCTGATCGGATCGAAAACTTAACTCGACCTGGATCCAATGCCAAGAAGCTTAAGTCCGACTGCACGCAGAAAATGGGCCTCTAAATATGCTCCGTTAGACAGAAACAGTCCCTATTTGGCTATAACCTAAGTATACCATGACCCTGGGGTCATTCCCATCAGTTATGGGCCTATATAAGGGCGTTAAACCCTCTTGTTCCCTTCACATATGAATTTTCTAACACTAGGTGAGAGAAAAGAAAAGAAAGAGAAGGAAAGAGAGAGAAAGTGAGAGAGAGTGAGAGTTCGTTCTTGGGATTCAATCCCGCTGTTCCACGTACCTAACTGCCGCTTCTGAATCGCTATTCCAGCGATTTTGACACCGTTTTTAAGTAAGAAAAACCTAACCCTAATCTGTTTTAGGATTCTAAATAGTGTAAGTGATGAAATAGCTAATGTATTTCATACTGTAGGTTGTCGTTGTGTCGTAGACAAAGACTTAATGTTTAAACTGAGTTCGCTACTCGTCTACCGGTGAAAGGTGTGGACTATAAATGTTTGGCTTATGGTTTTTAAGGCTTTCAATGTTGGTAATGATTTATGACTAGCTTGATTGCTATCACATGTGCTTAGATACGAGGGTTTTCATGTATTATGTACATATATAAACTATGTTGGTTTATAATGCATTTCATTGTTTGTCGAAATGTGTGAATGAGCATGGAGTTGTGATGTATGCTTTCCATGTTTATTGACTGAGAATTCATGATTGTTGTACGTATGGTGAACCCTTGTAAAGGGATTTGCTATAATACCTGTTATAACTA
This sequence comes from Magnolia changhungtana, assembly GCA_030180095.1. NCBI lineage: Eukaryota > Viridiplantae > Streptophyta > Magnoliopsida > Magnoliales > Magnoliaceae > Magnolia > Magnolia changhungtana. The sequence goes on from JASAUF010000150.1 coordinate 2,192,233, forward strand.
CCTTACTACATGTATATGACATATGCAGCCTAAGTGTTTGATGAAATGCTTGAATGTAAAAATGCTTATTTAAATGCATGTAATGAGGGTGTTGAGATAGGATTATCAATCCCCTTAACTAGAGTTATAGTATCCTTTATGTAACCTATCTTACTACTATGTGCTGTATAGATGAAATGTCTATGTATGATAATATGTGTAGTATGTGTTTGTTAAATTGCTCAAGTAAGATTTATATCTGATTTCAGTTGTCACATGTTATTTTTTATTACTAGATATGAATGTTATTGTTTGGAATGTGATTGGGGCTACCATGTAGTCTAGGCAATCAGTAAATGTCTTTGAACGGTGGTTGAACGCCTTAACCACGATAGACACCCAATGAATCAGAGTCGTACACTGCTTGTCGACAGTAGTTAGGCCACGCGGAGTGCTTACGCGCTCCATGTCAATCGGCTCGACATATGCTCATACCAGTTGAGCTTGTCAAGCAACCCAGTTGACCCGATGTATGTTCACCATGTATGGATGCTACTGTTTGAATTTAAGGTAGCAACTTACCAGTGCAAGACCCGTTTAACCTTGGTACCTCAATCCAATAATACTCATGAGCCGGACATGGTGGTATGGGACACTATGGTCGAGTTGTCGGCCTACGCCCGGGTGACGAACCTACCCATAGTGACCAGTGAGCACCTAAGCTCGTGAGCCGAATACGGTGGTATGGGACACTGTATTCAAGCTGTCGGCCTACGACTAGGTGACGAGCCATTCGTAGTGACCTTGAGCATACTCTGAGACTACGCTGAGGCGACGAGCCTTTCTATAGCAACTAGAGTATAAGCTAGGCTTGCATTGAGGTGACGAGTCCTTTGTAGCGACCTAGAACTACAACATCGTATGAGATTAGTTAGGACTGACGACCCTATAATGGATCATTGTTTGGGAAATGATATAAGGGAGGTACCTTAGCTTCCCAATCTTGTTGTATGAAAAGGTCTAATAAGAACTCGGTAATCACGCTCATGCACCGCATTGCATGTGCCTTTGGTATTGGTGTTGAGCACAGAGGAAGGGGTGCATGCCGCGATCGTATGATGTTGTCATAAGAGGGAGTACAGATGACGGCATACATCATTATTACATACCATCCTTGCATTAATAAGAGTACTTAGGACCTGATTGTTATACTGCTTGACTGAATTGATAACATGTTAACCTTTGCCTTATAGCTCCACTGAGTTGATCACTCACTCTCATGTCTGGGACAGTCCTTAAAGACCAACCATACTCTATCTTAGCTGCAAGTGATGGCGATGCTTATGAGGCAGAGCCGAACTACTACGATGACGAGGAGTTCTCCTATATGCAACTCCCTAGCGGGTATATGTAGACCTGGAGTTGTGCAGTCGAGGCTAAAGGGTTTTGGACAAGATGACATTACACATTACCATTTTGTATATTTTGAGAATTTACATGTATTTATTAACCTGGTAACATGATCATACTCAGGAGACCTACAATTACTTATACATTTCATATATCTATCATAGTCTTCCGCTCGCTTAAATTAATTGTGTCTGAAGTATGATATGTTGTTTTGGTTTAATCTCATTCATGTTTAATATGATAATACAGACAACATTTAATCATCATTATCTATGTTGCATAAGTGATACATTGGAACTTGGGAGTTGGACCTATGCTCGACCCCCGATTTTCAGGGCGTTACATCATCATAATGCTGAGGAGGCATCTTGGGAGCAAGAGGCTGAGATTAATGGGCGTTATCCCCATCTCTTTGGTGTTCGATTATGTTAGTATGTTTTGCGATATGATTTCCATCCCCTTGTGAGCTCTTGTAACATCCCGGATTTTTCCCAACCTGGGATTAGACGTCCTTAGGCAATGGGTCGATCCTGATACCTCATTAACTTGTCAGAACTGAATCCCAAAGTCTAAAGCCGCCTTTGAACTCATTTCCTTCACAAATGTCACCCTTCATCACCTTGATCTTCCAATTTTTCTAAGAACTTTCACCCTAGACACTATCTTAAACTAGCTAAGTAGTATAACTTGGATCACTTTATATACAAACTACAAAGGCCTGAGTACCACCTCGACCAGAAATCACTTAGGACTAAATCCTTTAGAAATGAGACAAAGTAACTAGGTGTGAAACCAGATTAGCTACGAAATCTGTTTGAATCGCTTTAAATACGATCTGCAAGACCCAAAACTTGTAGAATCATTGACGCTAGGTTACCCTAAAATCTAGGATCAATCTCATTACCCGGCTGCTCTCGGGAGCACATCGAAACTCCGTATCAGATCTAGACCGCACGTCGGAAGTCCGAATAACTAGAAGTTTAGGAATTGGGACCGCCTCACGGGGCTCGACAACTATCTCGAAAATCAAGTCCAGACAATGTCCCATGGCCATTCGATCGTGTCCGGAACGAGGGTGTGTGAAAAACACTATTCCCTTTACAAAATAAATATCTGGAATAGTGATCTGGCACCATTCGCTTGTGCATCAGTATTAAGCAACTAGACCGTCAGAATCAGACTAAATTACACCCTCGGATTAAGAAAAATTTCAGGAACATTTACATGTGCTTAGAATTTCGGATCGTGGCCCACTGACCGTTGAACTGAAAGTGGTCTGCCACGTGCGATCTGGGAATCCGATCGAGTCAAAAATGTAATCCCACATAGATCCATGTGTGGTGAGCTTAAGTCTGACGTTTAGCTCAAGGGGGGCCACCAGAAACACTCTTTTGAGCTGGAACATCACCGAAATGCTTATAATAGTAGTAACCCTTGAACCTGAGTCTATTTTGGGAAGGTTTTAGGCTATAAAAGGACCTTAAACCCTCTCCCATTCCAGCCATACGAATTTGGATTTGAGAGAGAGAAAAGAGAGAGAAAGTGAGGGAGATGTGGGAGGAACTCCCTGCCGCTATTCGGGCTCCACCGCCTGATTCTCATCGCTTTCCCGGCGATTCCGGCGTCGTTTCTAGGTAAGAAACCCTAACCCTAATCTGTTTTAGGGTTGTATAGGTTGTAGGTTATGAAATAGCTAACCTGTTTCGTTCTTTAGGCTGCCAAACTCCCGTATACGGAACCTTAGTGAACCTATCGACTCCGTTATGATTCTACGACATAAGGTGCGGACTTTAGGTGTATAGGTTATGGTTTTCAACGCTCTCAATGTTAGATAATGATAGATTCATGATCTGCATGCAATTGCACATGTACAAAATGCTTTCCGTTTTCTGTTTCGATTAGAATTGTAGAATTTGGAAATTCACATACTCTAGGTATTCATATAAAATACCGTATACGTATTTTTTTTGGAAATTTTTTTGACATGTTTATTTGACGTATGGATATATGACGTATGGATAAAATACTTATTTGGCGAAAGGATTCGCCTAAATACATGTTTACTAATTGTAAGGCCCTGAAATTCGGGGGTCGAGTATGAACTCAACTCCCGAGTTCCAACGCATCACTTATGCAACATACACAATGATGGTTAAATGTTGTCTGAGTTAGCGCAATAAACATGAATGAGATTATACCAAAACAGTAATTCATACTCCAGCTCAATTGTATAAAGGCAAGCGGAAGACTGAAATTTTATATTCAAAATATGTAAAGTATCAAAATTTTGTGAACTCCAGAGTATGAGTACTAACCGAGTACCAATATACATGTATTGTTTCTAAGTCAAAATCAAAATACAACTCAGTAGATAAGCCCTGGAATCCCGCGATGCAGTCGGCCTAAGCATAGCCGTCAGAGTACTGCATAAAGGAGAACTCCTCCTGATCCTCCTCGAAGTCGAGCTCCGACTCCTGAACAGAGGCACCATCTACACCTACGACAGAGTCTGGTGGGTGTTGCAAACACCGTCCCGTAACGTGGGAGTGAGTAGCTAACTTAGTGGAACAATAAAGCATAGGTTAACATGTTATCAAATCAATCAAGCAGTAATGATAACGCAGTACAAATCAAACATTTCTAATTACTCTTGTTAAGTGTAAAAATGATATGACATGATGCTGTATGCCCTTGCCAAACCACCCTCAAGCGACATCATCTTACGTTTACGAATGCTTACTCCCTCAGTGCGCCACATCTACAAAGCACATGCGGTGCGATGATGCTCATGATTACCAAGTTTTTATTAATCCATTTCAACCAGCAGTATTGGGAAACTAAGGTACCTCCCTTGTATCATTCCCAAACATGATCCATTCTAGGGTCGTCAATCCTAGCTAATCTTATAGGATATTATAGGTTGAGAAGCGTAGTGAAGGCATCGCAAAGGGCTCGTCACCCGTCAGCGCTGATACAGATCTCACCGTATGTGGCTCAATTGCTGGCCGTCAGCTCAAGTACATATCTCACCGTACTTGGCTCAATCACTAGCCGTCGGCTCAAGTACTGGGTCTCACCGTACTCGGCTCAACTCATACTCTAGCCATTCTTGTGAAAGACTCGTCGCCAATCACAGACACTTGGAGTATACTCGAAGATACTACGGAGGACTCGTCGCCGTCAGCACGAGCACAGGTCTCACCTGTACTCGGCTCTCGCCAGTAGTATTGACAGCTCGAATATAGTGTCCCATACCACTATAATCGGCTCACGAGTTTGGTTGCGCAATGGTCACTACGGGGAGGCACATGACCCCAGCGTAGGCCGACAGCTCGACCACGGTGTCCCATACCACCATGCCCGGCTCATGCGTCTTAGCAGATCGAGGTACCATGGTTAACGGGATCGCCACTGGTAAGTTTGGTACCCTAGGTTCAGGCAGTAGCGACCAAACATGGTGAACATACATATAACTCCGGTTTACTTGACGAGCCTGACTAGCTCGAGCGCACCACAAGTTGAGCGATATGGAGCGCAAAAGCACTCCGTGTGGCCAATCACTATCGCCAACCAAAGTACGACTCGGGTTCGCCAGACACGTCCGTTGTGGCGATATGAATCTCAACCACAACCGCAAGTCTGGTACCTGATGCTTGGACTATAGGCATAGTCCCAAACTTAAACAATTGTAAGGCATGAAGTTAAGTATGAAGTAAAGCATGTTAGCAGGCATGTTATAAAGCATGAAGTAAAGCATGAAGTAAGGCATGTTGTAAAGCATGTCGTAAAGCATGTTGTAAAGCATTATACATATAAGGGTACAATTACATCCACATCTCAAGTGAGTGGTTATAGCTAACCACCGCATGGAGGGGGGTCCTACATGTCTCTAAGGGAGTCGGGAATCCCATATCAGCACCTCTCTAAGGCACTAACACTCAAACATTTATACACACAAGCATCTACGCGAACACTTAGAATACACTATTCCAACATACACGACGTATGTTAGCAAATGCGTATTAGGGCTATTCTTTCGCCAAGCGGTTATTTTATCCACACATACCATATTCATACGACAAATAATCATGACAATTACATTTCCAAAATTTATACATATGCGGTATTTCTAGAATACTCAATTTCAACATACATAGTGTTTACAAGCGAACATAGATTGCGATTCCTTTCATAAACTGGTATTTTATTCATGTATTGTATAATCATATATTAAATAAATATGTCAAACATTATTCTAAAAGAAATACGTATACGGTATTTCTAAAATACACAATTTCAACATACGTCGCATTTACAAGTGAACATGTATTTTGGCGATTCCTTTCGCCAAACTAGTATTTTATTCATATATTATATAATCATACATTAAATAAACATGTCAAATATTTATCCAAAAAAAATACGTATACGGTATTTCTACGTATACCTAGAATATGTGAAATTCCATATTTCACAACATTAATCAAAACAGGAAACGGAAAGCACTTTGTACATGTGCAATTGCAAGCAGATCATGAATCTACCATTATCCGACATTGAAAGCGTTGAAAACCGTAACTTATACACTTAAAGTCCTCACCTTTGCCTTTTGAAACGCAACGAATCAGCAAGGGTAGTAAATCTTCCGTATACGGGAGTTTTCTAGCCTAAAGAGCGGAATCGGTTAGTCGTTACACAACCCACATCGATCCTACCTTAAATCAGACCTAGGGTTAGGGTTTCTTACCTTCAAATGGGATGGATACCGCCGGGAAACCACCTAGAACGGGGCGGTGTAGGCCGTGCGATGAATGGAAGCAGTAGGAGGAAGATCGCCCACAAACTCCAAGCTATTCTCTCACTTTTCTCTCTCTCTCTCTCTAGGGTTTTATCCCAAATTCGTATGGCTGTGAGAGGGGCTGTTCTAAGCTCCTTTTATAGCCAAAAACATTCCCAAAATAGACTCAGGTTCAAGGGTTACGGCTAATATAGGATATTTGTCGCTTTTCCAGCTCAAAAGGGAGGTTCTGGTGGCCCTCCTTGAACCAAACGTCAGACTTAAGCTCACCATCTATGGATCTACATGGGATTACATTTTTTACTAGATCGGATTCCCAGATCGCACGTGGCGGACCACTTTCAGTTCGACGGTCAGCGAGCCACGATCAGAAATTCCAAGTACATGTAAATGTTCCTGAAATTTTTCTTAATCCGAGGGTGTAATTTGGTTTGATTCTGACGGTCAGGTTGCTTAATACTGACACGTCAACGAATGATGCCAGATCACTATTCCAGATATTTATTTTGGAATGGGAATAGTGTTTTTCACACACCCTCGCTCCGGATCGAAGCGAATGGCCATGGAACATCGGATGGAGCTGATTTTTGAGATGATTGTTAAGCCCAGTGGGGCGGTCCTAGTTCCTTAGCTTCGGGTTAATCGGACTACCGATGTGCGATCTAGACCTAATACGAAATTTCGTTTCATTCCCGAGAGCAGACGGGAAATGAGTTTGGTTCTAATCTTTAGGGTAACCTAGCGTCAATGATTCTGCAACTTTTGGGTCTTGCAGATCGTATTTAAAGCGATCTTAATGGATTTCATGGCTAATCGAGTTTAGTTCTTAGTTAACTTTGTTAAATTTCTAAAGAATTTAATCCTACGTGATTTCTGGGCGAGGTGGTACTCGACCCAATGTACGGAAATTTACGGGTCGTTACACTAATAAACACTATGTATGTAGAAATATGGTATTGTAAGAAGTACCGTATACATGTATATTTTAGTGATGTATCTGTCATGATTAATTGTCGTATAAATATATAATGTGCGTATAAAACATTTGCTTGGCGAAGGGAATCGCCGTAATACATGTTTGCTTGTATACACTATGTATGTTGAAAATGCATATTCTAGAAAATACTGTATACGTATAAATATTGGGAGATGAATTTATCATGATTATTTACTATAGCAATATATTATACATGGATAAAATACTCACTTGGCTAAGGGATAGCCCTAATACATGTTTTGCTAACATACACCATGTATGTTGTAATAGTTTATTCTAAGTGTTTGTGAAAATGATTGAATGAGTACCAAATTCTCATTCGTACTCGCCATAACTAGTTGTCATGGATTCATGATTGTTGTATTGGCGATACCCCTTTGATGAAAGGATTTGCCCTAAATCACGCCACGACCAATATACACCATATATGCTAAAATGTGTGGCCCAAGTGTTTGTGGAAATGACTGAATGAATATGGAACTTGGATTCCTGCTTGCCATGACTATCCGTCGTGGGTGTACGCGTGTTATGATTGGGGCAACTCCCTATGGAAAGGATTTGGCCTAATGCCTATGTGATTGACATATGTCATGTATGTTGATGTATGTTTGTTTAAGTGTTTTTTTGAAATGTCTGAATGAGTAGTAGTTAGCAAATTGTAATGTATAAGGGTGTTGAGATATGATTCTCAACCTCTTTTAACTATGTGTATGATCTCCTTGGATTGCTGTGTGATTAAGAATTGAACATGTATAAAGTCATGCTTGTGTTGTGATTCATAACATGCTCAACTGCTTTATGATTATAACTATGTAATGCATATGTTTAAATTTATATTTACGTTGTATGATCCGTCATGAGTGATGGGGGAGCGGAGCAACGACGAGTGCGCAGCTATGACCACAGCGAAGCCCCTAAACGGATAATACCATACCTTGATTATATGAGTGGAATCTTGATCCATTACTGTTTTATCTATCTGCAAGTTATTATGTTTGGGGCTATGATTATAGTCCAGACAATCGGTACCAGAATTGAATTCGTAGCTGTGATTCATTTGCCACGTGAGATGTGTTCGACGAACCCGAGTCGTACTTCGGTTGACGATAGTGGTTGGCCACGCGAAGTGCTTATGCACTTCATGTCGTTCAACTTGTTGTGCGCTCGAGCTAGCCGAGCTCGTCAAGTAACCCGATCTGTCTTATATATGTTCACCATGTTTGGTCGCTACTGCCTGAACCTAGGGTACCAAACTTACCAGTGAAATCCCTTTTAACCATGGTACCTCGATCCGCTAAGACTCATGAGCCGGGCATGGTGGTATGGGACACCGTGGTCGATTTGTCGGCTCTACGCTGGGGCCACGTGCCTCCCCGTAATGACCAGTGAGCAACCAGACTCGTGAGCCGATTATGGTGGTATGGGACACTATATTCGAGCTGTCGATACTTACGGCGAGAGCCAAGTACGGTGAGACCTGTACTCGTGCTGACGGGCGACGAGTCCTCTGTAGTATCTTCGAGTATACTCCAAGGTCTGTGATTGGCGACGAGTCTTTCACAGCAACTAGAGTATGAGTTGAGCCGAGTACGGTGAGACTGTATTCAGTGACGGCTAGTGATTGAGCCGAGTACGGTGAGACACGTACTCGAGCTGACGGCCGAAGAATTGAGCCGCATACGGTGAGATCTGTATCCGTACTGACGGGTGACGAGCCCTTTGTGATGCCTTCGCTACGCCTCTCAAACCATAATATTGTATGAGATTAACTAGGACTGACGACCCTAGAATGGATCATGTTTGGGAATGATACAAGGGAGGTACCTTAGTTTCCCAATACTGCTGTTTGAAATGGACTAATAATAACTCGGTAATCATGATCATCATCGCACCGCATGTGCTTAGTAGATGTGGCGCACTGAGGGAGTTAAGCATTCGCGAACGTAAGATGATATCGCATGAGGGTAGTTTGGCAAGGGCATACAGCATCATATCATTTCATTCTCGCACTTAATAAGAGTAGTTAGAATTGTTTGATTTGTACTGCTTTATCATTATTGCTTGATTAAATTGATAACATGTTAACCTATGCTTTACTGTTCCACTGAGTTGATCACTCACTCCCACGTTACGGGACGGTGTTGTACACACTAACCATTTGTTGAATTTCAGATGATGGAGATGCTTATGAAATGAGCCGGACTACTTCTATGGTGATGAGGAGGAGTTCTCCTATCATGTAACTCTCGACGGGTCTCTCGAAGACACAGTGCTTGCATTGACGGGGCTATGGTACTTGGGATAGAAGATATTACACTTACACATTTGGTATATTTTAGAATTGTACTTGTAATTATTTAACTTAGTAATGTTATCACACTCTGGAGACTCATCACAGTTTATATATTTTATCTATTTATCACAGTCTTCCGCTTGCAAATTTAACTGTCTCTGGAGTATGATACGCTATTTTGGCTTAATCTCACTCATGTTTAATGAACAAATACAGTCAACATTCAATCATCATTCATTTTGTTGCATAAGTGATGTTCGGGAACTCGGGAGTTGAGTTTATGCTCGACCCCCGATTTTCAGGGCGTTACAAGTTGGTATCAGAGCAGGATTTGGATTAAACCGGACCTGGGTTATGGTCACACGACGCACACCGACGCACTCGACTTAGGAGGAGCGGCGGAATGTAGAAAACAGTCTTAGGCATCCTGCTCCGTCCAACGGCTAGTTTGGCGAAAGCAGCAGCGAAATCGAGTACGTATTAACCCTTGGTCGCACGGGTCGACCTTATAATATTCTTAGGCCGTCTATTAAAGAGTTTAGATTACAATCCACCTCACCCCAACCGTTGAAAATAGATATAATACGGGATAAACGTGATGAGAATAACTACTCTGAATCCTCGGAGCTTCTCTGGACTCCTCACAGAGACTTCCCAAATCCACGAGAAAAGAAAAGAAGAAAGTAGAAATAAATTCTAATTAATTTGAATTGATTAATAAATGACTGCAAAAATTGAGTTCACAACCCTTTAAATAGGAATACCAAGCAATGGTAAAGAAATCAGAAACAAACTACAACTAAAACTCCTAGAATTCGCGACTTACCATAAGGTGGTGATGTCTACCGGTCAAGTAAAGTTTTGACCAAGAATAATAAGTGTCCTATTTGGCTTCACCAAACCATTCTCCTAATTATTCTAAGTTCTTTACGCGATGAGCGCAACTCCTAAAGCCCAATGGATGAAGAGTAATTAAACTAAAAATTACTATTTTAGTAAAACGAAATTTAAAACAGGGAAATGACTGTCAATCAGAGATTTTTTTTTTTTTGCAATTTCGAGTTGCGCAACCCGGCGCAGCTGGGTTGGTTGGCTTCATTAGCTCGTTCTATCCCAAATTCATATATTTTACATCAGATAACTCATTAGGATTGCAAGTTACGTCCGATTATCCCGAAACTACCCGAAATGGAGTGAATCGGATTCGGGGGCCTCCCCACTTAGATCCGATGGGACCCAGGGTCGAACTAGGGTGCATTTGGCACCTTGGGACCACAAAGAACACGACCCCACCGCGGCGACACGGTTCCGGCCAAGGCGGACCGCGGTGGAGCCGCGGTTCCGGCGGCGGACCGCGGTCGGTGGCCCATCTGAGGTGGCTCCAAGGCTGGGATTGGTCGGCCCGACCTCCCCTACCCCCTGGTACGTGCGGTTTTGGCAAATGATTGGGATTTTGGGGGCTAGAGCACCCCACTCTCTCATTTCACCCTTTCAAGCCCTCCAACTTGTTGTTTCTCTCTCCAATCTCCCTCTCAATCCTACATTCCACCTTTTTCGACCACCATCCATCCTTCCACAATGTTTACAGTAATACCTACCTTTCTCCCCTCTTCATTCTCTCTCAATTGAGCTCCTACACCCCCCATTTGAGGCTCAAATTCCTGTAAACTCTCAAACCAGCCCATCTCTTCACTTCCTTTCTTTAAACCTTGTCTGTTGGGCCTCTACAACGTCTGTTGAGACCCCAATCCGTGGGGAACCAAACCTTCAGCCCTATCTCTCTCTCCATCACTTTCCATTCGCTTTTCCATGGCTCTATCCGAGCATGTACGACCATTCTCTTGTATGTCTAATCATCCATACTGTTGCCTCGTGGTTCGCATGGGTTACTGTCTTAGGGTGCTTATGATTTCATGTTGATGGTTGTAGTTGTTGGTAGAATATTTTAGATATTTGAGGGCGTTTAGGGCCCGTTCGGCCAATTGCATTAGGTGAGTTTAAGGTGGATAGAATTGAAAAGGTAACAATAAAGGTATGTGTAAGGTATGGCCCTAAATTGGTTATATCCCATGTTTTCTAATACCATGTTTAGATTGTATGCCATTAAACGTAAACTCTGTTGTCCTTTCAAATTACACTTAAGAATTCATTATCTTGGGATTAGGAAATCCCAACTCACACTTTCCAACACAATCCTCATTTTCCAAAGCCTATAAAGTAAATTTTAATCCCCGCCCACTCTCTGCTAAATATGTCATTCCCAATCCCAGAAGTGGGATTAGCAATATAATCCCATTTTAATACAACTTAAGACCATTGGCCAAGTAGTGATGCAGTGATAAAGTCCCTTGATATACAGTAACCCACCACACTCTGACAACTTGATTAGGCTGGAGCAAGACTCCATTCCTTCGTTGAATCCCCTTAATACTTTAGGCTTCCTTAGTAACTCTTAGGGAGCTTGTTTGGCATAGAAACTATTCACGATTAGAGAAAACCTATATATCCCTTGGATTCAATGTTAGGTCCAACCAATACATCCCTTAGAATTTCCTTCTCAAGGACTTAGTACAATCGGGAACACGGAGTAGAGAAACTACATATAAGTGAGGTATTCACGGTTTGAATCGCATTCTCAAATCCTAGTAGTGACCAATGAATCCTATGCTCGATCAAAGCGGAAAAAGTAGGGATCGACTAGGATTAAGGAATGATATGGCAACTTTCTGTTTTAGCTAGGCAGGAGGTCCATGTATCCGACTCCGACCCACTACACAACATTCCTTCCGTGTTGGCCCAACCACGTACAACTAAAAGTTTATAACTTCGTCTTCGAGGAGTGTTAAGAACATATAGCCAATAGAGATTTTCTTTTAGGCCCCAAGGAATTACCCAAATGGGCAATAATTAGTTAGGAATTAGGTCTCAAATCGCATGCCACGTCGGTATACATATTGTGCTTATGAACGTAGAAAGATAGCCTGTCTGTTAAGCCAGACATCATTAAATAGGATAAGTCTGGACCGCGACAAAAACCCCTTGGTAGAATTAGGCATCTTGCCTCAAACTCACACTTGCCCCTGACATCAACCACATTACCCATCATTTTTTTTGCTCCTCTCGATCCCCATAGGTATCAATGCCATTGTACACATTGTCGATGAAAGGCAGACCAATGTATTTCCCATTTCATGTCAAGGATAGGTTATAAATTACACCTTGTTCCGACATACAGATCAGGGCATAGTTCTTGAGCCTTGAGGGTGAAACTAAAATTTTAAAGGGGGTAGAACATTATGAGCCCAATCTAGTTAGGTCACCTGACACGCCTCTTTGATCAGAGTGGCGCAGCGAAAACGCGGTGGACCCTACCCCACTGGCCCAGGATCGAAATGGTGCTCGTCGAATACAAAAATTATAGAAGCCCTAGCCTGCCCTACTATGAGAAAATGTTTTAGGATGATCTAGTAAGATTTGATTCCCCATTTCCTTTAACATAGATAATAATGAGGACTCTCTTAGACTAAGACCTAAAGGGCAACCTTAGAATAGACAATTTGAGCCTTTCAATGATGGACATTCCCTACGTTCTAGAGTGATCGGACCACGGAGTTACTGAAATATACAACTGCTAAACATTCGCGGCTTGACCCAATTCTCAATCCTGGGCGACTACCAATGGACTCACTGCTTGGCCGAGCAGAAGACCAGGATCCACCAGGATTCGGAAGTGATACGATGACCTTCCTACCCTGGCCCGGTAGATGATCGATGTATCGGTATCGAGCTCACTATTACCGTCTCTCCGTTTTAGTCAAATAATGAAAACGACTATCTTACTCTAAATGGTTGGGAGTTGTCGTCAAGACTCCAAATAGGTAAAGAAATAAATTGTAGCAAATCATCAGGGTATAAGCAATGGATAAAGAAATATGTTTTAAGGGGGGTAGACTAAAATGAACCAGGCTAGTATACACCCTACCACGTGTAGAAACTCGAAATTAAGAAGTCTTAGGCAAATGAAATAATAGAAATCTTTCCTTATTACCCTTAGACAATTTCGGGGACGAAATTTTGTTTTAAGGGGGGTAGATTGTAACATCCCAGATTTTTCCCAACCTGGGATTAGACGTCCTTAGGCAATGGGTCGATCCTGATACCTCATTAACTTGTCAGAACTGAATCCCAAAGTCTAAAGCCGCCTTTGAACTCATTTCCTTCACAAATCTCACCCTTCATCACCTTGATCTTCCAATTTTTCTAAGAACTTTCACCCTAGACACTATCTTAAACTAGCTAAGTAGTATAACTTGGATCACTTTATATACAAACTACAAAGGCCTAAGTATCACCTCGACCAGAAATCACTTAGGACTAAATCCTTTAGAAATGAGACAAAGTAACTAGGTGTGAAACCAGATTAGCTACGAAATATGTTTGAATCACTTTAAATACGATCTGCAAGACCCAAAACTTGTAGAATCATTGACGCTAGGTTACCCTAAAATCTAGGATCAATCTCATTACCCGGCTGCTCTCGGGAGCACATCGAAACTCCGTATCAGATCTGGACCGCACGTCGGAAGTCCGAATAACTCGAAGTTAAGGAATTAGGACCGCCTCACTGGGCTCGACAACCATCTCGGAAATCAAGTCCAGACAATGTCCCATGGCCATTCGATCGTGTCCGGAGCGAGGGTGTGTGAAAAACACTATTTCCTTTACAAAATAAATATCTGGAATAGTGATCTGGCACCATTCGCTTGTGCATCAGTATTAAGCAACCAGACCGTCAAAATCAGATTAAATTACACCCTCGGATTAAGAAAAATTTCAGGAACATTTACATGTGCTTGGAATTTCGGATCGTGGCCCACTGACCTTTGAACTGAAAGTAGTCCGCCACGTGCGATCTGGGAATCCGATCGAGTCGAAAACGTAATCCCACATAAATCCATGTGTGGTGAGCTTAAGTCTGACGTTTGGCTCAAGGAGGGCCACTAGAAACACTCTTTTGAGCTGGAACATCGCCGAAATGCTTATAATAGCAGTAACCCTTGAACACGAGTCTATTTTGGGAAGGTTTTAGGCTATAAAGGACCTTAAACCCTCTCCCATTCCAGCCATACGAATTTGGATTTGAGAGAGAGAAAAAGAGAGAAAGTGAGGGAGATGTGGGAGGAACCCCCTGCTGTGCATTCCTGCCGCTATTCGGGCTCCACCGCTCGATTCTCATCGCTTTCCGGCGATTTCGGCGTCATTTCTAGGTAAGAAACCCTAACCTAATCTGTTTTAGGGTTGTATAGGTTGTAGGTTATGAAATAGCTAAACTGTTTAGTTCTTTAGGTACGCAAACTCGTATACGGAACCTTAGCGAACCTATCGACTCCGTTACGATTCTACGACACAAGGTGCGGACTTTAGGTGTATAGGTTATGGTGTTCAACGCTTTCAATGTCAGATAATGATAGATTCATGATCTTCATGCAATTGTACATGTACAAAATGCTTTCCATTTTCTGTTTCGATTAGAATTGTAGAATTTGGAAATTCACATACTCTAGGTATTCGTATAAAATACCGTATACGTATTTTGAAAAAAATTTTGACATGTTTATTTGACGTATGGATATATGACGTATGGATAAAATACTTATTTGGCGAAAGGATTCGCCTAAATACATGTTTACTAATAAACACTATGTATGTTGAAATACGGTATTGTAAGAAGTACCGTATACATGTATATTTTAGTGATGTGTTTGTCATGATTAATTGTCGTATAAATATATAATGTGCGTATAAAACATTTGCTTGGCGAAGGGAATCGCCGTAATACATGTTTGCTTGTATACACTATGTATGTTAAAAATGCGTATTCTAGAAAATACTGTATACGTATAAATATTGGGAGATGAATTTATCATGATTATTTGCTGTAGTAATATATTATATATGGATAAAATACTCACTTGGCTAAGGGATAGCCCTAATACATGTTTTGCTAACATACACCATGTATGTTGTAATAGTTTATTCTAAGTGTTTGTGAAAACGATTGAATGAGTACCGAATTCTCATTCGTACTCGCCATGACTAGTTGTCATGGATTCATGATTGTTGTATTGGCGATACCCCTTTGATGAAAGGATTTGCCCTAAATCACGCCACGACCAATATACACCATATATGCTAAAATGTGTGGCCCAAGTGTTTGTGGAAATGACTGAATGAATATGGAACTTGGATTCACCTTGCCATGACTATCGTCGTCGTGGGTGTATGCGAGTGTCATGATTGGGGCTGACTCTCCCTAGGGAAAGGATTTGGCCTAATGCCTATGTGATCGACATATGTCATGTATGTTGATGTATGTTTGTTTAAGTGTTTTTTTGAAATGTCTGAATGAGTAGTAGTTAGCAAATTGTAATGTATAAGGGTGTTGAGATATGATTCTCAACCTCTTTTAACTATGTGTATGATCTCCTTGGATTGTTGTGTGATTAGGAATTGAACATGTATAAACTCATGCTTGTGTTGTGATTCATAACATGCTCAAGCGCTTTATGATTATAACTATGTAATGTATATGTTTAAATTTATATTTACGTTGTATGATCCGTCATGGGTGATGGGGAGCGGAGCAACGAGTGTGTGCTTGACCACAGCGACCCTAAGCGGATAATACCATACCTTGATTGTATAAGTGGAATCTTGATCCATTCTTGCTTTATCTATACGCAAGTTATCATGTTTGGGGCTATGATTATAGTCAGGATAATCGGTACGCAGAATTGAATTCGTGGCTGCGATTCATTTGCCACGTGAGATGTGTTCGACGAAGCAGTCGTACTTCGGTTGGCGATAGTGGTTGGCCACGCGAAGTGCTTATGCACTTCATGTCGTTCAACTTGTTGTGCGCTCGAGTTAGCCGAGCTCGTCAAGTAACCGTCTGTCTTATGTATGTTCACCATGTTTGGTCACTCTTGCTGAACCTAGGGTACCAAACTTACCGGTGAAATCCTTTTAACCATGGTACCTCGATCCGCTAAGACTCATGAGCCGGGCATGGTGGTATGAGACACCGTGGTCGAAATTTGTCGGCCTACGGCTTGGGCCACGTGCCTCCCGTAGTGACCGGTGAGCAACCGGACTCGTGAGCCGATTATGGTGGTATGGGACACTATATTAATTTGTCGATACTTACTGGCGAGAGCAAGTACGGTGAGACCTGTACTCGTGCTGACGGGCGACGAGTCCTCGTAGTATCTTCGAGTATACTCAAGTGCGTGATTGGCGACGAGTCTTTCACAACAACTAGAGTATGAGTTGAGCCAAGTACGGTGAGACACGTATTCGAGCCGACGGCTAGTGATTGAGCCGAGTACGGTGAGACTGTACTCGGTGACGGTCAACAATTGAGCGCATACGGTGAGATGTGTATCCGTCTTTGACGGGTGACGAGCCCTTTGTGATGCCTTCGCTACACCTCTCAAACCATAATATCGTATGAGATTAACTAGGGTGACGACCAAGAATGGATCATGTTTGGGAATGATACAAGGGAGGTACCTTAGTTTCCCAATACTGCTGTTTGAAATGGACTAATAATAACTCGGTAATCATGATCATCATCGCACCGCATGTGCTTAGTAGATGTGGCGCACTGAGGGAGAAGCATTCGCGAACGTAAGATGATGTCGCATGAGGGTAGTTTGGCAAGGGCATACAGCATCATGTCATTTCATTCTCGCACTTAATAAGAGTAGTTAGAATTGTTTGATTTGTACTGCTTTATCATTATTGCTTGATTAAATTGATAACATGTTAACATATGCTTTACTGTTCCACTGAGTTGATCACTCACTCCCACGTTACGGGACAGTGTTGTACACACCAACCAGATTTGTTGAATTTCAGATGATGGCGATGCTTATGAAGCGAGTAGGACTACTTCTATGGTGATGAGGAGGAGTTCTCCTATCATGTAACTCTCTCGACGGGTCTCGAAGACACAGTGCTTGCATGTGACGGGGCTATGGTACTTGGGATAGAAGATATTACACTTACACATTTGGTATATTTTAGAACTGTACTTGTAATTATTTAACCTAGTAATGTTATCACACTCTGGAGACTCATCACAGTTTATATATTTTATCTATCTATCACAGTCTTCCGCTTGCAAATTTAACTGTGACTGGAGTATGATACGCTGTTTTGGCTTAATCTCACTCATGTTTAATGCACAAATACAGTCAACATTCAATCATCATTCATTTTGTTGCATAAGTGATGTTCTAGAACTCGGGAGTTGAGTTTATGCTCGACCCCCGATTTTCAGGGCGTTACAGCTCTGTATTGGTTGTATTGCGGTTTAATTTTGAGGATGAAATTTTTATTAGGAGGGGAGAGTTGTGAGGCCCATACCCTAGTCCGTACCATTCCATAGGTTTTCGCGGTCCTCCCGGTCGAATTCCGGTAACCCTCGACCTGTATCCAACGTTTGCGCCTGATCCTAAGCCGAGTCCTGCATATCGAAGTCGACTTGAATTAAAACTTGTACACTAGTGACCGCATCGTCGCCGCGTCTTGCATGCTGATACCTAAGATAGGAGACGTGGGCCCGCGTTCATTCCAAAGAAACGAAGCGTATTGCGAATTTCGAGAGAATCTCTACGATCCGTCATATTAATCAAGTCAAGTACAACATCCATACCCTAATGCCACCTCACCCTATCACAAATACAAGCACCCATTCCGTCTTTTCCCTAAGTTAACCATCTCTCTCCCCACCCATTCCACTCTTACCCAAATTTCAACTAAACTCATACCTTCCCATCCCCATTCCTTACAACACCCATTCCACCATTCCTTATCAATCCATCATTCTCTCTCTCTCTCTCTCTCTCTCTCTCTCTCTCTCTCTCTCTCCCATTCTTTAATAATTCTCCAACTCCCAAGAGAAAGCACCCAACGCCCAAGCTTTCTCAAAGGCAAGTGTGGCTCACTTTCCTACCCTCTCATCTACCATCTCAACCCTCCAATCTCCATCATCATCCAACAAACTTGTAGCTATGGAGCTAGGGAGTCCAAGGAGCTAAAGAAGAGGAGTAATAAGTGGGTGACTTTATGATTTTTCAACTGTTGATTTTGTATATTTGAGGGCCCACATATGGTGGGACCCATCTTAATGTATGTATTGTATAAAGAGGGTGAAATGGCCAAGCTATATGTCCTTGAGGGGGGGGGGGGTTGAATAGGACTATGCCAAATTTAAGATAATTACAGCGGAATTTAAATAACAAGATAGCCAAATAAAGTAAATTAATTCACAATACTGAAATAAATAGCAACCACAATAAATAAGTATTAAGAGATTGATACAAAAGTTGTCCTAAGGACAACCTTACACCAGAAACTAAAGTTTATGGTAGGACAACCTGATTTCTAGAAAAGTTTTTGTATCGAGAACTTGAACCACAAATAAATTCAAATATTAATTGTTCTCAGGACAACCACGCACCGTAAAAATGGCAAGGCAACCTTACAAGAACAATTAAAGAAACTAAAGCTCAAACTTAATAAAGGAATAGCTAGAAATAAATTGCTGAAATTTAAATCTAAACTATTACAACATTCCCACTAAGCTTGAAATAAAATGATTACAACATTCACAACCACATATACATTCCTCAACTGGATAATTAATGATATGAAAATAAAGCACACATCTACACAACACAAAGAGTTATAGTGGTTCGCCTGTGTGTACACCAACTGTTCAACAACAACCACATAGAATGTTACTCTACTTCTAATATCCTCACACAGGGGATATTAGCATTCACTATCAAATAGGTTTTCACAGGTTTACCAAAAACCTTCACAATTGTGTCTTTTTCAAAGTGCTTACACAATTCAAAAACCCTCTTTTATGAGTTTTCCTGGCTCTCCTCAGATAACCAATTCAATGAGATTTTTCTGGCTTAACTTCAAATAAAACAAAATAAAGTAAATTATACAAATTGTAAAATACCTGTTTTTCTTCTTTGTTGTAGCAGCCCAGAAGAACCAAGTCGGAGTAGAGATTTGAATGTCAAAGTTCAATGTCCAATACTCACTATATAATGGTTTTAATTTCTAATATATTTTAAATTAAAACAAATGGGCTAGCTTTAATTAATTTTAATTTTAGAAAAAGGAAAGAGAACACTTCCTCTTTTCAAATCTAATTGGAATACAAGAAAAAAAATCAATTAAGAAAGCTAAAGAAAGAAGATATTAAATATGCACACTTATCTTAAACAGAGCACATATTTATCTCTCAGAAGGCCAAATTTTAATTGCTTGAATGATCTATTTTATTCTGAGATTCGTGATCTATTTATAGGTGAATAAGTCACGTCTTCGACTGGTCTAAAGACCTCTACGACTGGTCGTAGGTCCAACAGAAGTTTGAAAATTCGAGCGCGATAAGATAAGACGGTTTCACAACTGGTCGTAGGGCACCTTCGACTGGTCGAAGATAAGGGCAAATCATCGCTGTAGTTTGAGTCGAAGGTCTATGACTGATTAAAGAACCAGTCAACATTGTTCTTACGACTAGTCGAACAGTCCCCAGGACTAGTCCAAGCCTAACAGAAAATTTTCGAATTTTGCAACAAACTTACAACTAATCCAAGAAATCTTTAGACAGGTCGAAGCAGTGCTAAGACTAGTCGAACAAAGTCCAGGACTAGTCTTAGAACAAGCCAAAATCTCTTATATAAAATATATGAATTATATATCCAAAATGGCCAACTCTAAAGGTCAACCTACGGTCAGTCATACCTTAATAGTGAAGTAAAGACATTGAAACTTAAAGACACGTACTTTGAAAGTAGTGAAGCTTGAAGTCTTGATGTAGTTCAAACTTGAAAGCTTTTTAAGATCTTGAAATTAAACTTGAATGCTTCTTGCATTATCCTTGTCTTTGAATTAAGTCGAACAAACTCACTTCCTCGAGTCTTGACTTATGAGCAGTACTTGTCCATCAAAGTTGATCTTGAGTAGAGCTTTGATCTTCACATATGCAAGCTTCCTAACAGTGTCTTTGGCACCATAAATTTGACAACAAAAAGGGCTATAAACAATAACACTTACAATCTCCCCCTTTGTCAAATTAGTGACAAAGCACACTTCCAAGATATGTTACAGAACATAAAATATCTGATTAACGAATCATGCACCAGTTGTTATCAACTGACACAGTAACATGAACCTACAAATCAGTATTCAACAGTCCACATATGTACAAAACTCCCAGTATTCAATAGTCCACATCTGTACAAAACTCGCCCTTAGTACATAAAACATATCCATTCTCCATACATATAAGACATATCCAAGCGATGAACATGAATATATCCATTCTCCCCCTTTTTATCATAAGAGGACAAAGGAAACACAGAACAGATAGACTAAGGAGAATAAAGTAGAGAGATAGATGAGAGATAGAAGACAAGATATGAGATAATAGCATAATAAACTCACATAATTCATAAACTGAGTTAAAGCAAAACTAACACAATAGTAGTAAAGTTATTACAAATTAGATAACTTAAAAAAAAATTAATCTGAACCAGATGAAGGAGCAGGGATAGACAGATCAAGTTTTTGTATCCTCTTGTTCAAGCACTTAAAATATTTTCGTATATACTAGAAATGTAAATCATTAACAACAGACATTTTTCCATCTTAACATTTATATTCATGACCTTATCCTCTAATGCATGTAGACGAGCATCAAAGTCAGAAGGCTCATAATCTGGATCATTTGTAGAATTAGAATCAAGTTCTTCAAAAATATCATCCATATTAATATCACCAAGAGGAAGATTAGCAGCATCTTCCTCATGATCAGTTTCAGAATTGCTAGCTCCATCACCTTGACCTGGAAGCATTTCCAGCTTCATCTTATTCAGGTTAGAATTGTTAAAAATCAAATGATGGATAGGGGCTTCACCAACCGGCATATCGACTAACATATGAGTAGCCAACATCGTCATCAAATAACCAAACGGAATGTCACTGTGACCAGGATGGAGACGAAAATTAAGAATAAAGTGACAAATCAAGGATGGTAGACAGATAGACGTACCACTGGCAACAGCATGAAGAACACGAACCATGAAGGAAGTCAATTCATATTTATTACCCGATTGTGCATATAAATTAGACACAAAATTTTGTGAAGAACTCTATATTTGGGAACAAATACCTTGAGGGAAGCGCATTCCCTTTTTCAGTCCATTGAGCATCTATATTGCATAAATCTCTAGTGAGTAGACGTTTTTCAGTTTCTGAGGGTTTATAAGATAAATTATGGATAGAAATGCCCTCATCATTCATAGGAATATCCATAAGAGCTGAAATTAAATGAAGATCAATGTCAAATGGTCCTTCTCTAGTGGCTATTTTAAAAGTTAAATTCTCTAGTGAAAAATCACATATACATGCGAACATGGACTGTGCAATGGACCGGTATGTTGGCCCACCCCAATGTAATAAGTTATCCTAACTTACAGCTTGAAGCATAGGAAGGATATCAAAAGGAGCAACATGATTAACATCAACAGGATGTTCAACAATAACATTAAGTAATCTGATGTTCCGAACATAAGACGGATCATCATCAGGAGTTCGAAGATGACGCTTTGTGAGAGGGGCTGATCTGGAAGAAGAAGACGGACCACGAGATGTTGCCTTTTTTCCTCTAGATGTCATTTGCAACAAGGATTTCAAGAAAGTGAAGAGTGGCAAAGGATTGAGAAGATGATTTTCTTAAAACAGATTTTTCAAAAGAAAAAAGAAAAAAAAACAGTCTTTCTGGTGTAAGGTTGTCCTTAGAACCTTGGGTTGTAAGGTTGATGAAATCTGGCTTTAATATCAGGTCATAAGGAACCTTCGACTGGTCGAAGCTAAGGAAAAATCATCACTGTAGTTTGAGTCAAAGGTCTACGACTAATCGAAGAACCAGTCGACACTGTTCCTACGACTAGTCGAACAGTCCCCAGGACTAGTCGAAGCCTAACAGAAAATTTCTGAATTTTGCAACAAACTTACGACTGATCCAAGAAATCTTTAGACAGGTCGAAGCAGTACTAGAACTAGTCGAACAAAGTCCAAGACTAATGTCAGAACAAGCCAAACTCTCTTATATAAAATATATGAATTATGTATCCAAAATGGCCAACTCTAAAGGTCAACCTACGGTCAATCATACCTCAATAGTGAAGTAAGGACATTGAAACTTAAAGACACGTGACCTTGAAAGTAGTGAAGCTTGAAGTCTTGATGTAGTTCAAACTTGAAAGCTTCTTGAGTTCTTGAAATTGAACTTGAAAGCTTCTTTCATTATCCTTGTCTTTGAATTAAGTCAAACAAACTCACTTCATCGAGTCTTGACTTGTGAGCAGTGCTTGTCCATCAAAGTTGATCTTGAGTAGAGCTTTGATCTTCACATATGCAAGCTTCCTAATAGTGTCTTTGGCACCATAAATTTGACAACAAAAAGGGCTATAAACAATGGCACTTACAGAGGGGCCCATAGTGTCCACTACATCGTCTTTCTTTCTCTCTCTCCCTCTCCTTCCATCTTCTTGTGGTCCACACTTCAAAACACAATAGGGGATTGAGCGTCTATCATTGAAACCCATTTTGGGATCCTAAAAGTTTTGAATCAATATGAAATTTATTTTCCTCTTAATTCAGGCCTTTGTTACCTTATGAACAGGTTCGATGGAAAATAAACATTTTGGTGGGCCCGGTGGATTGTTAACAGTGAAAATCATTATCTCCACTGCCATTTGTGGTATGGTCTAGATGATCTACATTGCTTCCTCAGTATGTGATATTGACCTATTATGTTTTTGCATCGCATAGCCTAGACTGATGATATTTATGGACTTACCAGTATATTTCCGCATTACTCTGATATTGTATGATTTATGGATTGCTAGTATTTCCACTTACCCTGATATCTATATGCTTGGCACGTGCATCACATATACTTTCATCACCCTCTAAGCTTTCTACAAGCTTATGCATGATAGATATATGTATGTGGCGTTAGGTTGAAGCAGCATTTAGCTTGGAGCGTGCAGCGGTCTTCTGGAGCATTGATTTTGACATATGTATTTCTCTTTCAGCAGTGTATTCAAATGTTTATATTAGTGGATATGTGATGATGATGTTGCCTTTGTGATTTGGCTAAACTTGTGGTTATACTTCTTATGAGATAATTGTACGTTGGAAATCCTCCTTGTAGGATCCCAGGATCGAAATTTAGATATGGGCACCGGGAGCCGAGAATGGGGTACCACGAAGGCTGTCGGCACTGAATTTGGTGATCGGGAATTTTGTGAGCCCAGTTTTCGAGTTTGGGGCATGACAGAAGTTAGTATCAGAGCATAACTTGGAAATACTTAAGGATAACATCACATATCTACTGATAGCTACCCTTCACTCTATGATTATTAAGAACTTAGAATGGTCCAGTTTTGATCATTTTTTATCCGGGATCCGAGGTTCAGTGACATCATCATAATGCTGAGGAGGCATCTTGAGAACAAGAGGCTAAGATTCATGGGCATTGTCCCCATCTCTTAGGTGTTTGATTATGTTAGTATGTTTTACGATAGAATTTTCCTCCCTTTGTGAACTTTGTATTGGTTGTATTGTGGTTTAAATTTCGAGGAAGAAATTTTATTAGGAGGGGAGAGTTGTAAGACCAGTACCCAACTCCGTATAGTTCCGTATGCTTCCGCAGTCCTCCCGGTCAAATTTCAGCAACCCTCGACCTGTATCTGATGTTTGCACGTGATCCTAAGTCGAGCCCAATATATCGGAGTTGACTCGACTCGAAACTTGTAGCGTAACAACCGCGCTGTCACTGCGGTTCCAATGCCGTGTCTCGCATGCTGATGCAATACCCAGGCTAGGAGACGTGGGCCCATGTTCATTTCGAATAAATGCCACGCGTTGTGAATTCTGAGAGAATCTCTACAATCCGTCACTCAATCAAGTCAAGTACATCATCCATACCCCCATGCCACCTCACCCTATCACAAGTAGAAGCGCCCATTCCCTCTTTTCCCTAAGTCAACTCTCTCTCTCCCCACCCACTCCTCTTTTACCCAAATTTCAACCAAACCCATACCTTCCCATCTCCATTCCTTACAACACCCATTCCACCATTCCTTATCAATCCATTGTTCCCCTCTCTCTCATTCTCTAACAATTCTCCAACTCCTAAGAGAAAGCACCCAACGTCCAAGCTTTCCCAGAGCCAAGTGTCCCACTTTCCTACCCTCTCATCTCCCATCTCAACCCTCCAATCTCTATCATCCTCCATCAAACTTGTAGCTTTGGAGCTAAGGAGTCTAAGGAGCTAAAGAAGAGGAGCATAGGTGGGTGATTTTATGAATTTTCAACCGTTGATTTTGAATATTTGAGGACCCACATATGGTGAGACCCATCTTGATGTATGCATTATATAGAGAGGGGCCCATAGTGGCGGGGTCCCTCCACTACACCGTCTCTGTTTCTCTCTCTCCCTTCCTTCCATCTTCTTATGGTCCACACTACAAAAACAGCAGGGGATTGAGCGTCTATCATTGAAACCCGTTCTGGGATCCTAGAAGTTTTGAATCAATATGAAATTTGTTTTCCTCTTAATTTAGGCCTTTGTGACCTTATTAACAGGTTGGATGAAAAATAAATGTTTTGGTGGGCCCGGTGGAATGTTAACGGTGAAAATCATTATCTCTACTGCCATTTGTGGTATGGTCCAGATGATCTACATTGCTTTCTCAGTATATGATATTAACCTATTATGTTTTTACATCGCATAGCTTGGATAAGGCTGATGATATTTATGGACTTACCAGCATGTTTCTGCATTACTCTGATATTGTATGATATATGGATTGTTAATATTTTCACTTACCCTAATATCTATATGCTTGGCACGTACATCGCACACACTTTCACCACCCTCTAAGATTTCTATAAGCTTATGCACGATAGATGCATGCAGGTGGCATTAGGCGCAGTAGCGTTGAGCTTGGAGCATACAATGGTCTTCTAGAGCTTTGATTTTGACATATGTATTTCTCTTTTAGTTTTGTATTCAAATGTTTATATTAGTGGATATGTGATGATGATGTTGCCTTTGTGATTTGGGTAAACTTATGGTTATACTTCTTATGAGATAATTATACGTTGGAAATCCTCCTTGTAGGATCCCAGGATTGAAATCTGGCGTATGGGTGCTGGGAGCCGAGAATGGGGTACTATGGAGAGTGTCGGCATCAGATTTGGCAAACAAGAATTTTGTGAGCCCGGTTTTCAAGTTTGGAGTATGACACTAGCATAATTAACATCTCTAAAAACCTAATCCAACATTCACGAACTAAGCATATTGACATTAGATATCATTATATTCTTGAATTAGTAGAAGATAAGATTATTTCATTGGATTATATTTAAACTGAAAATTAGCTTGCAGACATTTTCACAAAACCACTTGACAGAAACAGGTTCGCTAAATTGAAACTGGATATTGGTATGTGTAATGTGATATGAGTTAATTGTGTTTGCTTGTACTATATTGCATGTTTTTATTTTTTGCAGATTTAAAAAAAAAAAAATCAAAAGTTGCTGAAAATTGGAAATTTTTGAGGTTCCACGACCGGTCGAGTAGCTCAGGATTAAGGTTTTAAAAAGTAGAAAAAGCATTTTTTTCTTCATTCTTCTCATCTTCTCCAACCGACCTTTCCACAACCGGTCGAACCCACCTTTGATTGCAACTTGGTTAGTACATCTTTTCCATTTTCCTTTTGGATTTAGGATCTTTGCAATTCTATTTTCTTGATTGTGAAGTTTATTTCAAGGTTTCTGGTGGTTTCTTTGTTTATCTTGCAAAAAATCTGATTTGTGTGGAACCCTCCATTCCTTTCTTTTATTCTTTTCGTGCATCTTAAAATGGAAGGTAGCAAATAAGAAGAGAACCACTCGTGGTCCTTTTTCTTCTCGTTCCACACCTATTTTGGTGCGTACTCTTCGACCACCCGAAGAGGACCCGGAATATGTGCGCGATATTCGTCTTCGCAATATTATTATTTAGCGGATTGTCAATTCCAACCATTTGAGTCCTTTCAATATCATTCCCCTCCTTGAGGCTGTAGGATCGGCTAACATATTGAATTGGGGCGGACCCACATATCGGTCCATTTCCCAGGCCATGTTTGCTTGCATTAGTGATGTATCTATTGAAAATTTAACCTTCGTTATTACGTTTAGAGAAGGTACATTTCCAGTAGATCGTCACTTGATTTCTAACTTGATGGATATTCCCATTAATATGAAGGGATTTCAAATACCACATTGTTTGAGAGATTAAATGAATCTGAGAAACATATGTTAACTAGAGTTTTGTGCAACATGAACTCAGATTGGAATTCCGATATTGCACTCCGATCCAATCATATGTTACCCAGATACAGAATTCTTCATCGAATCTTTATTTCAAATGTATATCCAAGATCAGGTAATATGACTGAGTTAATTTTTTTCATGGTGCACATTCTTCACTCAGTTGTTTCTAGTATTCAAGTGTGTCTTCCATCTCTAATTTTCTATATGATAATTCAATTTCGTCTCCATCCGGGCCATAACGATATACCTTTCACTTACTTGATGACCACCCTTACTATTCATTATCTTGTGGTCATGCCTACTGGAGAAGCTCATATTACCCATCTTCCTTTCCACAATTCCAATATTAACAAGATGAATTTGAAGTTGCCTCTTGGCCAAGTTAATAGGGATGCTGGAGGAGCTGCAAAAGAAGCTAGAGAGGAAGATGCTTTACCTCCTGATGATGTGACTATGAATAATATTTTTGATGAATTAGAATATGATTTTGAGGCTGATCCTGATTATCACCTGTCTGCTTTTGATGAGCGGTTGAGAACCTTAGAGGAAAAGGTGGAAGGTTTGCATGTATCCCAAGAGACTCAATTCAAATATATGCGTAAATACCTTTGGCGTATTAACAATGGACTACATCAAATTGATCAATCTATTCCTACTCCATCTTCTGATTTTGAGTAGTTTTTATTGTCAGTGCTAGTTTTGTAATAACTCTTATCTTTTCTTGTGCTTGGATAGTTCTTGAACATGTGTGTTTTGATGAACATGTTAGTATGCTTAATGATGATATTTGGATGTTAATTTATGGACATGTTTATATTATTCACTCTCTTATCTCATATTCTTCTCAAATCTTCTTACTTAAATCATCTATTTGTTTTTCTTTTCTTTGTCATATTGTGACAAAAAAGGGGGAGAAAATGTGGTATGGATAATATATTTAATATGATGATTGTTGGTGAGATGGGTGATTGTAGAATATATGGAAGTGTATTTTTCTTTTTGGGATATGTTTTCTCTTAATATAGGTTCTACAAATCACCTCTCCTAGATTGAGAGGGAGTTGTTGTGACATGACTGGTGCATGATTCTTTAGTCAGTTTTGTCACAAATTTGATAAAGGGGGAGATTGTAAATGCTATCTTGTAAATCTAGCACCCGAAGTTGTCAAATTTTGTTGTGCCAAACTACTTAGAGTTTGTATCGTGTTTTGATGAGATGGATAGATTAACTTCATATATTGTGAGTCATCTTTGTCATCATCCAACTTTTCTATGTATTCAAGTTGAAGAACATTGTCGAAGTTCAGGGATTACAAGTTCAAGTGTAAGACCAAAAGTTTAAGGCTCAAGTTCAAGTTGAAAGCTCAGTGTGACTACTTTAAAGAATCAAGAACTCAAGCCCTAGCTCAAACTTAAGTTCAAGATTTAGGACATAAGCTTCATGTATTTTAAGTGAATGAGTGTAACACCCCGGATTTTTGCCAACCTGGAGATAGACGTCCTTAGGCAATGGGTCGATCCGAACACCTTATTAACTTGTCAGAACTCAATCCCAAAGTCCAAATCACTTTTTAACCATTTTCCTTCACAAATCTCATCTCGCACCATCTCGTTCTTTAAATCTTTCTAAGTACTTTCACATTAGACACAAATCTTGAAGTTTAGGTGACGAAGAACAATACTCATACTCAAAATTACTAGAAATAGTACATACATAAATAAAATGGGCTTCTAACCATTAACCTTATGGAATCATCAACGAATAGGTTATTTGGAACATCAGCCTCTCCTGCACTAGGATCTTCTTCTGTTGATAAAGGCCCAAGTACCACCTCAAATAGAAATCTTACAGGACTAAATCCTCTAGAAATTAGGCGAGAATTAGCTAGTGTTAAACTAGAGTACCAGCGAAACTAGCACCAATCACTTTAAATATGATCTGCAAGACCCAAAACTTGTGGAATCATTGACGTTAAGTTACGCTATAATCTAGGACCAATCTCATTACCCAGTTACTCTCGGGCATTGAAACTCCGTTTCGGATCTAGACCGCACGTCGGAAGTCTGATTAATGCGAAGTTAAACGGTTAGGACCGCCATACTGGGCTTGACAACCATCTCATAAATTAAATCCACATAGTGTCCCAGTGTTATTCGCTTGAGCCCGGAGTGAAGTTTGTGAGAAACGTGGATATTTTAGAAATAAATATCTAAATTTAAGTAATCTGAGACTTGTTGCTTGTGGGCTTGATATAAGCAATCAGACCATCAGAATCTGACCCAAATACACCCTTGGATCAGGGGAAATTTCATACACCTAGCAGTGTAGTTGTGGCCCTAACGAGTATCAGTGACCGTTGAACTGAAGCTGGTCCGCCCCGGGTGATCTGTAAATTCGATCGGACCGAAAATGTAACTCAACCTAGATCCAATGTCTGTAAGCTAAAGTCCAACCTTTGGCTCAAGGGGGGCTTCTAAAAGTGCTCCGTTGAGACGGAACTGTCCGTATTCGGATATAACCTAAGTATACCTTGGCCCTAGGTCTAATTTGGTGAGTTTTGGGCCTATATAAGGACCTTAAACCCTCACTCTCTCATCCCATACGAATTTGAGAAAAAACTTAGGAGAGAGAAGAGATAAAAGAGAGAGAAAGTATGAGATAGGTGAGAGATTCTTCCTGATGCTCTACCCTGCTATCCTACGTGATTAATCATCATGATCTAATCGCTTTTCCGGTGTTTCTGGCTTCGTTCGTAGGTAAAAAAACCTAACCCTAAGTTGTTTTAGAGTTTCCAAGAGTGTAGGTAGTGGAATAGCGGACCTGTTTCATGATTCAGGCTGTCATTGTGCCATAGACAAAGGCGTTGGGTTCAAACTGGTTTCGGTTCAAGTTTACCGACAAAAGGTGCAGACTTTAGACATATAGGTTATGGTTTTCAACGCTTTCAATGTCAGATAATGATAGATTCATGATTTGAGTGCGATTGTACATGCATAAACCGATATTCATTTTGCGTTTTGATTGAGTATACAAATTATGGTATATTGTGTATTCTGTATAATTGTAGAAAATACCGTATAGGTATAAATTTTGAAAGTATGTTAGCCATGATTAATTACTGTATGAACATGCTATATATTTGTATAATATTCACTCGGCGAAAGGATTCACCATAATACATTATTTTGCTAGTATACATTATGTCTGTTAAAAGAGTGTATTCTAAGTGTTTGTGAAAATGACCGAATGAGTATAGAATTCGCATTCGTGCTCGCCATGACTAATTGTCATGGATATATGATTGTTGTATAGGCGATACCCCTTTGACGAAAGGATTTGCCCTATATCACGCCACGACCAATATATGCTATATATGTTAAATTGTGTAGCTCAAGTGTTTGTGAAAATGTTCAAATGAATATGGAACTTAGATTTATGCTTGCCATGATTATCCGTCGTGGGTGCACGTGTGTTATCCATGGGGCAACTCCCTAGTGAAAGGATTTGGCCTAATACCTATGTGATCAACATACATCAGGTATGTTGATATATGTAATCTAAAATATTTTTTGGAATGTCTGAATGAGTAGTAGTTAGTAAATTGTAGTGTATAAGGGTGCTGAGATATGATTCTTAACTCCTTTAACTATGCGTATGTTTTCCTCTGTGTACCGTCTATTATAATGTTTATTTCTCTATGTAATGCATATGTATAAATCCATCTTTAAATTGTATTCCATAAGGTCTATGAAGGGTGATGGGGGAGTGGTGTAGCGAGTGCGTGTAACAACCCTGGCAGCCCTAAGCGGACAATATTGGATATTTGATCGTATGAGTTGAAATCTTGATTCATAACTGCTTTAACTATCTTTTAGTATATTTTACTCTAACTGAATGTGATTGGGGCTATTGTATAGTCCAGGCAATCGGTAACAGGCCTTGATTGTGTGGCTAAGGTCATTTCGCCACACAAGACACGTTCGATGAATCTGAGTCATACGATGGTTGTCGATAACGGTACCTTGTCGGCTATTTCAGGTACGCTCGTACCAGTCGAGCTTGTCAAGTAACCCGATTGACCCGATGTATGTTCACCATGTTTGGACGTCATTGCCTGAACCTAAGGTACCAAACTTACCAGTGCAACCCCATTAACCTTGGTACCTCGATCCGCTAAGACTCATGAGTTGGGCATGGTGGTATGGGACACCGTGGTCGAGCTATCGGCCTATGCTGGGGCGATGTGCCTCCCCATAGTGACCAATGAACAACCCAAACTAGTAAGCCGAATACGGTGGTATGGGACACTGTATTCGACCTATCGGCCTACACTGTTTTGATGGGTGATGGGAGAGTGGTGTAACGAGTGTGTGTAACAGCCCTGACAGCCCTAACCGTGCCCAGTGTAGTGACCTCGAGTATACTCTGAATCTGCGGTGAGGCGATGAGCCTTCCCGTACTAAACAGAGTATAAAATAAGCCTGTATTGATAAGGTGATGGGGGAGCGGTGCAACGAGTGCATGTAACAGCCCTAGAAGCCCTTTACAGCGACTTAGAACAGCATCATCGTATGAGATTATCTAGGACTGACGACCCTAGAATGGATCCTTGTTTGGGAATGATATAAGGGAGGTACCATGGTTTCCCAATCCTGCTGTATGAAAAGGACTAATAACAACTCGGTAATCATGTTCATATCGCACTGCATGTGCTTGGAAGATGTGGAGCACTGAGGGATGAAAGCATGTCGCGGACGTAAGATGGTGTCGCATGAGGTAGTATGTTGGTGAGGGCATGCATCATGACTGCCTTTCATACTTGCATTAACAAGTTTATTTAGGAATGTTTGAATGTACTGCTTTATCATTACTGCTTGACTGAATTGATGACATGTTAACTTATGCTTTACTGTTCCACTGAGTTGATCACTCACTCTCATGTTACGAGAAGGTGTTGTACACACCAACCAGACCTCGTTTGAGTTTCAGGTGTTGGCGATGCTTATGAGGCGGAGCCGGACCTTTGTGATGACGATGATGCTTGTTCATATATGTTGTATTCTGGTGGCTTCATGTGAGCCGTGTTTTGATCGACGGGGTTATAGGGATGTCGACTAGATGATCTTACACAATTTGGTATATTTTGGAATTGTACTTGTAATTAATTTACCTAGTAACATTATCACACTCTGGAGACTCACTACAGTTTATATATTTTATATATCTATCATGGTCTTCCGCTTGCAATTTCACGTGTCTCTGGAGTATGATATGTTGTTTTAGTATAATCTTATTCATGTTTCAATGCTCTCATCATGATCATCATTATCTATGTTACATAAGTGATGTGTTGGAACTCGGGAGTTGAGCTTTGCTCGACCCTCGATTTTCAGGGCGTTACAAGATGGTATCAAAGCATGGTTTGGATTAAATCGGACCTAGGTTATGGTCACACGACGTACGCTGACGCATTTTGACTTAGGTGGGTGCGAGAAAATGTAGAAACAGTCATAGGTTGTCCCCGTTTAGCCAATCGGCGAAGTTCACTGAAATCGATCGCCGAGATTGGGTCCGTACTCATCTTTGATCGCATGAGTTGACCCCAAATCACTTTTAGACCATCTATCGACGGGTTCAGATCACAACTCACCCAATCCTAGCCATTGAAAATTGGTAAAATACCATTTTGTATCAGAACATACTCGAAATGACCCGAAATGACTCGAAACGGAGTCGGGGGTCACACGATGCAATCCAGGGGGACCCACGGTAGACCTGAGGTGTCATTGGCACCTTGGAGGGGGGTGGCCACTGCCCTACCATGGTAGCACTGCCCTGGGTCCAGAGGACCATGGCGGCGCTGCGCTTACATGGTCGACCGTGGTCCCCTTGGGCTGGGTTGGTCGGGCCAGTGTGGGTCAGCATCGGGCTGACCCCTAGGTGCTTGTGGGGCCCGCGAAATTTTGTGGGGACCCCTATATGTGGTCTGTTTTGCCCCCTTTCTCACTTCCCACCCTTCCAAGCCCTCTTTTCTCTTTCAACTTGTTATTTTCTCTCTCAAATCTCCCTCCCAATTGCCCAATCCATCCATCTTTATCGTCTACAGCACTCCCTACCTCCCTACCTTCTCTATTCTCTCTCATTTGGGCTCTTACATGCCCCATTTATAGTAAAAAAATAAATCATGCACACTCCCTACCCTCTCCATTATCGTTCGTTTGAGCTCCTACACCCCCTCATTGAAGCTCAAAATCGTGTAAGTTCTCAACCCATCCCATCTCTTCATTTTCTTTCTTCACTCCCTGTCTTTTGGGCCTTTATAATCCCTGTTGAGGCTTAATCCGTGGAGAACCAGAAATTCCAGTCCTTTCCTCCCTTTTCTTCACTTTTCCATGGCTCTATTCGAGCTTAGTACAACTATTT
This sequence comes from Magnolia changhungtana, assembly GCA_030180095.1. NCBI lineage: Eukaryota > Viridiplantae > Streptophyta > Magnoliopsida > Magnoliales > Magnoliaceae > Magnolia > Magnolia changhungtana. The sequence continues at coordinate 2,225,614 of JASAUF010000150.1, forward strand.
TCTAGATTTTCGCCTAGTTATCCATGTCGTTGTCTCGTGGTTTGTTTGTTGCTGCGTTAGGATCTTTATGTTTTCATGTTGATAACCCTAGTGGTGTAGTCGTTGGTAGAATGTTCGATGTTTGAAGCCTTGGTCATGCATCTTCTGTCATGATTCATGTAATACTGTGTCTCATGTATTATGACAAAGTTTAGTAAATGAAATGTATGTGTAAGGTATTGTCCCTAAATTGGGTGCATCCCATGGTTTCCAACACCATGATTTCCTTTCAATTACACTTAGAAATGCATTATCATGGGATTTGGAAATCCCATCTCACACTTTCCAACACAAGACTCATTTTCTAAAGCCTATGAAATTAATTTTAATCCCCTCCCACCCTCCTACCAAACATGCCACTCAAAATCCTGAGGTGGGATTAGCAATGCAGCCCCATTCAATACAACTTAAGACCACTGGCCAAATAGGCCCTTGGAGTTTTGGACCTAGAGTGGTGTTCCTAGATTCGAAAGACCTAACAGTATGGAAAATCCAATAGATTGATAATGTGAACCCTAGGACCTTCTTAGCTAGTATGAGCATGTGTGTAGTACTCGAGCGTAGTTAAATTTAAGTTCGGGCAACTCAATTCCAATCAGACAATGCTTGACTCTAAGCGATAAAACAATTTCCCTTATTTAAAATGGTATGAAATCATTTAGTGTAGAGGCATAGACTTTGGACAAACGGGAACACGGAGTAGAGAACTATATATAAGTGAGGTATTCACGGTTTGAATCGAATTCTCAATCCTGGTAGTGACCAATGAACTCTATGCTCTGATCAAGCAGAAGGTCGGGATCAACTAGGATTAAGAACTGATACGACAAATTTTCTGTCCTAGCTAGGCAGAAGGTCCATATATCCGACTCAGACCCACTACACAACTTTCCTTCCGTGTTGGCCCGACCACTTGCAACTAAAAGTTTATTATTTCATCCTTGAGAAGTGTTAGGAATATATAGCCGATAGAGACTTTGTCTTTTTATGCCTAAGAAATTTCTCAAATGGGCAACAGACAGTTAGGAATTAGGCCTCAAACCATAGACCATTCTGGCATGCATAACGTGCATATGAACTTAGAAGGATAGTCTACCGTTAACCTATTTTGTCCAAATTCCTTATGTACTAATAATGTATAGATTATCTTACAGTATAAAACTAGGCATGATTAAAGAAAGTAAGTCGGGACCGTGACAAAACTCCTTGGTAGAATTAGGCACCTTACCACAAATTCACACCCGTCCCTGAAATCAACCGCAACACCCATCATTTTTAGCTCCTTTCTATGACCATAGGTATCAATGTCATAGTACACATCGTTGATGAAAGGTAAACCAATGTAATTCCCATTTCATGTCAATGATAGGTCTCAAATTTCAACTCGTTCTGACATACAGATCGATGTACAAATTCTTGAACCCTAAGAGTATAAACAATTTTAAGGGGAGTAGAAAGGTTATGAATGTGGTCGAGTTAGGCAGGTATACTTGTCTACCCACTCATAGGCGCAATGGAAACTTGATGGGCCCATAACCCACAAGTCCCATGATCGAAGGAAATTGATCCAGGATATGTAAGGTTAGGTCACCAAATAGGATTTGGATCTTCCTTAGCATGTCAATAATGGAGTTACTAGAAGGAAAGCAATTAGGGTTTAAGTAGTAAACCAATTCGTATTAACGATAGAGGCCTACCAATGGGTATGAATTGAATTACAATAGCCGAGGTCAGTTTATCCACAAATCTACTCGTGAAATACGAACATAATAGAAGCCTTAGCAAGTTCTACCATGAGAAATCATTTTAGGATGAGTTACGAAGATATTGATTCGCCCCTACCTCAGACATAGAATGAGATGAGGACTCTCTTAGACCAAGACTTAAGGGGCAACCTTAGAAATGAGGGGTATTCCCTAAGCTTTGAGAGTGATCGGACTACGGAGTTACTGAAATATACAACTGCGAAGCATTCGTGGCTTGACCCAATTCTCAATCCTGGGTGACTACCAATGGACTCACTGCTTGACCGAGCAGAAGACTAGGAGCCACCAGGACTAGGAAGGGATACGATGAGCCTTCTACCCTGGTCAGGTAGATGATCGATGTATCGGGATCGAGCCCACTATAATCGTCTTTTCGTATTGGTCAAACATTGAAAACAACTATCTTACTCTAAATTGTTGGGAATCATCGTCAAGACTCTAAATAGATAAATAAATAAATTTGTAGCAAACTATTAGGGTGTAAACAAGAGATAAAGAAATAAATTTTTAAGGGGATAACCTAAAATGTACTAAACTAGCATGCACGAGATATACCCTACCACGTATACAAACTTGAATCAATAAGTCTTAGGCAAATGAACTAATAGAATCCTTACTTATTACCTTTAGCCAATTTCGAGGATGAAATTATTTTTAAGGGGGGTAGATCGTAACTCCGCGGATTTTTGCCAACCTGGAGATAGACGTCCTTAGGCAATGGGTCGATCCGAACACCTTATTAACTTGTCAGAACTCAATCCCAAAGTCTAAAATCATTTTTTAACACTTTTCTTTTACAAATCTCACCTCGCACCACCTCGTTCTTTAAATCTTTCTAAGTACTTTCACATTAGACACAAATCTTATAGTTTAGGTGACGAAGAACAATACTCATACTCAAAATTACTGGAAATAGTACATACATAAATAAAATAGGCTTTTGACCATTAACCTTGAACCATCAACGAATAGGTTATTTAGAACATCAGCCTCTCCTGCCTTAGGATCTTCTTCTGTTGACAAAGGCCCAAGTACCACCTCAGACAGAAATCTTACAGGACTAAATCCTTTAGAAATTAGGCGAGAATTAGCTAGTGTTAAACTAGAGTACCTGTGAAATTAGCACCAATCACTTTAAATACAATCTGCAAGACCCAAAACTTGTAGAATCATTAACGCTAGGCTACCCTATAATCTACGACCAATCTCATTACCCAATTGCTCTCGGGAGCACATTGAAACTCCGTTTCAGATCTGGACCGCATGTCGAAAGTCCGATTAATACGAAGTTAAGTGGTTAGGACCGCCTTGCTGAGCTTGACAACCATCTCAGAAATCAAATCCAGATAGTGTCTCAGTGCTATTCGCTTGAGCCCAGAGTGAAATGTGTAAGAAATGTGGGTATTTTAGAAATAAATATCTAAATTTAAGTAATCTGAGACTTGTCGCTTGTGGGATTGATATAAGCAATCAGACCGTCAGAATCTGACCCAAATACACCCTTGGATCAGGGGAAATTTCATACACATGGCAGCGTACTTGTGGCCCTGATCGAGTCTCAGTGGCCTTTGAACTGAAGCTGGTCCGCCCCAGGCAATCTGTAAATCCGATCGGACTGAAAACGTAAGTCGACCTAGATCCAATGTCTGTGAGCTTAAGTCCGACCTTTGGCTCAAGGGGGGCTTCCAGAAGTGCTCCGTTGAGATGGAACTGTCTGTATTTGGACATAACCTAAGTATACCTTGGCCCTGGGTCTAATTTGGTGAGTTTTAGGCCTATATAAGGACCTTAAATCCTCACTCTCTCATCCCATACGAATTTGAGAAAAAACCTAGGAGAGAAAAGAGAGAAAAGAGAGAGAAAGTGTGAGATAAGTGAGAGATTCCTCCTGATGCTCTACCATGCTATCCTACGTGATTAATCATCATGATCTAATCGCTTTTTCGGTGATTCTGGCTTCGTTCGTAGGTAAGAAAACCTAACCCTAAGCTGTTTTAGAGTTTCCAAGAGTGTAGGTAGTGGAATAGCGGACCTGTTTCATGATTCAGGTTGTCATTGTGCCATAGACAAAGGCGTTGGGTTCAAACTGGTTTCGATTCAAGTTTACGGACAAAAGGTGTAGACTTTAGATGTATATGTTATGTTTTTCAACACTTTCAATGTCAAATAATGATAGATTCATGATCTGAGTGTGATTGTACATGCACAAACCGATATTCGTTTTGCATTTCGATTGCGTATATAAATTATGGTAAATTGTATATTCTGTATAATTGTAGAAAATACCGTATACGTACAAATTTTGAAAGTATGTTAGCCATGATTAATTACTGTATGAACATGCTATATATTTGTATAATATTCACTCGGCAAAAGGATTCGCCCTAATACATGTTTTTGCTAGTATACGCTATGTCTGTTAAAAGAGTGTATTCTAAGTGTTTGTGAAAATGACCGAATGAGTATAGAATTCACATTCATGCTCGCCATGACTAATTGTCATGGATATATGATTGTTGTATAGGCGATACCCATTTGACGAAAGGATTTGCCCTAAATCACGCCACGACCAATATATGCTATATATGTTAAATTGTGTAGCCCAAATGTTTGTGAAAATGTTCAAATGAATATGGAACTTGGATTCATGCTTGCCATGATTATCCGCCATGGGTGCACGCGTGTTATCCATTGGGCAGCTCCTTAGTGAAAGGATTTGGCCTAATACCTATGTGATCAACATACGTCAGGTATGTTGATGTATGTAATCTAAAATATTTTTTGGAATGTCTGAATGAGTAGTAGTTAGTAAATTGTAATGTATAAGGGTGTTGAGATATGATTCTTAACTCCTTTAACTATGTGCATGTTTTCCTCCGTGTACCGTCTATTATAATGTTTGTTTCTCTATGTAATGCATATGTATAAATCCATGTTTAAATTGTATTCCATAAGGTCCGTGAAGGGTAATGGGGGAGTGGTGCAATGAGTGTGTGTAACAGACCTGGCAGCCCTAAGCGAATAATATTGGATATTTGATCGTATGAGTTAAAATCTTAATTCATAACTTCTTCAACTATCTTTTAGGATATTTTACTGTAACTGAATGTGATTGGGGCTATTGTATAGTCCAGGCAATTGGTAACAACCCTTGATTGTGTGGCTAAGGTCATTTCGCCACACAAAACACGTTCGATGAACCCAAGTCGTACGATGGTTGTCGATAGCGGTACCATGTCGGCTATTTCAGCGTATGCTCGTACTAATCGAGCTTGTCAAGTAACTCGATTGACCCGATGTATGTTCACCATGTTTGGACGCCATTGCTTGAACCTAAGGTATCAAACTTACCAGTGCAACCCTGTTAACCTTGGTACCTAGATCCGCTAAGACTCATGAGCCGGGCATGGTGGTATGGGACACCGTGGTCGAGCTGTCAGCCTATACTGGGGCGATGTGACTCCCCGTAGTGACCAATGAGCAACCCAGACACGTGAGCTAAATACGGTGGTATGGGACACTGTATTCGAGCTGTCAGCCTACACTGTTTTGATGGGTGATGGGGGAGTGGTGTAACGAGTGTGTGTAACAGCCTTGAAAGTCCTAACCGTGCCCTGTGTAGTGACCTTGAGCATACTCTGAATCTAAGGTGAGGCGACGAGCCTTCCTGTAGTAAACAGAGTATAGACTAGGCCTATATTGATAAGGTGATGGGGGAGCGGTGCAACGAGTGCGTGTAACAGCCCTGGCAGCCCTTTACAGCGACCTAGAACCGCATCATCGTATGAGATTATCTAGGACTGACGACCCTAGAATGGATCCTTGTTTGGGAATGATATAAGGGAGGTACCTTAGTTTCCCAATCCTGCTGTATGAAAAGGACTAATAACAACTCGGTAATCATGTTCATATTGCACTACATGTGCCTGGAAGATGTGGAGCACTGATAGATGAAAGCATGCCGCGGACGTAAGATGGTGTCACACGAGGGAGTATGTTGGTGAGGGCATGCATCATGACTGCATTTCATACTTGTATTAATAAGATTATTTAGGAATGTTTGATTGTAGTGCTTTATCATTACTGCTTGACATAATTGATAACATGTTAACCTATGCTTTACTGTTCCACTAAGTTAATCACTCACTCCTATGTTATGGGACGGTATTGTACACACCAATTAGACCTTGTTTGAGTTTCAGATGTTGGCGATGCTTATGAGGCGGAGCCGGACCTTTGCGATGACGATGATGCTTATTCATATATGCTATATTCTGGCGGCTTCATGTGAGCCGTGTCTTGATCGACGGGGTTACAGGGATGTCGACTAGATGATCTTACACAATTTGGTATATTTTGGAATTATACTTGTAATTAATTAACCTAGTAACATTATCATACTCTAGAGACTCACCATAGTTTATATATTTTATATATCTATCACAGTCTTCCGCTCGCAATTTCACTTGTCTCTGGAGTATGATATGCTGTTTTGGTATAATCCCATTCATGTTTCAATGCTCTCATCATGATCATCATTATCTATGTTGCATAAGTGATGCGTTGGAACTCGGGGGCTAAGCTTTGCTCGACCCCCGATTTTCAGGGTGTTACAATGAGTTACCGAAGCGATCGATGTTTCGATGGTTCAAACTCACAAATAAGGTATGGATGACCCAAGATTGACCAAAGGTTAGGTCATATTCATTGCATATTTTATTTGGGTCATTACATAGGTTTATAGGTCATTTCCTCGTCTAGTCAGTCCAAGCACTAGCTCGACCAGTCCAAGAAGTTTCTCAACCAATCCAAGATTTGTTGTGAATTTTCAAAATTTTCTATTGGACCCTTGACCAATCGAGTGAAAAGTGCTCAACTCAAAGTCCAGTAAGGTTTTTGGTCCCACTTGACCAGTCAAGCAGGCCACTCGACCAGCCGAGTAACGATCTTATCTTATCGCGTAAGAAATTTTGAAATGGGGTTGGTCCTTCGACCAGTCGAGTAAACAATATTTTTACCTATAAATAGAGGATGAATCTCATAGTTTTTCATTCAATCCAGTTATAATCAAGCCATCACTCTGAGAGATAAGTTCCTGCATTTCTTAAGTTATATTGTGTTAATTTAAGATTCTCTTAAATAGGTTTTTGTATTTGATTTTGTGATCTCCATTTAACTCTATTTCATTAAAGTAAGGAATTGTGATTTTACCCTCTTTGAGATCAAAATCAAATCAAGCTAGCCAAGTTTGATCTAATATAAAAATTATTTAGACCTAGAACCCTTTCATTTGTGAGACTGGACATTGAACATCTTCGTCTACATCAGATTAGTTCTACTAGGCTACATCGGAATCTTCAGATAAGTATTTTAATTTTCTGCTTTTGTAGTTTGTGAGATTCAGCCAGAAAAAACTCATTGTAGGGTTTTTGTAATTGTGCAAGCCCACTTGAAAGACACAATTATGAAGGTTTTAAGGTAAACATTGGAAAACCTTATTTCATAGGGAAAGCCAATATCCCGTGGGTATGGATATTGGGATTGGAGTAGTTATGTGGCTGTTTGCTAACAGTTGATGTACACACAAACAAACCACTATAATTCCTGGAGTTGTGGTGGGTGATAGTATTTGTTTATGTGTGTGAATGTTGTAATTTGCTTTATGCACTTGTGGTGAATGGTGTAATTTCCTTTTATGCACTTGTGGCAAATGTTGTAATAACTTAGTTTATTTCCTTTGTCTCTTTCTAAGTTTGAGTTTTTGATACTTACCAACATTCTAGTAAGGTTGTCCTACCCTAAACCTTGGTTTTTGGTGTAATGTTGTCCTTAAAACTAGGTTTGTATCAACCTCTCAATACTTGTGCATTTGAGGTTGCTTATAATTGTGCTATTTATCTTTATTTGTCTTTGTAATTTTGCATTTATTTTTTAAATTTGGCATAGTCCTATTCAACCCCTGTCATACCCCAAACTCAGAAACCAGGCTCACAAAATTCCCGATCACCGAATCTGGTGCCGACAGCCTCCGTATTATCCCATTCTCGGCTCCCAGTGCCTATATGCCAGATTCTGGTCCAGGGATCCTACAAGGAGGATTTTTCAGTGTACATTTATCTCGTAAGAAGCATAACCACAAGTTTACCCAAATAACAAAGACAACAACACGATCACATATCCACTAATATAAACATTTGAATACACTGCTGAAAGGGAAATACATATATTGAAAATCAAAGCTCGACAAGACCGTTGCACGATCCATGCTCAACGCTGCTGCAACCTAACGCCACCTACATGCATCTATTGTGCATAAGCTTATAAAAAGCTTAGAGGGTGGTATAAGTGTGTGCACAAGGTAAGTATCAACTATTCAATACAATGCCATAATCATACAATATCGAAAATGCTGGCAAAATCATGAATCATATGATATTAGAGTAAGCGGAAATGCTGACTAATACATGAGTCATACAATATCAAAGTATAGAATGCAGATCATAATGAGCCAAATATCAAATGTCGAGGATGCAATGCAATATGCAAATCCTGACGAGTCCACGAATACCATCAACCTCACCTAGGTCATATAAATGCAGAAACATAGCAACCCAAAATGCCATATGCCACAGTTGTAATGCAATATGCAGTGTAAATGGAATGACCAAGCTGGAGTGTGAAGTCAGGATAATAGTACGTAGTATTGCAGGCTATGGGGTCCATCACAAGAGACTTCTATCTAAACCAATCTCATACCTAAATTTGGATAGCCAGACTTAATGTGGTAGACTCCTTATCTCAGGTTAGTCATGCACCCCAACCAAAATCCTTGTCATTGCGAAGATACACGTAATAAATAGTTACGCACCACCAGCCCGAGTGGATAGTGAATGAATGAATGAACGAGCATGCAACTCCTACTCAATAAGTCCACATATCAGTACCATAAATCTCTGGGATCATCACCGGGGTCTAGTACACTCTGAACTAAACTGCCGCCCCATCGCCCGAAATAAGGTGAGTGGAAGAGACCTCACTATCCGCCTGCCAATATCGAGCCCAGCTCATCGATAGCGGACCCATTCCTCGAGCTGGTCCAACTTAGCTTAGCTTTGCCCCCTCCTCTTGGGCAGGTAAGGCCGCACCCCCTTCCAACCAACCACGACACAGTGGGAGACGTGGCCTAATGGTATATGGCCCTCATGCGCTCATCCATCCACTCAGTCGAGGCATTGGATCAACATTTAGTACCAAGACGATTCTGAGACTTTCACACAAGGATATCTATAACACCCCATGTAGAACAGATTTTCGGTGTCCCATCTGGCCATGCACGATATACCTGTGGAGGGTACGGCCCTGATGTCGTTAGGGCATATGGTAATCATAATCACACAATGCGAGATGTATAAGTCACACAGTCTAATCATGCATCAATACTATGCATACCGTGCACTTATGTGGGGCAACTCCGCCTAGCAGGGAGTCTCATAACAACCTGCCCATTGACATATGCAATGGTCCGCAATATATGGCCCTATATACATCAAATGGGCCACAATATATTGGCAGGAATTACATCTCATTGGGCCTTACCAAAATGGGCCGAAAATACATCACAATGGGCCACACCAAATGGGCCAAAAATACGTTACAATTGGCTTTAAACATGAGCCTCAAATATATCATAATGGGCCTCGAATACATCAAATGGGCCACGTGTCATGGGCCTAATACATATCAGAATGGCCCTTGCCCATAGGCCACGAATACATCACAATGGGCCTTACCTATAGGCCTCGAATACATTAAATGGACCTTACCTATAGGCCTCAGATTCAAGCAGGTGGGCCCCATCATATGAGCCTTAAGTACAAGGCAGGTGCGCCCTATCACATGGGCCTCAAATACAAGGCAGATGGGCCCTATCACTTGGGCCTCAAATATACATCATGATGGGCCTCATGGATGGCCGCACCAATAGGCCTCAAGTGGGCTTAGACCACACTAAAAATCATTTCAATAGTTATAGGTGTAACATGTGCATCACTGTACACTACCATTCCATGAGGCACATGGACCACTAATGATGATCAGCACTGTCCAAACATTGACAAGGTAAATCAGCACCATCCAAACATTGTCTATGTAAATCAGCACCATCCAAACATTGTCTATGTAAATCAGCACCATCCAAACATTGTCTATGTAAATCAGCACCGTCCAAACATTGTCTAGCACCGTTCAGCACAATCTGGACGGTTGGATGAAATAAATAAATCACGGTGGGTCGACGGTCCAGATGGGACCCACGGAGTTGCTGACGCCAATGCAGCAGATCTGCTGATGGTGTGGCTACGTCCTTAGATGGAAGCCAGGGATAAAATACTTACATTAAGTGGGGTCCCCACTGGCCCAATCTGATGGATGAACCCATAGGACTGCTGACGTAAATACCACAGCTGGTATGTGGTAGACCAGCCAATCCATTTCTAAAGAGGTGAGTCTCACATAGGGCCTACCATATGAATATATATAATATATATATTATATTTATTATATTAATATTATTATTATATTATATTTTTTTTCTCCAGCGTTCAGCGTCCAACAGTGGACAGACAGTTGGATGCTCACTTCATCACGGTGGAGTCCTATAAGACCCACATCCTAGCCCGTACCGTTCCATAGGCCTCCACGGCCCTCCCGGTCAAATTTCGGTGACCTGCGACCTGTTATCAGCGTTAGCACGTAATCTTAAGTTGTGTCTCGTATTCTAGAGTCGGCTCAACCCGAGACTTATACCCTTGTGATCGCTCCGTTGCCGCGGTTCTGATGCCACGTCTTGCTTGCCAACGTGATACCCGTGCCAAGATATGTGGGCCGACATTCAGTTCGAGGAAAATACCACATGTTGCAATTTCGAGAGAATCTCTACGAAACGTCACATCAACTAATCAAATCAAGTCAAGTACAAGCAATCATCCTTAAGTACAACCACCTCTCTCATAAAGTTAAATCTCCCCTTACATAAGTACACCTATCACCTTCACCCTTCACTCCCCATGACACCCATCTCCCCCTCTCTCTCTCTCTCACATCCCATTCTCTCTCTCCCTCATTTCTTCATTTTTCAAGCAAACCATTAGAATACAACGTCCAAGCCTCCCATGAGAGAGCTAGTGTGGCCCACCTCCGTATCTCCCATCTCCACCATCCATGATCCAATCTCGACCATTGAAGTTCTAGGATACTTTGGCGAAAGAATGAGGAGAAGATCATAGGTGGGTGCTTCTTTCTCCCTCTCTCTCTTTCCTTATTTCTTTGTGATGATGTGGCCGTGTGGCCCACTCGGATAGACCCCCCACCATGATGTATGTAACCTATCCACACCATCCATCTTCATGGGACCAACCTGATGGATGTGTTGGACCTACACTGTCCAGCCCATTAATGGGCTTGGATGGAAGGAAAAACACACATATCCACTTGATCCAACCAAGTGGGCCACATCCATGTGGGACCCACCTTGATGGAATGTATATTTACGCCGCCCATCCAGTGTCTCTAGACGCGCTGGACGTGCTCCTGTGAAACATGGGTGTACTAATAACAGCAGAGAAGAAAAAGAAAATAATGATAATAAATTATTTATTTAAAGTTTTTTGGTGGGCCCCTCATGTAGGCCCCACCTTGATGAACATATTTAATCCACGCCATCCATTCTATTCTCCAGATCATTTTAGGCGTTGAGTCAAAAAATGAAGTTAATCTGACTTTCTGACGAGCCATAGCACAGAGAATAGTACTTCTACCATTGAAATACACTCTAATGTTTCTGTACACCAAAACTCATCTAATATTGGGCTTGATAGGTCTGTCATAAGCCATGGATTCCAATGACTGGGTCAGATTCCCTTGATGCAGGCCCCACCTGTGAAAACCGCCAAAAAACATCTTTTCGAAAAAAAGGGGTGGGTGCAGCAGGCGCTGTTGCTGTCTAGAGGACGCGCAGGATGGCGTGAATGGAAAAAGGCAGGGACCCATGGTCCCATGTGTGAGCCCCACCATGATGTGTGTCGAATATCCACACCGTGCATTTTCTGGTCCCTCAGGGCAGTGGGCCCCACACAAAAATCAGCCTCATCAGCATCTCAGGTAGCCCACATCATGGGGAATAGTGTGGATGAACGTCTGCCATTGGAACCTTTTTGGGCCACTGGAGTTTTGAATCATTATGAAATCTATTTTTCCCATGCATCCAGGTTTGCGTGACCGTATCAACAGGTTAGACGGCAGATAAGCATTATGGTGGGCCCCACATGGGACCCACCCATGGCTGTGGTGTATGTGTACACCCACGCCATCCGTCCATCCAAGCTGGGACGGGTAGGAGCCTTGAGTAGCCACTGTGGTGTATGTGTTACATCCACGTTGTCCATCTGGACATATGTGGCCCACCTTTGATATATGGGTTAATCCCCGCCATCCATCCATTTTACGGTGGGCCCTTCCTTATATATGTATGGCATCCAAACCATCATCCATTTTCGTGGATCCCACCCCAATGGACGTGTTCTATCCCTGCCGTCCATTCATCTGACGTACTTACGGCTCCACCATGATGCATGTGTTGCATCCAAACCGTCTAACCACTTTGGCAGATAATTTTAAAGCTTGAGAAAAAAATAAGACAGATCTATTTATTAAGTGGACCACACTACATGGTGAGGATTGAACGTATACCATTGAAATCCTTTAGGAATGTAGAAGTTTTGGATTAGTGAGAAATTATTTTTCCTCTAAATTCAGGTCTGTGTGACCTTATGATCAGACTGGATGGGAAATAAATGTTATGGTGGGCCTTGGGAATTTGAATGGTGGAAATTATTATCACTAATATTTGTGACCCATTTGATATATATGGGGCCCATTGGTGCAGCCCACTTTGATGTATTTTGTGGTCCATTTGAGGTGCTCACCTTGATATACATGTGACCCATCTGTGAGGCCTACCTTGATATATTTATGGGGCTCGTTAGTACGGCCCAATGATGCGGCCCACTTGTTGTACATGAGGCCCATTGGTGCGGCCCATTAAAGCGGTAGACTTGATATAATGAGGCCCATGTGCAGAGCCCACCTGTTACGTATATTAAGCCCATGTGTAGGGCCCACCTATTATGTATTTGAGACCCATTGAAATATAATTGAGGCCCAGGTATGAGGCCCACTTGACAGTATTAGGCCCATATTTAGGGCCCACCTATTATGTGTTTGAAGCCCATAGGTTGTGGCCCATTGCGATGTATTTGAAGCCCATGGGCGAGGCCCATTATGATATATTCGAGGCCCATGGGCAAGGCCCATTATGATATATTCAAGGCCCATAAAAAGGGGCCCAACATGATGTATGTGTGGCCGATACATTGTGTATGAATCCCTTATGTGGGCTACTCCTTGGGAGCAATGTTGGTTAGATGTCCACTTTGATGGACGATGATGGTTGAATGTCCACATTGTGAGCTTCCCTTAGGCCTGGTTATGCCCATCTCATCATTCTTTAGTGGGTTAACCCAAACGAATGGGCCTCACTGATATTGCTGGGTTCATCGTCGGTCGTCCATCTATGGACCCCGCCTTGCGCCAAGGTTGATCATCGTGATCTATTTGCCGACTCTGATTATCGATCGATCCCAATTATCGTGACTAATTTGTCGATTCTGATTATCGATCGATCCCAATTGTCGTGACCGATTACCGACTCCGATCGGTGACCGATTTGTCGATTCTAATTGCCGATTGATTCCGATTGTCATGACCGATTACCGACTCCGATTGGTGACCGATTTGCCGACTCTGATTATCGAACGATCCCGATTGTCGCGACCGATTTACCAATTCTGATTATCGATCGATCCCAATTGTCGTGACAGATTATCGACTCCGATCGGTGATCGATTTGCCGCTTCTGATTATTGATCGATTCCGATTGCCGTAACCGATTACTGACTCCGATCGGTGACCGATTTGCCGATTCTGATTACCGATCGATTTCGATTGTCGTGACAGATTACCGACTCCGATCGGTGACCGATTTGCCGATTCTGATTATCGATCGATCCCGATTGTCATAACCGATTACCGACTCCGATTGGTGACTGATTTACCGATTCCGATTATCGATCGATTCCGATTGTCGTGACCGATTACCAACTCTGATCGATGACCGATTTACCGATTCTGATTATCAATCGATCCTGATTGTCATGACCGATTACTGACTCTGATCGACGACCGATTTGCTAATTCTGATTATCGATCGATCCCGATTGTCATGACAGATTACCGACTCCGATCGGTGACCGATTTGCTGCTTCTGATTATCGATCGATTCTGATTGGCGTGACCGATTACTGACTCCGATTGACGTGACCGATTATCGATCGATTCCGATCGTCGAGGTCGAGTATCGAAGTCAATTCCGATTGTCGAGGCTGATTATATAGGCCGACCATGATTGTCGTGGTTGATTGACCGATTATCTATCGAGGCCAATTATCATGGCCGATTGTTGATTCTGATTGTCGAGACCCAATGTGATATATATGCGGCTTATATTTGAGGCCTGTTGTGATGTGTATTTTGCCCGTGTTTAAGGCCCAATGTGATGTATATGAAGCTTATGTGATGAGGCCCATTGTGATACTTTTGAGGGCCAGGCGATGGAGCCCATTGTGATGTATGTTAGGCCCATGTGAGGGGCCTATCGTGACGTATATTAAACTCTTGAGTGAGGCCATGGGTCCACTATATGTTAGACTCTATGTGGGCCATTCCTTTGGGGCAATGTTGGTTAAATGTGCACATTGTCGAGGTCGATTGTCAATGCCAGTTATTGATACCGATTATGGGTATGTGACAGATAACATCATGATACATGCCCATACGCATCATCTGCCTGTTTGTTATGAGACGTGGTTGATCATTGCATATGTCATTGAGCGTGTTGTTATGAGACTCCCTGATAGGTGGAGGTTATCTCACATGAGCTGTAACACCCTGAAAATCGGGGGTCGAGCATAAACTCAACTCCCGAGTTCCAACGCATCACTTATGAAACAAAATGAATGATGATTGAATGTTGTCTGTATTAGTGTAGTGAACATGAGTGAGATTAAGCCAAAACAGCATATCATACTCCAGAGACAGTTAAATTTGCAAGCGGAAGACTATGATAGATATATAAAATATATAAACTGTGATGAGTCTCCAGAGTGTGATAATGTTACCAGGTTATTGAATTACAAGTACAATTTCAAATTATACCAAAGGTGTAGTGTTATCTAGTCAACATCCCTGTAATCCCGTCGATCAAGACACGACTCACTTGAAGCCGTCAGCATACAGCATATACGAACAAGTAGCATTGTCATCATAAAGGTCCGGTTCCGCCTCAGGAGTAGCGTAACCATCTACAATCAGACAAAGTCTGGTGGGTGTTTGGAACACTGTCCCATAACGTGGGAGTGAGTGATCAACTTAGTGGAACAATAAAGCATAGGTTAACATGTTATCAAAACAGTCAAGCAGTAATGATAAAGTAATATAATCAAACACTCCTAACTACTCTTATTAATGTAAGTATGAATGCATTCATGATGTATGCCATCACCACACACTCCCTCGTATGACATCATCTTACATTCGCGGCATGCTTGCATTCCTCAGTGCTCCACATCTTCCAAGCACATGTAATGCATGATGAGCATGATTACCGAATTATTATTAGTCCATTTCAAACAGCAGGATTGGGAAACTAAGGTACCTCCCTTGTATCATTCCCAAAATATGATCCATTCTAGGGTCGTCAAATCTAGATAATCTCATACGATATTATGATTCGAGAGGCATCGCAAAGGCATCGCAAAGGGCTCGTCACCCATCAGCACGGATACAGATATCACCGTATGTGGCTCAATTGTTAGCCGTCGGCTCGAATACAGGTCTCACCGTACTCGGCTCAATCGCTGGCTGTCAGCTCGAATACAGGTCTTACTGTACTCGGCCCAACTCATGCTCGAGTTTCTGCAAAGGGCTCATCGCCAATCATAGACTTTAGAGTATACTCGAAGACACTATGTAACGCCCTGAAAATCGGGGGTCGAGTATGAACTCAACTCCCGAGTTCCAACGCATCACTTATGCAACATACACAATGATGGTTAAATGTTGTCTGAGTTAGAGCAATAAACATGAATGAGATTATACCAAAACAAGAATCATACTCCAGTTCAATTGTATAAAGGCAAGCGGAAGACTAAAATTTTATATTCGAAGTATGTAAATTAACAAAATTTTGTGAACTCCAGAGTATGAGTACTAACTGAGTACCAATATACATGTATTGTTTCTAAGTCAAAAATCAAAATACAATCCTCAAAAGAGGCCCTGAAAATCCCGCGATGCAGCCGACCTAAGCATACCGTCGAACATTGCATAAAGGATAACTCCTCCTGATCCTCTTCAAAGTCGGGCTCCGGCTCCTGAACAGAGGCGTCATCTACACCTGCGACAGAGTCTGGTGGGTGTTGCAAACACCGTCCCATAACGTGGGAGTGAGTAGCTAACTCAGTGGAACAATAAAGCATAGGTTAACATGTTATCAAATCAATCAAGCAGTAATGATAAAACAGTACAATTCAAACATTTCTAACTACTCTTGTTAAATGGAAAAATGATATGACATGATGCTGTATGCCCTTGCCAAACCACCCTCAAGTGACATCATCTTACGTTCGCGAATGCTTACTCCCTCAGTGTGCCACATCTACAAAGCACATGCGGTGCGATGATGCTCATGATTACCAAGTTTTTATTAATCCATCTCAACCAGCAGTATTGGGAAACTAAGGTACCTCCCTTGTATCATTCCCAAACATGATCCATTCTAGGGTCGTCAATCTTAGCTAATCTCATACGATATTATGGTTTGAGAAGCGTAGTGAAGGCATCGCAAAGGGCTCGTCACCGTCGCGCGGATACAGATCTCACCGTATGCGGCTCAATTGCGGCCATCACTCAAGTACATATCTCACCGTACTTGGCTCAATCACTAGCCGTCACTCAGTACGTGTCTCACCGTACTCGGCTCAACTCATACTCTAGTTCTCGTGGAAAGACTCATCGCCAATCACAGACACTTGGAGTATACTCGAAGATACTACGGAGGACTCGTCGTCCGTCAGCACGAGCACAGGTCTCACCGTACTCGGCTCTCACCGTAAGTATCGACAACTCGAATATAGTGTCCCATACCACCATAATCGGCTCACGAGTTTGGTTGCGCAATGGTCACTACGGGGAGGCACATGACCCCAGCGTAGGCCGACAGCTCGACCACGGTGTCCCATACCACCATGCCCGGCTCATGCGTCTTAGCGGATAGAGGTACCATGGTTAACGGGATCGCCACTGGTAAGTTTGGTACCCTAGGTTCAAGCAGTAGCGACCAAACATGGTGAACATACATATACACTCCGGTTTACTTGACGGGCCTGACTAGCTCGAGCGCACCACAAGTTGAGCGATATGGAGCGCAAAAGCACTCCGTGTGGCCAACCACTATCGCCAACCGAAGTACGACTCGAGTTCGCCGGACACGTCCGTTGTGGCGATATGAATCTCAGCCACAACCGCAAGTCTGGTACCGGATGCTTGGACTATAGGCATAGTCCCAAACTCAAACAGTTGTAAGGCATGAAGTTAAGCATGAAGTAAAGCATGTTAGCAGGCATGTTATAAAGCATGAAGTAAAGCATGAAGTAAGGCATGTTGTAAAGCATGTTGTAAAGCACTATACACATAGGGATACAATTACATCCACATCTCAAGTGAGTGGTTATAGCTAACCACCGCATGGAGGGGGGTCCTACATGTCTCTAAAGGAGTCGGGAATCCTATATCAGCACCTCTCTAAGGCACTAACACTCAAACATTTACACACACAAGCATCTACGCGAACACTTAGAATACACTATTCCAACATACACGACGCATGTTAGCAAATGCGTATTAGGGCTATTCTTTCGCCAAGCGGTTATTTTATCCGCGCATACCATATTCATGCGACAAATAATCATGACAATTACATTTCTAAAATTTATACATATGCGGTATTTCTAGAATACGCAATTTTAACATACATAGTGTTTACAAGTTAACATAGATTGCGGCGATTCCTTTCGCCAAACCGGTATTTTATTCATGTATTGTATAATCATATATTAAATAAATATGTCAAACATTATTCCAAAAGAAATACGTATACGGTATTTCTAAAATACACAATTTCAACATACGTCGCATTTACAAGTGAACATGTATTTTGGCGATTCCTTTCGCCAAACTAGTATTTTATTCATATATTATATAATCATACATTAAATAAACATGTCAAACATTTATCCAAAAAAAATACGTATACGGTATTTCTACGTGTACCTAGAGTATGTGAAATTCCATATTTTGCAACGTTAATCGAAACAGGAAACGGAAAGCACTTTGTACATGTGCAATTGCAAGCAGATCATGAATCTACCATTATCTGACATTGAAAGCGTTGAAAACCGTAACTTATACACTTAAAGTCCTCACCTTTGCCTTTTGAAACGCAACGAATCAGCAAGGGTAGTAAATCTTCCGTATACGGGAGTTTTCTAGCCTAAAGAGCAGAATCGGTTAGTCATTACACAACCCACATCGATCCTACCTTAAATCAGACCTAGGGTTAGGGTTTCTTACCTTCAAATGGGATGGATACCGCCGGGAAACCACCTAGAACGGGGCGGTGTAGGCCGTGCGATGAATGGAAGCAGTAGGAGGAAGATCGCCCACAAACTCCAAGCTATTCTCTCACTTTTCTCTCTCTCTCTAGGGTTTTATCCCAAATTCGTATGGCTGTGAGAGGGGCTGTTCTAAGCTCCTTTTATAGCCAAAAACATTCCCAAAATAGACTCAGGTTCAAGGGTTACTGCTAATATAGGATATTCGTCACTTTTCCAGCTCAAAAGGGAGGTTCTGGTGGCCCTCCTTGAACCAAACGTCAGACTTAAGCTCACCATCTATGGATCTACGTGGGATTACGTTTTTGACTCGATCGGATTCCCAGATCGCACGTGGCGGACCACTTTCAGTTCGACGGTCAGTGGGCCACGATCAGAAATTCCAAGTACATGTAAATGTTCCTGAAATTTTTCTTAATCCGAGGGTGTAATTTGGTCTGATTCTGACGGTCAGGTTGCTTAATACTGACGCGTCAACGAATGATGCCAGATCACTATTCCAGATATTTATTTTGGAATGGGAATAGTGTTTTTCACACACCCTCGCTCCGGATCGAAGCGAATGGCCATGGAACATCGGATGGAGCTGATTTTTGAGATGATTGTTAAGCCCAGTGGGGCGGTCCTAGTTCCTTAGCTTCGGGTTAATCGGACTCCCGATGTGCGATCTAGACCTAATACGAAGTTTCGTTTCATTCCCGAGAGCAGACGGGAAATGAGTTTGGTTCTAAACTTTAGGGTAACCTAGCGTCAATGATTTTGCAACTTTTGGGTCTTGCAGATCGTATTTAAAGCGATCCTAACGGATTTCATGGCTAATCGAGTTTAGTACTTAGTTAACTTTGTTAAATTTCTAAAGAATTTAATCCTACGTGATTTCTGGTCGAGGTGGTACTCGACCCAATGTACGAAAATTTACGGGTCGTTACAATCTACCCCCCTTAAACAAAAAATTTCGTCCTCGAAATTTATACCTTTTCGTACTCCTCGAGAAGCTGAGGGTAGTTCTTCCTGACCTCGGCCTCAGTCTCCCAAGTAGCTTCCTCCTCGGAATGATGTGTCCAAAGCACCTTCACAAGTGGGATGACTTTGCTACGTAGTACCTGCTCCTTCCTATCAAGGATACGCGTCGGGCGTAGCTCGTACGTAGCATCCTCACTCAACTGTACCTGCTCCCATTTGATGATATGCGAAGGATCAGGAACGTACTTCTTCAGCATAGATACATGAAATACGTTGTGTACGGAAGCAAGTGGTGTAGGCAAGGCGAGACGATACGCCACATCACCCACTCGATCCAATATCTCGAAATGGACCGATAAACCTCGGTGTGAGCTTCCCTTCTTCCCAAACCGAAGGACTCCTTCATAGGGGAAACCCGAAGGAACACATGATCCCCGACCTCGAACTCCACGGTCGCCGCCTCGTACGGCGTAACTCTTCGCCGCTCTGCGCCGTGAGTAATCGACGCCCGATAATGTTTACCTTCTCTCGTAGTCGCCTGTACCAACTCTCGGGGCCAATCGACTACGCCGCCAACCTCTCGCCTAACAAGGCGGTGCCCTACAAGGTGACCATATAGAGCCTCATATGGGGCCATGCCAATAGTCGCCGGGAAGCCGTTATTGTAGGCGAACTCCGCGTACGGAAGACAAGCCATCCCCATTGCCCTGAAGTCCAACACACATGCTCGCAACATATCCTCCAAAATCTGATTCACCCGCTCTGTCTGCCCATCAGTCTGAGGATGAAACGCTGTACTAAACTTCAACTTCACACCCATCGCCTCCTGGATACAAGTCCAGAAGATAGATGTGAACCGCGTGTCTCTGTCCGACACGATCTCCAAAGGAACCCCGTGCAGACGGACGATCTCCCTGATGTACAATCTAGCGAGCTCGTCTGCAGAGTTCGTAACTCTGATAGGGAGGAAATGGGTCGATTTGGTCAACCGGTCCACAATCACCCAAATGGAATCATGCCCCTTCCTCGTCTTTGGCAACCCTAATATGAAGTCCATGGAGATGAAGTCCCACTTCCACTCCGCTATAGGCATGGGCTGAAGTAATCCAGGAGATCGGCGATGTTCTGCCTTGACCTGCTGGCACGTCAGACATCAAGACACATACTCAGCAATGTGGGCCTTCATGTTATCCCACCAATACGTCCGTCTCATATCCTGGTACATCTTCGTGCTACCAGGATGCATCGCAAACTTCGAGTTATGGGCGGACTCGAGAAGCTCGCGTCTCAAGTCAGCCACATCAGGAACACATAGGCGGCCACGGAATCGTAAACCCCCATCAGAACCAACTCTCCACTTGGAGTCCACGGCGTCGCTAGCCTGCTCTCGAAGCTCAGACACCGTATATCGCCCTCTTGGGCCTCAACAACTGTCGTCAATAAGTGGCCGCACCCGAACGTGCGCAACACACTCAAAAGGCTCCTCGACAGTGAGTCTCCGTCGAAGTCCCACACAAACTCCATCATGTCCCACTCGGCTATCATCGCCGGTGCCGCAAATGCAATCGCCTTCTTGCGGCTCAACGCGTCGTCGCCACAAGGTTCGCCTTGCCAGGATGGTAGGAAACCTCGAACTTGAAGTTCTTCAAGGTCTCCATCCATCTAGTACTGCCTCATATTCAAATCCCGCCGCGTGAATATGTATTTAAGGCTCTTGTGGTCGCAGAAAAGCTCGAACTCCTCACCGTAGAGGTAATGTCTCCAGAGCTTCAATGCAAAGATGACACCGCCAACTCCTGTGTCATGTGTAGGGTAATTCTCCTCGTGCTTCCTTAATTGTCTCGAGGCATACGAAATCACCCTATCCTTCTGCATCAGAATACAACCCAAACCAACGCGAGACACGTCAGTATATACCGTGTATTTCACCCCTTGCTCTGGCAATATTAGCACAGTGGGCGGACGTCAACTTGTCCTTCGCCTCCTTAAAGCCGCCTCCGCCTTCTCATTCCGGCGAACTTCAGTCCTTCCGAGTCAACCGAGACAATGGCTCGGCGATCTTCGAGAAATCCCGAATGAAGCGTCCGTAGTACCCGGCCTGCACCAAGGAAACTCCTCACCTCAAGAACCGATTTAGCCGTCGCTAATCCCGAACCGCAGCCTACCTTAGCAAGGTCCCATGCTATCCCTTCCTTGGACACTACATGTCCCAGAACTTGACTTCCTCCCCGCGAAGTCGCACTTATATTGCGCGAACAACTGGTTCTTCTTCAGTGTATCCAATACCGCTCGCAAGTGCTCCTCGTGCTCTTCACGACTCGTAGAGTATATCAAAATGTCATCAATAAAGACGATGACGAATCGGTAAAGGAAGGGCCGAAATACCCGGTTCATCAGATCCATGAACACGGCTGGTGCGTTCGTCAGACCGAACGACATCACCAAGAACTCATAGTGCCCAAAGCACGTCCTGAAGGCTGTCTTCTGCACGTCCTCTTCTCTCACGCGCAACTGGTGGTACCCTGACTGAAGGTCAATCTTCGAGAAATACTTCGTCCCCTCAACTGATCGAACAGATCATCAATCCTGGGCAAAGGATACTTGTTCTTCACCGTGACCTGGTTCAACCTACGGTAATCAATACACAACCGTAGCGACCCGTCCTTCTTCTTCACGAACAACACAGGTGCTCCCCAAGGAGACACACTAGGTCGAATAAAACCTTTCTCTACAAGTTCGTCAATCTGTTTTCATGCCTCCTCCATCTCACATGGAGGCATACGATAAGTCGGCAACGAGATGGGCGTCGCACCAGGCATAAGGTCAATCGTAAAATTAATCTCACGCCGAGGAGGTAAACCAGGGATAGTCTCAAACACGCCTGCAAATTCTCGAACCACTGGCGTACCATCTACTGTCGGACCATCAATCGGCACAAGTAAAGCAGTGTAATAATCAACACGGCAGGGCCAACTGACCTGCACTGGAAACGTAAAAGCTTTGCCGTCAGGTACATAGGCCGTCACGATCCGAGTATCGCAATCTATCTCCGCCCTCATCCTGGTGAGCCAATCCATACCAAGGATAACGTCGTAGTGCCATAGTGGAGCGACAATGAGGTCGATGAGCACTGTGCTACTACCCAAAACTACCGAGCAACCCTCGCATAACCGTGTGACATCCGAACAGGTCCCAGTAGCCGTAGTGAGTCTCATTCCCTTTGTGGGAATCGTATGCAAAGATATGCGTTTAACCGCCCCACAAGAAACAATAGAAGTGGTGGACCCAGTGTCCACCAATAAAGAAACGGGAGTGCCCTAAATAAAAACCGTACCCTCGAAAGCCGTCGGAGCTGAAACCGACGTCTCAGGTGCCTCAGCCACAAGCGTATGAACTCGAGCCCTGGCCGGCCGCGTCTGGCCGAGGAGCCAAGGGTCGCCGTGGCGGCCCGAAGGACGGCACGGAGGTCGGAATGAAGGATGTGCGGAACGGCCCGTAGCGGCGAGCCGATATGGCCTCGTGGATAAGGGCGACCCACCCGCGGTGGCGCAAATCCGCTAGCCCTCATGCGCGAGAAGCGCTCTCGCCAGGTGTCCGTGTTTCCCGCAAAACGTGTGTCACCAACGGGCGTCTCATAGGAATAACTGGCGCTGCGGCCCTGGGGGGAGAATCAGCCCGAAGCCTCTTGCCTAAGATAGGCCTGCTCTGTAAATCCTGCCGCGGTCTCGCAACCATAGTACCACGTGATCTGGCCAAACGGTCCACATCCTGCTCGGCCGTCATAAACATGTGGACCAACGCTGCATATGTAGGAATACTGTGGCAGCATATCCTCGACCGTATCTCCGGTCCAAACCCAGGGAGAAATGACGCATCCACATCTGCTCATCCACCAGTATAGTCGGGATAAAGCGGCCCAACTCTGTGAAGCGGTGCTCGTACTCCGTGATCGTCATGCCTCCCTGCCTAAGGCATAGAAACTCTTCCTCCCGCTCATGCCGATACTTCTACGGGTAGTACTTCTCGTGGAACCGAGATTCAAAAGCCTCCCAGGTCCACACGAAATCTACTGCGACAGTGCGCAGCACACTGTCCCACCATAAACTGGCCTCCCTCTCAAACATGAAGGAAGCCACCGACCTGCTCTGCCTCCGAACAAGGCAAAGATCCGTAGCATCTTGGAGATGCGGTCTAACCAGAACTCCGCCTCCTCGGGTCTGTGAGAACCCATAAATGAGGGAGGCCTCAAGCGCTGAAATCGCTCGAGTAGACCGCGTGTACCGACCTCTCCAGTAGGAGGTGCGACGGATGTGGGCAGAGGCACATCCTCAACCTGAGCAGGAGGCCCAGAATGCTCATCAGGATGTGCAGATGTCGTAGGTGGAGTCGCACTACCACCATGGGACAAGGCCTCAGCGATAGTGGCCATAAGCCGCAGTGTCGCCGCCGCTGGCCGTCCGCATTGCATCTGCTGCTGATGCATCATCATCATCAGCTGCTCAAACCTATCAGTCGGCGGAGCAGCCTGAGAGTCATGCTGCGCAGAAGAAGACGGCCGATACTGCTCACGGACCGGGGGCGTGTAAGGTGGCTGTCCACCGATAGGACCAGCAGGAGGCTGATCAGATCCCAACCCTCGGTCCGCAGGACCGCTACTACCAGGAGGAGTCTGGTCCATAGAGCCGGTCAGAAGAAGATGTGCCGTGCTCCGCGTATACTGTCGCGGCATGCCCTATACAACATAGGGTAGAATCATTTGTGAGATAAGGCACAATACACTCCATAAAGCACTTAAGCATTCCACACATCATCAAAACAAAAGAGGCTATATGCTTTCCATTTACCCAAAATTGTCATAATACATGGACTACAGAGTTACATGAATCACGACAGAAAATCACATGATAGCCAATACATCTACTACATCAAACACCTAAAACATGCTACTACCTAATACAACATCCGCAGCGAAACACACAAACCGCCTATCGCGGTAACCAAAGCAAACACAACATACAACAACATGGATGACTAAGCATCCGAAGTAGGCGGTGGAGGAGGAGCATTCTTATCCTGCGCACAGCACAGGATGGCCTTCAACGTACGGGACATCTTCTTGAAACTCTTCTTCATGTAGGCTTCATTCTCTTCAAGCTTGGTTTGAACTTGACCAATCTCTTACTGCAGGGCGGCTTGCCCCTCCTCAAGACGGGCCAATCGTGCATCAAAAGTATCTCGATCCACACCCTGCTCCTGAGCCGTAGGGGGTGAACTCTCCTCGGTGTCCTGAGCCTCAGATTCTTCTTCCTGTATGTCATCACCACGCTCCTCATCACTCTCTGCCTGGAGGTCAACACTCTCCTCGTCGGCGCTATCCGACTCATCTCCAGACTCGTCGAGTCGGGCTTGCCGCTGTTGAGGGCCGATATTCATATTCTTGAGTGTCGCTTCACTTATGACTCGGACTAGTGCAAGATCCTCCATATTCAATCTGTAGCCTACATCACGAGCCATCCTGCAGATCAGGCGGCCAAATGGGAGCGAAAGATCGTTCCTGGCAGAACGAACAACATGAACTATCTGGGATAGGATGAATGTGGGCAGGCATATGTTGTCCCCGTGTCTCATCTTGTACAGAAAGTCCACCATCACCCTAGTACATTCCGTGCGGTTACCCCACCGTGGGTATACATTATATGTGAAAATGTGATGGAGTAAATGGAAGTCTTCGGTCATCTTTGTCACCGCAATACAATTTTCTCGCTTCCAAGTAACCCGGCGACCACAGAGAAATCGCGTGCGACGATCCCTTTCCAGCGCACTTCTAGAGAAGTCATCACTAGGATGCACTCGACCAAGCGGGATCTTCGTGATTCGAACCACCTCATCTACAGTGATTGTGCACCTTATGTCCCTCACAGAGACAGTAAACTGAAGAGGCTCTACTGATGAGTCCACGATATGAATTTAGAAAGTGTGAACCGTGTTCTCACATGCGGGAGACTCGCCTTCAAATATAGAATTCCATCCGATATCCACCAAGTGGTCCATCATCGGGTGTAGGCCAAACATTCTTTCATCCACATGAGCTTCAAACACGACTTTACGGCCCGCGAAGCGCCCGTATTCGATGCCTATCGGATAAGCATTTCTGGCGGGATGGTCAGGATCCAGGTCTCGCTTCGACCTAAACTCCCGCACGGTGCTTGTGTCGGCCCCAACATCGGATCTTCTTCAGGAATGGGCTGGCCTACTTGGGCCGGCGTCATCGGCCGCGGTTTTCCTCTTTCTCATGAAAGATAGGATGGAGGAAATGGAGAAAATGGTAGCCACCACACTAAGGAGGGCCATGGAAAATTACCAAAATGGGGGAACAAGGGGCTGATCTCTTTGATCCCCACAAACAAGGATCCAATAGGTGTGGAGGGGGCACTAGAGGTAGGAAATGAAGGAGAACCAAGAAGAAAATGGAATGGGTTAGGGGATTACCCGATTTTGAGCTCCAAGGAGGGGTATGAGAGCTCCAACTTGTGAAAATGGGGAAAGGAGGAAGCTAGGGTTGTTGTGGAAGGTAGGGGTGTGTGAGTTATGGAAGGAAATGGAAGATTTGAAGGTTTGGAGGGATGAGTTTTGAGGAAAATCAGAAATGGGGGTGGAGGTGCTTGAAAAGGAAGAAATGAGAGAGTGGGGTGCTCCAGCCCCTTAAATCCCAAACCATAGCCAAAATGACACGTGCTAGGGGGTGTAGCAGGTCAGGCTGACCAACCCTAGCCCTGGCCCCACCCCCGAAAAGTGACCGGACCGCGGTCCGCCACCTAAGCCGCGGCGCCGCCGCAGTGGGGCTCTGTTTGCCACATGTCCAGGGTGCCAAATGCACCCTGGTTTGATCTGAACCCCTGATGGATTCACGTGGGGGGCCCACGGACTCAGTTCAGCTCCAGAACGGTTAGTTCCGGTAAATTTCTGATCTAATCTGATTTTTCCTGATTTTTGAGGACTGATTTTGGGTGCATAGTGACCTGGACACGTCAATAGATGGTCTAGGAGTGATTTAGAGTGCGTATGTGCGGTCAGGATCGAGTACAGACTCGATCAACGCGTTCGTTTTTAATGAATTTCACCGATCGGCGAAATCGGGAGACCCCAAGACTGTTTCTATAATTTTGCGCACCCTCCTAAGTATAATGCGTCAACGACGTAGTGGGGACATAACTCAGTGTTCGGTTTAATCAAAATCATGCTCGATACCAACTTGTAACGCTCGAAAATCGGGGTCGAGTATGAACTCAACTCCCGAGTTCCAACGCATCACTTATGCAACATACACAATGATGGTTAAATGTTGTCCGAGTTAGAGAAATAAACATGAATGAGATTATACCAAAACAAAATCATACTCCAGTTCAATTGTATAAAGGCAAGCGGAAGATCGAAATTTTATATTCAAAGTATGTAAAGTAATAAAATTTTGTGAACTCGAGTATGAGTACTAACCGAGTACCAATATACATGTATTGTTTCTAAGTCAAAATCAAAATACAATCCTCAAAAGAGGCCCGAAAATCCCGCGATGCATGCCGGCCTAAGCATAGCGTCGAGTATCGCATAAAGGAGAACTCCTCCCGATCCTCTTCAAAGTCGGCCCGGCTCCCGAACAGGCGCCATCTACACTGCGACAGAGTCCGGTGGGTGTTGCAAACACCATCCCGTAACGTGGGAGTGAGTAGCTAACTCAAGTGGAACAATAAAGCATAGGTTAACATGTTATCAAATCAATCAAGCAAGAATGATAAAACAAGACAATTCAAACATTTCTAACTACTCTTGTTAAATGCAAAAATGATATGACATGATGTCGTATGCCCTTGCCAAACCACCCTCAAGCGACATCATCTTACGTTCGCGAATGCTTACTCCCTCGTGCGCCACATCTACAAGCACATGCGGTGCGATGATGCTCATGATTACCAAGTTTTTATTAATCCATTTCAACCAGCAGTATTGGGAAACTAAGGTACCTCCCTTGTATCATTCCCAAACATGATCCATTCTAGGGTCGTCAATCCTAGCTAATCTCACACGATATTATGGTTTGGGAAGCGTAGTAAAGGCATCGCAAAGGGCTCATCACCGTCGGCGCGGATGAGATCTCACCGTATGCGGCTCAATGTCGGCCGTCGGCTCAAGTACATATCTCACCGTACTTGGCTCAATCACTAGCCGTCACTCAAGTACATGTGTCTCACCGTACTCGGCTCAACTCATACTCTAGTTATCGTGAAAGACTCGTCGCCAATCACGTACACTTGGAGTATACTCGAAGATACTACGGAGGACTCGTCGCCGCGTCGCCAAGACGAGCAAAGGTCTCACCGTACTCGGCTCTCGCCGTAAGTATCGACAACTCGAATATAGTGTCCCATACCACCATAATCGGCTCACGAGTTTGGTTGCGCAATGGTCACTATGGGGAGGCACATGACCCCAGCGTAGGCCGACAGCTCGACCACGGTGTCCCATACCACCATGCCCGGCTCATGCGTCTTAGCGGATCGAGGTACCATGGTTAACGAGATCGCCACTGGTAAGTTTGGTACCCTAGGTTCAAGCAGTAGCGACCAAACATGGTGAACATACATATACACTCCGGTTTACTTGACGGGCCTGACTAGCTCGAGCGCACCACAAGTTGAGCGATATGGAGCGCAGTGCACTCCGTGTGGCCAACCACTATCGCCAACCGAAGTACGACTCGGGTTCGCTGAGACACGTCCGTTGTGGCGATATGAATCTCACCACAACCGCAAGTCTCGGTACTGATGCTTGGACTATAGGCATAGTCCCAAACTCAAAACAGCTTGTAAGGCATGAAGTTAAGCATGAAGTAAAGCATGTTAAAGCAAGTGCATGTTATAAAGCATGAAGTAAAGCATGAAGTAAGGCATGTTGTAAAGCATGTTGTAAAGCACTATACACATAGGGATACAATTACATCCACATCTCAAGTGAGTGGTTATAGCTAACCACCGCATGGAGGGGGGTCCTACATGTCTCTAAGGGAGTCGGGAATCCCATATCAGCACCTCTCTAAGGCACTAACACTCAAACATTTACACACACAAGCATCTACGCGAACACTTAGAATACACTATTCCAACATACACGACGTATGTTAGCAAATGCGTATTAGGGCTATTCTTTCGCCAAGAGGTTATTTTATCCGCGCATACCATATTCATGCGACAAATAATCATGACAATTACATTTCCAAAATTTATACATATGCGGTATTTCTAGAATACGCAATTTCAACATACATAGTGTTTACAAGTTTAACATAGATTGCGGCGATTCCTTTCGCTAAACCGGTATTTTATTCATGTATTGTATAATCATATATTAAATAAATATGTCAATCATTATTCCAAAAGAAATACGTATACGGTATTTCTAAAATACACAATTTCAACGTACGTCGCATTTACAAGTGAACATGTATTTTGGCGATTCCTTTCGCCAAACTAGTATTTTATTCATATATTATATAATCATACATTAAATAAACATGTCAAACATTTATCCAAAAAAATACGTATACGGTATTTCTACGTATACCTAGAGTATGTGAAATTCCATATTTTGCAACGTTAATCGAAACAGGAAACGGAAAGCACTTTGTACATGTGCAATTGCAAGCAGATCATGAATCTACCATTATCTGACATTGAAAGCGTTGAAAACCGTAACTTATACACTTAAAGTCCTCACCTTTGCCTTTTGAAACGCAACGAATCAGCAAGGGTAGTAAATCTTCCGTATACGGGAGTTTTCTAGCCTAAAGAGCGGAATCGGTTAGTCGTTACACAACCCACATCGATCCTACCTTAAATCAGACCTAGGGTTAGGGTTTCTTACCTTCAAATGGGATGGATACCGCCGGGAAACCACCTAGAACGGGGCGGTGTAGGCCGTGCGATGAATGGAAGCAGTAGGAGGAAGATCGCCCACAAACTCCAAGCTATTCTCTCACTTTTCTCTCTCTCTCTCTAGGGTTTTATCCCAAATTCGTATGGCTGTGAGAGGGGCTGTTCTAAGCTCCTTTTATAGATAAAAACATTTCCAAAATAGACTCAGGTTCAAGGGTTACTTCTAATATAGGATATTCATCACTTTTCCAGCTCAAAAGGGAGGTTATAGTGGCCCTCCTTGAACCAAACGTCAGACTTAAGCTCACCATTTATGGATCTACGTGGGATTACGTTTTTGACTCGATCGGATTCCCAGATCGCACGTGGCAGACCACTTTCAGTTCGACGGTCA
Source organism: Magnolia changhungtana (assembly GCA_030180095.1). Taxonomy (NCBI): domain Eukaryota; kingdom Viridiplantae; phylum Streptophyta; class Magnoliopsida; order Magnoliales; family Magnoliaceae; genus Magnolia; species Magnolia changhungtana. The sequence continues at coordinate 2,255,546 of JASAUF010000150.1, forward strand.
GTGGGCCACGATCAGAAATTCCAAGTACATGTAAATGTTCCTGAAATTTTTCTTAATCCGAGGGTGTAATTTGGTCTGATTCGACGATCGGGTTGCTTATACTGACGCGTCAACGAATGATGCGATCACTATTCCGGATATTTATTTTGGAATGGGAATAGTGTTTTTCACACACCCTCGCTCCGGATCGAAGCGAATGGCCATGGAACATCGGATGGAGTCGATTTTTGAGATGATTGTTAAGCCCAGTGGGGCGGTCCTAGTTCCTTAGCTTCGGATTAATCGGACTCCCAATGTGCGATCTAGACCTAATACGAAGTTTCGTTTCATTCCCGAGAGCAGACGGGAAATGAGTTTGGTTCTAAACTTTAGGATAACCTAGCGTCAATGATTCTGCAACTTTTGGGTCTTGCAGATCGTATTTAAAGCGATCCTAACGGATTTCATCGCTAATTGAGTTTAGTACTTAGTTAACTTTGTTAAATTTCTACAGAATTTAATCCTACGTGATTTCTGGTCGAGGTGGTACTCGACCCAATGTACGGAAATTTACGGGTCGTTACACACTATGAAGGGCTCATCGCCCGTCAGCACGAATACAGGTCTCACCGTACTCAACTCTCGACGTAGGTGTCGACAGCTTGAATACAGTGTCCCATACCACCGTATTCGGCTCATGAGTCTGGTTGATCAATGGTCACTACGGGGAGGCACGTGGCCCCAGCGTAGGCTGACAGCTCGACCACGGTGTCACATACCACCATGTCCGGCTCATGAGTCTTAGCGGATCGAGGTACCATGGTTAAAGGGATTTCACTGGTAAGTTTAGTACCCTAGGTTCAAGCAGAGGCGTCTAAACATGGTGAACATACATAAGACAGATCGGGTTGCTTGACGAGCTCGACTAGCTCGAGTGCATAACCAGTTGAACGATATGAAGCACATAAGCACTTCGTGTGGCCAACCACTATCGCCAACCGAAGTACGACTTGGGTTCGTCGAACGCATCTCACGTGGCAAATGAATCTCAGCCACAAATTCAATTCCGTTACCGATTACCTGGACTATACAACAGCCCCAATCACATTCAATTACAGATAGTTAAAGCAGTAATGGATCAAGATTCAAATCATACAATCAAAGTCGATCGATAGTATCCGCTAGAGTCGCTGTGGTACATTTGCAGACGCACTCGTTGCTCCACTCCCCCATCACCCTTTACGGATTTATGGAATACAACTTAAACATGTAAAGTAGTTAGAACAAAATTAAATAAATAAGTAATTCAAACATATTAGCAAGCATGTTATAAACACAATGCAAACAGGAAATTCAAACACATACATTTCATAAACCAGTAAGTGGTTAAACTAAACAACTTACATGAAGGAAATCTTGCACATCACTAAGGTAGTTGAGATTCCTATCTCAACACCACTATTAAATTTAGTTCGTCACACAATTTCTCACACGAGCATTTTGTCAAACACTTAAATTACACCCCTCTAACATACATGATGTATGTTGATTTCAACATAGAGTAGGACAAATCCTTATAGTAAAGAGTTGTCGCATACACATCAATCATGTTCTTACATTCAATACATTTGGCAGGCATAAATCATAAATCCATATTTATTTAGTCATTTCAACAAACACTTTAAACTACATACATTAACATACATGACGTATGTTGATCACATAGGTATAAGGCCAAATCCTTTCACTAGGGAGTTGCCCTAATTATAACACGCGTGCACCCACGGCGGATAGTCATGGCAAGTAGGAATCCAAGTTCCATGTTCATTCAGTCATTTCCACAAACACTTGGGCTACACATTTTATCATATATAGTGTATATTGGCCATGGCGTGATTTAGGGCAAATCCTTTCGTCAAAGGGGGATCGCCAATACAACAATCATATATCCATGACAATTAGTCATGGCGAGCACGAATGAGAATTCTATACTCATTCAGTCATTTTCACAAACACTCAGAATACACTCTTTTTACATACATAGTGTATATTAGCAAAAACATGTATTAGGGGGAGTCCTTTCGCCAAACAAGTATTTTATCCATATATATTATATCAATACAGTAAATAATCATGGCAAACACATTTTCAAAATTTATATGTATACAGTACTTTATACAAATACCTAGAATATGTAAAATTCCATATTCTTCATCTTTAATCGAAACGAAAAACAGACAGCACTTTGTACATGTGCAATTGCATGCAGATCATGAATCTACCATTATCTGACATTGAAAGCGTTGAAAACCGTAACCTATACACCTAAAGTCCTCACCTTTTGTCATAAAATCGTAACGAATCTGATAGTTTTGCTAAGCTTTCATCTACGGCAGTTTGGCAACCTATAGAACGAAATAGGTTAGCTATTTCATAACCTACAACTATCAAAACTCCAAAACAGATTAGGGTTAGGGTTTCTTACCTAGAAACGAAGTCGGAATCGCCAGAAAAGTTATTAGATCGGAGTGGTTGAACACGTATAGCAGTAGGGAAGAGTGGCAGGGAGATTCTTCCACTGCTCCCACACATTCTCTCTCTTTTCTCTCTTCTCTCTCTAGGGTTTCTCTCAAATTCATATGGCTGTGAGAGAGAGGGTTCTAAGGTCCTTATATAGCCTAAAAAATTTCAAAATAGACTCCAGGTCAAGGTATACTTAGGTTATAACCAAAGTGAGCCAGTTTCAGCTCAACGGAGGACTTCTAGCAGCCCCCCTTGAGCCAAAAGTCAGACTTAAGCTCACAGACATTGGATCTACGTGGAGTTAAGTTTTCATTTCGGTCGGATTCCGAGATCACGCGTGGCAGACCAGTTTCAGTTCGACGGTCAGTGGATCCCGATCGGAGATTCTGAGTACATGGATATGTTTATGAAATTTTTCCTGATCCGAGGGTGTAATTTGGCCTAATTCTGACGGTCAGGTTGCTTAATACTGACCCGCAAGCGACAAGTCTCAGATTACTATTTGAGACATTTATTTATAAAGAAATCTAAGTGTTCTTACATTCCTCACTCCGGACTCAAGCGAACAGCCGTGGGACACTGTCTGGATTTGATTTCCGAGATGGTTGTCAAGCCCAGCGAGGCGGTCCTAAGTCCTTAACTTCGTATTATTCAGACTCCCGATGTGTGGTCCAAACCTGATACAGAGTTTCAATGTGTTCACATGAACAGTCGGGTAATGAGTTTGATCCTAGATTTTAGGGTAATCTAGCGTCAATGATTCTACAAGTTTTGGGTCTTGCAGATCATATTTAAAGTGGATCAAGTGGATTTCGTAGCTAATCTAGTTTAGCACTTAGTTAACTTTGTCAAATTTCTAAAGGATTTAGTCCTGTAAGATTTCTGTCTGAGGTGGTACTTGGGCCTTTGTAGTTGGTACATATAGTGATTCAAGTTATCAATACTTACTAAAGCACGCCTTAATTACAACAGAAGGAAATCCTAGGGCGGGAGAGGCGGATGTTCTAAATAACCTATTCATTTTATGAAATTCCATAAGGGTATTGGTTAAAAGCCCATTTTATTTCTGTATTTACTAATTATAGCAATTTATAGTTTAAGTATTGTTCTTCATCACCTAAACCTTAAGATTAGTGTCTAATGTAAAAGTACTTAGGTACTTTGTGAAGGATAAGGTAGGTGAAAGTGAGAGTTGCAAAGGAAATGGGTTAAGAAGCGATTTTAGACTGTGGGATTCAGTTCTGACAAGTTAATAAGGTGTTAGGAGTGACCCATTGCCTAAGGACGTCTAATTCAAGGTTGGCAAAAATATGGGATGTTACATGAGTGCACGGTATGCGCAGGATTGATGCATGACTGGATTGTATGACTCATGCATCTTGCATTGTGTGTTGTGATTACTATACGCCCTAGCGACATCAAGGTCGTAGCCTCTACAGGCATATCGTGGATGGCCAGAGGGGACACCGAAAATATTTAGTTCTAGCATACGGGCGCCATAAATGTCCCTGGGTGAAAATCTCTAAACCTCCGTGGCCAAGAGATGCCCCAACGTCTACACCGAGTGGATACATGAGCGCCCGAGTGTCGAATACCAGGAGGTCGCGTCTCCCACTGTATCATGGTCGGTTGGGAGGGGGTGTGGCCTTACCCGCTCGAGGGTAGGGGGCATTGCTAGGCTGAGTTTGACCAGCTCGTAAATGGGTCCGCTATCAATGTGTCGGGTAAATATTGGCTGACTACGGGTCAGGCGGATAGTGAGGTCTCTTCCACTTGCATGGTTGCGGGTCCAGTGGGCGGCGATTGCATGTAGCGTGTACTAGACCCCAGTGATGATCCCAAAGATGAACTGTATTGATATGTGGACTTATTGAGCAGGAGTTGCATACTCATTCATTCATTCATTCACTATCCACTCGGGCTGGTGGTGCGCAACTATTTGTTACGTGTACCTTCGCATGGCCAGGATTTCGGTTAAGTGTGCAACTAACCTGAGATTAGGAGTTTACCACATTGAGTCTGACTATCCAAATTTAGGTATGGGACTGGTTTGGATAGAAGTCCCTTGTGATGGACCTCTTAGCCTGTGATACTACGACTATCATCCCGACTTCACACTCCAGCATGGTCATTCCATTCACACCGCATATTGCATTACATTCGCGGCACATGGCATTTATATAGTTTAGATATGGCATCTGGTATTTGACTCTTTATGACTCCTCATTTATATAGTTAATTTGTATCACGTATTCTGATGTTGTTCCTCATTTGTATAGTTGATTTGTATCACATATTCTGGTATTGTATGACTTATGATCTTGTCAGTATTTCTGCTTATTGTGATATTGTTCAATTTATGGATTACCAGTATTTTCGGTATTGTAGGCTTATGGTATTGTATTGAATACTTAGCACTTACCTTGTGCACACACTTACACCACCCTCAAAGCTTTTTATAAGCTTATGCACGATAGATGTGTGCAGGTGATGTTAGGTTGCAGAAGTGTTGAAATTAGAGCGTACAGCAGTCTTCTGGAGCTTAATTTTTGATTTATGTATTTTCCCTTTAGCATTGTACTCAAATGATTATATTAGTGGATATGTGATGATGATGTTGCCTTTGTGAATTGGGTAATCTTGTGGTGATGCTTATTACGAGTTAAACATACAAAAAAACCTCCTTGTAGCATCCCGGGATCGGAATCTAGCGTATGGACCGTAGGAGTCGAGAATGGGGGTACTACAGAGGCTGTCGACACCGAATTCGGTGATCGGGATTCCTGTCAATCCGATCTCTGGGTTTGGGGCGTGAAAAGTCCCACCGTCCCTGATGGACAGTGTGGATAAAACACATACATCAGGGTGGTGCCACGTTAGTGTGGCCCACCCGTTTTAGGATCAATCTGATATTTATGTTTTCCCATCATCCAGACTATCCATCTAGATGGTTAGTCCAGTAAAGTGGGCAACAAGGCCGTCCCACCTACTGGACGGTTCGAATTGCCCCTAGGTGGGCCAGCGAAATAGGAAAATAAGGGAGATAGAGAGAGAAAGAGAGAGTCGAACATGAGAGGGGAGGGACCCCACCACTATAGGCCCTCCCTATACATTGCATACATCAAGATGGGTCCTGTCACACCCCAAACTCAGAAAACGGGCTCATAAAATTCCCGATCACCGAATCCGGTGACAACAGCCTCCGTAGTATCCCATTCTCAGCTCCCAGCGCTCATACGCCAGATTTCGATCCTGGGATCTTACAAGGAGGATTTTCAGTATGATTTTTTTTTGTAATGGAGCATAACCACAAGCATAACCAAGTCACAAAACAACATTACCACATATCCACTATATCAAAAACTTTTAAGCACAATGCGGAAAGGGAAATACAAGGTGATCAAGAACTCTAAAATAGTCAGATGCGCATTCCTGCCTCAATGCTGCTGCTGTCTAACGCTACCTACATGCAACGGTCGTGCATAAGCTTATAAAAGCTTAGAGGGTGATGTACGTGTGTGTGCAAGGCGAGTGCCAAGTATACAGAGAAATGCGAAAATATGTGGTAAGTCCATGAATACAACCAGCCGTACCAAGGCTATGTGATGCAAGGCATGAATGCTATCAGCCATATCAAGGTCATGCGATGCGAGGCCTATGTAGCCAAATGTCATATGCGAGATGCAATACAAGCATGTCAGTACTCATCAAGTACACACATCAGTACAGTTCCTCTCTAGATATCACCGGGGTCTAATACACCTCACACTGATTGCCTCCTCCCTAGCTGCACAGTCAAGCAAGTGGAAGAGACCACACTATCCGCCTGACCAGTAGTCTGTCAATACCTACCCGGCTCATCGATAGCGGATTCATTTGTAAGCTGGTCAAACTCAGCCTAGCTTATAGCCCCCTCACTCTAGCAGATAAGGCCACACCCCCTTCCAACTGACCACGACACAGTGGGAGACGCGGCCTACTGGTATCGGCACTCGGGCGCTCATGTATCCACTCAGTCTAGACATTGGAGCATCTCCTAGTACCAAAAAGGTTCTAGAATTTTCACCCAAAGACATCGTAAGTGCCCACATTACCAGAGCCAATATTTTCGGTATCCAATATGACCATCCACGATGTACCTGTGAGGGCCACGGCCCTAATATGCTAGGGTGTGCAGTGATCAAGTCACACATATGCTAGATGCATTAGTCACACCATACAATCATGCAGCAATCCTGCGCGTACCACTTAATCATGTGGGGCACTCTGTCTCATAAGGACTCCCGTAAATGTTTCAGCCCAACGGCTTATGTTATGGTCAAACATTCCTCATATCAAGCATACATATGATGCGTATGGGCATGAATCATGGAATTATACTAAACATATTATAAAGCGATGAACTATCGACAAGTATGGGCCTATCAATGGGCCCTAAGGAGAGTTACAATGCGGACATTTAACCAACATTGCTCCCAAGGCATTGCCCCCATAAAATATCATTACACAAATCGTAGGGAATCACACATTGCGATGGACCTATATACATCTCATTGGGCCTCGACCCATAGGCCTTAAATACATCAAATGGGCCACCTCATATGGGCCTTATATAAATCAAGTGGGCCGCATCAATGGGCCTTACGTATATTGCAATGGGCCATATCCCATGGGCCTTTGAAAACATCACAATGGGCCTCATAACATGGGCCTCATATATATCAAAATGGGCCTCGACAACGGGCCACAAAAACATCAAACGGGTCTAATTACATGGGCCTTATGTATATCAGATGGGCCACACCAATTGGGCCCCATATGTACATCAAATGGGCCACAGCTAAATAAGAGTGGTGCAAATGATTTCCACCATTAAAATTCCTAAGGCCCCCCATAAAATATATTTCCCATCCAACCTGTTCATAAACTAACATAGTGATAGATGAAGTGGAAGCAAATATCAGCTTAGTAGGAAACTACAATGGCTCCTTAGAAATTTTAAATGGTAGATGTCATTGCCCACTACTTAAAATGGTTGGGTCCACTTGAACTATGGATCTGAGTCATTCTTTAGCCCTTGCCATAAAATGAGCTTTCAATGTGGCTGGACAGATTGGATGCAACACATGCATCATGGTGGGGGGTCTACATAAAGGCCCACCATCATGTATATTATATATAATATAATATATAATCTATATATAGTATATATATATATACAATATTATATATAATATAATATTATATATATATATACACACACACACACACCGTCCCACATGTGGGGGTGGGTCCCATCGTTCAGTGTGGACGGTGTGGATAGAACACATAAATCATGGAGGGGTTCCACCATCCAGCGTCAGTGAACGGTGTGAATGAAACCCATACATCACCGTGGGTCCCACATGGGGCCCACCATAATGTCTATTTATAATCCAACTGGTTGATAAGGTCACACGTGTCTGGATGAAAAGAAAAAATAAATTTTGTATTGGCCCAAAACTTCTGTGAACTCAAAAACAAGTTTCAATGGTAGGCTTTGAATCACCACTATTTCCTATGATGTGGGCCACTTGAGTTTTAGATCGGACTGGTTTTTTGGAGGGGGCCCACTTCAAGCAGGGGCCCACCTAATGAACGGTTTGAATGACATACACACAACATGGTGGGGCCCTGTAACGTCCCGGATTTTTTGCCAACCTGGGATTAGATGTCCCTAGGCAATGGGTCGATCCTAATACCTCATTAACTTGTCAGAACTGAATCCCAAAGTCTAAAGCCGCCTTTGAACTCATTTCCTTCACAAACCTCACCCTTCATCACCTTGATCTTCCAATTTTTCTAAGAACTTTCACCCTAGACACTATCTTAAACTAGCTAAGTAGTATAACTTGGATCACTTTATATACAAACTCCAAAGGCACGAGTACCACCTCGACGGAATTCACTTAGGACTAAATCCTTTAGAAATGAGACAAAGTAACTAAGTGCGAAACCGATTAGCTACGAAATCGTTAGAATCGCTTTAAATATGATCTGCAAGACCCAAAACTTGTAGAATCATTGACGCTAGGTTACCCTAAAGTTTAGAACCAAACTCATTTCCATTTGCTCTCGGGAATGAAAGCGAAACTTCATATTAGGTCTAGATCGCACATCGAAGTCCGATTAACATTTGGGTTAAGGAACTAGGATTGCCACTCTTGGGCACGACTATCATTTCAAAAATCGAGTCCAGTAGATGTCCCACGGCCATTCGTTTGGATCCGGAGCGAGGAGTGTGAAAAACACTATTCCCATTCCAAAATAAATATCGGAATAGTGATCGGCACCATTCGTTTACGCGTCGGTCGATTAAGCAACCGACCGTCGAGAATCGGACCAAATTACACCCTCGGATCGGGAAAAATTTCAGAACATTTACATGTACTTGGAATTTCGGATCGTGGCCCTTGGCGACCGTTGAAGCGAAAGTGGTGCGCCACGTGCGATCGGGAATCCGGACCGAGTCGAAACGTAATCCCACATAGATCCATGTGTGGTGAGCTTAAGTCCGACGTTTGGCTCAAAGGGGGCCACCGAAACATTCTTTTAATTTGGAAAAGTGACGAAATACCTATATTAGCGGTAACCCTTGAACACGAGTCTATTTTGGGAAGGTTTTAGGCTATAAAAGGACCTTAAACCCTCTCCCATTCCAGCCATACGAATTTGGATTTGAGAGAGGGAAAAGAGAGAGAAAGTGAAGGAGATGTGGGAGGAATTCCCTGCTGCTGTTCCCTGCTGCTATTCGGGCTCCACTGCCTGATTCTCATCGCTTTCCCGGCGATTCCGGCGTCATTTCTAGGTAATAAACCCTAACCCTAACCTGTTTGGGGGATTAGCAGATTGTAGGTTAGGAAATAGCTAACCTATTTCGTTCTCTAGGTTGCCAAACTCTCGTATATTGAAGCTTAGCGAACCTATCGACTCCGTTACGATTCTACGACACAAGGTGAGGACTTTAGGTGTATAGGTTGCGGTTTTCAATGCTTTCAATGTCAGATAATGGTAGATTCATGATCTGCATGCAATTGCACATGTACAAAGTACTTTCCGTTTTCTGTTTCGATTAGAATTGTAGAATTTGGAATTTCACATACTCTAGGTATTCGTATAAAATACCGTATACGTATTTTCTATGGAAATGTGTTTGACATGTTTAATTGTCGTATGGATATATGATGTATGGATAAAATACTCATTTGACGAAAGGGTTCGCCTAAATACATGTTTACTAATATACACCATGTATGTAGAAATACGGTATTGTAAGAAGTACCGTATACGTGTATATTTTAGCGATGTGTTTGTCATGATTAATTGTTGTATAAATATATTATGTGCGTATAAATTAATTGCTTGGCGAAAAGAATCGCCGTATTACAAGTTCCCTTGTAAACACTATGTATGTTGAAATTGGGTATCCTAGAAAATACCCTATACGTATAAAATTTCTTTGATGTAATTGTCATGATTATTTGTTGTAGTAATATATTATACATGGATAAAATACTCACTTGGCTAAAGGATAGCCCTAATACATGTTTTGCTAACATACACCATGTATGTTGTACTAGTGTACTTAAGTGTTTGTGAAAATGCTTGTGTGAGCAAGTGTTTGATTGTTGATGCCTTAGGAGGGTGTTGAGATTGGATTCTCAACTACCCTAGCGACGTGTATACCTCCATGAGGTTGATCACTTAAACCACTTACTTACAATACATGTGTTTGTATTCCTATTAATGTAGTGTTTTACAACATGCTTTATATCATGCTTTATAATATGCTTATATCATGCCTACTAGTATGTTTGAATTACTTTATTTATCATGCTTGGATTACTTTGTTTATCATGCTTTACTCCACATGCTATGGATGACAATTGATTGTGCTTGGGGCTATGATTATAGTCCAGACAATCGGTACTAGATTGGAGATCGTGGTTGAGTTTCATGTCACCACGTGAGATGTGTTCGACGAACTCGAGTCGTACTTCGGTTGGCGATAGTGGTTGGCCACGCGAAGTGCTTATGCACTTCATGTCGTTTAACTTGTTGTGCGCTCGGGCTAGCTGAGCTCGTCAGGCAACCCGATCTGTCTTATGTATGTTCACCATGTTTGGTCACTAATGCTTGAACCTAGGGTACCAAACTTACCAGTGGAATCCCTTTTAACCATGGTACCTCGATCCGCTAAGACTCATGAGCCGGGCATGGTGGTATGGGACACCGTGGTCGAGCTGTCGGCCTACGCTGGGGCTACGTGCCTCCCCGTAGTGACCAGTGAGCAACCAAACTCGTGAGCCGATTATGGTGGTATGGGACACTATATTCGTGCTGTCGGCCTACATTGATAAGGTGATGGGGGAGCGGTGCAACCTTTGTGCGTAACTTGACCACAGCGGCACTTTTAAAGTGACCGCGAGCATATTCTGAAGTCGCAGTGTGCCTTAGGGTTCACCGCGATATATAGAGTATGAACTAGGCCTGTTTCTGTATAGTGATGAATCGTTTAAGGGGTGATGGGGGAGTGGTGCAACCTTTGTGCGTATGGTTTGACCACAGCGGAGCTCTGCAGTGACCTAGAAAATACACCATCGTCGATATTAACTAGGGTGACGACCCTAGAATGGATCATGTTTGGGAATGATACAAGGGAGGTACCTTAGTTTCTCAATCTATTTGTTTGAAATGGACTAATTAAAAACTCGGTAATCATGCTCATCATGCATCGCATGTGCTGGAAGATGTGGAGCTTGTGGGATGTAAGCATGCCGCGAACGTGAGATGGTGTCGCATGAGGGAGTATGTCGGTGAGGGCATCCATCATACCCGCATTCATACTTGCATTAATCGAGTAACTAGAGTGCTTGATTTCTTGCTTTATCATTCTTGCTTGATTTGCATGATAACATGTTAACCTATGCCTTATTGTTCCACCGAGTTAGCTACTCACTCCCACGTTACGGATGACGGTGTTGTACACACCAAAAGCATTTGTTGAATTTCGGATGATGGCGATGCTTATGAAGCGAAATGGGACTACTTCTATGATGATGAGGAGGAGTTCTCCTATCATGTAACCCTCTGACGGGTCTCTAAAGACACTGATGCTTGTATTGTCGGATTTGTGGTGCTGGGGATAGAAGACATTAAACTTACACATTTGGTATATTTTAGAAGGCGCACTTGTATTTATTTAACTGGTAATGTTATCACACTCTAGAGACTCATCATAGTTTATATATTTTATCTATCTATCATAGTCTTCCGCTTGCAAAATTAAGCTTGTCTACGGAGTATGATATCTTTGTTTTGGCTTAATCTCACTCATGTTCAATGCACGAATACAGTCAACATTCAATCATCATTCATTTTGTTGCATAAGTGATGTTCTGGAACTCGGGTGTTGAGTTTATGCTCGACCCCCGATTTTCAGGGTGTTACAAGATGGTATCAGAGCATGATTTGGATTAAACCGGACCTGGGTTATGGTCACACAACGCGTACTGACGCACTCTGACTTAATAGAGAGCGACGAAACGTAGAAACTGACTTAGGATTTTTCAAATTCGCCGAACGGCGAAACCGATTGAAATCGACCGCTGAGATTGGGCCGTACACACCCATGATCACGCGGAACAATCCTGAATCACTTCTAGGCCGTCATTCGATGGGTTTGAGTCGTTCCTTAGAGACGAATGTTCTTAGGTTATGGGTCAATCACAACATCAAAGCCTAAAACCCATTTTTACCCAATTTCTTCAAAATCTCTCCTTGCACCACTTTATTCTTTAATTTTTTTTTTCATCCTTTCATACCAGATATAAATTCTAATGTATAAATGATGAAGAATAATACTTAAACAAAAATTTACTATAAATAGTAAGTATATGTATATATTGTACCTTTGACAATTTAAACTTTGGAATCTAACCAATTAAATAGGTTATTTGTATATATTAGCTCGTTCTACCCCAAAATCATATATTATATGTCAGATAACTCATTCCAGATTGTAAGATACGTCCAATTTGACCCGAAACGACTCGAAACGGAGTCGTGGGCCACACGCGTCAATCCGGGGGGACCCGGGACTGACCCGGGGTACCATTGGACCCTTGGGAGGGTGGAGAACACCACCGAACTGCGGCGACGCAGTGCCGGACAAGGTGGACCGCGGTGGAACCGCGGTCCAGCGGGCCCGGGCGGGCCGCAGTTTAATGGCTGGCCCGTTTTCGGCCACAATTTTTCTGTAATTTTGGTTCAACTTCAAAAAGTCATATCTCACTCGTTATAACTCCGATTAAGGTGATTCAAAAGCCAAATTTAAGATTGATAAGTCTAGTTTTATATAAAAATAAGTGAAAAATATAATAAAATATTTAATATAGTTAAATATGGATCATTGTGTCAACTATCCGAAAGTTATTAGTTTGGACAGCTGCTGCGTCTAGAATTTTTAGAATTTTTCTACAAGACAAAATCTAATGAAATTTGGTGGAGATGAAGTATACTTGATAATGAACTACTAAAAAAATAATTAAAATAATAGACCAACTAGAAATGCCAGAAAAGGCGTAGAACTTCCCTAAGCCCGTATAGTGCCTACCAAATTTTCTGGGGGACCCCTTTTTCACGTCATTTTTGCCCCCTCTCTCTCAAACGCCCCTCCAAGCCCACCTTTCTCTTTCGACTTGCTGTTTTACCTCTCAACCCTTTCCTCTAATCACTCATTTCATCATTTCTTGCCCAACTCATCCTCTTCCAACGTTTACAACATAACCTACTCCCTACCCTCTCCATTCTCTTTCTTTTGATCACTTACATGCCCCATTTGGAACTCAAATTCGGGTAAGCTCTCAACCCATCCCATCTATTCATTTTCCTTCTTCAAACCCTATCTATTAGGCCTCTACGGCGTCTGTCGAGACTCAAGTCCATGGAGAACCAAAAACTTTAGCCCCCCATTTCCCTTATCCTCATTTTCCATGGCTCTATCCGAGCTCATCCATATGTTGTCTTGTAGTTTGCATGGGCTACTATCTTAGGGTGGTTATGTTTTCCTGTTGATAGGTGTAGTAGATGGTAGAATATTTTAGGTATTTGAGAACGTTTAGGGTCCATTCGGCCAAATTACATTAGGTAAGTTTACGGTGGATAGAATTGTAAAAGTAATAATAAATGTATATGTAGGGTATGGCCCCTAGATTGGGTGTATCCTATGTCTTCCGACACCATGTTTAGAATGTACGCAATTAAGGGTAAATTCCGAGAATTCCTTTCCAATAACACTTAGAAATTCCCCATCGTGAGATATGGAAAATCTCATCTCACGTTTTTCCAATACCAGGCTCATTTTCCAAGGCCTATAAAATTAATCCCCTCCCACCCTCCTACCAACCATGTCACACCCAATCCCAAGGTAGGATTAGTAATGCGGTCCCATTTAATACAATTTAAGGCCACTGGCCAAATTGTGTTGAAGTGATAAAGTCCCTTGATATACATTAACCCACCACACTCTGATAGCTTAAGCTTTTGGAGTAAATGGTTGCTTGATAGATAGGCCCATAGAGTTTGGACCTAGAGCAGTGCTTCGACAGACCTGACAGTATAGGAAATCCAACCAATTGAGAACGTAAACTCTAGAACCCCCTTAGTTAGTTTGAGCATAGGTGAAGTGCCCAAGCGTAGCTACATTCATGTTCGGGCAACTCAATTCCAAATGAACAACAATTTTCTTTATTAGAAATGATATAAAATCATCTGGAGTATAAGCATAGACTTTAGATTACAACTGGTGGGTTACCGCTACTCATCAGTTGAGCCTAGGCTCTTGATTAGGCTAAGAAATGTAAACGACAAAAAAATGCTAAGATAATTGAGTGATATACTGAGTGAGTCGGTTTGATTAGGTAGGAGCGAGACCCCGTTCCTTTGTTGAAATCCTCTTGATACTCATAGGCTCCTTTAATAACTCATAGGAAGGTTGTATGACGTAAAAACTATTCACGCTTATATAAAACTTATATATCCATTGGATTTAATGTTAGATCAAATCAATAAACCCTCAGAATTGCCTTCTCAAGGACTTAGTACAATCGGGAACACGGGGCAGAGAAACTACACATTAGCGAGGTATTCGCGGTTTGGATCGAATTCTCAATCCTGGTAGTGACCAATGAACCCTATGCTCTGATCAAGCAGAAGGTCGGGATCAGCTAGGATTAAGGACTGATACGACGATTTTCTGTCATCACGAGGCAGAAGGTCTATGTATCCGACTCAGACCCACTACACAATTTTCTTTCCGTGTTGGCCCAACCATTTATAACTAAAAGTTTATAATTTTGTCCTTGAAAAGTGTTAGGAGTATATAGCTAGTAGAGACTATGTCTTTTAGGCCTAAGGAATTGCCCAAATGGGCAACAGACAGTTAGGAATTAGGTCCCAAATCGCATGCCATGCCGGCATACGTATTGTGCTTATGAATGTAAAAAGATAGCACATTTATTAAGCTAGACATGATTAAATAGGAGAAGTTTGGACCGCGACAAAATTCCTTGGTAGAATTAGGCATCTCGCCACAAACTCACACCTGACCCCGAATCAACCACAATACCCTTCATCTCTAGCTCCTTTCTATGACCATAGGTATCAATGCCATAATACACAACATTGATGAAAAGAAGACCAATGTAGTGGGAGATCGCATCCCATTTCATGTCAAGGATAGATCCTAAACTACACCTTGTTCCGATATACGGAGCAGGACATAAATCTTGAGCCTTGAGGGTGAAAATAAAGTTTTAAGGGGGGTAGAACATTATGAGCCCAATCTAGTTAGGTTACCTATTGCATCTCTTGATCTGGGTGGCACAGCGAAAGCGTGGTGGACCCTACTCCACTGGCCCAGGATCGAAACGGTGCTCGTTAACATACGCACATTATAGAAGCCCTAACAAGTTCTACTATGAAAATGTTTTAGGATGATTTAGTAAGATTTGATTCACCCCCCCCCTGGGACATAGATAATATCAAGGACTCTCTTAGACTAAGACCTAAAGGGCAACCTTAGAATAAACAATTTGAACCTTTCAATGATGGACATTCCCTATGTTTCTAGAGTGATCGGACTACGGAGTTACTGAAATATACAACTGCGAAGCATTCGCGGCTTGACCCAATTCTCAATCCTGGGCGACTACCAATGGACTCACTGCTTGACCGAGCAGAAGATCAGGATTCACCAGGATCCGGAAGGGATACGATGAGCCTCCTACCCTGGTCAGGTAGATGATCGATGTATCAGGATTAAGCCAACTATTATCGTCTCTCCGTGTTGGTCAAACATTGAAAACAGCTATCTTACTCTAAATTGGTGGGAATTATCGTCAAGACTCCAAATAGGTACAGAAATAAATTGTAGCAAACTATCAGGGTACGAGAAATGAATAAAGAAACATGTTTTAAGAGGGGTAGACTAAAAGGAACCAGACTAATATATGCCCTACCACGCGTAGGAACTCGAAATCAATAAGTCTTAGGCAAATGAAATAATAGAAATCTTTCCTTATTACCCTTAGGCAATTTCGGGGACGAAATTTTGTTTTAAGGGGGTAGATTGTAACGCCCCGGATTTTTTGCCAACCTGGGATTAGATGTCCCTAGGCAATGGGTCGATCCTAATACCTCATTAACTTGTCAGAACTGAATCCCAAAGTCTAAAGCCGCCTTTGAACTCATTTCCTTCACAAACCTCACCCTTCATCACCTTGATCTTCCAATTTTTCTAAGAACTTTCACCCTAGACACTATCTTAAACTAGCTAAGTAGTATAACTTGGATCACTTTATATACAAACTCCAAAGGCCTGAGTACCACCTCGACCAGAATTCACTTAGGACTAAATCCTTTAGAAATGAGACAAAGTAACTAAGTGCGAAACCAGATTAGCTACGAAATCCGTTAGAATCGCTTTAAATATGATCTGCAAGACCCAAAACTTGTAGAATCATTGACGCTAGGTTACCCTAAAGTTTAGAACCAAACTCATTTCCCGGCTGCTCTCGGGAATGAAACGAAACTTCATATTAGGTCTAGATCGCACATCAGAAGTCCGATTAACACGAAGTTAAGGAACTAGGACTGCCTCACTGGGCCTGACTATCATTTCAAAAATCAGGTCCAGCCGATGTCCCACGGCCATTCGTTTGGATCCGGAGCGAGGGAGTGTGAAAAACACTATTCCCATTCCAAAATAAATATCAGGAATAGTGATCTGGCACCATTCGTTTACGCGTCAGTATTAAGCAACCTGACCGTCAGAATCAGACCAAATTACACCCTCGGATCAGGAAAAATTTCAGGAACATTTACATGTACTTGGAATTTCGGATCGTGGCCCACTGACCGTTGAACTGAAAGTGGTCTGCCACGTGCGATCTGGGAATCCGACCGAGTCGAAAACGTAATCCCACATAGATCCATGTGTGGTGAGCTTAAGTCTGACGTTTGGCTCAAAGGGGGCCACCAGAAACATTCTTTTAAGCTGGAAAAGTGACGAAATACCTATATTAGCAGTAACCCTTGAACCTGAGTCTATTTTGGGAAGGTTTTAGGCTATAAAAGGACCTTAAACCCTCTCCCATTCCAGCCATACGAATTTGGATTTGAGAGAGGGAAAAGAGAGAGAAAGTGAGGGAGATGTGGGAGGAATTCCCTGCTGCTGTTCCCTGCTGCTATTCGGGCTCCACCGCCTGATTCTCATCGCTTTCCCGGCGATTCCGGCGTCATTTCTAGGTAATAAACCCTAACCCTAACCTGTTTGGGGGATTAGACAGTTGTAGGTTAGGAAATAGCTAACCTATTTCGTTCTCAGGTTGCCAAACTCCCGTATACGGAAGCTTAGCGAACCTATCGACTCGATTACGATTCTACGACACAAGGTGAGGACTTTAGGTGTATAGGTTGCGGTTTCAACGCTTTCAATGTCAGATAATGGTAGATTCATGATCTGCATGCAATTGCACATGTACAAAGTGCTTTCCATTTTCTGTTTCGATTAGAATTGTAGAATTTGGAATTTCACATACTCTAGGTATTCGTATAAAATACCGTATACGTATTTTCTATGGAAATGTGTTTGACATGTTTAATTGTCGTATGGATATATGATGTATGGATAAAATACTCATTTGACGAAAGGGTTCGCCTAAATACATGTTTACTAATATACACCATGTATGTAGAAATACGGTATTGTAAGAAGTACCGTATACGTGTATATTTTAGCGGTGTGTTTGTCATGATTAATTGTTGTATAAATATATTATGTGCATATAAATTAATTTCTTGGCGAAAAGAATCGCCGTATTACAAGTTCCCTTGTAAACACTATGTATGTTGAAATTGGGTATCCTAGAAAATACCCTATACGTATAAAATTTGCTGATGTAATTGTCATGATTATTTGTTGTAGTAATATATTATACATGGATAAAATACTCACTTGGCTAAAGGATAGCCCTAATACATGTTTTGCTAACATACACCATGTATGTTGTACTAGTGTACTTAAGTGTTTGTGAAAATGCTTGTGTGAGCAAGTGTTTGATTGTTGATGCCTTAGGAGGGTGTTGAGATTGGATTCTCAACTACCCTAGCGACGTGTATACCTCCATGAGGTTGATCACTTAAACCACTTACTTACAATACATGTGTTTGTATTCCTATTAATGTAGTGTTTTACAACATGCTTTATATCATGCTTTATAATATGCTTATATCATGCCTACTAGTATGTTTGAATTACTTTATTTATCATGCTTGGATTACTTTGTTTATCATGCTTTACTCCACATGCTATGGATGACAATTGATTGTGCTTGGGGCTATGATTATAGTCCAGACAATCGGTACTAGATTGGAGATCGTGGTTGAGTTTCATGTCACCACGTGAGATGTGTTCGACGAACTCGAGTCGTACTTCGGTTGGCGATAGTGGTTGGCCTTGAAGTGCTTATGCACTTCATGTCGTTTAACTTGTTGTGCGCTCGGGCTAGCCGAGCTCGTCAGGCAACCCGATCTGTCTTATGTATGTTCACCATGTTTGGTCACTAATGCTTGAACCTAGGGTACCAAACTTACCAGTGGAATCCCTTTTAACCATGGTACCTCGATCCGCTAAGACTCATGAGCCGGGCATGGTGGTATGGGACACCGTGGTCGAGCTGTCGGCCTACGCTGGGGCTACGTGCCTCCCCGTAGTGACCAGTGAGCAACCAAACTCGTGAGCCGATTATGGTGGTATGGGACACTATATTCGTGCTGTCGGCCTACATTGATAAGGTGATGGGGGAGCGGTGCAACCTTTGTGCGTAACAGCCCTGGCAGCCCTTTGTAGTGACCGCGAGCATATTCTGAAGTCGCAGTGCGCCTTAGGGTTCGCCGCGATATATAGAGTATGAACTAGGCCTATTTCTGTATAGTGATGAATCGTTTAAGGGGTGATGGGGGAGTGGTGCAACCTTTATGCGTAACAGCCCTGGCAGGCTCTGCAGTGACCTAGAAAATACACCATCGTCTGATATTAACTAGGACTGACGACCCTAGAATGGATCATGTTTGGGAATGATACAAGGGAGGTACCTTAGTTTCTCAATCCTGCTGTTTGAAATGGACTAATTAAAAACTCGGTAATCATGCTCATCATGCATCGCATGTGCCTGGAAGATGTGGAGCACTGTGGGATGTAAGCATGCCGCGAACGTGAGATGGTGTCGCATGAGGAGTATGTCGGTGAGGGCATCCATCATACACGCATTCATACTTGCATTAATCAGAGTAACTAGGAGTGCTTGATTTACTGCTTTATCATTACTGCTTGACTGCATGATAACATGTTAACCTATGCCTTATTGTTCCACTGAGTTAGCTACTCACTCCCACGTTACGGGACGGTGTTGTACACACCAAAGCAGATTTGTTGAATTTGATGATGACGATGCTTATGAAGCGCAGGCCGGACTACTTCTATGATGATGAGGAGGAGTTCTCCTATCATGTAACCCTCGACGGGTCTCTAAAGACCTGATGTATTATTGTTCGGCGGCGTATGCTTGGGGATAGAAGACATTAAACTTACACATTTGGTATATTTTAGAACTGCACTTGTATTTATTTAACCTGGTAATGTTATCACACTCTAGAGACTCATCATAGTTTATATATTTTATCTATCTATCATAGTCTTCCGCTTGCAAAATTAACTGTCTCTGGAGTATGATATGCTGTTTTGGCTTAATCTCACTCATGTTCAATGCACGAATACAGTCAACATTCAATCATCATTCATTTTGTTGCATAAGTGATGTTCTGGAACTCGGGTGTTAAGTTTATGCTCGACCCCCGATTTTTAGGGTGTTACAGGCCCACATGTGGGGTTGTGGTCCCTGGCACATCCACCCATACACAGTAGGCGCTGCCTACGCCCTTTGGCAGCAACAACACTGCTGCTTATATATATATATATATTTTTTTAAAACGGGTATTTTTAAGTTTTTTCTGTGGTAGGGCCCGCATCAACAAAATCTACCCCATTCATTGGTCTCCATAGCTCGGGACAAGCCAAATAATCCCAATATTGCATATATTTTAGTGTATCAAAACATCGGGGTGGATTTAAACGGTAGACATACTGTTTTCAACGCTACAGCCCACCAGATACTCGGATCAACCTCATTTTTTGGCTCAACACCTAAAATGAACTACAGGATGGAATAGACGGTGTGGATTAGTCCCATACATCAAGGTGGGGCCTGTAGAGTGGCCCACCCAATAAGTTTTGAAACAAGCTCATATTTGTGTTTTCATTTCACGTCCAGGGACGTCCTGGATGTGGACGGTTTGGGCATAACGCATGCACAAGGTAGGCCTTACTTAGGTGGGCCGTTAAATGCATGGATGGTGAGGATAAGACATACACCAAGGTGGGGTCCATCCGAGTGGGCCACATGACCACATCATCACAAAAAAATATATATATGAAAAAGAGAGGGGAAGAGAGAGAGAGAAAGAGAGTAGGACACGTGAGATGGAGGGCTCCGCCACTATGAGTTCGCCCTTGCAAACATTCATACATCAAATCGAAAATCAACTGTGGAGATCCTTTCTCCACCAAATGTAACGTCTAGATGACCCTATCCATACAAGGAAAATAAACATCATGATGGGGTCCATGGTGAATGGCCCCATCATGGAATGATCATGAGGATCAAGGTGGACCATCGACCACACCTAGGGTCCAAAGTGAGATCCATACAATCAATCGATAGGCCTCACTTGGCCCTTCATCTAAAAAATGAAATCTAAGCCTATAGAAGCACCTCTCGGTCCGTTGGAACGTAAGTCTCCTTGTGTCTCACTTTAATGGAGAGGATGAGAAATGAAGGGCTAGGATGATGGATTTTTGGGATGGAAAGTGGGCCACACACATGCACTTTTCTCTCATGGAAGAGCTTGGACGTGTGATGCTCTTGCTAGTTTGGGAGTTGTGTTGAGAAATGAGAGAGAGAGAGAGTTGTAAGGAGGGAGAGTGATGGATGTGAGTGATGGGTGAGGTGATGGTGTACTTGACATGCATGGGTGTGTAAGAGAGAGGGTGAGAAAGAGTTGACTTGGTGGTTGCTTTACTTGTGGAGAAAGGAAGCATGAGTTGTATGTACTTGACATGAGGTGATGATGATTGATTGATTGATTGATGGGACATGTTGAAGAGATTCTCTTGGGATTACAAACGCGCAGCGTTTTCTTTGAAATAAACGCCGGCCCACATCTCTCGGCTAGGGTATCAGATTGGTGCGTAAGACGCGGCATCGAAATCACGGTGATGATGTGGTCGCAATGGTACAAGTCTCGGATTAAGCCCACTCAATTCTATAGGATACAACTTAGGGTCGTGCGCAAATGTTAATTATATGTCGTTGATTGCCGGACTTCGACTGGGAGGATCGCGGGAGTTGACGGAACAGTACGGACTAGGATACGGGTCTTACAGGTCCCACCATATGTGGGCCCTTAAATATAATAAAATAAAGATCAGCCATCATTTGCTTCTTCTTGGCTCTATGAAATCCTAAACACCTTGACTCTATCTTTAAAGGAGGATGATGAGATTTGGACGGTTGGATGGTGGAGATGGGAGGTACAAAGTGGGCCACATCTATCTCTCCCTCATGGAGCTTGGACGTTGGACTCTCATGAGGTTGCTTAGGCGTAATGAGAGAGAGATGAGAGAGAGAGATATAAGAGAAGTGATCAGAGAGAGGGATGGTGAGTGATGGATGGGTGTACTTGACTAGGTATGGGATGTAAAAGAGAGTTGACTTTGGGGTTGCTTTTGAGGATGGGACATGTACTTGACATTTGATGTGATTGATGGGACATTCTCTTGGGTTTAGCAAATGCCCTGTGTTTTCCTCGAACTAAATGTGAGCCCGTATCTCCTGTCCCAGATATCGCCTCGGCGCGCGAGATGCGGCATCGGAACCACAGCGACGGTGCGGTCGCAAGGGTACAAGTCTTGGGTTGAGCCAACTATTATATACAGGACATGACTCATGATCTCGTGCAAACACCAATAACAGATCACAGGTCGCCGAAATTCGACCGGGAGGACCGTAAAGGCCTATGGAATGGTACGAGTTAGGATACGGGTCTCACAGCTCTCCCCTCCTAATAAAAATTTCATCCCCGAAATGTATAGAACTAATAAGGGAAGAGGAAATATCATCAAGTATATATGTCAAGGTACAATTAATCTATAAAAAGGATGAAGATAGCGCTCTCTAATCTCAACATCGCCCTCCCAACACGCATCATCAACACTATGGTGATCCTATTGAACCTCGGATCCCGGTCAGAAACGATCGAGACTGGAACATTAAGCAACCTCACAATCTCAACGTTAGGGAGCTATATCAGAAAATTTCTAAGTTATCTGAACTCGGGGATCTAACCATTCTAAGTTCTCAACAATCATAGAATACGGGGTAACTATCAGCAGATATGTGATGTTATCATCAGGTATTCCCAAGTTACACTCTGATACCATCTTCTGTCATGCCTCAAACTCAGAAATCGGGCTCACAAAATTTTCGATCATAGAATCTGGTGCCAACAGCCTCCGTAGTACCCCATTCTCGGCTCCTAGCGCCTATACACTAGATTTCAGTCCTGAGATCCTACAAGGAGGATTTTTCAGTATACATTTATCTCATAAGAAGCATAACCATAAGTTTACCCAAATCACAAAGATAATAACATCATCACATATCCACTAATATAAACACTTAAATACAATGCTGAAAGGGAAATACATATATCGAAAATCAAAGCTCTAAAAGACCGCTGCACGCTCCATGCTTAACGCTGCTGCAACCTAACGCCACCTGCACACATCTATCATGCATAAGCTTATAAAAAGATTAGAGGGTGGTGTAAGTGTTTGCACAAGGTAAGTGCCAAGTATTCAATACAATGCCATATTCATACATTATTGGAAATGCTGGCAAGATCATGAATCATACGATATCAGAGTAAGCGGAAATACTGACCAGTCCATGAGTCATACAATATCAGAGTATGGAATGCAGATCATAATAAGCTAAATAGCAAATGCTGAGGATGCAATGCAATATGCAAATCCTGACAAGTCCACAAATACCATCAACCTCACCTAGGTCATATAAATAGAGAAACATAGCAACTTAAATGTCATATGCCATGGATGTAATGTAATATGCGGTGCGAATGGAATGACTAAGCTGGAGTGTGAAGTCGGGATGATAATACATAGTATCACATGCTATGGGGTCTATCATAAGAGACTTCTATCCAAACCAGTCTCATACCTAAATTTGGATAGCAAGACTCAATGTGGTAGACTCTTAATCTCAGGTTAGTCGCGCGCCCCAACCGAAACCTTACCATTGTGAAGATACACGTAACAAATAGTTGCGCACCACCGGCCCTAGTGGATAGTGAATGAATGAATGAACAAGCATGCAAATCCTACTCAATAAGTCCACATATCAGTACCGTACATCTCTGGGATCATCACCAGGGTCTAGTACACTTCGAACCAGCTTGATGCCCCATTGTGCGCAGTGAGTGAAAGAGACCTCATTATCTGCCTGCCAATATCGGGCCCGACTCGTGGATAGCGGACCCATTCCTCGAGCCGATCAAACTCAGCCTAGCTTTTCCCCCTCCTCTCGGGCAGGTAAGGACGCACCCCATTCCAACCGACCATGACATAGTGGGAGATGCAGCCTAACAGTATACGGCCCTCATGTGCTCATGCATCCACTCAGTCTAGGCGTTGGAGCAACCTCTGGTACCAAGAGGATTCAGGGGCTTTCACCCAAGGATATCTACAGTACCCCATGCAGAACAGATTTTCGGTATCCCATCTGGCCATACACTATATGCATGTGGAGGCTACGACCCTGATGTCGTTAGGGCGTACGGTAATTATAGTCACACAATGCAAGATGCATGAGTCACACAGTCCAATCATGCATCAATCCTTCACATTTCGTGTGCTCATGTGAGGCAACTCAGCCTATCAGGGAGTCTCATAACAACCTGCCCAATGACATATGCAATGGTCGACCACATCTCATAATAAACATGCGTATGATGCTATGCAGTCACATACTCATAATCGGTATCAAAAATTGGCATCGATAATCGGCCTCGATGATCAGCCTATACAATCGGCCTGATAATCGGCCTTGACAATCGGTCTCGGTAATTGGAATCAGCCTTGACAATTAGAATCGGTCTCGATAATCGAAATCAGCCTCGATAATCAGAATCGGCCTCGAAAATCGTCCTCAATAATCAGAATCGGCCTCGACAGTCGGTGTCGTCAATCGAAATTGGCCTAACAAAGGGCCTAAGGGATGGTCACAATGTGGACATTTAACCATCATCGCCCATCAATGTGGACATTTAACCAACATTGCTCCCAAAGAGTGGCCCACATAGAGCCAAACATATAGTGGGCCCATGGTCTCACACAAAGGCCTAATATACATTGCAATGGGTTGCTCATACACAATAGGTGAGTCCCATCACATGGGCCAAATACATGGACCTCAGGTACATCACAATAGGCTGCAATACATGGGCCCTATATACATCAAATGGGCCGTAATATATGGTTCGGAATTACATCTCATTGGGCCTTACCAAAATGGACCGGATATACATCACTATGAGCCACACCGAACGGGCCACAAATACATCGCAATGGGCCTCAAACATGAGCCTCAAATATATCATAATGGGCCTTAAATACATTAAATGGGCCACGTGTCATAGGCCTAATACATATCAGAATGGGCCTTGCCCATAGGCCACGAATACATTACAGTGGGCCTTACCCATAGGCCTTGAATACATCAAATGGGCCTTGCCCATAAGCCTCGAATACATCATAATGGGCCTTGCCCATTGGCCTCAGATTCAAGCAGGTGGACCCCATCATATGGGCCTTAAATACAAGGCAGGTGGGCCCTATCACATGGGCCTCAAATACAAGGCAGATGGGCCCCATCATATGGGCCTTAAATATAAGGTAGGTGGGCCTATCACATGGGCCTCAAATACAAGGCAGATGGGCCCTATCACATGGGCCTCAAATATACATCATTGTGGGCCTCATGAATGGGCCGCACCAATGAGACTCGAGTGGGCTTGGACCACACTAAAAATCATTTTAATAGTTGTAGGTGTAACATGTGCATCACAATACACTACCATTCCATGGGGCACATGGCCAACTAATGATGATCAACACTGTCCAAACATTGGCCAAGTAAATCAGCACTATCCAAACATTGTCTATGTAAATCAGCACCGTCCAAACATTGTCCATGTAAATCAGCACCATCTAAACGTTGTCCAGCATCGTCCAGCGCAATCTGGATGGTGTGGATGAAATAAATACATCAAGGTGGGTCCACGGTCTAGATGGGACCCACGGAGTTGCTGACGCCAATGCAGCAGATCTGCTGTTGGTGTGGCTACGTCCTTAAATGGCTGGCAAGGATAAAATACTTACATTAAGTGGGGTCCCCACCGTCCCAATCTGATGGATGGTGGGTATAACACATACAGCAAAGGTGAGTCCCACTGTCCAGCCATCTGGACGGTGTGGATGAAACCCACATGACTGCTGATGTAAATACCACAATTGGTATGTGGTATACCAGCCAATCCGTTTCCAAAGAGGTGGGTCCCATGTAGGGCCCACCAAATGAATATATATTATATTTATTATATTAATATTATTATTATATTATATTTTTTTTCTCCAGCGTCCATCGTTCAGCAGTGGACAGACGGCTGGATGCTCACTTCATCACGGTGGAGTCCCAACTTCCCTGATGGACGATGTGGATAAAACACATACATCAGGGTGGTGCCACGTCAGTGTGGCCCACTTGTTTTGGGATCAATCTGATATTTATGTTTTCCCATCATTCAGACTGTCCATCTGGACGGTCAGTCCAGCAAGGTGAGTAGCAAGGTCATCCCACTTTGCTGGATGGTCCGGATTGCCCCTAGGTGGGCCAACAAAATAGGAAAAAGAGGGAGATAGAGAGAGAGAGAGAGATAAAGAGAGAGATGAATGTGAGAGGGGAGGGAAACCGCCACTATGAGCCCTCCCTATACATTGCATACATCAAGATGGGTCCCACCATATGTGGGCCCTTAAATTAAAAAAATAAAATAAAATAAAATAAAGATCAGCCACCGTTTGCTTCTTCTTGGCTTCATGAAATCCTAAACACCTTGGCTCTATCTTTGATGGAGGATGATGAGATTTGGACGATTGGATGGTGGAGATGGGAGGTAGGAAGTGGGCCACATCTAGCTCTCCCTCATGGAGCTTGGACGTTGGACTCTCATGGGGTTGCTTGGGATTAATGAGAGAGAGATGAGAGAGAGAGAGAGAGAGAGATGTAAGAAAAGTGATGGGAGAGAGGGATGGTGAGTGATGGATGGGTGTACTTGACTAGGTATGGGTTGTAAGAGATAGTTGACTTTCGGGTTGCTTTCGGGGATAGGACATGTACTTAACATTTGATGTGATTGATGGGACATTCTCTTGGGTTTAGCAAATGCGTGGTGTTTTCTTTGAACTAAACGCAAGCCCACATCTCCTGGACGGGGTATCGCCTCGGCGCGCGAGACGTGGCGACGGCGCGGTCGTAAGGGTACAAGTCTCAGGTAGAGCCGACTCTGATATACATGATACGACTCAGGGTCGTGTGCAAATACCAATAACAGATCGCGAGTCACCAAAATTCGATTGGAAGGACCGCAGAGGCCTACGGAATGGTACGGGCTAGGATACGGGTCTCACACCCCCCTCCCCCCTCCCCCTCTAGGACTTTAAGCTCGACCTTTCAGTTAGATTTGCCCTGCCTTGGGCCTAAGGCTTGCTGCACATGGGAGAGATGGGTGGACAGTGTGCATGCACCATACCTACAACAAGGTGGGGTCCATGTGAGTGGCCCACCACGCTTGGAAACTAAGCTGATATTTGCATTATCCCTTCGTCCAGGCCTGCTGGATGGTACCAGGAAGTGGACCATCCAGGCCTACTGGGCCCACTCCAGGGGTGCCCTCCCCATGGTTGGATGGTGTGGATTCAACATACATCAAGGTGGGGTCCACATGCCAGTGGGTCACCTTACTCTCATCAAAAAATCATGTTGAAATAGAGGGCTTTGCCCCATCCAAACGGTCAGCAATGTGGGCCTGGAAACTAGGCAGCAACATGCTGCTGCATGGTACAGCCCACAAATTGTTGAACGGATGGATATACATCACCTGTATTTGTATTTTTCCATTCATCAAGATTGTGTGGTCGTCCGTCTCATGCAGGCCCAACTGCAAGCAACATGGACACTAGATGTCCAGCAGTTGGGCAGCAAGGACGTCCCTACTGCTAAACGGTCTGGCTGCCATGGACACATCAAGTGGGCCATACATCACATGGAAAAGGAGAGAGAGAGAGAGAGAGAGAGAGAGAGAGAACGGCGTGATGGAGGGGCTCCGCCACTATGGGCCTCTCTAGGTACAACACATACACCAAGATGGGTCCCATCCTTGCGTGGGCCCTTAAATTAGCAATGTAAGGTGGGGATACCATCCCCACCAAAAAATCAAGGGTCTAGATGACCCTTACATGATGAATAACAAAGAAAAATCATTATGGGGTCCATGGAGAATGGCCCCATCATAACACATGTATTCAAGCATAGAGGGCCATTGGCCACACCTACGGGCCAAGATGGGATCCGTATAATTGATTGGTGGGTCCCACTTGCCCCATGTAAGAAAATGAAAATATCTACCTAAGAATGCACCCACCTTTCCTTCTTCTTCCTCCCTAGTGCTCCAAGTCTCCTAAGAAGCTCTTTTAATGGTGGAGATGATGATCTATGGGTTGGATTGGTTAGGATTTAAGGTGGAGGAGGGCTGGAAATGGGTCCTTTCTCTCTAGCTTAGGATGTCCAAGGTTGCAATGGAGGGAGGTGAGAGAGAATGGGAAGGAGAGAGAGGTATAGGGGTGGAAATGATGGGTTATGATGGTTGTAAGAGAGGTAATCATTATTTTGTAAGAGGCATGGCGTGCTTGCCATCATTGCTAGTAAGCATGGGGAGGGCTAGGGTGATGTCACCCTAGGGTAGGTAGCCTATGATGATGTCATCCTCATGATGGATTGTAGAGATTTTTCTCTACTTGGAAGTCTAGGGTCCTGCAACATGCGATCTATGGCCAAGATTATGCTCAGGTCATAACTCCTAGTCTAAGTATCAGATTGGTGCACGAGACATGATGTTGGAACCATAGCGACAGCACGGTTGTAATGGCATAGGTTTCGGGTCAAGTCGACTCGGGTTTACAGGATGCGACTTAAGGTCGCACGGAAATGTTGTCTACAGGTCGCAAGTTGCTGAAATTCGACTGGGAGGATCGCAGGATCCTAAGGAACAGAATGATACTAGGATATGGGCCTTATAATTATATTCGAAAATTAGTTAAAGACAAGTGTATCATGCTTAAATACATTCAAACTGAGAAGTAACTTGCAAACATACCAACCAAACCGCTTGATAGAAATTGATTTTCCAATTTAAAGCATGATATTGGTTTATGCATTGTTAAATAATTATCTTGTTTCTTTTTATGCATTTTTTTATGTTTATTTCTATTAAATGCATAAAATGATAATAATGATAAATTTAAAATAAATAAGTCAAAAAATCAGATTTTGTGATTTTTCGACTAGTTGGTGTACATACTCAACCAGTCGAATCTTCGACCAGTTGAGTACATACTCGACCAGTCGAAGATCACGCGATTTCACTTCAAAAGGGGAAATTTTCTTTTTCTATTTCATTTCTCTTCTTCTTCTTCGACTAGTCGGTGCTTCACTCGACTAACCCATCACCCAATCTTGCTTGTAAGTATTTTTCTTCCAATTTCCTCATACCATTTGGTAAATCTTTGCTAGTAAATCTCATTTGGATGTTGTATTCTTGATTTGAAACCCTCTTTTAGGTGGGTTTTCTTTAAAATCTGATCTAGCTTCATTCCTTTCACTCTCCTTGGTTTATTTCTTGTGTTAATCATAATGGAGTATCGTTCAAAGAAAACGACAACATGTAAAAGCTGTGGTAGCTCATCATATAGATCGACTCCACTAGGTATGAGAACCCTATGGGCCACCAAAGAAGATTTGGAGCATGTTAGGGATTTCCACATAAGGGATATAATCATCGAGAGATCAATTAATCTTGATCACATTTCTTCCTTTGGACTTGTTCCCATTCTCACCGAAGTCAATTGGGAACGTATTTTTGGTTCGGGTGGAACGGCTTACCGTTCCATTACTCAAGGAAATGTATGATTCCATATATGATGTGTCCCTTGAAGATCTCACATTGACGATTAAATTCGTTAAAGGGACATTCACAGTTACTCGCTACATTATTTCAGCATTGGCTGAAATTGCAATTGCGGATTATGGCATTCCTATTGCCAATTTAATTGACAAAATGACCAATACTGAGAAGGAACTGATAACACATAAGTTGTATCGCTTTAATGCTGAATGGAAGTTGGGTAATGCCCTCCCTGCTAACCAAATGCTCCATAAGTATCGAGTTTTGTATATGATTTTTACCTCCAATGTTTATCCTAGATAGGGCTGTTCACGAGTCAAGCTAGCTCGAAAAGCTCGCTCAACTCAGCTCGAGTCAGCTCGGATTGACTCAGCTTGAATGGTCGATTCGACCCAAGCCAAGCTAATTATTTGAAGCTCGATTTGAGTTCAAGCCAAGTTCGACCAGGGGGCATTTCAACTTGACTCGACTCGAACTCGACTCGACTCAAAGCTCGAACTCGAGCTCGACTCGGCTCGATTAATAAAAATATTAAATATTATATATATATATATATTATATTAATATAAGTTTTAAGTTTAAACTTAAAAATTAAAAATAAAAATAAACCCTAGAGTCTCTACCTGACCACATGCACCCCCTTCCCTTTTCCTTTCTTCTCTTTCTTTGCCCATTTCTAGCCGCACACCCGCCCTGACCACCACCACCAGTTTTCATTTCAGTTCCACAATAGTATGATTTCAATATCTTGAGATCTACTTCTTAAGCAAGAAACCCAAGAAATTCGAGATGGGTTCTTCTCAGATTTGTCTGATTGGCTAGAGCTCTTAACTTGGATTTCTGATCTGTGTTCTGCTCTGTTTCTTTTCTAGTACTTGGATTTCTGCTGGTGGAAGAAGATCAAGAACAGATCGGTTCTTAAAAGTTTCCTCATCCGATTCGAAGCTTTGTTTGGTTTTTTCATCGGGTTTTTCTTTGATTCTCTTAAGATTTTTGAATTTTTCATCAATGGAGGAGGATCAAGAACATAATCCATTACTCTCTCACCCAACAAGCTTGAGCTCGACTCAAGGTAAACTCGACTCGACTCAAACCACTAGCTCGACTCAAACTGGACTTAATAGCTTTGGCAAACAAGCTAAGCTTCAATGTTGAGCTCGAGGCCAAGCTTGAATGTTTAGCTCGAGGCCAAGCTCGAGCTTGAGCTCGAACTCGAGTAACGCATGGACAAGCCAAGCCGAGCTTGTCCCACCTCGACTCGACTCGGCTCGATGCCCACCTCTAATCCTAGATCAGGGAATAAGTCTGAACTTACTCCCTTTATGCCTCAAGTTCTTCATTCTGTTGTGTCGGGCATATAAGTTTGTCTTCCTTCTTTAATCGGTTACATCATTATTCAGTTTCTCTTGCATCCTAAGCATGGTTCGATTCCATTTGCCTACCTTATGACTTGCCTCGCTTTGCACTGTAATGTCAATATTCCATTGCCTGAGGCACCGGAATCAGAACTCCCATTTAGTAATGCTAACCTAAATAAGATGAATTTGAAACCTCTTCCTGGTCAAAGTGAAGAAGAGGAGGAAGCACATTAACCTGAAGAAACTTCCATGGATGATATTTTTGCTTAATTGGAGGAATCTGATGATCCAGATGATCCTGATTATTAGCCCTCTCAGGTAGATGATTGTCTTAAATCTCTAGAGGGGAAGGTTGAAGCACTGCATGTCTCATAGGAAAATTTGGTTCAAACCCACAAGTCTTCAATGAAGTACATGAAGAAGTACTTCCATCACATCAGCCGGAGTTTGAATCAACTTGACTCGTCAATGCTTGCTCCTTCCTCGTCTGGATCGGATTAAGATTAGTTATCTTTTGATGGAACTGTTTTTATGGATATGTAATCTTTAAACTTTACTTTTGATGGTGCTTGGATGATTTCCTTAAACTCCCTAAACTCTTTATTGTCATTTTCTTTTCCTAACATTTTCAATTTCATATGCTTATTACTTATGCTTAATTCATACTTCAATTATCTCCTAGTTATATTCTTCTTCTTCATACTTATTATCTATCAAGTTAGTTCATTCTTCCTTTGTCAACTTGTGACAAAATGGGGGAGAGTTGCTTGGAGTGCGTGTATGCATAGCAAAATTTGCTGAAAATTGTTGTTGCATGTCATGTAGTTAATTGAAGAATGCATGTCATGTTTGATTAAAGAATGATATATGCTATGGAATGTTTTATGCCATGGAATGCTACAGGGGAAGTACTAATTGAGGGGGAGTAGTAACATTTTGAAAACTTCAAAAATGTTCTACAATAAGATTACAAGACTTCAATATTCTTTTTATAATGATATGCGTCTTGTCACAAAATTAACAAAGGGGGAGATTGTCATGCCCCAAACTCGAGAACCGGACTCACAAAATTTTCAGTCACCGAATTTAGTGTCGACAGCCTCCATAATACCCCATTCTCAACTCCCAGCTCCCATGTAACAGGTTCCGATCCTGGGATCCTACAAGGAGGATTTTCAGGGTCAATTTTTTTTATAAGGGAGCATACCCATAAGTGTACCCAAGTTACAAAAACATCATCATCACATGTCCACTAATATAATCTTTGAGTACATTGTTGAAAGGTAAATACATGATATAACAAAATTCCAAAAAGATCAGGCACATGCTCCTACTTCAATGCAGTTGAGGTCTAGCATAACCTGCATGCAACGAATGTGCGTAAGCTTACTACGAAGCTTAGAGAGTGTGTGCATGTGTACGCAATACATGTGTGAAACATACAAAATATCAGAGTAAGCAGAAATAATGGAGGGCTAAATTGGTAAATTCTATAAATGCTATAAACCATACCCAAGCTATGCGATGCGAAGGCCTACATGGCCAAATGTCATATGAGAAATGTACAATGCAATATGTCAATCCTCCACTGGTCCACATGTTAGAATAATTCTCAATTGGATCATCACAGGGGTCTAGTACACTTTTGACACTAGTTGTCGCCCATCGCGCGCAAGACCAAGTGAGTGCGAAAGACCTCACTATCTACCTTGTCAGTGGTACACAGAAACCACCAGGTCCATCAACAACGAACTCATTTCATGAGCTGGTCAAACTCAACCTAGCATATAGCCCTCTGTACCCCGATGGGTAAGGTCAAACCCCCTTCCAATCGAACCCGACACAGTGGGAGACGCTGTATACTGGTATCCATCCATCGTGCGCTCATAAATCCACTCAGTCTAAACATTGGAGCATCCTACTGGTACCATAGGTTTTAAGGACTTTCACCCAGGGACACCTATGACGCCTTATAACCTCAGTAATTTTTGGTGCCCATCATTCGCCAGCTACAACAAGGCTACGGGATCACCTCCCTGGTGTCCTTAGGGAGTAGATGTATGTGTCACACATAGTATAGAATGCATAAATCACACTATCCAAGGCATGCATCAAACCTGCATGTATCGTGCGAATTATGCAGGGCGATCTGTCTCATATAGAGTCCCCTAAGTGTCTCGAGTGGAATGACATATATTATGACCATTCGTCATCCACAACAGGCATACAAATGATGCATATGGGCATGATATCCATTACACTAAGCATGTTATCGGTGTGTCCTACCAAGTTAAATACATGAATATTTTATCAAACACTCATGAGATAATCGGCCTGAATTGACACGTCATATGTAAAGAGTTGGAACCGAACGGCAGGCCTCACTAGAAACGTAAAGGTCCATGTGGCACAGCCTACTTAAGACTAGAATCAGCTCTTCATGTAGCCTATTTAGACATGGGTGAAATGCATACACCAAGGCGGGGTCCACTAGGAGTGACCTAGATGGACACCCACATGTACAATACGTGTGTCACAAGGCTACCAATCCATTTAGGCACATGGCCCACTAATGATGTCCCAGAAATAATCAGATTATCAATGGCATTACTATAATTACTTTAGTAGGATGATCTGCATCGTCTGATCATTACTAACGTAAATCGACGGTTACAGATCATTGTTTAGTCACTAGGATGTGATCATATGTTCATGGCTCATCTGAGTCCTGGGATTTCATCAATCGAGGCAAAGTATATGCTTAAATGGATATAATATAGCCATAGTTTCAACATTCACACACCTACTAACTTAGAGATTGAATCCAATATGCCAAACATAGCCAAAGACCCAAGAGATCTCAATTCCAGGGATTCCCAAGTCCAAGGGATCCCAAAACTAGGGATTCCTAAGTCAAAGGTGTAAGTGCTATAGTTTATATCCCTGTATGTTGTCAAAATTAGTGGTGACAAAAACACTGTTATATAACTTGCATTAGTGAAGCTCTTTCTAAAGTTCAACATTCATAACAAGCAAAGCTCACAACAAGTCTCTTTCTAAAGTTCAACATTCATAACAAGCAAAGCTCACAACAAGTGAAGATTACTAGTACAAAGATCAACCTTGACTTCAAGTATTGCTCTCAAGACGTGACTCAAGAATGCAAGACTACGGAGGAAGAGTACAAGGCAGTTCTTATAGAACTCAAGACATTTTCAAGGTTGAGCTACATCAAGACTTCAAGGCTTAAACTTCAGGTCACTTGTTCCTAATATTTTCAATGTCCTTACTTCTTTATTGAGGTTTGAATGACCATAGGTTGACCTTAGAAGTAGGCCATTTTGATACATAAGTCATATGTATATGACACTTGTTTTTGGGTACGTTTCTAGACTTGTCCTAGGCTTTCTTCGACTAGTCCTGCTCCTTCGATTCAAGAAGTTCTTCGATCGGTTTTAAGGTTGTTACAAATTTCGGATAAAATCACGGTTAGGCTTCGACCATCGAAGGAGGTCTTTGACGGTCGAAGGAACAGTGTCGACTTCTTCTACGACCGGTCGTAATTCTTCGACTCAAAGTCCAAATGATAATTTACGAGGTCTTCGACCGGTCGAAGAGACCTTCGGGTCGAAGGTAGACTACGACCGGTCGAAGGAGGCCTTCGACCAGTCGTAGAGTAAACGGTCAAAGCTTATCGCGCGCCGATTTTTTTCAAATCATTATTTCTTCGACTAGTCGAAGAGCTCTTAGACGGTCGAAAGTGCGATGCTCACCTATAAATAGAGTACGAAACTAAGAATTGAAAGCAATTTTATTATTCCATTTTAAGCCAATCTTCGTCGAACTTCCGAGAAATAATTTTGTGCTCCATCTAAGCTAAGTGTGCTTATTTTATATTCTCTTTCTTTAGCTTTGTTTAATTGATTTTGTTTCTACTATTCCAATCTAATTTGATACAAGGAATTGTTATTCCCTTTCTTTGAATCAAAATCAATTAAGGCAACCCTAGTTGGTCTAATTTTAAAATATATTAGAACTAGAACCATTATAATTAGTCTTGGACATGAACTTGAACATTCAATCATCTACTCGATTTTGTGGGCCGCTACAACGAAGGAGTTAATCGGGTATTTTACATTTAATTGTAAATTCCTTTCGATTTTGGTTTCTTTCAAGATTTGCAGAAAAATCTTGTTGTATTGGTTATCCGAGGAGAGCCGGGAAAACTTCGAAGTGGGGTTTTTTATTATGTAAGCCCACAGACAAAGACACAATTGTAAAGGTTTTGGGTCTGTGAAAACCTATTTTGTGAGTGAACGCTAATATCCCCTGTGTGAGGATATTAGGAGTGGAGTAGCATTTTGTGTGGTTTGTTGTTTAATAGTTGGTGAACACAAAGAACCACTATAATCCCTTGTGTTATGGTTGAATGGTTTACATTTCTAATCTTTAATATTTATTTGTGGGATGTATGTGTGGTGGTGAATGTTGTAATCATTTAATTCAAGCATTGTGGGAATTTTGTAATAGTTTAGAATTTACTTTCACTATTACTTTATCTGCTTAAAATTCAATTTCTTTTAAAGTTGTTCCAGCAAGGTTGCCCTGCCATTTTTATGGTGTATGGCTGTCCCTAGAACAATACATTTTTGATTACAGTTTATTTCAATTTGTGCTTAATTTTGTATTCCTCTTTGATTTGAGATTTGATACAAAGATCTTTCTAGAAATAAGGTTGTCCTACCATAAACTCGGTGGTGAAAGGTTGTCCTTAGAACAACATTTGTATCAATCCCTCAAGATCAGATTTTTGAGGTTATTTTACTTTCCTACATTGTGATTTATTTTGGCTATCATATTCATGTTAATTCCGCTGTTATAAGTTTTATTTGGCATAGTCCTATTCACCCCCCCCCTTTAGGACTTATAGCTAGGCCTTTTCAAAAGGATCCTAAAACCAAGAAATCCCAAGTCCAAGAGGTTTTTACCCCCACATTTCCCTATGGTGCGGCCCACCTGAGATCTAAATCAACCTAAGTTTTGGGCACATGGCCACATGATTTGATAAGACGGATGAACAGAGTGGATAGGTTACATACATCTTGTACGATACTGGGTGTGAAGGCAGTCCAAGGAGGCTTCCGCGAGACATCACTAACACGTTTTTCTTTGGCTGTTTCTCTTTTTTTATACTAACAGTGTGGGCTCCACATAGATCTTCTACTCTATTTACTGCATAGTCCATCTTGAGCGGGTTGAATGGGCTTTGATTTGGGTTGATTTGGATGAACAGAGACTTCACAATGGGCCCTGGAAGATTTCAAGGGTAATATTAATATTTTTTTTCCCTCATAGCGGCCCACTTAAGACTCAAATCTAACTCATCTTTCGGTCCATGACCTAAAATGATCTTGAGAAGTCGGTGGATGGTGCAGATTCAATATAAACATCCAAATGGGGTCTCACTTGTGAGGCCCAAAATTATCCATGAATGGGTTACCGCCCACGTGCATGGCATATATAGATATATATATATATATATATATATATATATATTATATTTGTTGTATGTTTTGCATACAATATTAAGGTGGGCCCCATGTGGATGATCTAATCCATTCACCGTCTTGGCCACCTCAAATGAGGTCAAATAGACTCTGACTAAGACTGGTTTGGATGATCAGGGACTCTAAAGCAGGCACTACACCAAAATTGTCATTTAGGAACGGTTTCAAACCATTCATAAATGCTTCCTGAACGATTTAAAACCGTTCCTAAATGAGGCGTCATAGAAAAACAGGAACGGTTTTAAACCGTTCTAGTACTAATGGTCACATTTTAGG
Organism: Magnolia changhungtana; assembly: GCA_030180095.1. Taxonomy (NCBI): domain Eukaryota; kingdom Viridiplantae; phylum Streptophyta; class Magnoliopsida; order Magnoliales; family Magnoliaceae; genus Magnolia; species Magnolia changhungtana. Next base: position 2,292,285 of record JASAUF010000150.1, read on the forward strand.
AATGAAATTTTAGGAACAAGTTTAAACCGTTCTAGTACCAACAGTCACATTTTAGGAATGAAATTTTAGGAACGGTTTTAAACCGTTCTAGTACCAATGGTCACATTTTAGAGCTGTAGCTTCTAAAACATTTTGATGCATTTAAGAAGAAAAGCTAACAGAGATGTTATAGATGGATTTATTTATTTATTTTGAATTTGAATTTATTACAAGAAAAGAAATGATAAAAAGATATGATCTAAAGTCGTAACAAATTTTTATATCTAAAGTCCATATGATCTAAAGTCATAACAAATTGTGGACAATCTATTAGATAAAAGAAAAGTGAAATAGAGTGTTCTTGTGCAAGAATAATCATAGTCGTCGGTCCAAACCATCGAATCTCTTGAGCGTAGGTGGGTTCATTGGCCCGTTGTTCTATTGTCTTGGGAGGGGTCTAAAAATTTGATATTCCCATAGTGGTCATGCTCAACAAAGTCCATGTCATAAGTCTCGTACAATTTCCAATGTTATCCAGTATGGTTCTTGAGAGGTTATTCCCCTCACATCACTACAACAACACCGGTAGAGACGGTTCAAACAAGGGTATGAACAAAATCTCAAATATAAATTCTCAGACAACCATTGATGCAGGTTCCATTAGTATCCACCTACAAGTACCATAGGCATATATCAAGAGACAATGTTCCCATCAGCAAATTTCCCCGCAACCCACTACAGAAAAAGTATCATTCATCATTTCGCAGGGAAAAAAATTAACATAGCAAGGTTTAGAAAATGGAATTGTGACCATAGAAAAGCTGACTGGCATTACAGTTGTATAACAGCAAGGGCCATGTGAAAGCAAAAAAATGGGTAAATTGAGAAAACATAAAACATTAGGCAAACAAAATAATAGCTGTTTTTCATTGGAATAGTGTTACATTGGATGACATAATGCCACTAGATGAAGAAACAAAACATCCAGTGTATGCAATGGACGTAATTACATTACATGAAAGCAGTTATTGAGGAAACAATAGCTTGATTTTGGCTAACAACTATTGTTTATCTAATGTCCATCTTACATAACAAGAATCAAAGTGGCATCACATTACATAACATAACCCATAGTGTGGTCACAATAATGGGCGACTCCAAAACATACCAAATTACTAGATGAACTAGAACTAATTTGAGATAGACTTATAAATTGTGATTTACATGGAGTACTTAGAGTGGAGGAAGTACTCACATATACTGCAATACTTCATTCCAGTATATCAGCCTCAGAATGTCACCAGTGAGTTGATTCTGAGCAAGATCCCTAAAAAAATTTAAACAGCAAGGGACCCATTAAAATCACCTTGTACACACAAATCCACACCATTGGAAACAAACAATTGTAGTTCAGGTATGTTCTATCAAACAAACTCCCAATGCAAATGTGTAACTAAGAAAACCCAAATGAGAAGGGAAAAAAAATAATTTAATGTTTTCAAGTAGATATTAGAAAGCATAAACCACAAAATAGAACAAGCATCTCAAATATAAGTGATAATAACCTTACAGAGTTTTGAGATTTGACATCCGTGAAAGGGTTGAAGGGATAGGCCTTGTTAAATGATTGTTCTTCAATGTCCTGCATAGTAACATCACCATAAATGACCAATCTATCCCTTACAAAGGGGCAAGCAAGATTCGTGAAAATGACCAATCTACCAAATAAAAGCAGACATGATACTAACAATTCCTCGAGCTGTTTGAGCTTAGATGTCGAGAACGAAATATCTCCATATAGCAAGTTACCAGATAAATCCCTACAGAAAACAAACCAACACAGATTTCAGTTAAATCATCCATTACATTCTCAATCCCATAACTTCAGAGTGTAAGTAAATGAGAGATTTCAGCAAGACGCAGTTGCCCATCTCATTAGGGATTGACCCGGTCAGCTAATTCCCCTTCAAATCTCTGCACATCAATGCAACCAACATAAGCATTTGAGCTTAAAATGATTTCATCCAAATGCATATTTATCTTGATGCAATAAAGTAAAATATACAGTGCCTGTAAGCTCTGTAAATCCCCAATGGCTGGCAAAATCTCCCTGCCGAGATTCAAATTTGAGAGATTCCTTCACAGAAGATTCATGATAGTAACGAATTAGAAGTTGAAATCAGATAGGAAGAAAGAAGAAAGAAGAAAAAGAACAAAAGGTATGTGAGTTACAGAGAGACGACGACGAAGGAGAGATTTTCGCAAGCAACCCTGTGCCAGGAGCAATGATCTTTGTTGCCATCAGCATTCTAGTTGTTAAACGACGCCTTGATGGACACAAGTGTTTTCCCTACCAAAAAAAACTCTCATTTCACTTAAAACAAAGGACTGAAACTCTAAATCATTTTTGGATCCTTCCAAATATTTGCAGGATCATTTTCCAATATGATCATAACAGAAAAGTTTTGCATGAATTAGATCCTATCATTTTCCAAGACAGCCAGACAATTACATCCTCAGTAGACAAGCCAGCCGGACCAATTCCACCCTGATTTGCATCAACAAAAAAGAAAGCGATTTGGTTGGGTACTTCATCAAAGCATACAAGTATTACAAAAAAAAAAAATTAAAAATTAATATCATTTCCTACCACAAATGTTGGAAATTTTAGCATATCATCAGATCTTTTACTCATTACATTTCCTAAATCATCATCACATCAATTTTCCTTTCCCTGACCAACAGTCATAAGGATCAACATCCTATCTTTATGCTCCAAACCACTAACATTTCGGGAGAGGAACTTCATTAATCACCATTCTTAGATGCCCCCTAGTAGACTCCCAAATCCATACTTTGGGTGGTTCATGCATCCAACATATCATTAGCCATGCTACGCACTTGTGGAAACAAACTATTTAGATTATCACAATGTAGATGAACTTTTATTCATCACACTTTGAACACATTGCTACTGCTTTTTGCTCTTTTGCAAATACCAAAAGTCTAACATAATCAGTGATCCACTTTCTCCTACAAAGCTCAAGTGTCACTGTTTACAAAGGAAGAAATCAATATTTTGACATGCAAGTACAACCAATACCCAAAGGATAAGATATAGGAAAAGTTTGGCTAGCTAGAATTGAAGAGCATAAATGAAAACCAACCAACCTGGACATCCAGTGACACCAGCAATATCGCCACATTTGGTACCAGAATGGAATCTAGAAAATTCGGCTTCACCAATGTCTGAGTGCTTATTGTAAGTAGAAAAATAAAATCAAATCCTTCCATAAACAAGTTATGAAATCATAAATTCTACAACAAAAGAATGAAATCTTTTATTGGGTTGTTTATCTTGATTACAATGAAATCTTCACACACACACACACACACACACACACACACACACACACACACACACAAATTCCTTTGAAATGAACAATTTTGCAGGATAGGAAATAATGTCTTTCATAGCAGTTAGGTTGGCGTAATTATGTCTGTGTTGTCTATATTTACTCAACTCCAACCCAGGTGTTTAATTACCTTTGTTTCAACAATAATGCCTTTCTATCTAGAGTGGAAAATAAGTGAAAAGAAAATGTAAAAGGAAAAAAAAAAAAAAAAGAATAAAGAAGTGTCCCTCCCAAAGGAGATCACAGTGGTAGATACCTAACATAAAAAAGATAACTGTTATCCCAAACTATCCAGTAGAGTTTCTTATCTATGACCATCTGGCCAAAAGGCAACCCTTCAAACCATCAAGTTTATCCAAGAGCCTATGAGATTGAAAATTTCAAAAGCAAATAATCACAACATTGCAAGCAAACAACAAATTCTTCCTGTCCTTATTGACTTGTAAGTCCTAACCATTACATTAAGAGCAAAGAATAATAGGTCCTTTGCCTAGTACAAACTTCATATTGATGAACCCCACCTGTCTTCCTAAGCCTTTATACATATCATTAATAGTCTGATTATCAAAGCATTGCTGTATTTTGTATTCAACATGTTGAAAATATGTACAGATGATCTAGAGATGATATATTTTATAAGATATCTACTGGCAAAAGAGAGCTAGGATCATCAGCTACATACAAGTACATAGCAAATGCAGAATTGCAGAGTAAAAAATAAATAGGCAATTCAAACATATAGCTTTAAAAAGAACTTCACACAATCCTAGTTCTCATCATTCTTTCAATAAATTTCTCATCTTTCAAAAATAAAAAGGAACTTCACACGATCCCTTAAAGCCACATGTGTAGACAATGCATTATTACCTGGTAAATTTCAAACCCACACTCTTCACATGTGTAGACAGCAACCTACATCAAGGGCTTAGCATCGGAACAACATGTTATGATACCAGAAATCTTCACAAGCTGACCAATATAGGAAGTTCCCATGAGGTCGACCTCATAGTACCATTTCCCATATATACATATACATATATAAGCACAATTTTGAAATGCTATCACTGTTGAAATTCATCCATATCTAGTGCGATATACTCTTTCTCCATTTACAATAAGGATAAATTAAGGTACATTGAAGTGGAAGTTTAATAAGGTATGTACCTTGTAAATAGCATCAATTTCATCAAAAAAATGATAACATGCAGATCACTTTGATCACCTAAAAAAGGAAAGAAAGGAATACAAATTAGACTATCAAACTAAGCATGAATGGCATAGCTATCAAAATGAATGGTTAAAAGTAAAACAGTAACAACTAGTACAAATTCCAAGGGAACAATCCATCCATATAACTTACTTTGGTTCTGCTCCATCCAGAATCAGGTCAGTGATTTGAAAGCTCTCCATTGCATACAACAATATATGTCATGGCTATCATATAGCTTGTTATCTTTGTAATTGAGGATTGGATTAGTAAGGTCTTTAAATCACCTTTACTCCTTTAAACATATCGCAGCCAGGAACATACCTTTACCATGCACACTATGGAATGCAAAAAGAAGCCGGGCTCTTCGGCTCGATTCGAGTGTCGGTCCCTGATGAGGTCACTGAACCTTTCACATTCAACTATGATCGAAGCATTTTTTACGGATTTGACCTTCAAGTAGCTGAAATTTCTGATTTGCACAAGAAAAGACTAATTATTGGCATTATATTTCAAAGACTGCTGCCTAATAGACTAGTGGAAGAAAAAGCATCACTTTGGATGAAAGGTGTTACCTTGTAGAGATGGTGCATGAGAGTCATCTTGCTGTTAAGGGCACGTGTGTCAGTGAGTTTAAGAGTTGGCAATTATCATTAGTTTGGTTTCTAGGAAGCTTTGTCAAAGAAATGTACTTACCAAAGATCACATGAATCACAAGCAATTAACATGTCAAGAGTTAAACCTTCCTCAATTTTCACCGATCCACTTCTTAACTTGCAACCATCACCATCCAAACAGATAACTACCTACGAGTTAATAGTTATATAAAAATCAATGGTAGACAATGATTTTCCATTTTGGATAGCTCCATCAAATATCACAGAACTTCAACTGTTAAAAATGATTTGCCATTCAATCTAAAAGAAATAAATGCTGGTGGGATTTAATGCCATTTTCAATAATGAATACAATAACCACTCCTAAAAAATTCACTGTGCAGTTCTCACCAAGAAGATCAACATCATCTAAAGACCAACTGGAATCAGCTACATGAATCATGCTCTGCCATTGCACTCCATCAAGGACCATTCTCTCAGCTAAACTAGTTCTCATGAATTCCCTTGCCTGATAGGAGCATGGACACACCAATAAACTGTGTACTACAATCTTCCTCTTAGAACTATGAATCATTGCCAATGACCTATTGGACATGAGTCAAAGGAGGTGATCCTATGCACAACAATAAATCTACACAATTTGGCAGGGATGATTTTGGAAGAAATAGTATATATTGACAGTATTAACTCTGAGTTAGAACAAGAACAAATGTAATTCTAATCTGTTGTATGACTATTCAGTGCCTACATTCTTTGGTCATATATTGGCTCTTATAGTTATAAATTAAAAAAAGAAGAAGAAGAAGAAGAAGAAGAAGAAGAAGAAGAAGAAAAGTAACAATATTCTAAAGTTGAATAGAACTACTTTCAAGTTTCCACCCAGGATTGAAGGGCAGTTTGAATTTTGTCCTAGTGCGTTACCTTAAACATAATGGATAAACTTGTCCATTTGTTTGAACTAAGATTTAGCATATTGGTACTGAAAATCATCACCCATTGTCCACACGATGTGATTTGTACATGTCACATTTGCCTGTTCATCAAAGCCAAATAAAGTTACAATAGAGGGAGTGCATAGAAGTATTAGATTAAATGCATGGGCTGCATTGTACTCTTATCAGAAACCACTAGGACACTTCATATTAAGTTTCGGATTGTGACTCACATGGGACTGAAACTGGTATGACTCACCCTAACTCGGCCTGAATTGATCTGACTCGGTTCCATTCTGGTCCCCTATCGGTGTCATGTCTTGTTATGTTTCAGTTTGAAACTGATACGACTTGGACAATACCGAGTTGCATCGGATGATATTTTAAACCATGAGTCAGTGGACTGATCATTACATGAAAATTGACGTGTCACTATCTTACTGAGACTAATCCTAAAACAGATAAATTATATGCCGAGAAAATGTAAAGGTAGCTGTAAATTCCTTATTCTTACAAGTCTCATCCTATTTTAGCCTATCAATACCGAATGCCTCCAAGAAGTTATTCCAAACTCATAAAAGAAATAACTCAAGGAATTAGTTAAGATATCAACTTTTCTATTTTACTCTGGTTCTAGAATCTACCATGGTAGGCTCCTGCATGGAAGTTTCAATTTTGAAATAGAATTGATGAAAAATTTTCAGAAAAGAGTTTAAGACCATAAACTAGCAAAAATGACTTGCATTTGGTAATTCTACCACAAACTTCTGAGATGGCCTCATTTAATGTACTTAAGTGCAAAACTATTAAGGACTCAAAATGCTAATCAAGCAAAATTATTTACTTTGAAAATGAAAAACCGAAAACTATATTTATATAGTTTTCTTTATGTTACCATGGGCCATCAGTTGATCCTCAAGTGTTTTCCACCAATTTGATGAGTGCTCTTTCCCGAGCCCATGCAATGGAAGCTTGTCAAAATGATTATCAAGAATCCTCTTTGACTGTTTGAAAAGAAGAAGAAGAAGAAGAAGTATTAGTAGCATTCTCATTCCCAAATCATCATTAGTAAAAAACAAGGTGAGAATAGTTTCAAATGATAACTTGTGACTGAAAGCTGGATAAACATAGAGAACAAAAATTGCTCGCGTAAGGAAATTTGGAGAACAGTTGGAACAAATATTACAGAAACATTTCCAGGTTACAAATACAACTCCAAAACATTCTACCAAAGAAATAAGGAGTCTCAATGTGACAAAATTTGTTCAACCAATGAAGAAGTTTTTGTTAACTTTTGAAATGCCAGTTGATCTGAATTTGGGCAAACCAGATATGCAAATGCTCAACAGCTGAACAATCTGAGACATGATCAATAAAAGGAAACATGCCCTACTTTATGCAAACCAGTTAACTTTTTTTTTGTACACTAGAGAATTTATGTTTGGATTACATAGATAATCATGAATATTTTGAGTTTCATGATAAATATTTGTAAATTACAGCTATTTCCGAGACTACATGAATATAACTGTTTGCCAGACACAAAAGAACAAATCGAAGTTCTAAAGACTCATTTGGCCTCACCTTTGAAACCCAAGGCAGGGCCTCACATGGATGGACCTTAAAAACCCATTTTGTAACACCCCAATTTCTAAAACCCAAATACGGGACTCGTATTCAGAAATCCGGGAGTTTATGGATCAGAGAAACAACGGAATGTAAATTTAGAGTGCGATAGCTAAAAGAAGCATGTGTATTCATGAGAGCCCAAATATTTGACCCGCTCAGCTGGGGGTCTTAGTTACAAAATTCCAAAAGTCTAAAATATCAAACCACTATCAAACTACTGATTAACACCAAAATATGCCGCTGCATCCTGATGCGGCTCGTCCTCATAATATTCCTCCTCTTGCTCCGCGGTGGCATCATCAAGGTCGACACCAACACCTTCTACCTCTGTCCTTGCATGTTCTGTACGGTTGGATAGTTGATGGACGAGTGGCCAGCTCAGTGTGAATTCCCCTCAAGATTACACATTTCCGCCTTAGTAAACATAGTTAAAAGGAAAAACAAGCAATAATCCAAAACAGGTAATATGCAATCTTATTAGATGCATGAATGCATGAATGCACATCGGCCTAAGGATGCACATCCAGCTGGACTTGGACTCGTCGCCCATGGAATCATCGACCTAGGAAAGATCATCTAGTCGGACAGGGGTCGATAGTCGATGGTCTGGGAGCTAGCGAAACGACACCCCAACGGGGCATGTGCTACAACATCCAGAATTAGCATCCGTCATCGCCAATATGCTATGAATATATGATTAGCCAGCCGTTATTAATCCAATTGCAATCAGCCAATTTAAGCAACTCAATGGTCACTACGGGGAGCTCAGAGCCTAGCGTAGGCCGACAGCTCGGGCATAGTGTCCCATTACCACCATCCCCGGCTCATGAGGTCCTCCACCTTGGGATGTTCTAATAGGGTGCCTTGACCAAAGTGATACCAGTTCAAGGTCCCTATTTCCCACACGATTTGTCTAATTACAATCCCAAGTGTGGCTTGCATACGGTCATGGAATCCTCCATGTGTAGCATCAAGAGGTTGTGTATAGAAGCAAATCATGTTAACATGTGACAATATATGACTTCAAGTAAAGCATGTAAAGGAGCATCAAGAGTTAACACTTTATGAAAATATATTACCAAGTCATGTGAATAGTGATCAAGGATTACTAGCATGTGAGCCTTGTATATAGTGGAAACAAGTGTCACAATAATGATAATCTAGTGTAAACTAGGTTTAGCTAATTAAAAAATGGAAAGCTCAAGGGGAAAGTCATCACATGTCGGGTGTTGCTTGCGAACTCGATCTAAGCCTTCCTGAGGCCCAAGGTCTCTTGAGGTTTCCTAAAATTATGGTTCATGTTTGTCAGTTATTTCTATAGCTTCGTCCCATCAACTAGAAGGTTCAAAGGAGAGTAATAACAAGGTTTTCTTTGGCTCGTGCTAGGCTTGTCATGTATTTATTTGATAAGGTGGTCTAACAGGACCCCAGCTCACTCGATAGTTGTGTGTGTGACTGTCCTTTATTTTTCCAACATCGTTCATATAGATCAGTGCTTGCTCATATATAGTCCACGCGAGTCGGCACCGCCTATATATAGTTTAGATAATTTAGTGTTGTCCGAGTATGGTTCAGCACTGGCCCAAATATCGTTCACCAATGTCCAACACAGTCTGGACGGTGTGGATTTCATTATGGTGGCCCACCAATGGGTGGATGGTTTGGATTTAACACAAACACCAAGCACGGCCCCCTCATAGGCTGCTGGTGGTACACAACAGTTATGTAACTGGTGTGAGTTATGCTGGCCAAACGCATCCACCCTCCAACACTACTAGATGCTGTGGAGAATTTCATATGTCATGGTGGGGTCCACTATACAGAGGGTCGGTTTGGATGAATCACCCGTATCAGGGTGGGGTCCCCATACATGGTCCACTACCATGAGTACAAGCTCGACGAATGGATAGATAGCTAGGATGTAACGCGCCCATCAGTGGAGCTCATCCCACGTGGTGTGGCCAACATACATATTATATATTTTTTAATAATATCTTAATGTCACCTGAATTGCATGTTATATGCATCTGATCACGTGGGTCCCACATGGGATCCACCACATATAACAATACACACGTATATTGTCAACGTGGGTTCCGCATGGGTGTGGGGCCCACATATAATATTTTATTATTTATATGTAATGGAGAGGGACTCCATACAGTTACACCAGGTGGGTTCCACGTGGAGCCCACCATATATGTATCATATTATATATACATACTAACTTCTTATTATATTATTATATATACTTTTTTTCCCTGCGGCAGCGTCCAGCACTGGACGATCTGGAGCGTCCAGTGATGGACGATTTGGATTTTGGATGACAGCACCCTGGCGTGGTGCATGTATACACATATATATACATATATTATTTGTTTATTTATTTATTTATTTATTATTATATTATTATTATATTTTTTTTCCTGCAGCTGCAGCCGTCTAGCACTGCCTGCCAAATGATGGACGGTTTGGATATAGCACATCTACACTATGTGCGTGTATTCAGAGGTGGGTCCACACGTGTGGGACCCACCGGTTTCACTTATGCATAGATGTAGTACAATGTTATTTAAAAAGTGCACGTACATGCATGTATGCGTAGTGTTTTTGTTTTGTTTTTCTTTTTTTTTTTTTTTTTTCAACATGCGTCCAGGGCTTGACCCTTTGTTGAATGGCCTGGATGCCATATTATCAAGGTGGGGTCCATTTACATGGCCCACCATCTACCGTCAGGTGGGCCCTCTTACGGATACAGGGTGTACCCCCCCTGTGTCTATGTAGGGCCCATAGTCAGGGCAGCAGCCTGCCTTGGGCGAGGCCCACCTACATTTATGCAGAGTCCACAGAGCTTTTTGGTGAGGCCCATGTTTGCCCCCTGTGTCCATGTAGGGCCCATAGTCAGGGCAGCAGCCTGCCTTGGGCGAGGCCCACCTACATTTATGCAGAGTCCACGGAGCTTTTTGGTGAGGCCCATGTTTGCCTCCTTTGTTGGCAACGTGCTTGGCTATCTCCAGTCATTGCCGTGAAACGGCCTCTTTTGCATGCCATATTGGAGGCCATTCTCAGCCCCATTTTTTGGCTCCAACACGGCCCGTCCCTGGCCGTCTTTCAACCCTCAACCAGCGGCACGACAGTTGCTAATTTTACCGTCAAAGAGTGGCCCAAACAGGGTCGTTTTCATGGTAAAAGGGGTCTTTTCTTAGCCTATTCTTTAGCTGAGAACCCACCTGTTTCAGGTGTCTGATTCTGTTCTATCTGCAATTCAACAGAACCTGTTTGTGGGCTGTCTCATGACCGAGTTTGGCCATCCTCATGTCGTTGTTTGGCCCTGAAACGCGGCCGAACTCGTGCCGGTTTGACATGAAAACTGTGCCCGAACGCAGGCCATTTTTACCTTCAAAATAGAGCCTGCTCGTCTCTGAGCATGATTCTGCTGGTGGCTATCTTCAGCCACAAACATTTGTGGTTGAGGTGCGATGGAGTTATTTCTAGAGTCTGTTTAAAGTCGTTTAAGAAGGAGTGAATGGAGGTGCCTCACCTGTTTGAGTTGGGTTCGACCCAAGCTTAGGTTTGTCATGCACCCACCCACCACCTTCACCTGTTTCTTCTCTTTACCCTCTCTCTTGTGGTGCTACTGCGTAAACTCACTGACTCGGCTCAGTCCGGTTTTCACGGGCTGAGTGGAGGCAGTGGGCTACAAGCTCACCAACAACGAGACTCGTTCCTCTGTTTTCTCCCACTACAAGAAAATAGGCCTTTAGCCACAATTTTTTAGCCTCAGTTGAAAAAATGGAGGCTAAATGTGTCTTTTAGCCTCGGTTGCTAAGGAACTGAGGCTAAAAGTTCATCTTTCGCCTCAGTTGCATAGGAACCGAGGCGAAAAGTCTACCTTTTAGCCTCAGTTGCATAGGAACCGAGGCGAAAAGTCTACCTTTTAGCCTCAGTTGCATAGGAATTGAGGCTAAAAATCTACCTTTTAGCCTCAGTTGCATAGGAACTGAGGCGAAAAGTCTACCTTTTAGCCTCAGTTGCATAGGAACCGAGGCGAAAAGTCTACCTTTTAGCCTCAGTTGTCAGGAACCGAGGCGACATGTCTACCTTTTAGCCTCAGTTGCACAGGAACCGAGGTGAAAAGTCTACCTTTTAGCCTCAGTTGCACAGGAACCGAGGCAAAAAGTTTACCTTTTAGCCTCAGTTGCACAGGAACCGAGGCAAAAAGTCTATCTTTTAGCCTCAATTGCACAGGAACCGAGGCAAAAAGTCTACCTTTTAACCTCAGTTGCCAGGAACCGAGGCGAAAAGTCTACCTTTTAGCCTCAGTTGCACAGGAACCGAGGCGAAAAGTCTACCTTTTAGCCTCAGTTGCACAGGAACCAAGGCAAAAAATCTATATTTTAACCTCAGTTGCACAGGAATCGAGGCGAAAAGTCTACCTTTTAACCTCAGTTGCACCGGAACCGAGGCGAAAAGTCTACCTTTTAGCCTCAGTTGCATAGGAACCGAGGCGAAAAGTCTACTTTTTAACCTCAGTTGCATAGGAACCGAGGCAAAAAATCTACCTTTTAGCCTCAATTGCATAGGAACCGAGGCTAAAAATATACTTTTTAGCCTCAGTTGCAGAGGAACTGAGGCCAAAAGTCTACCTTTTAACCTCAGTTGCATAGAAAACAAGGCCAAAAGTCTACCTTTTAGCCTCAATTGCATAGGAACCGAGGCCAAAAGTCTACCTTTTAGCCTCAGTTGCATAGAACTGAGGCCAAAAATCTACTTTTTAGCCTCAGTTGCAGAGGAACTGAGACCAAAAGTCTACCTTTTAGCCTCAGTTGCATAGGAACTAAGGCCAAAAGTCTACTTTTTAGCCTCCGTTGCATAGGAACCAAGGCTATTTTGGAAAAAATTATGGATATACTTATCGTGGGCCTTGGAAAGTTTTTAACGGTGAACGTTCAATCAACACTGCTTCCTATTTTGTGGTCCACATAAGATTTGTATATGCTTAATTTTTATAAATAATCAATAAAATGGGTGGGAAAAACGGATGGACAGTATGGATATACAAAAAAAAAAATATCAAGGTAGATCCTGCGGTAGGGGAAACACCTACTTAGGTGTTACCCGATAACACTTGACCACGGAGAGTGAAACCATGCAACTAATTTGCTGTGTATTACAATGTAAATATTTTTTATTGTAAATGTTATAAATTTAATCTCAATCTGGACCGTCCAGTATGTTCAACCAACTATTTAAGATCTATTGATAAAAAATAACAATGATGGGATGATCCTAACCATCCAATCAATGGTCCAACCAGACATTTATAAGATACAATGGCTATTATGACATACCTGTTCTTTTACCCAACTATCTCACATATGTAGAATATCATATCCGTGGAAAATGTGATCCATACAATGAAAATAACCTGGTAGGAAAATCAAGCCCATCCCATCATTAGGTGGGTCAGGACATTACATTAAGTTATTCCATCGGTTGCTGTCCGTTGGTGCCAGTAGCCAGATATATATGTGGATCAACCTGTTTTTCATATCAAATGATCATCATGGTTTGTCCAACCTGCTGGACGGAGCGGATCAGATACATAAATCACGGTGGGCCTCACCACGTAATCGACTTCCATCTCAAGCTACCTTCGCCTACCTATAAAAAAAACCCTAAAACGTCATTTCCTATTCTCTGCTCCGATCCATGCACTCGCGCTCTTTGTCTCTCTGGGTTGGGGAGAAGATGTTTGTTGAAGAAGGTCGAATCTCTTTCATCTTGATCGGGTAGAACCTTTTCGATCCATACTCTCTCTCTCTCTCTCTCGATTGGAAGAAGGAGAGCTGCTCGAAGATCTCCTTATCATTTAGATCCAGATCCAAATCAGTTAAGCTCGATTCTTTTCTCTTTAACGATTTTACAAAAAGCGAAATTCAAAATCGAATCGAATTTGATTTCACTATCTATGCTCTTGAAATCCCTTCATCGTTTACGGTTTGAGATTTCAATCGATTCATCTCTCTCGAATAATTGGTGGCACTCCAGAAGCTGATAGGGACGCAATCCGCTTTCATTAGCTTTCCATCTTCTCTTCTTCGAGATTTCCATCTCCAAAGGAAACGCCTCTCCATCTCTTCCATGAGCTTTCGATCTCTAAAGGAAGCCTGCAAAATCCACGTCCGGCTCTACCATATCCTCCGAACCCTTGCAATCGTCGGATCATTAGATCTACGGATCTCTCTCTCTCTCTCTCTCTCTCTCTCTCTCTCTCTCTCTCTCTCTCCAATCATTAGATCCTTAAAAGACGATGAGCTTTTTTCCAATTTTTTCCACTTAGGGTTTATTTTATTTTATTTCTCGATTTTTGGTGCTTGATCTGTTTTGATTTGAATCCAGCTCTTGTCTCTCGATTTTGATAGATTTCGATGGATTTTGATCCGATTATTTTTTATGGATCTGTTTTGCTTTCGGATCCAATTGTCTGAAGCTTTGCTTTTTTTATTTTTGTTTTGAGATGATTGATACATGGTGCTTTCCTTTTCGATTTTGTCTCAATTTGGTTATTCGTTTGGAGCAGGTACTCTGATTTGCAGTTTGCATTATTTGAGGACAGAGGAAGGGTTTTAACTTTCAATCAGGTGAGCTTCCCCCCCTTTTCTCCAATTTTTTTCCACTTAAGGGTTTGATTTTTCTTTTCTTTTTTTTTTTTTTGTCGATTTTTGGTGCTTAATCTCTTATGATCTGAATCCAACTTATGTCTCTTGATTTCGATAGATTTCGTTGAATTTTGATCCAATTCCTGCTGATTTAAGTTGTAATTTAGGTTTATATATTTAGAAATTAGAGATTTATCATTGATTTATGTAATATCAGGCATTTGTAATACATTACTATGCATTGATAATTTCGATACAGTCATAAATCAACATCTGTTTGGGGCATGACAGGGCCATAACATTCAACTGTTACATATTACCATGTCCTGTTTTTCTCTTGTTCTAAACTGTAGTAGTGGAGAAGGTTAAGCTTGATATGTTCTTTGTCTATTGAGATTCATTTCTAATGTTTATGGGTTTTCATTTGTGAATTTTGAATGGGCCATAACATTTAACAGTGTTTTTTTTTTTTTTAAACCCATAACTGTGATAGAATTACTTTTGAACAAAAAGTTGCAACCAAACACACCCTAATCTAGTTATGAAGAAGTTTGATTTTTTGTTGGACTTGTTCCCAAGTGCTCAATTCATAGCTGGATCACTGGCCCACCTAGCTGGAAAATCACTGTGTCCAGATCCTAGCCATTAAGAAGAAGAAAGTCTGATTTTTTTGTTGGACTTCTTCCCAACTACCCAAATAACTAGAAGAGATTTGGATGGAAGTTCTCGTCATTGTTATCGTCGAATGCCACCCACCCTGCTGAATTATTATTTTTCTTTTTGGCGGCATTTCTCAAGGAGTCCATCTCACCAACTTTCTGTTCAAAAGTCATTCTATCAAACTGCTTCATAACTAGATTAGGGTGCTCTCTCATAGGTTGCAATAAACTCACAGATAGAAGGTTTGTTGTTTGATGTACTAGTTTCCATCTTATTTTGGATTATCATGTGCCTAATGCGTTATTTGAGGCACTAGTATTCATGTTAGTCTCAAATGTCATGTGCTTCTTCTCAGTTCACATTAGACTACTTTCGGTTTCTCTTTATTCAATTTATAGGAAATATAATATTACTAGGCTTACTTCACACATGAACTGATTTTTTTGAAATTTTTTTGCTAAGACCTCTCCTTAAAAAATCATCACCCATCTTTCTAGCAGATCTGCTTCCTAGCTGTTTGTACTTGCTATAATTTTGAAATAGATGCTTTCCCACCTCTATACATGATTTGCTTCCTGTCATATTATGGTTATCAATTTTGTTCTATTGTCTTTTTACTGAAATGGAGTAGAGGAGATGTACTGTTTGGTTAGTATGGAAGGCGATCTAGCATATCAGTAGCTTTTCTGATGATGCAATGGAAAATTATAGATCTATTTTCCTTTCAGATCTCATTGTTTGGAGTTTTGATTTTATTTATTTATTTTCTTTCTTTTTCATTTCAACCATCTCCACTGTATTGAAAGGCAAAGGAAAGGCCCTATTGAGGCACTCTGGCAAGTGCCTTTTGAAAATTTTGGAGAATGGGTACTTTTGATTCATGAGAAAAAACGTGGGTAGAGTAGGACAATCCGGGTAAAAAACAACATCTTTCATTCAGAGGCCTGTGAAGCAGCTAAGAACGAGAGACAGAGAGGCTTACGCCTTTTCTTTGGAAAGGAAGTGGAAAGCGGATGTACTCGACACGTGGCGAGATGAGAGGGTAAGTGGAGATGGGCGGTGATATTGAAGAAAATGGATGGAGGACGGTGGGAAAGAAAGTACCAGAATCGTCCACCACACACATGTTTCTGTGACTCAGTAAAACATCCAATCTCTCGTGGGGATCACCGTATTATTATTATTATTATTTTTTTGTGTAAATCCACTCCATCCATAAGGTGAGAAACATTATTCTAACCGCACATACAAACGATCTAAATGATTAGAAACTCTCATGGGACACACCAAGGGAACAAAACCTTGAGGCCTGCCCAAGGTTTTGTGCCACTGATCTAATTAACCCTACAGTGGATAGTCCATCCCTAAAAATCTTCTAGATGAAAGATCCTAGCCACCAACCTCTGACATTTTTTTCAATTGAAAGTTGGTTTTGGTGGGCGATGGTAAAAGAAAGTGTTTTAGTGGTCAAAGAAACAAGTCGCTGAGTAATTCATGTTCCAAAACCGGACTGTGTTGGAAGTTGGAAAAAAGTCGTAGTGAATTATCGATAGGCCAATGAAGCCAGGCCTAGGGTTGTCTTTGGCTTGGATTTTGGTGGTTGGTGGATCTATTCAAAATTTTTTACTCGTCCTGCCGTTGCCCCGGCTCTGTTCAAAATTGAGAGGGCTAGCCTTATTCTCATAATTGTCACAGTATGTGTGAATATTAAGTAATGCATGTATGGAATAGGACAAGATGTATAGAAGACAAATAGAACAATAGATGTAGAAGACATACTAAATTTAATAAAAGCATAGGGCCTGGCAGCAGTTTCTATTTGTCTCCCATTGACTTTCTCAAATTCGTTTTTGAGGTCTTCTAGGTATTGAAAAGCAAGTTTCTTCGGATAAGAACGATCACACATGGTTAAACAACATACACGGCCTTTAATAATATTTGCAAAATTAGGTCGGGTAACAATTGCATTTGATTTAAATGGTGGACATGAAATGCCTAACATATAAAAATAGGGAACAGGGAGAAAATCCATGTTGTTTTTTCTTAATAGCATTACGCTACATGGATCAAGCCGAAATGCTACTATTTCTTGTTCTGCAATTGGAATCCTTAGGAGAGCACTTCTTATAAACAGGTGGTGTGAGGTGGCCATTTTTCTTATTTGGTGCAATTGCTTCTTAGCTATTAGAAGTACATGTGACTCTGATCTCCTGTTAGAAACTATCTCTGCTCATCCTTCCCTGCTCTCTCTCTCTCTCTCTCTCTCTCTCTTTGTTGTTTTGGTAAATTCTTGATGTAGTTTGTTTTCCATTCAGCATTGATTTCTTTCAGGGATTGGCACTATTGATTTGTGCATTGCAGGCCCTTTATCTGAATTGCCCAGAGCTTAACGACCTGAATCTCAATTCATGTACAAACTCGCATCCAGGTAGTTACTGAATGTTCTACTTGTAGGTGGCTGACATGGAGACTCTGTGTTAGACACTACAAACCTTGAGAATCCAAATGCAAACATATCTGTATGGGTTATATGTTATTGTCAAAACTCGAAGATACAATCATCATCTCCATAACCTTGTCCTAGCCATTTGTTGCGTGATGTGAGATTATACATGCGTACATATAGAAAAAAATGTTTCTAGTTAAATAGGAATTTGCCTAGAACTACGTAGTTAGAATGTGGATGGTGCTTGTAAATGAACAAGACCATGAACTTAGATTTTACCCTACCAGCTATTTCAATGTGTTTAGCACAGATGTGCAGCTTATGCCCGGGATGGGTATTGTTTGAAAAAAACAAAGTTCTTTATACATAGATTGGAGGTGGGTGGAAACATTTAGTACGTAAAATTGTAATTAGGTTCTTTTGAAGCATAATCCTTCTTTCAAATTTGAGGCCTTGTTCTGTTCTGGTTCTTCAAGTTTGCATTACTACATCACCTTCTTCTCCTTCTTCTTCTTCTTTTTAAATTTTTTATACACATTTAAACCGAATCTGATGACTACAAAGAAACTGTCTTAGTTCACTGATTTTGTTACATACTTAGATTTCATTTCGTTATACAAATTTTTTATACACATTTAAACCAAATCTGCTTTTTTATATGAAAGAGCAATTTGCACTATTGAGCCAAATAAGAATGGGTGCATCTCACCGGAAACATAAGAATGGTTAGTTTCTTTCTAGTAATATCTAGATTTCTTACTGGGCATGTTTACTATCGGTTGTTAAGCTACAATGCTCAGTTACTTCTGTTGATAATTACTATTGAATATTAAAATGCAACAGATGCTATGAAGGAATCCCACATTCATGATTTTCTTGCTTCGGTATCTATTTTTTTGTTGACTCGTAGTTATTCTTCAATTTCAAATGGTTACGTATGTTTTATAACTTTTACCAATACTCCTTTCTTCTATGACAGTTGAATGCTCTTCAATATAGAAAGATGGACTTTCACATCAGCAACTTTATGGTCAGAAGCTAACAAACACGTCTACACACAAATGAGAGAGAGGACCCATTCTAGTGTAAAGAAGAATCATCAACGCCTAATGAAAGGGCGCCGTTCTTTGAAGTGGACATGGTCCTTGATGTTGTCTCCTTCCAACTTGAGGCTGGTCCACCACACCAAATCGCCTTCCACCTTTAGAGAACCCCCATCAACAGTGGTGGTAGAAAGACATTGTCACAGGGAACTTGAAGAGGAAAATTATTTAGCTTCGGACATCCACTCACTCTCGGTTTCTCCAATGCCGGCAAGCACACCTCACCACAAATACTCTCCAGCTTAGGTAGCTTCCACAGACACACACTGTACGTAGTCGTTGGAGTGAATCTTTTGCTACCCCTCGAAACACCGCCTCCAGTCTATTGCAGAATTTGATATGGAGAGTTTCCAGGCTTTCTAAGCATACAGCTAAGGAGAAGACGACCACGAGTCTCGGGCAACACTCCAGATATATGTGTAATTCCCAAAAAAACACAACCAAGGAAAAATTCTCTCAATGAAGCCAAAGAAGAATGTGCACAAGAAGATGTGAATGACATTTAAATCTGGATGTACGAACAGCAAGCAATGGCAGTGTGTTTGTTTTAAAAACTTTAAATATACGATTGATTGTTTTGTTGATGTTGTGCTGATTGTTGTCTTGATGGATGTTAAATGGGTGAAACATGCACAGTTCAATCATTGGTTGATTATAATATTGTTAGCTTTTGTTGATAGAAACTAGATTTAGCCTCGGTTATTGATAAATGATGTTAAAAATTGAATTTAGCCTCAATTGATGCCAATAAAGGCTAAATCTATCTTTAGTCTCAGTTTTGCCTCAATTACCTAAACTGAGACTACAACTCCCGTGGTTAAAGGCTTTAGCCTCAGTTTTTGAGAACCGAGGTTAAAAATGGATTTAGCTTCAATTGGAGGCAACTGAGGCTAAAATTTGGATTTAGTCTCAGTTGGAAACAATGGAGGCTAAAATTTTGATTTAGCCTCATTTCGAGAAAACCGAAGCTAAAAAGGTTCTTTTAGCCTCACTTGAAGAACCGAGGCTATAAAAGTCATTTTAGCCTTGGTTGCTAAAACTGAGGCTAAAGCCTTTAGCCACGGGGGTTTCAACCTCGGTTTGGATAACTGAGGCTAAAGGCTTTAGCTTCAGTTTTTAACCTTTTTAGCCACAGTTTTGAACTGAGGCTAAAGCCCCCTTTTCTTGTAGTGTCCCTCTCTCTTCTCTCTCCTTTTTCTCTCAGTTTCCTTCCTATCTCACTCTTCCTTCTGTGAAGAACTTGAGAGGGCCGGACCTCCTTATATAGGCAGGGAGGAGGGGAGCCAACGGCCAAGATTTTCCCTGCAAGTCCTCATGCAACGGGTGAGATGGTGGCAACCGCTGTTTTTCCTGAAACGGAAACCGCGGCGGAGTCTCCTTCTTGCCTAACCATTTTTGGTTTGAGGAAGGAGACCCTCAGAGTTGGCGTGTGCATGTCTATAATCTCCTAGGCAATACGATGGAGAGCACCCCCTTTTGCCAACGGTCCGATCACGTTCTCCTTGATCCAGTTGTTCGTGGCAAGGAGAATGGACGGCTGATAGTGATCTCCTTCGTTGGTTTACAAGGGCCCACAAGCTTATACGGTTTTGTTGAGGTGGGCCCCGCCGACAAAATAGACGGTTAGGATTGCCCAAAAAGTGGTCTGGTGGGCTCAACTAGGGGCTCCAAATCCAAACGTTTCACGTATTTGAAAAATGATGGAATGGTGTTTTATTTCTTTGAAATTGGTTTGGTTAACACTAGTTTGACTGCACCACTTGGCTAGTGCAATTCATGTACCCTTGTACATTGTGCTCATGCGTCAACTGTGGGGCCTTCTTGCGATGTTTTTAATGGATCTTCTTCGATCATTCACTTTGGGGTCCTTGTATAGGGGTCGTGGTTCAGTTTGGAGTTTATTGTGAGGTTTAGGTGGGCCATTACATGCTTTTCTGGGCCCTATTCGGCTCGTATGATGTGATCTATCAGTCGAACAGGTCCAATATTTGTTTTTGATGGTTAAATGCATATTTGTTTTAATCCTGCTTACCTTCATGATTAGGGTGGAGTGTAAGCTGAGTCTCCTAAGTTACGACAGATCGTCTCAATGCTACTTGGGAGATCCTGCCCTGTAATAGGTTAAGTCAAGTCATTAGGTTGACAGATCTCGAATTTTTAATAATCGTGGGTTTAAAAGGTAACACCCGAGTATCAAAGGTACGGGGTGTTACACATTTGGACTACCCATCCACTTGCATCCCCACCTATACTCATAGCCAAGGTTTAAAAAAACCATGACTCCGACCTTCTTCTTCTCTCTCTCTTTTTTTTTTTCTTGAGTTACTGAACTGAGACTTATGCCTTAATTTCTCAATCAAGCACTATCTAATAGGCTATTGATGTAGTTTGATTACAATTAACAAGTTAGATAAAGAATACATAATATCAAAATTAAGACAATCAAATTCTGAAGTAAAGAAATTAAGCGCAAATGTTTTGTTTATTTCATCAAAACTACTAGTGAGCAATAACATGGTATAACACATAAGCAACAAGGTGAACTTTAAAAAAATGTTATATACTGAAGAGGACATCGTGCACACGCACGGCTGCACACCACCACCCCTACGCACGTACGTACGCAGAAGGAGGATCCCATCATAGATCTGGTTCGATGACGACATCCAGAGAGGGCCTACTAGCTACAAGACAAGTTTTGGTTTAGAAAGTGGGCCTGATAGTCAAGAAAAGCCCATCATGAGATCTCATGATTGTGGCTCACTAGTTGGATTGATTTCATTTTTTAGGTTTTTTTTATTGTTATTATTTTGAACATTGTGGATGCTTTAAATTTCTGTGTTTGGTTTTTATTTTAGTTTACTTCATCACCAAGTAATAGGTTGCACATATGGTGCGAGTTTTTGGGGTATAGGGTTTTCCTATAAATAGGCACCCCTTGTAGTTCTTTTGATTCATCGAAGTTTAATAAAAAATTCCTGCTTTGTTTTTTGCTCTCTTCGTGAGTTGTGGAAGAATTCAAAAGTGGGTGCGAAGCCCACCCTTTTCGAAGGGCAAACTACCGTGATGTGAAGCCACATCGATCCTGATTCATCCCCATCCTCCATCATCTCTTTTTTTCTATCTTCCACCACCATCCATACTTCACATTCATCCTTGGTTGCATCAGTTTTCTTTCATTACAGTAGGTTCTCAGATTCCGGCCCGCAGGGGGCTGAAACTTCGACGGAGCACCACACCCAGACCAGAGCTCGAATCGACGTCAGAATTGGGGGTTTTGCAGCCCAGGCCTGGCCGACCAAGGCTTAGGAATCCTTTTCCGGATTCCCTCCCCCCTCACACGTGCGGTCAGCCTCATGCACACATACGTCCCCACCTGGCCCGTTGTCCACACGCCGGGATCATCTTGGGTTCAGGTTTTTCCTATTTTTCTCTTTTTTATATACCTAATTGCATAACCGTAAACCTAGATTACATTATCCCTTACTGATTTGCCATTTTACTCACCCTAGGGTTCCTTGAATTGAGATTAGGGAACCCCTTAGATTAGGGACTAATTTTTATACATGAGTGGTTGATTTTATTTCCCTTTAACATCGTTTGGCTTATAATTTTTATTAGTTCAGCCCTAGCCTGTGTCGGCTTGGACCCGCATAGACTCCCCTTCTTAATTGAATGTTTGGATTTTCATGTGGGATGTGGAATTTGTGTAATTGTTTCGAAATTGGTAGGATTTAAGCCTGAAATCTTGCATGTTATATTTAATTTTCCATGTCCTGCATCAAATTTGGTATCAAAGCCTAGGGTTCTTGTAAGAGAATTCACCACATATTTAGGGTTTAGTTTATTTGAGTCCGTCATGCATCCAGTCCATCACATATAGCTAAATTTTAGTAATGGTGTGTAATCGCCTTCATATAGAGTCTCGTAGGGTCATTTAATGTTTTAGATGCATATAGTTGCCATAGCAGGTCCTTAGGTTGAGTTAGCCTGTGTATGCCCACACGTACGGGTCGCGGTTTTGGTTTACACCCTACTCTAAACATGGAGCAACTACAAGAATCAATGGCCAAGTTAACCCAGTAGGTTGAGTCTATGTTTAAACGCTTGGAACAACACATAGATCAATGCCTTAACCAATTTGATGATCGCATTACTCAAATAAAGGCCTCCCTCATGTCAAACCCCACCATTGGGGAAGATGCCCATTCTTAAGCAGGTGGTTAGGAGATTAAACCAAGGAATGGAGGCGGCCAAGGAGTTGGTCATGGGTGCGTATCTGTGCACCCACCCCATGAGGGACATCATGACAAATATGACCCAGATGCGCAACTCCTCAAATGAGTTAGATTAGATGCCCGTACTTTTGATGGCCACTTAGACCCTAAAGCCTTTTTAGATTGGTTGGCGGATATGGACCACTATTTTGAGTGGTATGATATGTCGGATGCTCGACAAGTCCGATTTACCAAGATGAAACTTGTGGGTTAAGAAAAGAGGTTTTGGGCGACTGTTGAACGAAAAAAAAAGAAAGAGCGAGGGAACTCCCAATAGTCCATTGGGGAGAAATGAAAGAAACGCTGAAAGAGAAGTACCTCCCTTTCTCTTGTCAGTTGCGGTTGATTGAGGAGTGGTAGTCTCTTCGACAAGGTTCCATGAGTGTTGCTGACTATATTGAGAAATTTGAAGAGTACTTGACACATTGTGAGGTTGATGAGGACCCCGTACTTACCCTTGCTCATTTTAAAATGGGCCTCCGTCCTGACATTAGGAGAGAATTGCTCGCCAAAGACATAGACACTATCGAACAGTTGTACCAAGTAGTGTTAGATGTCGAGCAATACCTTCAAGCATCTGTGGGAAAGCGGTTTGACTTTCACGAATCCAGTGTTAAGGCCAACCCCTTTGGGGCTAGACCTAGCATGGGATTCCAAAACAAACCATCCCCTAATGTTCAGCCCAGACCCAAGGATGATAAGAGTAAAGAGGTTGTCGGGTCTAGTTCACGTGTAAGTGGGGCCACTAGGTGTTTTAGGTGTCATGGGTTTGGTCATTTTGCTCACCAGTATGGCACGAGAGAGGGCACCAAAGTACTCCTTATTGATGGGCAAGTAGAAGTAGTGTCCCTAGAGAGTGACAGTGAGGAGGAGGAATATAAGCTAGTCGGAACCCTTAGTGATGAGGAAGAAGGAGCACAAGAGTCTGTGACCCTCACAATTGTGTGTTGTGCCCTGACTCAAGCCAAGAACACTGATGACTAGCGCCGCAACACGATCTTCTACACTTATGCAAAATGTGGGGAAAAGAGTTGTAAGATGATCGTGGATAGTGTAGTTATGCCAATGTGGCATCGACTAGCACTGTGAGTCGTTTGAGCTTGAAGTTGGAAGCCCATCCTCAGCCCTATAGAGTCTCCTGGGTTGATGAGACATCCATTTCAACCTCGCACCACTGTCTTGTCCCTATTCAGTTCGGATCTTATAAAGGCACAATTTGGTGTGATGTTGTTCCTATGGATGTGGGCCAATCATTCTGGGTAGGTTGTGGCTCTATGACAGGGATGTGACCATATTTGGTCGTTTAAATGTGTGCACATTCTAGTTTGAGGGTAAGAAGGTTAAGCTAAATCCTCTGCCACCCAAGAATACAACTGAAAAAAATTCACCACATAGAGTGGTGTGAGCGGCCCAAAAGAAGTGGAGTCGAAGTCCAAGTCCAAACCACTTCATATTTTGATTATCAAAGACTTTGAGGAGAGGCAAAGGTGGACTCGATGATATACGCCCTTGTGGCTAGGGAGAGTGTACCAAAGACTAGTGTCGAGTTACCCACTAAGGTCGTTCAGGTAGTACATGAGTTTCGTGATGTCTTTCCTGATGATCTATCGAATGAGCTTCCTCTTATGAGGGATATACAGCATGCCATTGACTTAATCCCTGAGGCAACTCTACCAAACCTCCTGCATTACAGAATGAACCCAAAGGAGCATGCTGAGTTGAAGAGGTAGATTGATGAACTCCTAGAGAAGGGTTTCATTCGAGAGAGAATGAGTACGTGTGTTGTGCCCGCCCTTCTTATGCCTAAGAAGGATAACACATGGAGGATGTGTGTTGATATTAGGGTCATCAACAAAATCACAGTCAAGTATTGATTTCCCATACCGCGTCTTGATGACATGCTAGATATGATGGCCAATGCTACTATCTTCTCAAAAATTGACCTCAAAAGTAGGTATCACCAAATCCGTATACGCTCTGGTGATGAGTGGAAGACGGCCTTCAAGACGAAGGATGGGCTATATGAGTGGCTAGTTATGCCTTCGGGGTTAACTAATGCCCCAAGCACTTTCATGCGTGTGATGACCCAAAGGTTGAGACCCTTCATGGGAAAGTTCCTAATTGTATACTTTGATGATATCTTGATTTATAGCATGATTAAGAAGTAACACCTCAACCATTTGAGGCAGGTTTGTGGGATCCTTAGGGTCGAGAAGTTATACGCCAACCTAAAGAAGTGCGCGTTCTTGTCTAGTAGTGTGATCTTTTTAGGTTTTATTGTGTCAGCTGAGGGTGTATCAACGAATTCTGATAAGGTTAAGGCCATCGTTAATTGGCCTGAACCCCGCAATATTCATGAGGCGCAGATTTCATGGCTTAGCCACTTTTTATAGGCGGTTCATTTAAGGCTTCAGTTCCATTGTGGCTCCCATCATGAACTGCATAAAAAAAGGGAGAGTTTCAATGGACAAAGGTTGCCTTGAAGGCCTTCAAGGAGATAAAGGTCAAGATGACCGAAGCTCCAGTCACACGACTTCCAAATTTTTCAAAAGCTTTTGAAGTTGCATGTGACGCATCAAGAGTCGGCATAGGAGGAGTACTTAGCCAGGAAGGGCACCATGTCATCTTTTTTAGTGAGAAACTAAATGAGGTGAAGCAAAGATATTCTGCCTATGATAAGAAATTCTACGCAGTAGTGCAATCACTATGCCATTGGCGACATTACCTATTACCATAAGACTTTGTTTTGTTCTCATATCACGAGGCCTTAAGATACTTGAGCTCTCAGAAGAAATTAAGTTCCAGGCAGGCTAAGTGGGTTTAATTCTTTCAAGAGTACACTTTTGTGCTTAAGCACAAGGCCGGTGTAGAGAATAAGTCTGCCGACGAGTTGAGTCATCGAGTCGCATTAATCAACTCCATGAGCGTTGAAGTTACGGGCCTTGAACGCATCAAAGAATAGTATTCTGAGTGTCCCGATTTTGGGATTGTATATACGTCTTCATTAGAGAGTCCATCAGGACCTAACATTGAGTATTTGATTTTGGACGGATATTTATTTAGGAGTGATCGCTTGTACATACCACGCACCTTCCTTCATGATTTTCTTGTTTGGGAGTTGCATTCAGGGGGAGTCGCGGGTCATTTCAGTCGTGACAAGACCATTGCCCTAGTGGACGATAGATTTCATTGGCCAAGCCTCAAGTGGGACGTGGCCAAAATTATAGGGCAATGCCGTACTTGCCAACTGGCAAAGTAGAAGAAACAAAATACATGATTAAATACACATTTGCTAGTCTCATTCATCCCTTGGCAGGACATCAGTGTGGACTTTGTGCTTAGACTTCCCAAGACTATTCGAAAGCATGACTCCATATTTGTTGTTGTGGACCATTTCTCCAAAATGGCTCACTTCATTCCTTGTTCTAAGACCTCCGACGCCTCTCATGTTGCCAAGCTGTTCTTTAGTGAGGTTATCAAACTGCATGGGTTACCAAAAACCATAGTGTCTGACCAAGACATGAGATTCATGAGTTACTTTGGAAGACACTATGGCACATGATGAATACTAGGCTCCAATTTTCTTCTACCTACCACCCTCAGACCGATGGCCAGACTGAGGTGGTTAATAGGATCTTAGGGAGCTTACCTCGATGTTTAGTGGGGGAGCATACCAAGACATGGGACGCCGTACTACCCATAGCTGAGTTTGCATATAATAGTTTTATTAATAGGTCCACAGGTCGAAGTCCATTTGAAGTCGTTATTGGTTATAAGCCTAGGAAGCTTATTGATCTTATCCCCATGTCATTGTCCCATATGCCATCAGAGTCTACAGAGTCTTTTGCGCATCACATACATTCATTGCATTAAGAAATCAGACGAAAGATCACTACTAGTAATGAGCAATACAAATTTTCTACAGACCAACATAGATGTTTCAAAGAGTTTAATATTGGGGACTCTGTGATGGTCTTCATCAGGCCAGAGCGGTACCCTCCAGGGGTCGTTCATAAGTTACACGCTCGTAGTGCTGGGCCCTTTAAAATTATAAAGCGAAATGGTCTCAATGCGTATGAGATAGATCTTCCACCCTCCATGGAAATTAGTTCCACATTCAATGTGGAGGATCTAGTTGCTTTTCAGGGACTCACTGATACTTTGTCCGGTTATTCGCCCACCTATCCTGATTCCCCAGACTTACCCTTTGATCTATGGCCTCTTCCCGACCTTTCATCCCAGCCTCTACCTCTCATACCTAGCCTTCACACCCCAACAGAGGAAATAGAGAATATCCTGGACCATGAGATAATTTCCACGTCAGGTGGCAGGTTTCAGAAGTACCTCGCTAAATGAAAGTCACGTCCAGCTTTAGACAGCACATGGCTCACTGGGAGGAGCTCCAACAACTTGATCCTGACATCCTAGAGCGGTTCAGAAGTTTTATTTCGCCAGTGGCGAAATCTTCGCAACCCTGGAGAGTTGATGAGGACATCGTGCACACGCACTGCCGCACACCACCACCCCTACGCACGTACGTATGCTGAAGGAGGATCCCATCATTGATCTGGTTCGATGACGATGTCTAAGAAGGGCCTCCTAGCTAGAAGACAAGTTTTACTTCAGAAAAGTGGGCCCGATAGTCAAGAAAAGCCCATCATGGGATCTTATGATAGTGGCCCACTCGTCGGATTGATTTTATTTTTTAGGTTTTACTTATTGTTATTATTTAGAATATTATGAACAATTTAGATTTCTATATTTAGTTTTTATTTTAGTTTACTTCATCACCAAGTAATAGGTTGCGCACATAGTGCGAGTTTTTGTGGTATAGGTTTTTCCTATGAATAGGCACCCCTTATAGTTCTTTTGATTCATTGAAGTTTAATAAAAAATTCCTACTTTGTTTTTCTGTTCTCTTCGTGAGTTGTGGAAGAATTCAAAAGTGGGTACAAAGCCCTCCCTTTTCGAAGGGCTAACTACCATGGTGCGAAGCTACATCGATCCTGATTCATCCCCATCCTCCATCATCTCTTTTCTTCTATCTTCCACCACCATCCATACTTCACATTCATTCTTGGTTGCATTAGTTTTCTTTCATTACAGCAGGTTCTTAGATTTTGGCCCTAATGGGGGGCTAAAACTTTGACGGAGCACCACACCCAAGCCATAGCTTGGATCGACGTCAAAATTGAGAGTTTTGCAGCCCAGTCCTGGCCGACCAAGGCTTAGAAATCCTTTTCCAGATTTCCTCCCGCCTCACGCGTGCGGCCAACCTCAGGTGCACGTGCGTCCACACCTGGCCCGCTGTCCACACGCTGGGATCATCTCGGGTTCAGGTTTTTCCTATTTTCCTCTTTTTTTATACCTAATTGCATAACCTTATACCTAGATTACATTATCCCTCATTGATTTACCCTTTTACTTACCCTAGGGTTCCTTGAATTGAGATTAGGGAACTCGTTGGATTAGGGACAAATTTTTATGCATAAGTGGTTGATTTTATTTCCCTTTGACATTGTTTGGCTTATAATTTTTATTGGTCCAGCCCTAGCCTGTGTCGGCTTAGACCCGCATAGATTCGCCTTCTTAATTGAATGTTTGAATTTTCATGTGGGATGTGGAATTTATGTGACTGTTTCAGAATTGGTAGGATCTAAGCCTGAAATCTTGCGTGTCATATTTAATTTTCCATGTCTTGCATCAGATACTTATATCTTCTACCCGTTCACTTATACCTGAAAATAGAAATTGCCACTAGATCAACCAATATGGTGAGTCCTAGAAATGCAACTTCAATAACTGCTCCAAATTAAAGCTCAAAACTCATAGGCATTGTTCACAACTGACCAAATTAACTAGGATCAGGAGACCAAAAGAAAACTCTAAAAGAACTCATCAACAACTAGTATCACTCGTATTGACTCATAAGTAATAGGTTGGCGGTGACTTTTCTAAGAAAACTGAACCCAAACCAGGCATCTCTTAAAATTTTAACTTCTTTCAGTTTTTCCAGAAGGCATAGCTGATAACATTAGTTAACTTGTAGAGAATAATAGTCATATCAAACATATCTAACACAATTAAAACTTTTATAGAACGAAAAAAAAAAAACAAAAACATTTACAACTATAACCTAATACCCACCTAGAATGCAGAGCACCACACATCTTTTTGGGAACTTTTGGACCGTAGAAGCTATATGAGTAATGATCTTTATAACCTGTTGTTGAACTTGCATTCATTCACGAGAATTTAACTGCATTGCTATACATAAAATATTAAAAATAAAGGACAAAATGAAAGGATGAAGTACCTGAACATTTTCTCACCCCATCTAGGAACAGCACAGAGAAAACGGATCAAGATTTCTGCAGACTGGTCAAGGTTGTCAAGACCTTCTACTGCCTATTTTAACGAGATAATTGATGCCAACAGAATAATGCTTACTAAGTACATCTTTTTTTTAGAGAGAGAGATGACAAGAATTTTTTATTAAACCACTATTAAGAGATCAAGGCAACAAAAGAATACAAGGCAGCCACAACTATGAAAAACATGCAAAAAGGGAGGCAAATCTCGCCTCCAAGCAATCTCTAACTAAAAAAGAAAATTTTCCTAACCACAATCTCCTCAGAAGCACTTCTATTGAGGAAGCAAAGAATTAGAATAATTCAAGCCAGATCAAAGAATCAAGCCAAAGTGCCAAACACAGGGAATTCATAAGGCAATAATAGGAATTCCAAATTTACCAAGTTTACTTATTATCAGAGTGATTCACACCATAACTGCTCTATTGAACTTCACGCTAGGCTTAACTGCCAAAATGCATTAATGTTGAGAAGTGTTCTGAATAAAAATTCAACCCAATAAGTGGAAACTATTCGACAACTAACTGAAGGACTTTATGTTAATGCAGCTAGACTGTGGAGAAAAATATTGGTGTTAACAGGCAGGTGGAGATGATGATGATGTGTCACTATTAATGGATAGTGGATTCATCCAAAGTCAAACCACTTGCATAATTCTGCCGAAACACGATGGCACCAAGGCTCGAGATCACCGACGATAAAAAGACCTGGAAGCGGCTGTTCTGCATCTCCACTTCGGTATTTGAATTCGCCGCCGCGATCAAAGATCAATGGATGCGATTAGAATGGAAAGAGATCCTCCTTCAATCCTCTTTTCTTATTCTCTTCTCCTCTCTCTACCTCAGATTTTTTTCTCTGCTCTTTGTTTTCTTTGTTTTTTTAACCATGCCCCATTTGATTTTAAAATAAATTTTAAACACACACACAACAATGATCCAAGGATTTTGCTCCATCATACATATTCCTTCCAGATAAACGACCTAAAATCTTATCACAACCAATTCCCAAACTCTCCAGTCTC
The DNA here is from genome assembly GCA_030180095.1 of Magnolia changhungtana. NCBI lineage: Eukaryota > Viridiplantae > Streptophyta > Magnoliopsida > Magnoliales > Magnoliaceae > Magnolia > Magnolia changhungtana. The sequence continues at coordinate 2,322,605 of JASAUF010000150.1, forward strand.
TTAAATTTACATTTAAAACATTTAAAATATTTAAAGATCTTTTTGATATAGGAAGCCTCGTTATTCATGTGGATCCTGCCACTCACTAACTACTCTTCCAAACAAAGAACCCGAACAAGAAGAAAAATACAAGAGAGAGAGAGAGAGGGAGGGAGAGAGAGAGAGGGAGAGGAGATGATCTCACTTAGCACCTAAGGTTGGGAACTGACCTGGATCTTCAATGGAAGGAGCTACCACATTATTCATCACATCGCCTCCAGAAAATCCAGAAAATTCTGAGAAACAGCTTGCGTTGGAGCTAGGGCTTTCTTCATGCTTTCGCTTCATTCTTGTCGCTGAGTAGCTATAAGCTGCAATAGATCATCATTATCGTCATCTCCCAACAGAACGAAAGGGTTCTTAGTTGTTATTTCCTCGGTTGATTGAAAGAAAACCTTAACGCGCAGAGATATAGCAGCAACCGTGAAAACCCTAGCTTTTTCCCACAGATTGGTCCATCGATGCAAGATCTACATCCAAAACAAACTCTCTTTTTCCCCCCATTTACCTTTTCTTAAGGTGAGAAGATGAAAGAGATCTAGAAACCTTTGCTGCAACTAAAGAGAGTGAGAAATGAGGGAGAAGATGTGCAATCAATATTTAAGGTGAGATGATTGGAGATTTAAAGAGAGAGAGAGAGATGCGAGACGAGAGATTGAAGAAAAGGGGAAAGCAAAAGAGCCGTACGTGGAAAGAGGGTACGGTCCCTGCATTCAGAAATAGTTTAGAACCGTGTACAATTAAAAGCGGCAAAGCACTGGCCGTACCTAATAAACAATTTTGGCGTAGTGAGGCCCTAAAAGTTTTCAACAAATGGACATTGTTCTCCTTAGTACGGCCCACTCGAGACTCAGATCTGCCTAAAAATTTGGCCCATGGCTTGAAATTATCTGAAGTAAATGGTGGATGGTGTGGATTAAACAAATTCATCATGGTGGGGTCCACGTGCAGGGGAAGCCCAAATAGCTGTTCTTCCTTTTCTATTTTGTTTTTTTACTTTCTACTATGTGGGGTCCACTTAGTGAATAATCCATTTCGTCCATTAAATCGACTAGCTCTCTATTGACCAACGAAGTCCAATATTGAGTAGGTCCCTCACCTGCACACACAATAGTCTGCCTTAGAAAGTTCTAACAGTGGGACTCTGTTTACCTTATTCTGATCCACTTGAGCCGCAAATCAGCCCCATTTTTTGGCCCATGGCCAAAAATAATCTAGAGAAACTGTTGGAAGGCATGGATTTAACATATACATTAAGGTGAATCTCACGAGTGAGAACCCACTCTCCAGCTACCTGTACAAGCACAATCACTAACGCTAGGCTCACCAGCCCCTTGCCCCTTAGATTAGTATGGTGTGGCCCACCAAAGACTCAACTCGACTTCAAATTTGGGTGCAATGCCTAAAATAAGTTGGAAACGTGGATGGATGGTATGGATTAAATATATAAGTTATGGTGGGACCCACGAATGGAGGTCCCACTCTCCCTCCATTATTGGGGCGTTTGGACGTTGGACGTCTTTGATGCTGAGAATGTCCAGCATCTAGACAGTCCTCTCCCCATTATTATTATTATTATTACTATTTTATATATATAGGGTCCGCGTAGGAGATCCGAACCGTCTATCAGGTGGCTCAGCTCGAGGTGGGCTCAAGGAGCTTTGGATCAACCTAATCTTAGTGTTTTTCCACCATCCAAATATGGGTGATTTAAATAGGTTACATGGAAAATAAACATCACAGTGAGACACATAAGGTGATCCATGTTGTGATAGCGTGTGGGACACGCCCTCTAACAGTGTGGCCCACTTGTGGGCCCCACAATAATATCAAAGGAAAAGGAGTGAAGGAAAATGGAAAGGAAAGGTAAAGGAAGGATATCCGACCATCAGTGTGGCCCCTTGCCATTATGGGGTCCACCATACACATTATACATGATCAAGGTGGGTCCCACCCTTGTGGGTACACCAAAATAGAAATAAAACACATAAAAAGGGAGGGTTTTGACCCTCCCATACACTCACTTGGAAGGTGGACAGTTGATCGGGCCGGACCGTCGATTAAATGCTTTGGATGGTCCACTAAGATCCTCTTCACCCCTAATCTTCTTTAATCTCACTTTTCTCTTAATCTCTCTCTCTCTCTCTCTCTCTCTCTCTCTACTCTTATTAGAAAAAATGGTAGAAATGAGAGGGAGTTAGGGAGTTTTTGTGGTAGAGATTTTAGGATAGGGAGGGAATAAGGGAAAGATGGAGGGGTAGAATGGGGAGAAAAGGAAGAGAAGAATGATGGCTAGCATAGGTGGGGTATGGGTTGTATGAGAAAGACATGGGTTTCTTTGACTAATTGGAAGAGAGTGACCTGATTGATGGATTGATAGATTAATTGATTGATGGATAATTGATTTGACAACATGGAGATTTGTGCAAGTGGAGCCCGCGTACATTACGCAGCCCACCTCAGATTGTACCAGAATAGTAACTTCTAATCTAAGGGTCAAAATGGGGCATGCCACGCGGCGTTGGAATCGTAACGCCCGCGCATTGCTAGGGTACATGTCTCGGGGTATTGTAGTACTAAAATGGGTCTGCGATCAAAACTCATCGATCTGGTCCGTCGGGAACATGCTATTGTCAAAGTAGAAGTATACTGAAGGTCTCGCAAAGTTACGGGTCTTATAGAGATTGTAAGTGCTAAAATGATTAAAGCACTCTTTAGTTGTCAAATTTCGTATGATCAAAACAATTTGTCAAGAAATCTTCAAGATCAAGAGAAGATCAAGCTCAAGTCTGGTACATTCTCAAGAGAAGATTAAGCTAAAGATCAACTGATATTCAAGTACAATATCAAGCTCAAAAGTCAAGATGAAGTCCGTAATTAAGTTCAAGACAAAGAAGTTCAAATATTTCACATATCTCAGGTAGTATAAAACCCTAGAAAGACCTTAGGATTAGGTACTTTTAAAAATTATTTAAATTAGGCTTTTATACTTGTGTTTGCTTGGAATTCGACCACCCTAAGGTTTGGTTCGACTAGTCTGAGTTTTCTTAGCTAGTCCAAGTTTAAGTCGAAGCAAAACTATTTTATGGTTGCAAATTCGACCATAAGTCCAGCGACTAAATCGTTTCAGATTTTGGGATCTTCAACTAGTCGAAGACCAAATTCGACTAGTCGAACAGAGCTCTTCGATTAGTCGAACTGGTCCTCGGACTAGTTGAAGTTGGGATAAATCCTATCCTGTACAAATCTGAAATCCATTGAATAGAATCCGCTCTGCTCGAGCTAGTCGAAGATTGCCTCAGGCCAGTCGAAGATTCAACTTCTTTTCCTATAAATTGAGGATCTCTCTCAATTCGAAATATTAATTATTATTATCAAAATTGTTTTACAAGAGAGAGAGAGAGAGAAGCTCCAATTATTAGTAAACTATTGAACGTTACTTATAAATTATTTTTATAGCTTTTGTTTAATTCCCTTAATCTCAGATTCTTTTATTCTGATTCTAAAAAGAGTGAATACTACTCTTCTTTTGAGATTTAAGAGAATTAACTCAAGTAGCCATTAGTTTGAACTTAATTAAAATCAATAAAACCCTGGACCTTTTCTATCTGACTGAACATTGAACAATCAACATTCAAGATAATGATTATTCGGCTACAACTTCTTCTAAGGTGAAGATAAGTATACCTTCAATTATTTATTTGGTTTTTTTGAGATAACCAAAAAATCTTAGTGCAAGTTTTGTCTAAGATAGCTTACAAATCTCAGTGAGGGGTTTAATTGTGATAGCCTATTAAAATCTCAAGTGTATCAAGTTTTAAGGTGATCCTAAGAAAACCTTTTTCATAGTGAAAGCCAAGATTACATGGAGAGTAATTTTGAGAGTGGAGTAAGTGTGGCTGTTTTAGAACAGTTGTTAACATACCAAACCACTATAATTATTTGTGTTATGTGGTGAATGTTTTTATCTTTTAAGTGGTGAATGGTTGTATTTACATTTCAGTTTAAGTGGTGAATGATTGTAATATTTATTTTTATTTACTCTTACAAAGTTTAAGATTTTGATTTTAAAAAGAATTCGTGAAATAAGGTTATCCTGCCTAAACTTTTAGGTGAAGGTTATCCTGCCTAAAAGCAATTGAGATCTCTGATTTATTTATTATTTACCCCCCCTCGACTTCTTAAGCTCTCCTTTTCAGAGCGTCCCATTCTGGGAGTGGTTTTGTCCATCCTCGAGGACTCTTCAAGGCATTTGCAGCATCAGGAATGGAACCAGACTGAATCAACAATGTTTCCCCAGAGCAGAGAGGGTATAGAGGATCCATCATCATGACTTCCTCCATTTACATCAAGTGAGTAAACGTAGGACCCAAATAGAGATAACCACCCATGGGTGATTGAAATACAATTTTGTCGATGCACTTATCGACAAGTGCGTCCATCACTGCTATCAGATCTATTTGACGAAATGTAGGAGCAGAAGAGGAAGAGGCAGTTATTGCTTGATGAGTAGATAGGGAGATGAAAGTTTAAAAGGAGAAAGAATGAAAGCATCGGGAAGGAAAGAAATTTGAAACAACTCTTATATTGGCCAAGGGAATGAAGCATTTATTAGGGCATCATTATAGTTTTGTTAGAAACGATGTAAGTACACATGTTGGCATGGGGTTCATCCCCTTTGAAAAAAGTGTTATTGTCGTTGATGACATGTGTACTTACATTGTAGGCAATAAATGCTACATTAATGAGGGGGAATCAACATGGTGCATTTGAAAATCTCTCAATAATCATAGATGGAACATATCAGATGGTGTCGTGTATTGCTTAAGCAGCCGATAAAGAAATAATCGTGTGCGAATGGTTATAGGATAGGTGACAAGAAGAGTAGCAGAGGAGTTCAACTAGTGGCGAACAACTATAGCAACCGTCAGAATGTGAGAAGGATCTAGTTGGTTGGATCAAAGTTATAAATAGAAGATAAATGCAAGAAAAAAAAAAATCGTCTCATACCAACCCAAATAAACCAAATCTATCTTTCAATTATCTTGTCAATTTACCAGTTAAATTACATTTTATAGTGTAATCATTTGCTTTCCTTGTCAAGCAAATAACATTTCTTAGTGTAATCTCTACTTTTCAATCTGTTACCATACATTCCGTAGTATTATCAGTAGTGGTAATCAAGTAGTTGATAACTTTTATTTGTAATTTTGAGGCTACGCTGTGCGTTGGGCTCAGTTCATCAATTGGAACGGTGTTTCACAGCTGTTCTACGCAAAAGATTATAAAAATCTCTTTTCACATTTCATTTTATTTGTATTGAAAAGTCCTTTCACACATAAGGCAAAGATGCAACCCATCATAAGACAAACCCCACCCTCTGAATATTGCTTGATCTGATTTTACATGATGAAAGAGTGGCTAAATAGGCGAGCAATCTCATCAGATCTTGATCATACACTACGTGTCCGCCTATCTTAGTGCTTGGGGTCATTGTTGTTCGGTTGGAATTGAAGCCGCAATTTCAATTCTGGCACACCCACACACCCAATCTCGAAACAGTGGCAACACAAGTTTGGTTCATGATCAATTATAAGCAATTTTTTAAAAGTTACTTAATCCCTTGTTTAATAATTAGAAATCAAGATATAAGCTACGTAAGTTATAAGCTGTTATACTATGTTAAGAACCAAACACAAGCTAAGTTTGTCTTTTCAGCCATTATGTCACATCACCTGTGCTTGTGCTTCTGTTACCGTTTTGTCATTGCTACTCTAGGCGTTCTAACATCGGGTGTGCGTACACCCCGAGCCTAGCCACGCGGCCTGGATAGCTTGTTCGGCAACTCCTTAGCACTAGTGAGACTTTTGCCGTGCAGGCGCGGCGTTTGGAGAGCGTGTGCGGCGTTCCTATTCAAGACAAGGGTTCGACTGACGTCCCTCGAAGAGATGGTGCGACCAACGTCCCTTTGCCTGGAGCAAGACGGATGACGTTTCCGTGGGTGCCGCCTTATGCGATCTCAATAATCCAAACGGCTCATTCCAAGATTAGTTCATGGTTTGAATTGATCTGCACATGAGCTATTTATTGTGTTGAGTAGACCTTTAAAGTAGATAGGAATATTCGGTTTAAGAGTCCTCTGGATTTTAAAATTGCAACGCAATGTTTGACGTAGTCTGCTTACGAAGTAGAGGCAAGGCCGTGGAAAATGAGTTGTTTAGAGCTAATTTAAGGTGTCGGTGCACAATTCTACTTTTGAAGCGTGTAAAACTGAATCAACCACGTTCGGTGGTCGTGAGCAGATACATTGGACGATATCCTTTTAAACGGTCAAAACTTGGAGGTTGGAAAAAAAAAACAAAAATATATATAAAAAAATTCATCCTGACGGTAGCATTCCAGTCTCTTTCTCCGCCTCATAACCGGGAACGAATTGGCTACTCCCCCTCCCACCATCCTGGTGGCTGATGGTGGGTGCTCTGTGGGCCCCACCATGATGTATGTGTTTCATTCATCCCGTTCATCCATTTTTACAGATCATTTTAGGCTTGATCCCAAAAATGAGAGGGATATAAATCTCAGGTGGAACACACCACAGGAAAACAAAACAGTGATTGGTTATCCACCATTAAAATCCTCCTAAGGCCCACTGTACTTTTTATTTGACATCCAATTTATTGATTAGGTCATATAGACTCAGATGAAAGAAAAAACAAAGATCCGATTGATCCAAAACTTTTATGGCCCCAAAAAAGTTTTTAATGGTCGGCGTTCATTCAACACTGTTTCCTGTAATGTGGTCCACTTGAGATTAGGATATACATCATTTTTGGTTTCATACCATAAAATGATCTAGAAAAATAGATGAAAGGCATGGATGAAACACATACTACATTGTGGGGCCACAGGCACCGACCAACAGCCATTGGCAGGTGCCAGGGAGAGTAGCCAATCCGTTTCCCTCATTACCATGTGCGTTTGGCACTTATCTGTGTGCGCGCGCGAGCGCAGGGCCCAGAAATCGCAGTAGATGCAATATCCTAACATTGAAACGGGCGTTTGTAAAAGGAAATAGTCAGCGTTAAGATTCAACGAGCATGATAAGTCGGTTAGTTCTATTTAGCATCATCTTCCAACAGTGTTTTTTTTAAAAAAAAATAAATAAAATTTAAACGTATGACGTCGCACAGACACATTCCTAATATGGTTTGAACAGTAGATTGGCAGTAACCTGCCAATCTCTACTATAACGGGCATCCAGGGTGAACCAGGTCGCGTATATTGCTGCTTTGTTTTTTTGCTTAATATGTGTGGGCATGCTAGAATTAGATTTATGGCTCGATTCAAACTAAACAACTATGGCAAACACGTAATGTATGACTAAGATATGATGAGATCAACCGCCTATTCAACCACTTGCTCAATGTGCAAACAGGATTATACGATAATCAAGGGGCGGAGTTCGTCATCTATGATGGATTATACATTTGCCTTCCATATGAAAGGACTTTTCAGTATAAAGGATTCTTATGGTTGGCCGTGAAGAACAATTGCAAAACACTTTCCTAAGTAAAGAACTGAATCCAGCCTGTGAGTGTAGACTCAAATTATAGATAAAATTATCAGCTACTTGATTAGTGCTACGAATTACATTACGGAATGTAAACATCAAGCCGAATGTAAATGATTATACTACGGAATATAAACAACAAGCTGAAAGTAAAAGATTATACTAAGAAATGTAATTTACTTTGACCGAAAAAGTTAATGATTATACTAAGAAATGTAAATTGATTGGCAATCAAAAGGATAATTGAAAGATAATATTTGGTTTGATTTGTTGGGTATGAGATTGAATTTTCTTCCTGCATAGCTTTTCTATTTATAGCTTTACCATAGCCATCTAGATTCTTCTCATATTCTGACAGTTGTCATAATCGTTTCAGCACTACCTAGCTTCCTTTATTTCTTCTTCTGCCATCTATCTTGTAATTGTTTCTTCACAATCGTTCTTCCATCGGTCACTTAAACAATAATGTGGCATTGTTTGATATGTTCCAACTGTATTACCAAGAAGTCTTCTTCGTATATCTCTACAAATCTTCAAATACACCATGCGGATTCATACAAATCATACATAATCTATTCTGATTGATTCTCATAAGGAATGGTGACCATGAGGATGGGCATTGCTCCTCATGTTGATTCATCTTTGGAAAAAGGTAAAAGCGATATGCGACCCTTAATTAATATGACATTTATTATTCACATGTGGCAGCTAGCCAACAATCGCACTCGACCAACTAATCGTAACACGTCATCGATAACCACTCCTTTTTCGAAACCTACGCTAAACCCCATGATGACACATGTCATGTAAGACCCGTATCCTAGCCCGTACCGTTCCGTATGCTTTCACGGTCCTCCTGGTCAAATTTTGGCGACCCGCGATCTGTTATCGGAGTTTGCGCGCAATCCTGAGTCATGTCCCGTATATCTGATTCAGCTCGACCCGATACTTGTACCCTTACAACCGCGTCGTCGTCGTAGTTCCGACGCCGCATCTCGCGGGCCGAGGTGATACCCAGGCCAGGAGACGTGTGCCCGCATTTGGTTCGAGGAAAAATGCAGGCATTTGTAAAATCCAAGAGAACATCACATCAACCCCATCAATCCCATCAATCAAGTACACATCACCTCACATGTCAAGTACATGCCTCAACCCCAAGCAACCCCTAAAGTCAACTCTCTCTCTCTCTCTCTCTCTCTCTCTCTCTCCACCTATAAAGTACACCCATCACTCACTTCACACATCACTCCATCACCCATCCCTCTCTCTCCTTACAACCCTCTCTCTCTCATTTCTCAAACCCATCTCCCAAGCAACCATGAGAAACGTCCCAACCTCCATGAGAGAACTTGGTGTGGCCCACCTTCTACGACCCAATCCCACCATCGATAGTCCATCTCAACCGTTAAAATCCACCCCTTGGAGCTCTAGATCGTGTTGGCGGAAGAAGGAAGAAGAGATTAAAGGTGGGTGCTCATCATCTCGATTTTGATTTGGTGCCACTTGTAATGGGACCCACTTGATGTATGCATTGCATTTAGAGGGACCCATAGTGGCAGGGTCCCTCCCATCTGCACGATTCTTTCTCCCTCTCTCTCTCTCTCTCTTTCTCTCTCTTTCATTTTTTCTTATATAGTGATGATAAGGTATGTGGCCTACCTAATGTGTTCAGCCACCATCCAGACCGTCCAGATCTTTTCCTGGACGTCCGGTTGGTGGGGCTCACCTTGCTGTCCATTGGACTAGCCCGGACCGAATGGAGACGCAAATATCAGCTTGATCTCGGGCGTGTGGCCCACTGGAGGTGGGACCACCGTGATTTATGGGTTTTACCTGCACCATCAGTATAGTGGAACCCCACCATGTTGAATGTATTTCATCCACACCGTCCATCCAAACGGTGGGTCCTCAAGAATGCAGCTGCTGATTGACGTCAGCCAGATAGCTCGGGCCACTGTGATGTATTTGTATCTGCACCGTCCATTGTTGGATAGTGATGTGCAGGGGCCACCGTGATGTGTTGTATTCACACCGTCCATTCAGGCAGTGGGTCCCATGCAACATGCAGCAACTGCTGCTCCACTTCAGCAATTCTGTGGCGCCCACCACGGGGTATGTTCATATCCAAACCGTCCGTCATTGGGTGTCCAAAGGTTGGACGTTTGATGTATATTATATAATTATTATAATATATATATATAATTGTATATATATGATGTATACATATCTGGTGGGCCCCACGTGAACCCACCTACTGAGATCAGAGTGGCTGGTTTTCCACACACCAGTGACTTGCTGCTGTAATGTAGCAAGTCTGTGGGACCCATCAGATGTATGGGTTTCATCCAGCCGTCCATCTATGCAAACCACACACCGGCTACCTAGCTGCTAACGACGTCAGCAAGTTTTGTGGGTCCCACATGATGTATATGTACATCTAAGCCGTTTAGATGGTAGGACCCATCTGCTGACTGACGTCAGCAAGTTCTGTGGGTCTGACGTGATGTATATCTATATCCACGCCATCCAGATGGTGGGACCTATGGCTGGACTGACGTCAGTAAGTTCTGTGGGTCCCACGTGTGGTATGTGTTAGATCCAAACTATCCGTCCCTTGGTGGACCACCCTGATGTATTTATTTCATCCACACCATCCAGATGGTGCTGGACAATCTTTGGATGGTGCTGATTTACATAGACAATGTTTGGATAGTGCTAATTTTCCTGGAAAATGTTTGGGTGGTGCTGATCATAATTAGGGTGCCAAGTGCCCCATAGAATGATGTGTACAGTGATAAACATGTTGCACCTACAACTATTGAAATGATTATAGATGTAATCCAAGCTCCCATTTGTGAGGCCCACCTTGATGTATTTTATAACCCATCTGCCAGGCCCACTTTGATGTATTTTGTGGCCCATTCGAAAGGCCCACTTTGATATACTTGTGGCCCATCTGTGAGGTCCACCTTGATATATTTGTAGCCCATCTATGAGGCCCATTAGTGCTGCCCGTTGATGCAGCCCACTTGATGTGTATGAGGCCCATTAGTGCGGCCCATTGATACATCCTATTGTGATGAGTATTAAGCCCATATCATGCAACCCATTGTGATGCGTATTAGGCCCATGGGTCATGGCCCATGTGTCGTGGCCCATTGTTATGTATTTTCGGGCCATTTGGTAAGGCCCAATGAGATGTATTTCCAGCCCATATGGCATGACCATTGTGATGTTTTTGCAGCCCATTTAATGAGGCCCATTATGATGTGCATTAGGCCCATGGGTTGTGGCCCGTCTGATGTATCTGAGCCCATGTGCAGGGCCCACCTATTGTGTATATGAGGCCCATGAGCGAGGCCCATTGTGATGTATTTGAGGCCCATGTGATGCGGCCCATAGTGATGTGTATGTAGCCCTTGTATGAGGCCCATGATATTGTATATTAGGCCCTTGTGTGAGGCCATGGGCCTACTATATGTTAAGCCTTATGTGGACCACTCCTTGGAAGCAATGTTGGTTAAATGTCCACACCGATGGGCAATGATGATTGAATGTCCACATTGTAACCTTCCCTTAGGCCTTATTAAGCCCATTATCATCGAGGTTGATTACCGATACTAGTTATCGATACCGATTATGAGTATGTGACATCATAACATCATGTACATGCCCATACGCATCATCTACATGTTTGTTATGAGATGTGATTGATCATTGCACATGCCATAGGACAAATTGTTCATGGGGCTCCCTGATAGGCAGAGTTGCCCCACATGAGCGCATGGTATGCGCAGAATTAATACATAATTAGACTGTGTGACTCATGCATCTTGCATTTGTGTGACATGACCACCATACGCCCTAGCGACATCAATGTCGTAGCCTCCACAGGTATATCGTCGATGGACAGATGAGATACCAGAAATCTGTTCTACATGGGGTGCTATAGATATCCCTAGGTGAAATTTCTTAAACCCTCTTGGTTCCATAGGTTACTCCAACATCTAGACCGAGTGGATGCATGAGTGCATGCGGGTTATATACCGTTAGGCCACGTCTCCCACTGTGTCGTGGTCTGTTAGAAAGGGGTGCGGCCTTACTTGCCCTAGAGGAGGGGGCAAAGCTAGGCTGAGTTTGACCAGCTCGAGGAATGGGTCCGCTATCAACAAGTTGGGCCCGATATTGGCAGGCGGATAGTGAGGTCTCTTCCACTCACCTTTTTGTGCGCGATGAGGCGACAATCTGGTTTGAAGTTTACTAGACCCCGGTGATTTTTCAGAGAGGAATGTTCACTCCCCAAGTGCAGGGTTATGATGTAGTAATAAACTTGGTAAGACCGAGGTCGAATCCACAGGGACTGAAACCTGTACGTAATCTGAAACTAACTAGAACTAGAACTAGGCTAAGATGAAATCTAAACCGATTGTAATTTGAAGAATAATTGTGAAATATTAAACTAAAACTTAAGGAATTCAGAAATAGGAAACTAGGGATTCAGAGGATCCACTTGGAGAGATCAGGAAGATCTTATGCCTGCTTTAAGAATTCAACTGGACTTAGAGTCCCATCTTCATCCAGTTGAAGAGTGTAATCATGGAAATCAAGACTGAACTTCCTCTGATATAGTTTTCAAGAGATGAAAGGTATATGAATTAGAATGGATTCCATCACCCAACCATGCCCAGGAGACAAAGCAAATAACAGAATTAAACTAATTACCAACCAATCAATAATGTATGAAGGTTAGGAAGGGTACCGACATCCAACCATGCCCAGGAGACGATGGTGAACAACAGGGCTTCTTAACGTCATAAACATAAAAAAGAAATAGGAATACTCAAAGCCATCGTAAACCCATTGTAATTTTAGTCACAATAGACCATTAAAAACTAAGAACATTCCATTAATAATCAACTAAAATCAAACTTAGTTCAACACAAGCAAAGAGTCTCCCATCAAGCTACAAGCTTCACCTCTTAGCCCTAGCTAAGAGGTTCAGCCTAACATGAATGGGCTGGATCCTTTAAACAAAACAAAAAATAAAAATAAAAATAAAAACAAAACTCCCTGTCTCTCCCTCTGCTAATCCACGTCCCAGCAGCCAGCCTCCTCCCTCACGTTCTCCCTCTCTCTCTCTCTCTCTCTGTTTTATAGGTGTCAGGAGCAGTGGAGAGAATCAGCTTAGAGAACCGACTCCACACTTACGCAGCAGCGTGAGAAACTTCTTGCCCAACCGTGAGTAATGCAAACAGAAGATCCTGATGTGGGATCCGTTTCGTTCAGCCTTCTTGGGCTCGATCGGTTGTACCATGAGACGGTTTTAAACGGCCAGGATCATTGGAACGATCCTGGCCATGGACCCAGAACAGCCCGCAAAAGCCGGGCTGCGTCCGGACGCAAAAACAGGGGGCTGCGTATGTCGGCTTGCGCTGATTGAGTGGTGGGGTCCATGATTGAAGTCGGTTTGAAAATCCACACCGTCCATTGGATGTGGCTCGAAATTCTGGTCTGAAATGGATGTTTTTGGTCATCTGTTGATATGGCCCACAGGTTCTTTTGTGCACTGATGGTTCCACCATCCAGTGAGTAAAAGGACCGTTTTTTACGAGTCTCGGGCCCAGATCTCCTAGATTGCGGTTGGTTCAGGCCTCTGAATCCAATGAACGGTGAGGATCATCCATCCGTATGGTGATAATGGCCCACTGAGATCGTCCGATCTCTCTGTTTCGCGGACGCCTGCGAAAAGAGATCGCGCACGCTGACGTTGCTGGTGGGGTCCACTTTGATGTATTTTGGAGAAATCCAAGCCGTTCAATGCATTCCTCTCGAAAAATCGGTCAGAAATGACTTCTTTTGGATAGCTTTTGATGCTGTCCACCTATTTATTTGCTTTGCCGTCCAACCTGCTTTTGAACAGTTGAAAACCCATCCTTGCCTGTATTTTGAAATTCCGTCACCTAGGCCATAGTAACATGGGCCTTGGAAAGCTAATGGACGGTCCAGATTGGACCCTTGATGTACGGTGGTGGCCCACTCACGTCCGACGGCGACCCTGTTTCTGTGAAAAATGGAAATTCCGTTTTTGCCTACGAGAAGTCGGGTCAGCAGCTGTTGACCGACTTGTTATTTTCGGTGCACAGTGAGTGCACCGCTTCTGTGCACTCCACCTACACAAAGTGAAACCTGCCGTGATGTATATGCAAAATCCAATCCGCCGATCTATTTTTCCACCTTCTTTAAATGGTCAAGCCCAAAAGTGAAGCATATACAGATGTCAAGTGGGCCCCACTTAAGGAGTTACAACACTGATCTGACTGTTGGCCCACTTCTGTAGGGATCCAGGAGCTGAAATTTGACGTGTACGGCTCATTTGTGGTCCTCAGGCGATGTATGAAATTCAGAGCCGATCATATGGTGGGAACTCCGCACTCTTGCATTCTGGATGACTATGTGGCCTCTTTAACATGAACGGTTTGATTTCCTTGGATCTCTGGCGTGTAAATTTGTCGTTCTTGGTCCCTTGAAGTCTGTCCCTTGCCTTAGTGACTTCTGAGCGTCAACTCCATGCTTTTAGCACCCTTCTTCTGTCTACGTTCGTAATTCCACCTTGTATCACATACACTGTTAAACCAAGCCGTTAAACAGAGTCATGCTCATAAATCCAGGTAATAAATGGGGTCTGATATGCAATATTTGACCCTCAACAAGGAACCGTACTAATACGTGGACTTATTGAGTAGGAGTTGCATACTCATTCATTCATTCATTCACTATCCACTCGGGCTGGTGGTGTGTAACTAATTATTGTATACCTTCGTAATGGCAAGGATTTCGGTTGGGGTGTGCGACTAACTTGAGATCAGGAGTCTACTACATTGAGTTTGGCTATCCAAATTTAGGTATGAGACTGGTTTGAATAGAAGTCCCTTGTGATGAACCCCATAGCCTGCGATACTACGTACTATCATCCCGACTTCACTCTAGCTTGGTCATTTCATTCGCATTGCATATTACATTGCATTTGCAGTACTTAAATTCTGTGTTGCCATGTTTCTGCATTGATATGGTCGTTAGCATTCATGCCTTCCATCGCATAGCCTTGGTATGGCTAATGACACTCATGATCTTGTCAGTATTTCCACTTACTTTGATATCGTATGACTCATGATCTTGTCAGTATTTCTGCTTACTCTGATATCATATGATTCATGATCTTATCAGTATTTCCTCTTATTCTGATATTGTATGATTTATGTCATTGTATTGCATACTTGACACTTACCTTGTGCACACACTTTCACCACCCTCTAAGCTTTCTATAAGCTTATGTACGATAGATGCGTGCAGGTGGTGTTAGGTCGCAGCAGCTTGAGCTTGGAGCGTGTAGCGGACTTTTGGAGCTTTGATTTTTGACATATGTATTTCCCTTTCAGCATTATATTCAAAAGTTTATATTAGTGGATATGTGATGATGATGTTGCCTTTATGATTTGGGTAAAGTTATGGTTATGCTTCTTACAAGATAAATGTACATTGAAAAATCCTCCTTGTAGGATCCTAGGATCGAAATCTGGCGTATGTGTGCTGGGAGCCGAGAATGGGGTACTACGGAGGTTATCGGCACCAGATTCGGCTATCGAAAATTTTATGAGCCCGGTTTCCGAGTTTAGAGCGTGACATGTCATTTACATCGTTTCCCATAGAATCAATGATGCCCTAGTTAATGTTTCCTTGTCTTGGCCGATATAAGCATTGTTTCGATAATTTTTCATTCTTACACTATCATTCTCCTTCCTCGAAGTTGCTTTGAACTTTAACATTTTCCTCAATCAATGGCGGTCTCCTCATCTTCTCCTCTAAAAGGAGATAACACTCTGATGTTTATTGTTTAGTACACATCTCTTTAGAATTTGGTCTAGGAAATATTTAAATAAATAAAGATCATCTTAGAAAAACTTATATACCTTGGCAAAGAATTTCTTTTTATTTTGCGCAGTCCAATATGTTGGCGTGAAACCTGTGGCAAGATAATTTGCAATGTCAACAAACCAAGGTAATTAGGAGAGTTTAAACAATTATTCGTCAGGGAACATGTCG
This sequence comes from Magnolia changhungtana, assembly GCA_030180095.1. NCBI lineage: Eukaryota > Viridiplantae > Streptophyta > Magnoliopsida > Magnoliales > Magnoliaceae > Magnolia > Magnolia changhungtana. The sequence continues at coordinate 2,338,314 of JASAUF010000150.1, forward strand.
TTTATCGGTGTTGGTTCAAGGGAATCGGAGAGATCAGGCCTAGAGAGATGGTCAGCCATTACGTTCTCTACTCCCTTTTTGTCTCGTATTTCTATGTCGAACTCTTGGAGTAGAAGGATCCATCTTATCAAGCAGGGCTTAGCATCATTCTTAAAAAGAAGGTACTTCAGCGCCGTATGATTAATGTAAATGATGATCTTAGATCCAATCAAGTATGACCTAAATTTGTCAAAAGCGAACATTACGGCTAAGAGTTCCTTCTCCATAGTAGAATAGTTCACTTGGGCATAATTTAGAGTTATACTCGCATAGTGAATCACATAGGGTTTCTTCTCTTTTCTCTGGCCTAATACCGCCCCAATAGCATAATCAGATGCATCATACATAATCTCAAAAGGGATGCTCCAATCGGGTGGCTGCATGATAGGAGCAGTAGTCAACATGCCCTTGAGCTTAGTGCAAGCTTCCTGGCATTGCTTAGTCCACTCGTATGGTATATCATTTTGAAGGAGATTATATAAAGGATGAGAAACATGGCTAAAGTCCTTTATGAATCGTTTATAAAATCCAGCGTGTCCTAGGAAGAATCAAGCCTCACGTATGCTCTTGGGTGGAGGTAGGTTAGAGGTAAGGTCAATTTTAGCATTGTCTACCTCAATTCCCTTGGACGAAATTATATGTCCAAACACTATTCCCTTAGGAACCATAAAATGACATTTCTCCCAATTCAAAACCAAGTTCTTTTCTTCACAATGCTTCAACAAACATTTAAGAATTTTCAAACACTTATTGAAAGATGGACCAAAAATAGAGAAGTCGTCCATGAAGACCTCTAAATATTGCCCCACGATGTCAGAAAATATATTCAACATGCATCGCTGAAATGTGGCGAGGGCATTACATAGTACGAATGACATCCATCGATAAGCAAAGGTGCCAGAGAGACATGTGCATGTTGTTTTTTCTTGATCTTCAAGAGCTATCTCTATCTGATTGTAGCCCGAATACCCGTCAAGGAAACAGTAGTAAGAGTGACCAACCAACCTTTCCAAAATTTGATCAATGAAGGGAAAATGAAAGTGGTCCTTCCTTGTAACGGTATTCAACTTCCTGTGGTCAATGAACATTCTCCAACCAGTAGTGACTCTAGTTGGCACGAGTTCATTGTTGGCATTAGCTACGATAGTGATTCCAGACTTCTTAGGAATCACCTGAGTTGGACTCACCCATTGATTGTCAGATATAGAGTAAATGATACCCACATCCAACAACTTAAGTACCTCGACCTTAACCACTTCCTTCATGTTTAGATTTAATTGATGTTGTGGTTGCTGGGAGGTTTTTACATTATCCTCAAGATGAATGCGATGAGTACAAATCAAAGAGTCAATTCCCTAGAGGTCCGCAATTGACCATTTAAGGGCTCCTTTATGCTTAATGAGAGTGAAAATAAGCACACTCTCCTATTCTTTCTTAAGGTAAGAAGAAATCACCATCGGGTATGTCTCATCTTGACCTAAATAGAAATATTTAAGATCAGTGGGCAAAGGTTTTAGATCAAGTTTTAATGCTTTGAGGTTAGACGGTAGAGGCATTACATTGGTTTGGGACAATTTCTCAAATTGTGGCCTCCACCGATTAACTTTAAGTACCAACATAGAATCAAGCAAGACATCCATCTCCCTAATCGTGTCCTCATCTAAATCAGGCGAGTGTGTCAAGCACGTCTCTAGAGTGTCAGAGTATAAAGTCAGAAATGCTTTATCTTCAATAAAAGAATTGATCATATTAATGTCATGGGTATTGTCCTCATCCTCTGGCCGTTTGCTCATGTTGAAAAAGATATTGAGCTCCAATGTCATATTTCCAAAAGATAAATTCATAATTTCATTCCTACAATTAATAATGACATTGGATGTAGCAATGAATGGGTGACCAAAAATGACAGGTATTTGAGTACTCATATCTATGATGGGGTGAATATCTACGATGATAAAATTTATTGGATAGAAGAATTTGTCAACCTGGACTACCACATCCTCAATCATCCCTCTCGGTACACAGACCGAACGATTAGTAAGTTGTAATGTGATCCGGGTGGGTTTTAATTGACGTAGACCCAATTGTTCATATACTGAGAAGGGAATCAAATTCTCGCTTGCTCCCAAGTCAAGAAGTGCATGCTCAATCTGGTGATTCCCAATTATACAGGTGATAGTTGGGCTACCAGGATCTTTATATTTTTTGGCACATCTTGCTTGAGGATGGCACTCATCTTTTCTGTTAGAAAATTTTTCTTTTGAATACTTTGTCGTCTCTTGGTTGTACATAAATCTTTCAGAAATTTGGCGTAAGAGGATATGTTTCATAGCGTCTAGCAGAGGGATGTTGACTTTCACTTATTTAAGCACTTCTAGAATATCATGTGAGTTAGTTAGAGGTTTTGGTGTAATCAACCACTGGAGGAATGACACAATCGACTTACTCACTCTTCCCGGTTCTTCCTCATGTGGGGTATTGCTAGGTCTATCATTCTCAATTTCTTTCGAGTCCTTAGGATTTTCAGCCCTCACTAGAATGGTTTTGTCAATGATCTTCCCACTAATTTCACATTGTGGTTTTAGATTGGGGAGGGGTTGGGCTGGAAGCGTACCTTTCTCCCCACTTATTAAGTGTGACTCAATCCTTTGAATGGATGATGCAAACATTCTCATTGTTGTTTTGAGATCCTTGAATGCTTGTACCATATTCTGGTTAAATAGCTCTTGGTTTTGCATGAAGTTTTGAACCGTATCCTCTTGAGGCTTCTTTTGATTTAAAAATTGAGTAAGGGCCTCTTGTGGGTTAGCCATTTATCCATTCATCTAGCTGAAATTTGAATGGTTTCTCCAATTGGAGTTTTACGTATTTGAGGTGGGTCCTCTTAAAGGTATTTGGTAGTTGTTTACGACATTTGATTGCTCATTTAATATCTCTTGAAAAGTAGGAATTGTTGGGCAATTTTCAATTGTATGTATGTTACAAGCACAAATACCACAAATAACTTCTGCAGCCTTTTCGGATTCTGCCTTCTTAAGTTCCATGGCCTCGACTTTTCTTATGATTTTGGACACTCTTGCATTTATATCATCTTCGTCTTTTAAAACATAAATTTCTCCCCTTTCCTTTAATTCAGTAGGCTTAAAAGTGGTGGTTCTTGAGGGGGTATTGTTGAGTGTCAAATATTGCATATTCTCCCCTATTTATATCTTGGTTTTATGAACATAATAATGCTTAAAGGCAAATTTTATACATGTTTGTGTTGCAAGGTGAATCTGAGAGCCTGGATTGAAAAGAATCCTAAAGGCATGGATTTGATGCTCAAGAATCACCAAGGCAAAGGATGGATTTTAGGAGACCAAGAATTAAGAATTCACATGTCAAAGATCCAAGGAAACCATAGACAAAAGCAGAAGAAATGACTTGAAAGACTTCAGAAGCTGCAGCAGAAAACAGATAGTTTCGGTTTGACCGAACCCATGTATGGTCCGACCGAACTTCCACAAAACAGTCGAGCAACAAATGATGGAATTCAGAAGTTAATTCGGTTCAACTGATGGACAATTCGGTCCAACCGAAGGAAGAATTCGGTGCGACCGAAAGTGCACAAAAAGATCCAGTGAAGAACGATGAATTTTGGAGTTAATTTAGTTCTACAGAGGATTAATTCTATTCGACTGACAACTTAAGTTCGGTCCGACCGAACCCATCTTGGTACGATCGAAATCGGGCAACTGCTGAAATAGAATCCTTTCCAAGTTCGGACTCAACTTTGAATTCAACTTCGGTCCGACCGATACGTAACGCGGTTGCATAAATTGAGGCAGTTTTGTGATCGGATTGCAAAAATTCCTAGTCGGTGTGTAAGGTGGAGCTTCACAAGCATAAATAGGAGTCCCTAGGATGTTCCTAGGCATCTTCTACGGTTTAAGGAGTGACGCAAAAGGGTGGCGAAACACTGCCAAGAGTCTTTCTTCTTCTTCCTTAGTTATTTTTATGTTTTATTTAAGAGTTCTTAGTTCAATCATGTCTATGGTTGGCTAAATCTCTTAGCTGGGGATAAGAGGTGAAGCTTGTAGCGTGATTGAGATGTTTACTTTGCTTTGATTCATGTTTATGTTGAACGTCATTGAATTCTAGTTAATTTTAAGGAATATTTTCAGTTTTCAACGGTTTATTGTGACTCAAATTACAGTAGACGCTGCAAGAGCTTTGAGTACCTTCTTTTCTTATTTGAGATTGTGGGCTTGGTAAATCCTGTTATTTACCATTATCTCCTAGGCATGGTTTGGTGATGGAATCCCTTCCAAATCTTCACAATCCTCATCCATTGAGGCTAGTTGAATGAAAAGTTCATAAATTTGATAATCTCTTCTTCTAATTGCATAAGATAGGACTCTAATTCCAATTGTGTCTCTTGAATCAGGTAAGGTAGCATCCCAATAGCTATAGTGGATCCTTGGCACCCTAGTTCCTACCTTTAAATTCACTAGTTTCAATCAACACCATTCACAATTACTTCTTTTATTCCAGATTTCTAATTTAGATCTTGTTTACAACCCCAAGTGTAAGGTCGCAATGTAATAATAATCTCGGTAAGACCGAGGTCGAATCCACAGGGACTGAAACATGTATGTTTTTAAAATTAACTAGAAGTATAACTAGAAGAAGATGTAAAACTAATTCTAAAGTATTTGAGAGAGTAATTGTGAATAGAGTAATTAAAACTAAGAATTTAAAGGTGGGAACTATGGTGCTAAGGATCCACTTGTAGTGATCAGGGAGCCCTCTTGCTTGATTCAAGTAATACAATTGGAATTGAAGTACCATCTTATCCAATTGGAAAATATATCAATAAAATCAAATCTGAACTTCTATTGAACCAATTCTCAATGAAGGAGAACAATGATAATTGGCAGGGATTCCATCACCAAAGCATGTCTAGGAGACAATGACAAACAACAGGATTTACCAATCCCAGAATCTCAAAGTAGGAGAATTGTAAAGGTTATGAAGGATTCCATCAGCCTACCATGCCCAAGGGATGATGGTGAATAATAAGACTTACTAATTTCACAATCTCAAATTAGGAAAAGAAGATACTCAAAGCTATTGCAGATCTACTGTAATTTGAGTCACAATAAACCATTAAAAAATGAAAGTATTCCTTAAATATCAAATTAGAATCCATGGAGTTCAACATAAACATGAATCAAAGCAATAAAAATATCCCATCATGCTACAAATTATACCTCTTAGCCGTATTTAATAGGTTTAGCCAACCATAGACATGATTGGATCTAAAACCCTAAAAGAAAGCATGAAAACAACTAAGGAAGAAGAAGAAAAAACTGTTGGCAACGACTTCTCTACCCTTTTGCTCCACTCCTTAAACTCTAGAAGATGCCTAAGAACATCCTAGGGGGTCCTATTTATTATTGAGTAGGCTTAGAAGTTGTGTATGATGAAGTTTAGACTTATCACAATCAAAGGTTCAATTCATCACTTTCATGATAACATTGATAATTAAAAGTGCATTCAGGACAACCAAAACCTAAATCAAAACTTGCCTTATAGTTCATCTTTTAGTTCACTCTTTTATTCCTCCAGCTTTTGATTTTTCCATTGATGGCTTTCACGCTATGTCAACCTTTTTAAATATCTTTAATAGGTAGTCCTTTTTATGACAACTGTTTTTTTAGCTTGGTATTTTCTTTTTCTTTCTTTTCAATTCTTCCCATTGAACATGATGGACAAATTTCCCAAGTTAGTTCCTTCCATGCTTAATAATCATCAACTTAACAATTGAATATCAAACCGACACTTTAATGTGCAAGATGGATATGACATGTGAAATCATGACTCAATTAATGTTTAAAACTTCTAATCGAGGATCAATGACTTAATTTTGAGATGAACCAAGTGACTAAAATCTAAGAGACATAAGGCATCAACATTAAGTATCTTGTAATTCTAATTTATGGATTAACTTCGAGATCACTTAAATTTGCAGAAATTTCAGAAAATTTTCTTAATTTTTCACAACTTTGCCCAAGGACTAAGAAAACAACTGATTAGCCTATCTATTCCACACCCCTAACCTAAAATCTACATTGTCCTCAATGTAAAAGAGATAAGCATTCAATGTAAATGAGGCAACGAAAAGAAAAGGGAAGTGGTGGAAAGGTAGTACCTAAAGAAGGAATTCTGAGGTTTTTTTTTTTTTTTTTTAAAAATATCTCAATGTGAAGATTGGTTAGCACAAGAACTAAACCATCAGAAAGCAAACTTTCCTAAACAGTAAAAAGGAAAACTATCCTAAACGGTGAAAAGAAAACTATCCTAATCCTAAATTCTTTGAAAGCAATAAACCTAACTAGAATAATACGGGAAAACTACTTAGTCATGCCACAAGGTTCCTCCTCCGCCCAGTATCTTGATAAATTTCTCAGTAGGTTTCATAACAAGATCATCTAAAAGCCCTTTTTGCAATAGGCTTAGATGCCCTGAAGCATGATTTTTCAGAGAAATTTGTGGACCTTAGCATAAAGTTTTCTTTTAATCTCATGAGGTGTCCAAAGTACATATAATTCACCTGAGACAGAGAAAGTTTCGGAGTTAGTGCAACATGGTGAATCAGAGACTACAAGTAGATAAAATTCAGAGAAATTCTCAGTAGGTGATGTAATCTCAACATATTCTGAAGTTTCAGGCTTCAGTTCAACTTTCAACTCCTCTCTTAATGGTAAACATTTAAGATCTGTGGAAGGAGTGGCTTCAGAATAAGTGTTCTCTCAATCAGTAATAACCACCAATGTATTGTTTTACAAAGCATCCATTATTTCTTTTATCATGGGATCATTTGAATCTACAAAATATGTCAAGCGATCTTTGAAAGAGTGGAAAGATTCAGTTGAGAGGGGCTCATTTTTCACAATGAGTCTGCAATGATATGCCCAGTTACTCCTTCGTTATCTTCGAGAATTGAGTGAAGCGTGCTCTCTTGCCCTTCATCTTGGTGAGAATACATCATTACCGGATGTATCTTGCCTTACTGTAACATCCCGGATTTTTGCCAACCTGGAATTAGACGTCCTTAGGCAATGGGTCGATCCTAATACCTTATTAACCTGTCAGAACTCAATCCCAAAGTCTAAAACCGCTTTTGAACCCATTTCCTTCACAAGTCCACCCTTCACCACCTTGTTCTTTCAATTTTCCCAAGTACTTTCACCTTAGACACTATCTTAAACTAGCTAAGTAGTATAACTTGGATCACTTTATATACAAACTACAAAGACCCTAGTGCTACCTCAGGCAGAAATCGCTCAGGATCAAATCATTTAGAAATGAGACAAAGTAACTAAGTACTAAACTAGAATAGCTACGAAATCTGCTTGATCCACTTTAAAGTAACTAAGTACTAAACTAGATTAACTATGAAATCTACTTGATCCACTTCAAATACGATCTACAAGACCGAAAACTTGTAGAATCATTGACGCTAGGTTACTCTAAAATCTAGGATCAATCTCATTACCCGGCTGCTCTCGGGAGCATCTCGAAACTCTGTATCAGATCTAGACCGCACGTCGGAAGTTCGATTAACACGAAGTTAAGGAATTAGGACCGCCTTGCTGGGCTTGACAACCATCTCGAAAATCAAATCCAGACAGTGTCCCACGACTGTTCACTTGAGTCCGGAGCGAGGAGTGTGAAAACACTTAGATTTCTTTATAAACAAATATCTCAAATAGTAATCTGAGACTTGTCGCTTGCGGGTCAGTATTAAGCAACCTGACCGTCATAATCAGGCCAAATTACACCCTCGGATCAGGAAAAATTTCATACACGTGTCAGTGTACTCGGAATCTCCAATCGAGATCCACTGACCGTTAAACTGAAACTGGTCCGCCATTTGTGATTTGGAATCCCGATTGGACTGAAAACGTAACTCGACCTAGATCCAATGTCCGTGAGCTTAAGTTCGACCTTTGGCTCAAGGGGGGGCTCTGAAAATGCTCCGTTGAGCTGAAACAGGTGCCCTTTAGACAAAACCCAAGTATACCTTGACCTTAAGTCTATTTCGGTGTGATTTTAGCCTATATAAGGACCTTAGAACCCTCTCTCTCACAGCCATACGAATTTGAGAGAAACCCTAGAGAGAGAAGAGAGAAAAGAGAGAGAATGTGTGGGAGCTGTGGAAAACCTCCTTGCCATGCTTCTCTGCTGCTATATGTGTTTAATCGCCTCGTTCTAATCGCTTTCCTGGCGATTCCGACTCCGTTTTTAGGTAAGAAACCCTAACCCTAATCTGTTTTGGGGTTGTAAAGGTTGTAGGTTATGAAATAGCTAACCTATTTCATTCTATAGGTTACCAAACTGTTCAGAAGCTTAGCAATTCTATCGACTCCGTTATGATTCTACGACAAAAGGTGCGGACTTTAGGTGTATAGGTTATGGTTTTCAATGCTTTCAATGTCAGATAATGATAGATTCATGATCTGCATGCAATTGCACATGTACAAAGTGCTATCTGTTTTCCGTTTCGATTAAAGATGTAGAATATGAAATTTTACATACTCTAGTTATTTGTGGAAAGTACCGTATACGTATAAATTTTAGAAATATGTTTGCCATGATTATTTGTTGTATGAATATACTATATATGGATAAAATACTTGTTTGACGAAAGGACTCGCCCTAATACATGCTTTTGCTAATATACACTATATATGTTAAAATAGTGTATTCTAAGTGTTTGTGAAAATGACCGAATGAGTATAGAATTCTCATTCGTGCTCGCCATGACTAATTGTCATGGATATATTGTTGTTGTATTGGTGATACCCCCTTTGACGAAAGGATTTGCCCTAAATCACGCCACGACCAATATACACTATATATATACTAAAACGTGTAGCCCAAGTATTTGTGGAAATGACTGAATGAACATGGAACTTGGATTCTTGCTTTCCATGACTATCCGTCGTCGGTGCTCACGTGTTATCCATGGGACAGCTCCCTAGTGAAAGGATTTAGCCTAATACCTGTGTGATCAACATACGTCAGGTATGTTGATGTATGTAATCTAAAATGTTTGTTGGAATGTCTGTATGAGTAGTAGTTAGTAAATTATAATGTATAAGGGTGTTGAGATAGGATTCTCAACTACCTTAGTAATGTGTATAATTTCCTCCATGTTGTTTGTTTAGTTTAACCACTTACTTATGAAACGTATGTGTTTAAATTTCCTGTTTTCATTGTGTTTTATCATATGCTTGTTAACATGTTTGAATTACTTGTTTATGAAATTCTGCTCTGATTGCTTCACACATTTAAGTTGTATTCCATAAAAATCCGTGAAGGGTGATGGGGGAGTGGTGCAACGTTTCCGAGCAACAGCCCTGACAGCCCTAAGTGGACAATATTGGATATTTGATTGTATGATTTGAAATCTTGATTCATTACTGCTTTAACTGTTCTGTAATTGATTGTGTTTGGGGCTATGATTATAGTCCAGGCAATCGGTAATGGGATTGAATTCATGGCTGAGATTCATTTGCCACGTGGGATGTGTTCGACGAACCCGAGTCGTACTTCGGTTGACGATAGTGGTTGGCCACATGAAGTGCTTATGCACTTCATGTCGTTCAACTTGTTGTGCGCTCGAGCTAGCTGAGCTCGTCAAGCAACCCGATCTGTCTAATGTATGTTCACCATGTTTGGACGCTATTGCTTGAACTTAGGGTACCAAACTTACCAGTAAAATTTCGTTAACCATGGTACCTCGATCTGTTAAGACTCATGAGCTGGACATGGTGGTATGGGACACCGTGGTTGAGCTATCGGCCTATGCTGGGGCCACGTGCCTCCCCGTAGTGACCATTGAGCAACTAGACTCGTGAGCTGTATATGGTGGTATGAGACACTGTATTCGAGCTGTCGACACCTACGGCGAGAGCCGAGTACGGTAAGACCTTTATTCATGCTGATGGGCGATGAGTCCTTCGTAGTGTCTTCGAGTATACTCTAAAGTCTGTGATTGGCAATGAGCCCTTCGCAGCAACTAGAGCATGAGTTGAGCCGAGTACGGTGAGACCTGTATTCGAGCTGACGGCCAACGATTGAGCCGAATACGGTGAGACCTATATTCGAGCTGACGGCCAGCAATTGAGCCGCATACGGTGAGATCTGTATCCGTGCTGATGGGTGATGAGCCCTTTGCGATGCCTTCACGATGACTCTCGAACCATAATATCGTATGAGATTATCTAGGTTTGACGACCCTAGAATGGATCATGTTTGGGAATGATACAAGGGAGGTACCTTAGTTTCCCAATCCTGCTGTTTGAAATGGACTAATAATAACTCGGTAATCATGCTCATCATGCATTGCATGTGCCTAGAAGATGTGGAGCACTGAGGAATGCAAGCATGCCGCGAACGTAAGATGGTGTTGCACGAGGGAGTATGTCGGTGAGGGCATACATCATGACTGCATTCATACTTGCATTAATAAGAGTAGTTAGGAGTATTTGATTATAATGCTTTATCATTACTGCTTGACTGAGTTGATAACATGTTAACCTATGCTTTATTGTTCCATTGAGTTGATCACTCACTCCCACGTTATGGGACGGTGTTCCTAACACCCACTAGACTTTGTCTGATTGCAGATGGCGACGCTACTCCTGAGGCGGAGCCGGACCTTTATGATGACAATACTGCTTGTTCGTGTATGCTGTATGCTGACGGCTTCAAGTGAGCCGTGTCTTGATCGACGGGATTATAGGGATGTTGACTAGAAAACGCGACACCTTTGGTATAACTTGAAATTGTACTCGTAATTCTTTAACCTGGTAACATTATCACACTCTGGAGATTCATCACTGTTTTTATATTTTATATATCTATCACAGTCTTCCGCTTGCAATTTAACTGTCTCTGGAGTACGATATGCTGTTTTGGCTTAATCTCACTCATGTTCAACGCACTAATACAGACAACATTCAATCATCATTCATTTTGTTGCATAAGTGATGCGTTGGAACTCGGGAGTTGAGTTTATGCTCGACCCCCGATTTTCAGGGCGTTACACTTACCCTATATAGACAGATTGTGGATCAATAGGCACATTGATGTGAAGACTTTGTTCATTGATACTAATCAATAGAGGCTTTTTATTATCAAGGGATGACTGCTCAATTGGTGGCCTATGTTGGGTAGTTTCAAATATCGGAGTTATATCATGTAAATATCGAAGTTATATCATGTGAGTCATCCATCTCCCTAATTAAATCATCATCCAAATCAGGGAAGTTGTCTAAATACGCCTCAAAAGAGTTGGAAGGGTCAGTTGAAAGGGGTTCATCCTCCACATTTAAATCAGACATGTCAGATGAGTGGAGGAGATCATTATGGTCAACAACTTCTTGTACCTCTTGATCATTTACTTGGGCCAAACATGAGATCGAATCCAGGGGAATTTGGGCTGTAAACTCATGAATGGCATCCCAATACTCATCATCTTATAATTCAATGTAGTTCATAAGTGGGATGGGATCGCTTTCCTCACATTCTGTTTCTAGGTTGGGTTTAGGCTCGAATAAAGTAGCATCTTCCTCCTCATTGAAGCCAAGTGTATCATGTGAGTGAAGCGTGTTAGTATCATTATATTTGAAAGATACTCATGTCTCTTGATCTTTACTTTGGACAGTCATCGAGATCGACTCTTTAGGAAATTGAACCATATGATCATTAACAGAATCCAACTCCCCATTCTTAATTTCAATATTCTCCATAATCGCATCATGTGAACCTAACTGTTGTATATCTTTTATAAGTTCTTGTAATCTTTGGAGCGTGTTTTACTGGATAAGCTTTAAGTTCATGTGAAATTCTGAAGTGAAATCTCTTGTATCGTTTCTTATTGGATCTCAGATGTATAGGACCCAAGAGAATTGTCAGTATGATGCATTATTGATTCAACTTCCCAATCTTGATGTTTCTGCTGATCATAAGTAGGGAGTTGGGAATGAAGAATTGGATTGGGTTTAGGCTGGGGTGAACTAGCCTCCATTAGCTTATCGAGGTGCGATGCAAGCACTTCTATCATTTTTCTAATGCCAACAAAATTGTCGAGAGTTAAATATTACATATTATCACCCATTTATATCTTAGTTTTATGAACATGATAATGCTTAATGTTCTATTTTACTATGTTTGTGATGCAACGTGAATTTAAGAGCTTGGATTGAAAAGAGTTCTAAAAGCATGGATTTGATGCTCAAGAATCACCAAGGCAAGGAACGGATCTTAGAAGACCAAGATTCAAGAATTCACATGCCAAAGATCCAAGAAAACTAAGTGAGGAATGAAGAGAATCAAAGATTTGAAGTAAAGAAAAGGAATCCTGAAATCGTCTTGAAAAAGCATATTCTGAAACTCTGGGTCATTCTGTAAAATTGCGCAGAGTGAAGTCTATTTTGGAAAACTGCATAGATTGAAGTCTATTTTAGAAAATTGCATAAATTTGACGTGGTTTCTAAAGTTTTTCAACTAGGCATGAAAGTTGGAGTTCCACAACTATAAATAGGACTCCCTAGGATGCTCCAAGGCATCTTCTAGGGTTTAAAGAGTGGAGTAAAAGGGTAGAGAAGTCGCCGCTAAGAGTTTTTCTTCTTCTTCCTTAGTTATTTTCATACTTTCTTCTAGGGTTTTAGATCCAATCATGTCTATGGTTGGCTAAACCTCTTAGCTAGCGCTAAGAGGTGAAGCTTGTAGCATGATGGGATGTTTCTATTGCTTTGATTCATATTTATGTTGAAATCCATGGATTCTAATTTGATATTTATGGAATACTTTCATTTTTTAATTGTTTATTGTGACTCAAATAATAGTAGATTTACAATAGCCTTAAGTATCTTCTTTTCCTGATTTGAGATTGTGAAATTAGTAAGTCATGTTGTTCACTATCATTCCTTGGGCATGGTAGGGTGATGGAATCCTTCATAATCTTCACAATTCACCTGCTTTGAGATTGTGGGATTGGTAAATCCTGTTGTTTGCCATTATCTCCTGGGCATGGTTTGGTGATAGAAGCCCTAACAATTATCATAGTTATCCTTCATTGAGAATTAGGTCAATGGAAGTTCAGATTTGGTTTTATTGATATATTTTTCAATTGGATAAGATTGGACTCCAATTCTAATTTTGTTACTTGAATCAAGCAAGAGGGCTCCCTGATCACTACAAGTGGATCCTTAGCACCCTAGTTCCCACCTTTAAATTTAAAGTTTTTATTACTCTATTCACAAGTACTCTATCAAATACTTCATAATTAGTTTCACATCTTATTCTAGTTCTACTTCTAGTTAATTTCAAAATTGTACAAGTTTGAGTCCCTGTGGATTTGACCTCAGTCTTACCGAGTTTATTACTATATTGCGACCTTACACTTGTGGTTGTGAACAAGTTTTTGGCACCGTTGCCGGGGATTGACGGTTGCGTTTTCTGGATTTGATTAGTTTTGAAATTAGGTTAAGATTATGATTTATTTATTTTCTATTTTTAGGTTAGGGTTCTTTCTATTTTTTTTCTTAGAAACTAACTTTTCTTTCTATTTCTAGATTTAAAAACTTTCCTATTTTATTTTTAGAAACTAACTTAGCTTTCTATTTATAGGTTTAGAAACTACCATTTTTCATTTTTAGAAACTAGGTTGCTTTTTTTTAAAACTTTCCTAATTTGTTTTTAGAAACCTTCCTAATTTGTTTTTAGAAACTTTCCTTTTTTGTTTTTAGGAACTAGGTTGCTTTTTTTTTTTTTTTTTTTTTAGAAACTTTCCTAATTTGTTTTTAAAAACTTCAATTTTTTTTTATAAGAAACTTTCCTTTTTGAAACTATGTTATTTTTTAAGAAACTTTCCTTTTTAGTTTTAGACACTAACTCATCTTTCTATTTCTATTTTTAGAAACTTTCTTATTTCTTTTTTATAAACTAATTCACTTTCCTTTTTCTTTTGTAGGATCCTAACATAGAAACTTCTAATTTAGTAACTTCTTTATAATTCTCTCTCTTTTTATTTCTAGATTTGTATTTTCCTTCTTTCTTTTAGGTTTAGGTTAGATTTTGAAATTGAGGGCTGAGAGTGTTTCATGCCTAAGTGGGTTCGTGATAACACTCGACGTCTCTTGAGTGAAGGAGGATTAGTTGAAAGGTTATCTATCCATCACAGGATTAGACACCGCTCAAGATCCACAAAGTTAACTGAAGTTATGGCTGCCAATCAACCTCCAAATCCTCAACCTAGGGTTGAGGAAATCCAGGATGAGAATGAGGTGCATCAAGCACCCCGCCTCGTACTTTACGAGATTATTTACAACTGGCGGGGTGAGCACACCTTCCTATATGGTTTTTCCAGAGAATGTAGGACATGAATATCAAGCCGGGAGTGATTTATGTTTATCCACACTTGAAGGAGTTTGATGCGATAATAGCCACTTTATACTTTTCTAATGTGTTTGGGGACACGGTCAAGCTGAAACTCTTTCCCTTTTCCTTAAAAAAAAAAAGAAGAAAAGGTCAAGACATGGTTACACTCACTACATCCACGATCGATTGACAGATGGAATGACATGACAAGGGAGTTCACTAAGAAAATTTTCCCATATCATAAAAGGAACACCCTCAGAAAGTCAATCATGAACTTCGACTAAAAAGGAAGATGAAACATTCTTCCAATGTTGGGAGCGGTTCAAAGATCTTGTCAGATCATGCCCACAACATAGTTTTGAAACATGGTGCATCACAAATTTCTTTTACAATGGACTGACATCTTCCATGCGCCAATTGGTCGAGATGATGTGCAATGTGGAATTCATGAACAAAGATGTCAACGATGTGTGGCATTATTTAGATAGACTTGCTAAAAACGTATAATCATGGGACATCTCTCCAAAACCCACAACTTCTAAGCCTACTCAATCAAAGGAAATGGGAGGAATATATGCTATAAAAGAAGAAGATGACTTAAATGCAAGGGTGGCTAATCTCACAAGAAGAGTCAAGGCCATAGAACAACAAAAGGATAAGGCTATGAAAGAAGTTTGTGGTATTTACGCTTGCAACATGCATACAACTAAAAAATGTCCAACAATACCCGCTTTTCGAGAAATTTTGAATGAGCAGTCAAATGTTGTGAATAACTACTAAAGACCTTTCAGTGGACCCACCTCAAATACATACAACTCCACCTGAGGAATGGACAAACTACTACTCCTCAAGGATTCCCTAACCAGTTCCTGAATCAAGGGAACCTTCAAGAGGATCCAGTCTTAAAACACCTTCAAAATCAAGAGCTTTTCAACCAGAGTATAATGCAGGCCATTTAAGACCTTTCAAAGGCTATACAAGGGTGTGAGAAAAAAATTTCGAGTGGGGAGAAAGAGATTTTTCCGGCCCAACCTCTCACCAATCATAAACCGCAATATGAAATTAGTGAACCAAGCTCTTCAAATCTATATGTGGAACAATCTAAGTCCATCACCACTCTTAGGAGTGGTAAAACAATTGACAAATCTATTCTGGTAAAGATTGAAAAGTCTAAGGACCCGGAAGAAGACACAGATGATAGACCTAACATTGCTCCACATATATTAGAATTGGAACCTCAAGGCAAGCCGATTTATCCATTCCCTCAACGATTGATTGCACCAAAACCTCTATCAAACTCTCAGGATATTCTAGAGCTTCTTAAGCAAGTGAAGGTCAAAATCCCTCTACTGGATGCCGTTAAATAAATCCCTTCATACGCCAAATTTTTTAAAGATCTATGCACTACCAAGAGACGACAGACTATTCAATAGAGATTTTTTCCGACAGAAAAAGTAAGTTCCATCCTCAAGAAAGACATGCCACAAAAGTACAAAGACCCTTATAGTCCAACCATCACTTGTGTAATTGGGAACTACCCAATCGAGCTCGCACTTCTTGACTTGGGGGCGAGCATTAATCTGATTCCTTACTAGGTTTACGAATAACTGGACCTAGGAGAATTAAAACTCACCCAGACCACATTACAAGTTGTTGATCAATCAGTTCAGTTACTAAGAGGGATCATTGAGGATGTGTTGGTACAGGTTGACGAATTCTATTATCTAGTAGATTTTATCATCCTGGATACTTAACCCATTGTGGATATGAGCACTCAAATTCCAGTCATTCTTGGTTGCCCATTCCTTGCTACATCAAATGCAATGATTAATTGTATGAATGGAGTCATGAATTTATCTTTCGGAAACATGACATTGGAACTCAATTTTTTTTTAAAATATGAACAAACAGGCAGACGATGATGATGAGGCCCACGACATTAACATTATTGACTCGTTCGTGTAAGATAGAGCACTTTTGACTCTATACTCTGACCCTCTTAAGAAGTGTTTGGTGTTTATAACCCCAAGTGTAGGGTTGCGATGTATTAATAATCTCGGTGAGATCGAGGTCGAATCCACAGGGACTAATCTTGTGTGTATTCTGAAAGTAACTAGAACTAAAACTAGAAGAAGATGCAAATCTAAATCTGAAAATAAAGGGAGTAATTGTGATGTATGTAATTAGAAACTTAAGAAATTAAAGGTGGGAACTAGGGTTTCCAAGGATCCACTTATAGAATTAGGGAGATCTATGCTTGATTTAAGGATTCAATTGGAATCAGAGTCCCATCTTATCCAATTGGAATATATCTTAATAAAACCAAATTTGAACTTCCTTTGGCCTAATTCTCAATGGATGAGAGGTGTGAGAACTGGAAGTGATTCCATCACAAAACCATGCCCAGGAGACAAGGCAAACAATAGGATTTACCAATCCTACAATCTCAATACATGAAAAGAACATACTCAAAGCTATCGCAGATCTATTGTAATCTGAGTCACAATAAACCATTAAAGATTGAAAGTATTTCTTAAATATCAAACTAGAATCAAAGATAGTTCAACATTATCATGAATCAAAGCAATAGAAAATATCCCATCATGTTACAAGCTTCACCTCTTAGCCCTAGCTAAGAGGTTTAGCCAACCATAGACATGATTGAAATAAAATCTCTTAAGAAAAATATAAAAATAACTAAGGAAAATGAATGAAAACTCTTGGCAACGGCTTCTCCGTGCTTTTTTTTTTTCCACTCCTCAAACCCTAAAAGATGCCTAAAAATATCGTAGGGACCCCTATATATAGTTTTGTAACTCAAACTTTCTCATCGAGTTGGAAAAATTCAGAAACCGCCTCAAATTTACACAGTCTGTGTTGTCCGCGTAAGCTTAGACGGGTCGCGGGCACCTTCGACTGGTCGAGGGTTTCCTTTGATTGGTTGAGGATGACAGGATTTTTGAGAATTTTATCGTTGGAGTTCAAGTCAAGGAAGCTTTGACTGGTCAAGCAGGAGCCTTCGACTGGTCGAAGATGGGCTTAGACTAGTCGAATGATGTAGATTTTTAGGGTTCCTTTTCTTCACTTCAAGTCTTCAATTCTCTTTATTCCTCACTTGATTTTCTTAGATCTTTAGCATGTGAATTATTCATTTTTGGTCTCATAAGATCCATCCTTAGCTTTGATGATTCGTGAGCGTTAAATCCATGCTTTTAGCATCCTTTTCAATCCAAGCTCTTAAATTCACCTTACAACACAAACATGATTAAAATAGAACATTAAGCATTATCATGTTCATAAAACAAGTAATAAATGGGGGATAATATGTAATATTTGACTCTCAAAACAATCCCTAACTAGCATTTTGCTGGTCCCGAGCAAAGTATGCGAAAAATGAACTTTAATGCGCAATGTTCAAACCTTTTTAAGAAAATAATCTTTTGTGTAACCAAGTATAAATGAGTATACTTAAGATAAGAAAGTGAGATTTTGAAAACCTAGAGCCGAATCACATAAACAATCAATCAAATAAGTTCTTTATCCATTGAGTTAGAGCATAGTTCGCATAACAAGTTTTTCAACGTGCTCAGTGAAAATACTATCTTTTCATAATGTTAGCCAAGCTCATCAAGTTTAGATTGGTTGAAAACTCGAGTACTGATTCCGAACTTATCCCCTTTTACTTCTTTTTCCAATTTTGATTTTATATCGACCGTCATTTGTATTCATTCAGTCTTTTCATCTTTTCTCTTTTCTTTCAAAATTTTCATTATTTTTTAGAGTTTTTCAATCTTTTCACCATACATTGCCCTTTTTGTCGATCTCCTATTTTTTAACTAATTCTTTTCTTCTTTTAAGGTGGATAAAATTCTCCAGACTCGATTCCCAATATCTTTTAACGATCATCATATGAACAATCAGAAAATCTAGTACTATTCACTGAAAATAATTTGAATATGCCTTGTGATTTAGATTAACATAATATTCAAACTTCCTCTTAATCAATTGAGTGCAAGGACCGTAAGTGATAGGCTACTTAGTTAATCAAACTCCAATAATTCAAAATTCACTTCCTATCCTATCTTCATACTCAAAATAGTCTTAAACACACAACTTATCACTTTCTAAATAGATAAACATTGAAATTTTTTCAAAATTTTTTGCAAAATTTGCTCAAAGCTGAGAAAACACTTATTAGTTTACCTAATCTCCCACCCCAACCTAAAATCTATATTGTCCTCAATGTAAAAGAAATAAGCACAATTTACAAAAGAGACAACGTAATTGAAGGAGAAGTGATGAAAATATAGTACCTGATGAAGGAATTTTGAGGCCTTTTCCAAAGGATCTCAACGTGAAGGTGGGTTAGCATAAGAATTAAACAATTGAAAAGCAAACTATTCTAAACAACGAAAGTAAACTATCCTAAAATAGCGGAAGTAAACTATCCTAGTCCTAAATTCTATGAAAGCAAGAAACCTAACTATACCTCCGTCAGACTAGGAGGTTAATCCTGGTAAACAAGATTAATCAGAGCTATGGACATGTCCTCTGAATCAAATTTCTCAACAAATGACTTTAATTGATGTCCATTTACTTTAAATTCATTGTCATTATTCAGATTCTTTATCTCAACAGCCCCATGAGGATAAACATTGGAAATAGTGAAGAGGTAGGTCCAACGAGATAAAAGTTTGCCTGGAAAGAGATGTAATTGAGAATTATACAAGAGGACTTTCTGACCTGGTGTGAATGATTTTTGAAGAATGTGTTGGTCATGAAACACCTTCATCCTGTCCTTGTAAATTCCTGAGTTCACGTATGTATCATTCCGGATTTCTTCAAGTTCATTCAACTGAAGTTTGCGTAGCGAGCCAGCGTTGTCCAAATTAAAATCTAAAATTTTTTATCGCCTAGTAGGCTCTATGTTCCAACTCCACAGGCAAGTGGCAAGCCTTCCCATAGACAAGTCTAAAGGGAGACATTCCATTGGGGGTCTTAAATGCGGTACGGTAAGCCCATAAGGTATCGGTCAATTGGATTGACCAATCCTTATGGTCGGGGTTAACTATCTTTTCTAAGATATGTTTAATTTTCCTATTAGAAATCTCAGCTTGTGTAAGGCCTGTGTCCTAGTATCATTTCGTTCCTTAGGATCCCACAATCCACCCTATCGAATTCTAGCGACCCGCATCCTGTAGATAGCATTTGCGAGCGACCTCAAGTCGCATCCCGTAAACACGAGTCGACTCAACCCAAGACCTATGCCATTGTTACAACGCCATCGCTGCAGTTCCAATGTCGTGTCTCGTGCACTAATGCGATGCTTAGATTGAGAGTTATGGCCCACGCATTACCCCAGTCATGGACCGCACGTTGCGGGACCCTAGCTATTCCTGATTAAGTGCTTTTTCCTAGAAATCATCATTAGGATGATGTCACCCT
This sequence comes from Magnolia changhungtana, assembly GCA_030180095.1. NCBI lineage: Eukaryota > Viridiplantae > Streptophyta > Magnoliopsida > Magnoliales > Magnoliaceae > Magnolia > Magnolia changhungtana. The sequence goes on from JASAUF010000150.1 coordinate 2,358,234, forward strand.
AGGCTACTATCCTAAGGGTGACATCACTCTACCCTAGTAAGCATGCTTGTAATCATGTTAGGCATGCTACTCTCTTTCCCATGAGCAATGATTATCCTAGCTAGCTACCTCTCTCTCTTATCTCTCACCCTCCCACTTTTCTTTCTCATTTTTCCCTTGCTAGCAACCTCCAAATGTCCAAGCAAGCTCCCATTTCTAGCCATCTCTTAAGCTCTAGCCCTCCCAATCCCACCGTCTCAAGCCTATCGCCACCATTAAAACCTTTCCCTTGAAGCATTAGATCACAAGGGTGGAAGGAGTTGAAAAACCAAGGTAGGTGCTTCTCTAGTGTTAGTTTTGATGTTTTCTTACCTAGATCTTTAATTTTTCTTGCATGGGGGCATGTAGGACCCACCAATCAATGGTGGAGATCCTACTTGCCTCTAGGTATGACCAATGACTCACCCTTATTGCATGCATAAGCCATGATGGGGCCATTCTCCATGAACCCCATCATAATGTTTTATTTGAATCCATGCCATTGATGGGTCATCATATTTTCAAATGTAGGATCCATGGATGCATGAAACCCATGGATGTATGGTTTGGATGGTTTGGGGTGGGCTCATAGTGGCGAAGCCCCCTCCCATGGCCTTGGATCTCTCTCTCTCTCTCTCTCTCTCTCTCTCTCTCTCTCTCTCCTCTCCTCCTTTTTCCTTGATGGACGTGGCCCACCTGGTGTGTTCAGGACGCCTAGACCATCCAGTAAGGTGGGACAGTCTTGCTGTCCATTTTTTAGATGTTGGACGGCCCACCTTGCTATCCATTTTGATATACAAGGAGAAATACAGTTTCAAGTCTAGTCTGGGGTCTCCGTGGCCCACTCAGGTAGGCCATATCATGATCAGTGTGATGAGTGTCCAGCATCCAACAAGCTTCATGGGCTGTGATGTGTAGCAACATGCTACTATCTAGACTTTTCCTAGACACATTTGCTAGCTGTTTGAATGGAGATTTGCCTGTATATTAGCTTGGTTTTCCTTCTGTAGTGGGGTGGTTCACTAATGTGTGGACCCCACCTTAATGTATGATGAAAGCCCACACCATCTAGCCTTGGTGGAACGTCTATGGACTATGCCTAAGGGGCCTGGATGGTCCAAATTTCTAGACCATTCAACAGTCCTGCATAGAGGGAAACCATAAATATTGGCCTGATTTTTTGGGTTGGTAGGCCACTCATGTGGACCCCACCTTGTTGTACATGTATCGGTGCATGCTATCCACCCATTTTCCATGATCAAGTAGGCCCTGAGCCCATCCTAGAGGTAGAACCAACATTTCCAACAACATTGTTTCCAGCAACATTATTTCCAGCAACATTTTACCTTTGGTGCTTGTGTTTTTTCCTTCCCCTTTCACTCTATTGTGGCCACCTTACTGAAGCCCACCTCTGGTGATTGTGTAGCATCCAGGCTGTCCATCTAAGGGACGCCACGTGCCAGGGCAGCAGCCCCTCTGTTAGACACCTAAGCAGGCCCAACATCTAGTAGGGGTTGGCCGTCCCAGGCTTTGCAGGCCCACTTCGATGATGTGTTGTGTCCAGACCGTCCTTCCTTTTGGTGTGGCCCACCCCTGGTGGGATGTCCACAGTTGGGGCCCACCTTGTGCATGTTTCAGGCCAGCTGTCCAGGCCTATGGACCGTCCAGGCTAGGTTAGGTGCTGCTGGACCCCAATTTATGTGTTGTATCCATGCTTCCATCTGGTGGGGCCCACTATAGTATTTATGGGCCACCATGAAGTATTTATTCTACCCAGATAGCCTACTTGCTGGACCCCAGGAGGCTTAGGAAGATAGGTGGGCTGGATGTCAATCAAAGGCCCTGTATTACTGTATATAGCTAAATGTTTTATAGTTGTGAATATAAGACCCGTATCCTAGACCGTACCATTCTGTAAGTTCCCGCGATCTTTCCGATCGAATTCTGACAACCTTCGACCCTTAACCTGCATTTGCGTGCGACCCTGATCACACGCTGTCAACCCGAGTCGACTCAACCCCAGACTTGTATCCTAGCGATTGTGCCGTCACAGCGGTTCCGATACCACAACTCGCGTGCCGATTTGATACACTGGTCAGGAGATGTGGGTCCACGTTCGGTGCGAGGAAAATGCAGCGCGTGCGAATTTTGAGAGAATCTCTATGACTTATCACATCAATCCATCAATTAATCAATCCTATCACGCCAAGTACACATCACCACACACCCATCCCCAAGCAACCCCTAAAGTTAAAAGTTTCTTATACCACCCATACCTTTTTTACACAATCTACCCCCAAAGTCAAAAGTTTCTTACACACCCACCACTCACCACATCCATCACTCCATCACCCATCTCTCTCTCTCTCTCTCTCTCTCTCTCTCTCTCTCTCTCTCTCTCTTTACAACCCTCTCTCTCATTTCTTAACTCACTTTCCCAAGCAAGCAAGAAAATCCCACATCCAAGCTCTTTCTCTTCTCCATGAGAACTTTGTGTGTGGCCCACTTCCTACCCCCTCATCTCCCATCTCAACCATCCAAACTCCATCTCCTTCATTAGGATCAAAGCTAAGGAGCAAAGGAAGCCTAGGGATCAAGAAGGAACGGTAGGCGATCTTGGATCTCCACTCCTTTATTTTGTTTGTGATGTAAGGGCCTACTTATGGTGGGACCCACCTTGATGTAGGCTTTGTATCAAAGAGGGGCCCCTCCATCTTCGCTAATGTCTCTCTCTCTCTCTCTTTCTCTCTCTTTCTCTTTCCTATGATTATGGCCCACCTATAATGTGTATATATCATCCATGCCATCTACCAGTGGACCCCATCCATGTGGGACACACCATGATGTTTATATGTTATCCCAACCGTCCATAGGGGGCCCACCTAGATGTGGCTAGCAGTGGGGTGTGGCTGCCAGTGAAGTGTGATCTGGTGTGGACCCCAGCACCGTAGCTCACGTGGTAGGCTGAGTGAGAGATACCTCGTTTCAACGCTGGGACCTACCCAACTCCATAGCTCAGGTGGCAGACCGAGTGAAAGTTGCCTCGTTTCAACACTTGAGGTCTTGGTATCGATCCCTGTAGCAGTGGCTAACGTGGAGTATGTGTACTGACATGGGCATGTGCTGACTGTGGGGTCCGTGGGACCCATCCACGACGTCCATCCATTTAGATGGGCCCCACCACTATGCATGCAAGTTCCACCATCCTTGAACGGTGGGACACACGCCATTCCGAATGGACGTGTGGGACACACCCCTACCGTTGAAGCAGTAGCAGCAGCTATGTTACTGCTGCACTGACATCACTCCCCTGTTGACGTGGGACCCACCTGCTGTTTGGAATGGCGTTAGTTGGCCAACCACATACCAGCCGTACAAGTGTCATAGGTGGAAAGAAATCCACTACGTCTGTCCCTGGCCCGTGATGTATATCCAAATCTCTGGTGGGCCACACCTCGTGAATCTCACCAGTATACGTGTGCTTCATCTGCACCATCCATCCGGACGGTGCCATGCATAGCTCCCACCCGATGCAGGTGCGTCATCTCAGCCATCCATCATTCTAACGGTGGGACCACCTTGATGATGCACTACATCCACCGTCCAGCCCATGGACGGTGGATCCCGGCCATAATGTGTGTGTTTTACACACGCCGTCCATCTCCCCACCATGCTGCATACCTTGTATCCGCACTATCCGTCCAGACATGGGTCTGAACAGTAGACCATTTCTTAAAAAAATGGGGGCAGATCTGATGATCAGGTGGACCACACTGCAGAAAACAGTGTTGAATGAACATCCACCATTGAAACCTTTTTTTTTTGGTTCACAAAAATTTTGAACCAAGATGAAATTTGTTTTTCCACTTAACTCATGTGTCTGTGGCCTAATGAACAAATCAGATGGAAAAAAATTGTTATGGTGAGCCCTGGGGATTTTAAATGGTGGAAATCATTATCATCACTATTATTTGAAATGCAGTCCAAATAATCTTTCGGTTTGGTGTATTTTTTTTTATAAAATGCTCTAAATGATCTTTAACATATAGATGAATGGTGTGTTGGTTTCGGCCCATCGATTCGTCCCATTTGATTCAGCCCATTCGACTTGGGCCCTTGATCGGCCCATTTGATTTGGCCCATTTGATCGGCCCATTTGAATCTGCCCATTTGAACCGGCCCATTTGATCGGCCCATTCGATTGGCCCATTCGATCAGCCCAATACAATGTATGTGAGGCCCATGAGCGAGGCCCAATGTAATGTATGTGCGTGACCGTTACATTGTTTATGAATACCTTATGTAGGCTACTCAGAAGCAATGTTGGTTAGATGTTGATATTGATGGACAATGATGGTTAGATGTCCTCATTGTGACCTTCCCTAGGCCTTGCAAGGCCCATTCTCTGCGTGGGTTAACCCAAATAAGTAGGCCCCATTCGCCGTAAGTGATGGATCGATTCCGATTTGCGATTCCGATTATGAGTATATGACAACATAGCATCATGATACATATCCATACGCATCATCTACATGCTTGTGATGAGATGAGTGATTGATCATAACACATGCCATTGGACAGATTGTTATGGATTCCTTGGTAAGGGAAGTTACTTGCACGAGCGCGCGATACGCACATATTTGTTGTATGACTGAATTACGTGATTCATGCATCTTGCATTGTGTGACATGGTTATTGTCTACCCTAGTGACATTAGGGCCGTATCCTCCACAGGCGTATCGTGGTTGGCAGGATTGGATACCGAAAATCGTGTTCTACATGGGGTGATATAGATATCTCTAGGTAAAAGTCCCTAAACTCTTATAGTACCAGGAGGTTGCTCCAACATCTAAACTGAGTGGGTGCACGAGCGTCGAGTGCCAATTACCAGAAGGCCGCACTTTTTACTGTGTCGTAGTCGGTTAGAAGGGGGTTTAGCCTTACCCACCCAAGTGGAGGGGGCAAAGCTAGGCTGAGTTTGACCAGCTTAGGGAATAGGTCTGCTATCAACGAGCTGAGCTTGATATTAGCAGGCAGATAGTGAGGTCTCTTTCACTCACCTTATTGCGCGTGATGGGGCGGCAATCTGGTTCAGAGTGTACTAGAGCCCGGTGATATTCCAGAATTGAGTTGTATTGATATGTGAACTTAGATAAGGATTTGTATGCTTGAGTTACATCTCGCATCGTATGGCCTTGGTATGGCCGACATCATTCATGCCTTGCATCGCGTAGCCTTGGTACAGCTAATAGTATTCATGGATTCATCATCATGTTCCGCATTACTTTGATACTGCATAACTGTATTACTACCTTGTGCACACACTCTCACCACCTTCTAAGCTTTCTATAAGCTTATGCATGACCGTTACGTGCAGGTGACATTAGATTACAGCAGCGTATAACAGATCATCTTGGAGTTTTTGTCCATTATCATTGTATTTCCCTTTATGCTCATTGTACTTATAAAGTTTTTCATCATAGTGGAAATGTGATGGAGTTTTTGGTTGTTATTTGTAGGTTATGCCTTTGGTTATGCTTATTACAAATCAAACTGACATTGAAATCCTCCTCGTAGCATCCCAGGATCAGAACCTGGTGAATGGGCGCTGGGAGCTGAGAATGGGGTTCTACGGAGGCTGTCGGCACCGGATTCGCAGATCCAAAATTTTATGAGCCTGGTTTTCGAGTTTGGGACGTGACAAAAGTTGGTATCAGAGTATAAGTCAGGAATAACTAAGAACAACATTATATGTCTACTATGAGTTAGAATGATCGAGTCCTTGGTTCGGATAGTTTAGTGATCTTTTATTACAGACCCTTAACATGCGTGCCTTTGAGTGTTTTCAAAGTTGATAGGCACCTTTGCTCTTTCCTGTAGGACAAGATGCCCAGGAGAGTGACCCGATCGACTCCCACACCACCACCTGAGACTCCCTCACTGCCCAGCCTATGGATGCAGCTCCTCCACTAGAGACCGGTGCGGATCTGACCGTATCCGTGAGTACCTCCCAGTTACAATAGATGTTGCAGGCTGTGACGACCATACTTCAGGAGCAGGGTAGGCACCTCGTTGTTTCATCGGACCAGGCCGAGTAGGAGCGTGCGAGCGCCCTTCTTCGAAAGTTTCGATGGCTCGATCCCCCGCGTTTCCAGGGCAAGCCAGACCTGATGGTAGCTGAGAAATGATGCGCCGATGTGGAGAAGATATTCGATACGATGGGATATACGACCCAGCGGCGAGTCCGATTAGCAGTATTTCTTCTCCATGGTGAGGTTGAGCACTAGTGGACATCAGTCTCCCTAGTAGCAGACACAGATTTTGTGTGGACCTGGGAGGATTTTGTGGATCGGTTTGACCGACAGTATTTTCCTGATCACATCTGACGACAGCGGGTGTTGGAGTTTGAGGCCTTGGTGCAGGGTGATATGACGGTGGCTCAGTTGCCGCTCATTTTATAGTGCTATCTAGATTTGCGCCATACTTGGTAGATGATGAGGAGTGGAGAGCCCGCCGTTTCGAGGACGGTTTGCATTACGGTCTTCGGGGCCGTGTTATTGGGCATGAGCTCCCGACTTTTTAGGGGGTGGTACGGAAGGCCCAGATTTGTGAGACTGAGTGGGTCGGTTCTCAGTCTGATCGTGGTCAAAGGAGAGACTGGAAGAGGCAGGCTCCTTCCGGTGACTCCCAACAGTGTCGACCATTGCAACAAAAGTGCACAGGTCGCCCAACTTTCAGAGCGTCAGCAGCACCACCTCCGAGGCAGTTCACCGGCACATGTTTTGGGTGCGGTGCTACGGAGTGTCCCCACCCCCAGCAGTAGCAATAGCCAAGAGGTCCACAACAGCCTCCACCACAGCAGTAGCAAAGACCCCCACAACAGCAACGATAGTAGCCCTCACCATGGAGACCACCTCAACAGTAGCATCAGCACTAGCCTCCGAGGCCCGAGCAGCAAAGATAACAGTTTTGACTACCTCAGCAATAACAAGAGAAGCAATAACATGCTAAGAGGGGACAGACACCTCCCCAGCCTGCTCAGGCTGGATTTTATGCGGCTTAACAGGATCTGCAGTCATCTGGAGGAGTCGTTGAAAGTATACTTCCAGTCTCTGCATGCATTGCTCGAGTTTTGTTTGATTCTGGTGCTTTGTACTTATTTATGTCTGATGGATTCTGTCGTTCGACTGGATTGCTGATAGAGTCTGCTCGAGAGAGGTTAACCGTATCGACGACCTTGGGGAAGACTATAGTATTAGGCCGTTTTTGTTCGTCTTGCCCCATGTTAGTGGGAGAGATTTTCTTGCCAGTCGACTTGTACGTGCTGCCGATGTCAGATTTCGACGTTATCTTAGGCATGGATTGGATTGCCGAGTACCACGTCATCTTGGACTTTCCGGGAGGACAGTCACATTCTGTATACCAAGTTTACTGCAGTTTTAGTTCATTACACAGTCCCGGGGAGAGCCATTGTCTTGCTTAATGTCCTGCACCTTTGAAGAGCCTGTTGCCGCTTGTATTGTTCAGTTGCCGATTGTTTACGATTTTCCTGATGTGTTCCAGGAGATTCCGGGATTACCGCCTTGCTGACACACCGAGTTTTAGATTGATCTCGTGCCCGGTACTGCACTTATTTCAAAGGCCCCGTATCATATGGCACTGTTAGAGTTGCGGGAACTGTAGAAGCAGTTGGACAAGTTACGCGAGTTGGGTTTTATCCGTTCGAGCAGTTCGCCATGGGGAGTGCCGGTACTCTTCGTGAAGAAGAAGGATGGCTCATTGAGGCTTTGCATAGACTACCGCGAGCTCAACAAGGTCACAATAAAAAACAAGTACCCGCTCCCGAGGATCGATGATTTGTTTGATCAGCTGCAGGAGGTGCAATTATTTTCGAAGATAGACTTGCAGTTTGGTTATCATTAAGTTCGGGTCCGATATGAGGGTATCTCGAAGACAACCTTCAGGACGCGTTACGGTCATTTTTGAGTTCCAGGCCACGTCCTTCGGACTGACCAATGAGCCCGATGTTTATGCAGTTGATGAACGAGGTCTTCCGCCCTTATCTCAATCAGTTTGTTGTAGTCTTCATCGATGACATTCTGATCTATTCGAGGACCCGTGAGGAGCACAAACAGCATTTGGAGGTTAGCTTACAGACCCTTCGCGCACACCAGCTGTATGCGAAGCTGGAGAAGTGCGAGTTTTGGTAAGAGGAGGTGAAGTTCCTCTGTTATGTGGTGACGAGGGATGGCATTGCAGTGGACCCCTCAAAGGTTGAGGTAGTGCGTTAGTGGGGCCAGCCCACAAACGCGTCTGAGATCCGTAGTTTCCTTGGTTTGGGGGGCTATTACCATCGTTTCATTGAGGGCTTCTCTCGTATTGCAGCCCTGCTGACTAGGTTGACTCGGAAGGGCGCGAAGTTTATTTGGAGCGACGCCTACAAGCTAGCATTTATGGAATTGAAGGACCATCTGACGTCCACTCTTATCCTCACTCTTCCCTCTGGGAGTGATATATTTATTGTATTTACCGATGCCTCGCATATTGGTTTGGGTGATGTCCTGATGCAGCACGGGAGATTAGTGGCCTTCGCATCTCATCAGCTCAAGGTCCATGACCTGAACTACCCCACACATGATTTGGAGCTGGCTGCAGTTGTCTTCGTACTGAAGGTGTGGAGGCACTATCTCTATGGAGTTAGGTTCGAGCTCTTCTCTGACCATAAGAGCTTGAAGTACCTCTTCTCACAGTCTGAGTTGAACATGAGGCAGAGGCGTTGGATGGAGCTCCTGAAGGACTATGACTTCGATCTTCAGTACCACCCGGGCAAGAAAAACATAGTGGCGGATGCCCTCAGTTGTCAGCCACGAGGCCCAGTGGCGCATATGATGATTTAGGAGTGGCGGATGCTTAAGGATGTGGCAAAGTATGATTTTAAGTTTGGCTTGCAGTCTTCTATCATGCAGTTATCGAGCCTATCGATTCAACTCTCTCTTGTCGCAAGGGTGATCGATGCTCAGCAGGTTGATAAGTTGTTGTAGAGTTATATGGTTGAGGCAGCATCTGAGAGTCAGGCAGATTGGCAGATTGGTACGGACGGTGGACTTTGCTTCAGAGGCCGATTATGTGTCCTGGATATTCCTGAGTTACGCAGAGATCTTATGACTGAGGCACATCGATCGTGGTTTTCTATTCATCTTAGCTTGACGAAGACGTACCATAACATGAGACGATAATATTTTTGGGTGGGGATGAAGAGCCAGATCGCTAGTTTTGTGGCCGAGTGTGACACGTGCCAGCGTGTCAAGGCCGATCATCAGAGACCCCCTAGTCTATTGCTGCCGTTGAGTGACCCGATGTTGAAGTGGGAGCATGTGTTGATTGATTTCATTATGGGTTTGTCGAGGACTCAGTGCGGTCATGATGCCATTTGGGTTGTTGTGGATCTTCTGACAAAGTTGGCATATTTTCTTGCGATTCGTGCGACTTGGCCTTTGGACCGGCTTGCGAGATTATTCATCAAGGAGATTGTGAGACTGCATGACATCCCAGTCTTGATCGTTTCTGATCGAGACCCGAGGTTCACGTCTCAGTTTTGGGGAAGCTTTCTGAGAGCGATGGGGACTGATTTGAAGCTCAGCACAGTGTACCATCCACAGATCGATGGCTATACCGAGAGGGTCAACCAGATCCTTGAGGATATGCTTCGGGTCTGTGCAATTAACTTCGGGGGTAGTTGGGATGAGCATCTGCGATTGACTGAGTTCGAGTAGAACAACAGCTAGCAGGCGACCATCGGCATGGCTCCTTTTGAGGCACTATATGGCAGACTATGCAGATCACCGAGTTGTTGGACTGAGGTTGGAGAGCGCCGTCTCCTAGATCCCGAGCTTGTGCAGAAGACATCTGAGGCTATCGATATCAATATGTAAAGGATGCGCGCAGCTCAGATCCAGCAGAAGAGTTTTGATGATCGTCAGCGTCGTCCCTTGGAGTTTGATGTAAGGGACCATGTGTATCTCAAGGTCTCGCCCTTGAAGGGCGTAGTTCGATTTGGAGTGAAGGGTAAGCTTACCCTGAGATTCATAGGACCTTTCGAGATCACTGGGCGCGTTGGCACCATGGCTTATCAGCTTGTTTCGCTATCTCAGTTGTCTGACATCCACAACGTTTTCCATGTCTCTATGTTGAGAAAGTGTGAGTCAGACATCGTTCCTGTTATTGATTAGGGGCCGTTAGAGGTTCGGGAGGATGCTTCCTACATTAAGCAGCCAGTTCGTATCCTGGATCGAAAGGAGCAGGTCCTACGGACCAAGGTCATTCTGTTGGTGAAGGTTCAATTGGGTCACCATTCTATAAAGGAGGCTTCTTGGGAGCTCGAGACCGAGATTCACGAGCGATATCCCCACCTTTTTTACGATTAATCATGTGTTATATTTTGTATGTTATCTCTGATTTTATATAGTAATGTTATGTTTCTTCTTCCTCATGAGTTATGACTAGTTGCGATGATTGTGTAAATTTTGAGGATGAAATTTTTATTAGGTGGAGAGAGCTGTAAGACCTGTATCCTAGATCGTACCATTCCGTATATTCCCGCGATCTTCTCGGTTGAATTCCGGTAAGCTTCAACCCTTAACCTGCATATGCGCACGACCCTGATTCACACACCGTCAACTCGAGTCGACTTAACCCGAGACTTGTACCCTAGTGACTGTGCATCACCGCGATTCCGATGCCGCGACTCGCGCTCCGATCTGATACCCTGGTCAGGAGATGTGGTTTCGCATTCGATGCGAGGAAAATGACGCGCGTGTGAATTCCGAGAGAATCTCTACGACTTGTCACATCAATCCATCCATCAATCAATCCCGTCACGTCAAGTACATGCTAAGTACACATCACCTCACACCCACCCCTAAGCAATCCCTCAAGTCAAATGTTTCTTACACCATCCATACCTTTCTTACACAACCTACCCCCAAAGTCAAAAGTTTCTTACACACCATCACTCACCACATCCATCACTCCATCACCCATCTCTCTCTCTCTCTCTCTCTCTCTCTTTACAACCCTCTCTCATATTTCTCAATTCACTTTCCCAAGTAAGCAAGAAAATCCCACCTCCAAGCTCTTTCTCTTCTCCATGAGAACTTTGTGTGTGGTCCACTTCCTACACCCTCATCTCCCATCTCAACCATCAAAACTCCATGTCCTCCGTTAGGATCGAAGCTAAGGAGCAAAAGAAGCCTAGAAAGCAAGAAGGAACAGTGGGTGATCTTGAATCTCTACTCCTTTATTTTCTTTATGATGTAAGGCCCACTTATGGTGGGACCCACCTTGATGTAGGCTTTGTATCAAAGTGGGGCCCATAGTGGCAGGGCCCCTCCATCTTCACCGATGTCTCTCTCTCTATAATGTATGTATATCATCCATGCCATCTACCGGTGGACCCCATCCCTGTGGGACACACCATGATGTTTATATGTCATCCCAACCGTCCATAGGGGGCCCACCTGGATGTGGCTAACAGTGGGGTGTGGTTGCCAGTGAAGTGTGATCTGGCATGGGCCTCAGCTCCATAGTTCACGTGGCAGGTTGAGTGAGAGATACCTAGTTTCAACGCTAGGACCCACCCAGCTCCATAGCTCAGGTGGCAGATCGAGTGAAAGATGCCTCGTTTCAACACTTGAGGTCTTGGTATCGATCCTTGTGGCGGTGGCTAACATGGAGTATGTGTACTGACATGGGCATGTGCTGACCGTGCGGTCCGTGGGACCCATCCACGATGTCTATCCATTTAGATGGGCCCCACCATGATTGTAACGCCCCGAATCTTCAGGACCTGAGTACACGACTCGTTTCCCAAAAACCCGAGTGTTAACCTTAAAGGATGGTCAAAGTCAAGTGTATATGTTTCTTTTATCTTTCATCAGAGTAAGCAGATGAGCGTAGAATGGACAAGTAATCATAAAAGGAAAATTCTAAATTTCATTTAGAATATACAAATGCTACCCATAATGACGTATACAAACCAATGTCCTCATGCTTACAATTACAAAATGAAATAATATTACATGTGAAATAAAGTAAATTACAACAAATTTGATATATAAAATCCTGTAGCAACTCTTAGCAATCACAATCATGCATCCCTGTCAAATGTAGCTTGCTCCTCGACAATATAAACACGAATTTCACCTGGGCCACCTATGCTACCTGTACGGTTATATATTTGATGGATGAGTGGCCAACTTAGTGTGAACTCCCCTCAAGATTACACACCGCCGCATTAGGTAAGAAATAGTAAAACATCTAGACAATCAAAACAGAGTAAATGCAGTCTTATTATATGTATGGATACATAAATGCAATCATCGACCCGGGTAAAACATCCGGACAGGCTTTGGGGTCGTCACTCAAGGATAAGACTGCTTATCAGCGCAACACGCAGTGTAATCGTAGGGCATGATAGTCCGAGTCAATATCACAATCGAATGACTGGTTATAAGCGCAACACGCAGCTTAATCGCAGGGCAGAGTGATCCAAGTCATCAAAATATGCCATGCATGCATGACTTGTCTGCCCATAATTAGTCCATTTGCAACCAGCCAATTTAAGTAAGCTCACGGTCACTACGGGGAGAACATCGCCCAGCGTAGGCCAACAGCTCGGGCATAGTGTCCCATGACCACCATCCCCGTCCCATGAGACTACCACCTTAGGATGTTTAATGGTACCCCGTCGACTAGTGGCTAATCATATTACAATATATGGGGCTTACCATCGCATGGTTGTACAATATAAAACATTCAACCCATATAGGGAAAATAATAGAACAAAGCCGCATAGGGCGATATCAAAGTAGGCCACATAGGGCGAGTATCAGAACCATGCGATAAAAGACCATCCTTAAAAACCATTGGACACCACAACCCTGGATGATAGGCCCACATCAATGATCCATCTCGACCACACTCAGTAACCACATTACGATTACAATTAGTCAAGTCGAAGGTCCATTATGATCACAACTAGTCAAGTTACATCCTAAGTATGGATGTACATTCATATGTGGGAATTTCCCACTAATGTACCAGTTTAAGTTTCATAAGCAATCCACAAAAAGAAATCCACAAGCATGAACAATTATACAAGATAATCATAAATTCAATTTCCACCATCTAACACATGTGATTATAAAGGGAGATATCAATTATGAATTTAAATAAAAACTATAACTTAAGCTAATGAGAAGATGGAAAGCTCAAGGGGAAGAATCAACACCTGACGTATAGGATCACCTACTTGTGTTGTTATGAGGTACGCGGGCCCTTAGAGTCGGGTCCTATCACGAATTATGAAATTGTATGGTTAAATCAAGTCCTGCATACTATTTATGGTTGAGGTCATAACCTAAAGTTTAGATTACTCCTTATTAAGGTTTTAATGTAATATTAGGATTTTCCTTATAGGGTTTAGTCTTGAAGTTAGATTCTAGGATTTAAACTCTAGTTGGTGTATTAGTTACCATTTAATGTAAATGACATAACTATTAGTTGTGACCCCGGTATTAATTAGTATTACAATTGAAATAGAATAGTACAATCTATTATTAGAGATAATATTTTCAAGTGATGAATTCCATGCTAATATCACTAAAGGTAGTTTCATTTATAATAAATAGCATTAACGTAACATGTTAATAGTAACCATTATGATGACTGATAATCTATTCGATAATACAAGTAATAGCACTAGAATATTTCCAATGATAATATAATAAGGGTTACTACTAAAAATTACGTATTATACTAAGTTCATGATGAATGCTTTTCTACTGCTATTAGTCCTAAGTATTAATAATGAATTTGGCCACGATGATAGATACTATGACCTATCATGAATTATGAAATTCTAATATTTAGCCTAAGGTTTAGATTACTTAGGGTTTAGGATTTTAGTGTTAATCAATGTACATTCGATCATAATGCTAGTAATACCAATATTAACATAGATAACTTGTTCATCCCTAATATACATAATCTTAATGGTAATGGGAATGACAACAATGATAATTTTAATTGGAAGAATCTCAATCCAGATGGAAAACATGGACCCACCTCGGTGACTAGATTCGAGTCGAGCGGGCTCGGCCCAAGCACACCCATGCACCCTATTCTCTCTCCTTCACTATCTCTCCTTCCACTCACACTTTCTTCTTCTTATGTAGGGAGGTCCAGCAGGCCCTGGACCCAATCCAGACAACGGGCTAGCAGGCTGACTCGGTGAGTTGACTCGGCTCAACTCAAGCATCCATCTCTCTTTCTTCTCCTCCGTTTTTTTCTTCTTCTTTTCTTTCGTTCTAACTCAGCTAAGGCTCAACTCAACTCCTCAGTGAGTTGAGACAGAGCAGCATAACACCCCTGCAAGTCAGTTGAGTCGACTCGGTTCTACTCGACGTGTGGTGCAACGCCACCACCGCTCTCTCTCCAATAATTCCTTCTCTTTCCTTCCTTTCTTTCTCAGTTTCTTTCTCTCTCCTCCTTCTCTACTGCTGGAACCATCTAGCAATGGCCGAACCAGGCCCAAACCGGGCCCCTTGCTGGTTTGGATCAGACCCAAATTGGTCTCAAGTTGGCCCGAATTGTTTGATGTAGCAGGTAGTGCGGCATGACGCTACCATTTCTTCCCTCCTCTTTCTCTTCTTCTTCTATCTCTTTCCCTTAACCTTTCCTTCTTTCTTTTTCATTGCAGGTGGGTCTAGCCAACGCGCCCCGAGCTCGACAGTGAGTTGAGTTGAGTGGAGCAACAGCGGCACCCCAACAACCCTCGGCCTTTGGTCCTTTTTTCTCTGCTTCTCCTTTCCTCCTTCCTTCATTTCCTTTCTTCTGCTGCTAGAGACATCCCACAGCGACGTCAAGTCCGGACGGACTCCGACAAACGATGTAGCTCGAACGAGGAAGGAGACGCAGCCGTTAATGGCGTTTCTCCTCCCAGTGCCTCTTCCTCCATTTTCATTCTTCTAGATGGTCCAAAGGGATGGTGTGAAGCTCGGAGCACGGTCGGAGTGAAGCTCTGAATGCATTTCTCTGGTGGGTTTGAGGTTGGAAGCTCTCGACCGATATTTGGGAAGATAACTGGACTTTGGTGTGGCTGCTGCTTCCCTCCCTTTTCTTTACATGAAACCCTAGCTTTGTAGGGCTAGGATTAGGCCACGTGGAGGGATAAGATTGGGGGAGGAAGGCTCATGCGGATTGTGCCAGCTGGCAGTTTCCATTTCTGGAAATGGGGTGCTTGTAGGACTGGTTTACAACAGGGATCGTGCGTCCACACATGCATGAAAATCTATTATAAAGGTTGTGTTTTGGTGGGGCCCAAGCCCTGAACATGATGGACGGTTTGGATCATGAAGGTGAGTCCCCCATTTGTGGGCCACGATCAAAATTTTTGGGCATATGATCGTTTGCTGGCAAAAATGCAAAAGAGGCAGTTCTTCCCTTTTATGGAAATTCTCAGGTCAGAGCCGAGTCGGCTGAGGTAGTGGTCCAGGGCATCTCGAGTGCACCACTTACGGTGCACACACAAAACACTTATGGGCCCACTAGGGTGTCTTTGAGAAATCCACTCCATCAATTCTCTTAGGGGTCCTTATTTAGGAGTCCCTACCCAGTTTGGGGCATATTTGAGGCCCAGGTGGGCCGTATGAGTCGATTCCTAGCTCCAATGGTGGTTTACCGTTGATCTAAGGGTTGGATCACCCCAAGATTGAGAGTCAACGGTTAGAAAATCCTAGTGGGCCATTTGTGAGGCTCGCATCATGCATTGCTAACCAATTTTGTTGCTATTACCTATTGCTTATAATTAAAGTCTCATAAAAGTTTAATTTTAATATTAGTAAACTACTTTATACATGTATAAAAATAAAATTCCTAATATTAACATGCTCCTACATACATGCTATTAATCACATATTTATTAATACATAATTCATAATACCACATTATAAATTATACATATAAATGAATCGAAGATTGTATAATATCATTTTAGCATGAAATTTGCAATCTTTACCAAGTACATACACTTCATAGTTTATATATTTAGGTTGCATTATTTATATATTTATATTAAATTACTCTACATGGTAACACTCAAGTATTGTAAAATACGGGGCATTACAACGATGAATGCAAGTTCCACCATCCTTGGACGGTGGGACACACCCACGTGTGGGTCCTCCTTGATGTATGCACTGTCCAGGCCGTCCAAGGCCTGGACGTTTCTTTATATATATATATATATCTTTTATATATATGTGTACTGGTGGGCCCTACGTGGGACCCACCCCTACCATTGAAGCAGAAGCAGCAGCTATGTTACTGCTGCACTGACACATTCCCCTATTGACGTGGGACCCACCTGCTGTTTGGAATGGTGTTGGCTAGCCAACCACATACCAACCATAAAAGTGCCATAGGTGGAAAGAAATCCACTCTGTCCGTCCCTGGCCCGTGATGTATATTCAAATCTCAGGTGGGCCACACCTAGTGGATCTCACTAGGATGCGTGTGCTTCATCTGCACCGTCCATCTAGACGGTGCCATGCACAGCCCCCCACCTGATGTAAGTGCATCATCTTAGTTGTCCATCCATTCTAACGGTGGGACCACCTTGATGATGCGCTGCATCCACTGTCCAGCCCATGGACAGTGGATCCCAGCCATAATGTCTGTGTTTTACACACGCCGTCCATCTCCCCACCATGTTGCATGCCTTGTATCCGCACCATCTGTCCAGACATGGGTCTGGACAGTAGACCACTTCTAAAAAAAAAGGGTAGATCTGATGATCAGGTGGACCACACCGTAGAAAATAGTGTTGAATGAACATCCACCATTGAAACCTTTTTTTTGGGTTCACGAAAATTTTGAACCAAGATGAAATTTGTTTTTCCACTTAACTCATGTGTCCGTGGCCTTATGAACAGATCAGATGGAAAATAATTGTTATGGTGGGCCCTGGGAATTTTAAATGGTGGAAATCATTATCATCACTATTATTTGGAGTGCAGTCCAAATAATCTTTCGGTTTGGTGTATTTTTTTTGTAAAATGCTCTAAATGATCTTTAACATATAGATGAATGGTGTGTTGGTTTCGGCCCATTTGATTCAGCTCATTCGACTTGGCCCATTGATCGGCCCATTCAATTCGGCCCATTTGATTGGCCCATTTGAATCGGGCCATTCGATCGGCCCATTTGAATCAGCCCATTTGATTCGTTCCTTGTGAACCGGCCCATTTGAATCGGCCCATTTGATTCGTTCCTTTTGAACCGGCCCATTTGATCGGCCCATTCGATCAGCCCGATACAATGTATGTGAGGCCCATGAGCGAGGCCCAATGTAATGTATGTGTGTGGCCGTTACATTGTTTATGAATTCCTTATGTAGGCCACTCCTTGGGAGCAATGTTGGTTAGATGTCCACATTAATGGGTAATAATGGTTAGATGTCGTCATTGTGACCTTCCCTGGGCCTTGCAAGGCCCATTCTCTGCGTAGGTTAACCCAAATAAGTGCGCCTCATTCGTCGTATGTGATTGATCGATTTCGATTTGTAATTCCGATTATGAGTATATGACAACATAGCATCATGATACATGTCCATACGCATCATCTGCATGCTTGTGATGTGATGAGTGATTGATCATAGCACATGCCATTAGACAGATTGTTATGGATTCCTTGGTAAGGGAAGTTACCCGCACGAGCGCACGGTATGCATATTTTTGCTGTATGACTGAATTACGTGATTCATGCATCTTGCATTGTGTGACATGATTATTATACGCCCTAGTGACATCAGGGTCGTAGCCTCCACAGGCATATCGTGGTTGGCAGGATTAGATACCGAAAATCGTGTTCTACATGGGGTGATATAAATATCCCTGGGTGAAAGTCCCTAAACTCTTATGGTACCAGGAGGTTGCTCCAACATCTAGACCGAGTGGGTGCTGAAAGCCAAGTGCCGATTACCAGAAGGCCGCACTTTCCACTGTGTCGTGGTCGGTTGGAAGGGGGTGTGGCCTTATCCGCCCGAGTGGAGGGGGCAAAGCTAGGCTGAGTTTGACTAGCTTGGGGAATGGGTCCACTATCGACGAACCGAGCCCGATATTGGTAGGCAGATAGTGAGGTCTCTTCCACTCACCTTATTGTACGCGATGGGGCGAAAATCTGGTTTGGAGTGTACTAGAGCCCTGTAATATTCCAGAATTGAGTTGTATTGATATGTGAACTTAGATGAGGATTTGCATGCTTGAGTTATATCTCGCATCGCATGGCCTTGGTACGACCGACATCATTCATGCCTTGCATCGCATAGCCTTGGTACGGCTAATGGTATTCATGGATTCATCAGCATGTTCCGCATTACTCTGATACTGCATAACTGTATTACTACCTTGCGCACACACTCTCACCACCCTCTAAGCTTTCTATAAGCTTATGTACGACCGTTGCGTGCAGGTGACGTTGGACCACAGCAGCGCATAGTAGATCATCTTGGAGCTTTTGTCCACTATCATTGTATTTTCCTTTATGCTCATTGTACTTATAAAGTTTTTGATCATAGTGGAAATGTGATGGAGTTTTTGGTTGGTGTTTGTGGCTTATGCCTTTGGTTATGCTTATTACAAATCAAACTAACATTGAAAATCCTCCTCATAGCATCCCAGGATTGGAACCTGGAGAATGTACGCAGGGAGCTGAGAATGGGGTTCTACGGAAGTTGTCGGCGCCAGATTCGGCGATCGAGAATTTTGTGAGCCCGGTTTTCGAGTTTGGGGCGTGACAATGAGGCTCATCAAATTGAGGGTATTATGTATACACACCATACATGTATTTTTCTGAGATTATGGGCCCCATTTATACCTTGTAAAGCCCACCAACCATCTGATTGAATGAGGACTAATCTGTCTAGATTTTTGGACGTCTAGGTAGGTCTAGATGGGCTCGACGACTAGCCTTAGTGCCTTTCCAAATTCTAGTGTTGCACATCCATTGTGTTGGGCCTTGTGAGCTGGTTGTAAGCCCACTATGGTGCATGTGATTGTATCTATATTGCCCATTTATTTTACCAAAATTTTGGGCTAACCTATAAGGCCCACAATGGTGTATGATTGAATGTACCTTAACTATTTATTTTGAGGCATATGGGCTACCCCATGAGGCCCACCATAATGTATGTAGTGTATATTTCCTTTGGCCAAGGTATTTTTGGGCCATGAGCTGCCCCATATATAGCCCATCTTGATGCATGTGGGCCATGGGCCGTTACTTGAGGCCCACTATGATGTGTGTAATGTTATGTATGCTGCCCATTCTTTTCTTAAGTAGTATTTGGGCCATGGGCCCCATTATAAGTTAGATTTCTTACGGGCTGCATTCTAGGGGACAATGGTGGTTAAATGTCCACGTTGTGAACCTCCCTAGGGCCCATCGTTATGCCCATTCTCATCGATTTGGGCCCCCATAGTGTTACCTATCTAGCCTTAGTGGGCTAACCCAAACTGTTGGGCCCCCACTATTGATTATGCTTCCTTCATGCCTTGCAGACTTGTCAAAGTCATAGAGCCCACCTTATGCTTATTAGGCCCCATAGGAAGCCCGGTTTACTATGTGATGGAGCGAGTGAGGAAGCCCACTCCTTGCTCTTAGGCCCTTTCTTGTTATGAGTAGGGCGTCTATGCCCATCATTGATATGAGGAGAGTACATCATCACTGTAAAATATGCTTAGTATAACACCATGATTCATGCCCATGCGCATCATATGTATGCTTGATATGAGGAGTGATTGATCATAGCGTATGTCATTGGGTGGATTGTTATGGGACTCCTTGAGAGATGGAGTTGCCCCACATAAGTGCATGGCACGTGCATGATTGCTGCATGACTGGATAGTATGACTCATGCATCTCGTATTTGTGTGACATGATTACTGTTCACCTTAGCGACATCAAGGACGTAGCCTTCACATGGATATCATGGATGACAGGATTAGACACCGGAAATATTTTGGTTTTAGATATGAGGCTCCATAAATGTCCCTGAGTGAAAGTCCCAAAACCCTTATGGTACTAAGAGGTTGCTCCAACGTCGAGACCGAGTGGATATATGAGCACATGAGGGCTGTATACCTATTCTTGCGCTTGAGACTCCTGCAGACCCTGCGCCCCCATTCGAGACTAGTGCCGCTCCTACCGTGTCAGTTAGTGTCGATCATTTACAGCAGATGCTCCAAGCTGTGACAACTGCCCTGCATGGACAGGGCAGGTGCCCCACTAAGACCTCAGAGGAGGCAGAGCAGGAGCTTGCGAGCGCTCTATTGCGAGATTTTCTTCGGCTCGATCCCCCGCGAATCCAGGGAGAGCATGATCCGTCTGTGGCCAAGAGATGACACTCCCAGGTGGAGAAGATGTTTGAGACCATGTAATGTACGACCCAACAGCGGGTCTCATTAGCAGTGTATTGCTTGAGGGCGAGGTCAAGCATTTGTGGGCGTTAGTTGCCCGTGCTGTAGGACCTGATTTTGTATGGATGTGGGAGGACTTCATGGACCAGTTTGACTGAAAGTTTCTCCCCGACCACATCCAACAATAGTGTGCACTGGAGTTTGAGACTCTGGTGTAAGGGGATATGACTGTAGCTCAGTACGAGGCTTGTTTCATCGTGCTATCGCGGTTTACGACTTATTTGGTTAGTGATGAGGGGCAAAAGGCCCATTGTTTCAAGAATGGCTTGAGTTATGGCCTTTGTGGCCATGTTGTTGGGCATATGCTCCCGACGTATGAGGAGGTAGTGTAGAGGGCCCATGTTTATGAGGCTGAGTGGGCCGGTTCGCAAAGGGATCGTGGTCAAAGGAGAGACCGAAAGATGTAGGCTCCCTCCAGTGGCTCCCAACAGCAGCAACATCGACCATGACAGAGGTGCACAGGATGTCCATCTACCCGAGCACCTCTAGCACCACCTTAGAGGCAGTTTTCGGGTGTTTGTCGTGGATGCGGAGAGATAAGACACCATAAGTGAGAGTGTCCCCAGGCTCAACAGAAGCAGAAGTAGCAGAAGCAGCTGAAAGCACCACAACAACCTCCACCACAGTAGTAACGACAACATCTCCTACCACTAAGGCCCCCACAGCAGCAATAACAGCACCAACCTCCGAGACCATAGCAGCAGAGGTAGCAGTTTCAACCGCCACAGCTGCAGCAACATCAGCAAAGACTTAAGAGGGGACCTGCGGCTCCTCAGCCAGCTCAGACTAGATTCTACGCAGCTTAGTAGGACCCGCAGCCCAGAGGAGAGCAGTTATATTGTCTGATGTCGTGCACCGTAGAGGAGCCCGTAGCAGTGAACATTGATTAGTTTCCAGTTGTTTGTGATTTTCCCTATGTATTCCAGGAGATTCTGGGGTTGCCACCCCACTAGCACATCAAGTTTCAGATTGATCTTATGCCCGGTATTGCGCCTATCTCAAAGGCCCTGTATCCTATGACACCATTAGAGTTGTGAGAACTGCTGCAGCAGCTGGACGAGTTGCTGGAGCTAAGCTTCATCCGTCTGAGCAGTGCACCGTGGGGAGCACCGGTGCTAGTCGTCAGAAAGAAGGATGGCTCGTTGAGGGTCTGCGTGGATTACCGCGAGCTCAACCGGGTCACAATTAAGAACAAGTATCCACTCCCGAGTATTGATTATTTATTTGATTGGTTGCAGGGTTCACAGTTCTTTTCAAAGATATTCCTGCGGTCCGATTACCATTAGATTCTTGTCCTAGAGGAGGACATCTCGAAGATAACTTTCAGGACGCACTATGGTCACTTTGAGTTTTAGGTCATGTCCTTTCGATTGACCAATGCGCCCACCATATTCATGCAATTGATGAACGAGGTCTTCCGTCCTTATCTCTATCAGTTTATTATGGTGTTTATCGATGACATTTTGATCTATTTGAGGACCCACAAGGGCCATGAGTAGCATCTAGAGATTGCTCTATAGACCCTTCGTGCGCATCAGCTCTATGGGAAGTTAGAGAAGTACACGTTTTGACAGGAGGAGGTGAGGTTCCTCAGTCATGTGGTGACGAGGGAGGGTGTCGCAGTGGACCCCTAGAAGATAGATGCAGTGCATCAGTGGGACCAACCCACGAATGCATCTGAGATTCGTAGTTTTCTTGGTTTGGCGGGATATTATAGACACTTTATTGAGGGATTCTCTCATATCGCAGCACCGTTGACCAGGTTGACCCGGAAGCGCGCAGAGTTTGTGTGGAGTGACACTTGTGAGCGATTATTTGTGGAGCTGAAGGATCGCTTCACGTCCGCTCCTCTCCTCACTCTTTCATCTGGGAGTAAAGGATTTGTGGTCTTTATTGATTCTTCTCATGTTGGCTTGGGTGCTTAAAATTGCGGTAATGACCGCTCTAGTAGAAGTAAGAATAGGTCAAAGTGTCATAGAGGAAGGTAAATAGGACTTTATAAAATTTTATGACTATTTAAAATCCTATTAGCATTATCTTGATCTAATATAACAATTTATCAAGATATCTTCAACTTAACTCTAATGGCTTCCAAGCCAAATAGAGGATTCAATCACAATACTATTCAATATCTAAACAGTATATAAATTTAGTCTATGAAGGATGCACTGAGTGATTGTGTGTGAGATGTGATACTTATCAGTACTAAACAATCATGCAACATGTGATCATTCAAAGTAAACATAATAAGAGAATATGTAAATAACAATCTCAAACATAGTTGTTTAATAGTGGTTCGACGATATGCCTACTCCACTCCTGGTGGACGCACTCAACCCTTGAGTGTACCAAATTTTACTAACAGAGGTTTTAAATCAGGTTCACCTCAAACCAGTACAACCTACACATGGCTGACTCTAGGACCTACCCAAGGTACCTAACATGTCTCCACGAGACATAAGTTTATGCCCCACACAGGACCAAGGGTCAACACACAGCACCCAGGTTTTATGCCCTACACAAGAGCAAAGGATCCACACAAGGAACCAAGGGTTTTAAGCCACACAGGCCAAGGATCTACACAAGGACCCTAGAGTTTATGCCCTACACAAGAGAAATGGTCAACACACAACACCTAAGTTTTATGCCTTACACAAGAGAAAAGGATCCACATAAGGAATCTAACTTTTAGGCTACACAGGCCAAGGACCTACACTAAGGACCTAAGTTTATGCCCTACACAAGAGCAGGAGTCAACACATAGCACCCACATGTACTTTCCCGTCGGAGGCCTCCTATGAGGACTTGAAAGGGGTGAGAAGCACCTTTGACCCAAACCTACAGAAGGAATGATCAAAAGGATTTGTGGACTCCAATGACTTACAAATAAGTAGGTGAGCCCCTTTAAGCACGTTGATGAAGATATCCTCCTTGATGACGAAGATTCTTTAGCTCCCTTGATCCGCAATACTTGATGATGAAAGTGCCCTGGTTTGTCAATTGCGTGAGTGTTGGGTCAGCTTGACTACAAAGCCTAATAGGAAGATCATTTCAGAGCGTCAGCCTCAACCGAATGTGTGTACGAGTTCGCCACAGGTAAATCTTAGCCTCACATCCCTTGTCCCAAAACACCAGGTAATTAAAACCCTTAAAATAAGTTAGAACATCATAGGGTTCTTAGGTTAAGAAATTTTTTTTTTTCAAAATAGGAAAATATCTAAGTTTTCTTACATTGTCAATTTTATCGATACATGTCTCGATATGATCGACCTGCGTTGTCGATGTCCTTAATACCTACTCGATTTTACTGGAATAAAGACAAAGTGTTCAGTAACCACATGTACATCTGGACGGATTTATCAATACATTGATATACTATCGATATCATCGATATTCAAATATCGAGTCCATCGAAAGTGACTGGATAATATCGATAGGCAGATCTCCGGTGCCCCTATTTTTTCTTAATAATATCATATGTGCATCGATATATCGAAGCCCCCTCGATACCATCGAAATTTAAATCTCAACGATATTAGAAGGCTCTTGATGATATCGGTTATGGGCGCCAAGTTTTCCAGCAAAATATTTTAGGATAGTTTATCTATGATCGTGGGTCACTCGATAGAATCGATATTCAAATATTGATGATATCGGTATGGTTTCGATGACATCGAACAGGGATAGAAACTGTACAATAAGCTTTAAAAAAAATCCCTCAGATTTATCGATGCTTCGACACAATTATCGATATCAACGACATTCAAATTCCAATGATCTTGAAGGTCCTTCGATCATTCTTATAAACCTGAAATATTTCAAGTCAAGTCTCTCTCATTTTCAAATGTTGATGAATCGACACTAATATCGATAGAATCGGAGTTCAAAATTTGATGATAATGACACCTGTTTCAATTCCATCGACCAGCTGGCAAAAGGTTTCAATAGTGTATGACATTTGAGTTTGTGTCATCGAGCGGACAATCAATGCTATCGAGAGTATACGCTTGATGATATCGAACTCTATTATAAATATGACCGTTTTATATCCATTGGAACCTTTTGCCTATATAAAGAGAACTTGTCTATTGTTGCTGGTAGAGAAAGAAGAGAGTGCTTTTGAGTGTTTTAGCTTAGATCATATACCTAAAGCCCTTTTTCTCAGGGAAGTTCATCCTCCAATCCACCCTCATCATTGATATTCAATAGAGTGGATTGGAGAATGAACTTCCTCATTCAAGGATCCTCCAGCTACTACCTTATTGACAAATTATTAGGCTGGGATGCCTTGAATGCATAATCGGAATCACTCTATCTTCCTTATAGGAAAACATTTTACAAAGTAGGATTTCATCTTAACCTTGACCCAACCTGAAGCCTCGTATTGGTACATCATCTGTGTTGTGGATCAAGGAAGCCGAAGATTCTTTATCAACATGGAGGAGATCTTCGTCAACGTGCTGAATGGGACTCATCTACTTATTTGTAAGTTATTAGAGTTCAGAGGACACTTGTGATCATTCCTTTTTAGGATTGGGTGTAAGGTGTTTCTCACCCATGCAAGCCCTCATAGGAGGCCTCCAGCAGGAGTGTACATGGTGGGTGCATTGTGTTGACCCTTGCTTTATGGAGATCATAAACAGTTAGGTTCCTTGTGTGGATCATTGGCCAGTGTGCCTAAAACTGGGTGCTATGTGTTGACCCTTGCTCAGGGAGCATAAACAGAGGTTCCTTGTGTGGATACTTGGCTAGTGTGCCTAAAATTGGGTGCTATGTGTTGACCCTTACTCAGGGAACATAAACAGTCAGCTTAGGTGTAGGTTGTAAAGGTTGAAGATGAACCTGATTTAAAACCTTAGATTTGAGGTGAACCATTGTGAAACCTCCTTAGTGAAATCTGGCACACTCAACGGTTGAGTGCGTTTGCTGGGAGTGGGGTAGACTAATCGTCGAACCACTATAAAATGACTGTGTTTGTGATTGATATTTATTCTTGATTATTTGTGTGATTTCATTAACTCCTTCATATTTGCTCACACTACACACACAGTCACATCCATCATAAACTATAACATGTCTCTTGTTTATCGTTTAAATAGTTTTGTGATTGGATCCTCAATTTGGCTTAGAAGCTATTTAAGTTACTCTGATGATATCCTGATGCTTTTCATGCCTATTTACTCAAGATTAGATTAATATGATTTTTGATAAGCATAAAACTTTTAAAGAATCCTATTCACCCCCCCCCCCCCCTCTGGGACATATTGGCATACTCTTACTTCAACTTAAGCGATCTTCACCGCTATTTCAATTGGTATCAGAGAGGGTCTCTCTTTAAGGGCTTCACCGCCTAAAGAGTTATCTTGACTGAAGTTAGGAGTATGGCCAAAGGAGAGGGCTCATTGGTCATTAGACCTCCAGTATTTGATGGCTCGAATTACGCATACTGGAAGGCTAGGATGCATTACTTTTTGAGATCTTTGGATTATGATGTTTGGGATATAGTTGAAAGAGGATATGTTCCACCAACTGAATAAATTGTACTTGATAGTGGCACGACCATCACAAAACCCAAACCCAAAGAAAAGTGGATGACGTTTGATAAAGAAAAACAAACTGCTGAAGCTAAAGCTATGAACGTCATCTACTGTGTTGTGTCCCAAGATATATTCAATCAAATAATCATGTGTGGGACATCCAAAGAAGTATGAGATCTATTAGAAACAACCCATGAAGGCACAAGCACTGTGAAGAGGTCCAAACTATAACTACTGACTTCACAGTTCGAAAGTCTCAGAATGGAAGAGCATGAGACTTTCATGGAGTTCTTCACAAAGTTGAATATCATTTGCAACTCCATGAGTGGATTGGGAAAAAAAGTTTTGGTTCCAAAAATCTGTAGGAAAATACTTAGATCACTGCCGAAACGGTTTAATCCCAAAGTTATAACCATTGAAGAGTGTAGGAATATTGATGAGATGAAAGTAGAAGAACTGGTAGGTTCCCTACAAACTTTTGAAATACATTTCAAACAAACCCAAAAATCTAAAACTACTGTTCTAAAAACTTCAAAGAAAATAACATATGAGGACAGTGGAAGTGAAAAAGATGATGAAGTGGCTTTGCTGGCACAAAGATTCAAAAAATTCTTTCAGAAGAATCGTGGTCGTCCTTCCAAAGGAAGATAGGTGGACAACAAACCTTTTACAGGCAAATTTGGTAAAAAGACCAAGGAACTATAATGTTATGCCTGTCAGAAGTATGGACACCTATCTACTGAATGCCCAAACAGAAAAACAAAGTGTAAAGCAATGGCAGCCACATGGGATGATACAGAGGAGTCGAACTCAGAATCTAGCGACTCAGAGAGCGATGAAGACAAAAAATCTTTGAAAATACTTATGGTCTCCACTTCTCCAA
Source organism: Magnolia changhungtana (assembly GCA_030180095.1). Taxonomy (NCBI): domain Eukaryota; kingdom Viridiplantae; phylum Streptophyta; class Magnoliopsida; order Magnoliales; family Magnoliaceae; genus Magnolia; species Magnolia changhungtana. The sequence continues at coordinate 2,385,206 of JASAUF010000150.1, forward strand.
TCATCCCCACTATAACTGAGAATGTGTCAGAACTACAAGACACTGAATCATTTCCATCTAATAATGAGGAATCCAAAGAAGAAGAAGAAGAAGAAGAAGAAAAGGATAAACTACAAGATGCTTATAATCAACTTTACATCCATAATATAAAAATCCTTAAAAGACTCGGAATAACGGAAAACAAAAGTAAGTTGATGCAGAAGGACTAAGATAAATCACTGGAAATCAACACACAATTAACAAATGATCTGCAGCAATATCATTTAGATAATGATAGATTAGAAAAAGTCAATACCTTCCTAAAATCTGAAACTGAAAAATTGAATAAATAGGTTGAGCTACTAAAAAAAAAAAGAATATGCTCCTTCAAAATGAGAATCACACACTCCTGTTTGATCTAGAAGAATCTAGAAAGATGGCTAAGATAAGCTATAAGTTTTCACAGAGTGGTGAAAAGCTGGAAAAACTATTAGGTATGGGAAAGCCTGAAAAAGACAAGAGTGGCTTAGAATATGAAAAATTCAAGTCAAAATCTGGAAATGAAGCACCAATAATTGAATAATCCGCTACTTCAGGAAGCAAAACTATGACTACTCCAGTGGGTCATTTGTGTGGTGTTTTGGTCACTATAAGTTCGAATGCATGACCCCTAAGTGGACTCAACACATCTCTGGTCAGAATCACATTGATAAATTCAAAGCAACCAGAGAAATACAGAACTTCAAGAGTCCACTTAGGAATATGGATAGAAGAAATGCACTTCCATCACCACCCAAAATGATGAACAACGTGAAAGAGTTTTTTAATTAAGTGGATGAACTAAACACTAAAACTAAAACTAAATCCATCATAGTTAAAAACTTTGCCATGAAATGGGTAAGGAAGAACTAGTTCAGATCATGCATTAAGATCTGAATATGTGGTGAAATGAGGAAATCTTGCTGAGCTTCAAAATCAATACATCTGATTTATATATATATATATATATATATATATATATATATATATATATATTTACATAAACATTGTGATGTTTATAATTTTGAGTTGTACAAAACCTATACAAAATTTTGGCGTGTATATCATAAATTCAAGGATAAAACTCTCCAATCCTTGATGTCTGTCAAACTGCGAAAGAATGGAAAAAATATATATTCAGAATTGATGTCTCATGACAAGCCATTCTCGATTAATCGATCAAGGGTCGATATCATCGATGTCCCTTTAGAATATGAAAAACTGTGTGAGTGAGAATGATATCGGTGACCGAGGATGATATCGAAGACAGGCTCGATGAAATCAATAAAAAGTTTCTCGATATCATTGAGACAAGTATCGATGATATCGACAGATGCTGCCCGATATAAGTTAGTGGAGCTCAAAAAGGGGTTTTTGTCTCAAGGATCTCATTTCTTCTCCCCTGCTCGATTCTCTCGACCGGACCACTCGGACCCACATAGGATTGCCTCAAATGTTTTAAAAGCTAGTAATACCCTTCTATTAAGATTACATCTTCTTTTTGGGTATCTCATTTTCAAATGAGTTTTGTCCTCTTTCCCAAATCTTTCAAACCCTCTTTTTTGTCCGAATGGGTAAAGACAAAGGAAAAGCATCCAGGTCGGGTGAGTCTTCGAGATCTGCCCAACAAAAGGTGCTAGCTCCAAAAGAAAGGGCGAGGGCTCCATAACGTGGGAGCCCCATAAGATAACACTCTAGGCATGGTGAGTCCCAGTCCGAGGCCTAGGCACCTCCACCGACTCAGGTTAATCCAATCGCAACTAAATTCACTGAGAGAAAGGTTATCCCTGAGATAAAAGTTGACAGAAGTTCTCTAGCTCTGTATAACCTGGAACCTCTATTTGTTGCCATAAACTAGTTACCGGTTCTTGATTTCGGTGGACCATGTCATCCTGAATGAGCACGCAATTTTCTCGCTGCCTGTCATTCACCTGTGTCTGAACCTCCCTCTATCATGGTGTCTATGGATGGTGAGGATGTACTAATCACTCCTGCTACAGTTGCAACATCTAAACCTGGAAATGTCACCTGATGGTCTCCCTGAAATGGACCTCGAACATCCTGAAATTCGGTCCAAGATTACTAAATACCTCTGTCATGATATAGACATTCCTTGATACCAAGGAAATGCATTGAAATCTAGGTTTATGGAACCACGTTTTCGGGTCTTGCATAGTATCTTCACCACAAACTTCTATCCTCGAAGCACCAACCGGTCCGATCTCACGAGATTCATGACCATGATCGTGTACTCTATAGCCAACGGGATAAAAATCTGCCTCCCGACTCTGATTGTCCATCAGTTGGTTTATGTTGTTCACACATCCAGGGATCTTCATCTGCCTTATCCCTAGATCATACACATGGTATGGGATGCCATTGGCTTCCTAACGACCAGTGATCCAGTACTTCCTCTCCAAACCTTCACCAAAAGCAACATATGAAGGATGGACTTGAAGTTTTATAAGTATCCCGAGGATCTAGAGGAAGACATTCACAAAGATGCAGCTGGAGGTGAAGGTGGTGCTAGTGATGCTCCCATGGAAGGGACTGAGATGGTCGGAGAAGTAGCTTCTGGATCTCATCATGCTCCATCGACGTCAGCCCCTAGACACGCTAAACGCTTCAAGCTCCACCAAGATCGGATTAGAGCAATTAAGAGGGATGTCCACTCTGTACACGAGAGGCTTACTTCCTAGAACAGCTGGTCTAAGGAGTGCAGCAGACGGTCCAACAACTGGTTGAGATAATTACTTGTTGTCGAGACGATACGAGGCCGTCTACCTCTGCTCCTCCACTGTAGTACGGGATTCTGATCACTATCATATTCACACACACTTATCTCTGCGTATGAGCATTAGTATCTTTTTGGATGCTCTATGCTCTCATGGATGAATATGATAGCCTCCTGATAGTTTGACAAAATTGTTTTTACTTGTGTTGTATATGCCCCAATGTGGGATTAATACTGGTAGTTACTTCTGGTTGCCTTTGTCTTTTTGCTAACTTGTTTTTCTGCCAAGGTTGGGTAGTATGCACTTGTTTTTGTCTGGTTTAGATATGGCGTGCATTGATCTCTAATCCTTCACGCCATACTTATATATATGATCTTCAGTTTTATTTTGGTTTGGACTTATATTGAAAATGGTATGTGTTACATTGAATGTTTTGCTTATCTCTCACTACCTTCCTTGATATCCCCCGCATACCTATGATTCACACATGCGATGGTTTATCACTAATTTACTCATTATCCATCTATCTTCACTATATGTATGCATGTTCTCTCACATGTCTTTAAAAATTCAGTCAATATCTACTATAATTTAATCTTTGTCAATGACTAACAAAAGGGGGGAGAATGACTCAAACACCCCGTCAGGAATATATTTGCTTGAGTATGGTGTTGCAGGTGTTAGGGGGAGTGCTGCATCAAGTGATGGGGAGTTTGCAGTCTGGGGGAACAGCTTCTGAATGTGTTGTGTATATGACATTGTTAGCATTGTACAATTGTGTAAAGAACATGTACACACAATTTAAGATGTCAATATAGAAGCTGTTAGGGTGTTTTGGTGTTTTGTCACATAATTGATAGAGGGGGAGATTGAAAGTGCCCTAGTTTGTCAATTGCGTGAGTGTTGGGTCAGCTTAACTAAAGAGTCGCATAGGAAGATCATTTCAGAGCGTCAACCTCAACCGGATGAGTGTACGAGCTCGCTACAAGTAAATCTTAGCCTCACATCCCTTGTCCCAAAACACCAGGTAATTAAAACCCTTAAAACAAGTTAGAACATCATAGGATTTTTAGGTTAAGAAATATTTTTTCAAAATAGGAAAATCTCTTAGTTTTCTTGCCTTGTCGATTTTATCGATACATGTCTCGATATGATCGACCTGCAATGTTGATGTCCTCGATGCCTACTCGATTCCATCAGAATGATGACAAAAGTGTCTGGTAACCACATGTACATCTGGATGGATTTATCAATGCCTAGATATACTATTGATATCATCGATATTCAAATCTCGAGTCCATTGAAAGTGACTTGATAATATCGACAAACAGATCTCCAGTGGCCCAGTTTTTTCTTAAGAATATCATATTTGCATCGATATATCGAAGCCCCCTTGATACCATCAAAATTTAAATCTTAATAATATCGGAAGACACTCGATGATATCAGTCATGGGTGCCAAGTTTTCCAGCAAAATATTTCAGGATAGTTTATCTATGATCGAGGGTCACTCAATAGAATCAATATTCAAATATCGATGATATTAGTATGGTTTCAATGGCATCGAACAGGGATAGAAACTTCCCAACAAGCGTAAACGAAAATCCATCGGATTTATCGATGCCTCGACATAGTTATCGATATCATTGACATTCAAATTCTAATGATCTCGAAGGTCCCTTGATCATTCTTGTAAACCTGAAATATTTCAAGTTAAGTCTATCTCATTTTCAAGTGTCGATGAATCGACACTAGTATTGATAGAATCAGAGTTCAAAATTCAATGACATCGACACCTGTTTTGATTCCATCGACCAGCTGACAAAAGGTTGCAATAGCGTATGACATTTGAGTTTGTGTCATCGAGCGGACCATCGATGCTATCAAGAGTATATGCTCGATGATATCGAACCCGCACGATGATATCGAACTCTTTTATAAATATGACCATCTTATATCCGTTGAAACCTTTTGCCTATATAAAGAGGACTTGTCTATTGTTGCTGGCAGGGAAAGAAGAGAGTGCTTTTGAGTGTTTTAGCTTAGATCATATACCCAAAGCCCTTTCTCTCAGGGAAGTTCATCCTCCAATCCACCCTCATCATTGATATTCAATAAAGTGGATTGGAGAATGAACTTTTGCATTCAAGGATCCTCCAGCTACTACCTTATTTACAAATCATTAAGCTGGGATGCCTTGAATGCATAATTGGAATCATAATCAGAATCACTCTATCTTCCTTATAGGAAAACATTTTATAGAGTAGGATTCCATCTTAACCTTGACCCAACCCGAAGCCTCGTATTTGTGGATCAAGGAAGCCAAAGATTCTTCATCAACAAGGAGGAGATCTTCGTCAATATGTTGAATGAGACTCATCCACTTATTTGTAAGTTATTAGAGTCCAGAGGACACTTGTGATCATTCCTTTTTAAGATTGGGTCTAAGGTGTTTCTCACCCTTACAAGCCCTCATAGGAGTCCTCCGGTGCGAGTGTACGTGGTGGGTGCGTTGTGTTAACCCTTGATCTGTGGAGAGCATAAACAGTCAGGTTCCTTGTGTGGATCCTTGGCCAGTGTGCCTAAATCGGGTGTTATGTGTTGACCATTGCTTAGGGAGCATAAACAGAGGTTCCTTGTGTGGATCCTTAGCTAGTATGCCTAAAACTGAGTGTTATGTGTTGACCCTTGCTCAGGGAGCATATCCAGTCAGCCTAGGTGTAGGTTGTAAAGGTCGAAGGTGAACCTAATTTAAAATCTTAGGTTTGAGGTGAACCGCTGTGAAACCTCCTTAGTGAAATCCGGCACACTCAACGGTTGAGTGCATCTGCTGAAAGTGGAGTAGACTGATCGTTGAACCACTATAAAATGACTGTGTTTGTGATTAATATTTATTCTTGATTATTTGTGTGATTTCATTAACTCCTTCATATCTGCTTACACTACGCACACCGTCACATCCATCATAAACTATAACTTGTCTCTTGTTTATCATTTAAATGGTTTTGTGATTGGATCCTCAATTTATCTTGGAAGCCATTTGAGTTACTTTGATGATATCCTGATGCTCTTCATGCCTATTTACTCAGGATTAGATTAATATGACTTTTAATAAGCATAAATTTTTTAAAGAATCCTATTCACCCCCCTCTAGGACATATTGACATAATCCTACTTCAACTCAAGCGGTCTTCACCGCTATTTTAGATGATGTACCAATAAAGGTGACAGGTTGGGTCAAGGTTATCTTAGAATCTACTCTAATAAATATTACCTATTAAAACAATGGAGAGATTCCAAGGTCTTAGGCATTCAAGGGATCCCAACTCAATCATTTGCCATTAAGGTGGTAGCTGGATGATCCTTAAATGTAGAAGTTCATTCCCCAATCCACTCTATTGAATATCAATGATGAGGGTGGATTGAAGGATGAACTCCCATGAGAAAAAGGGCTTAGGGTAGATGATATGTAGTTACTCTCTCAAAGCTCTCTCTCTTTTTCTCAATACAGCAACCAAGAACAAGCTCTCCTTAAATAGACAAAAAGTTCAAACGGTAATAAAGATGTCAAATTCTGACTGAGTTCGATATCATCAGGCCTGCTTCGATGTCATCGAACATATACTTTCGATGACATTGAAGCAAGGTTCGATGATACGAACTCCACTAAAGTATATACCTGAAACTTGTTGCCTGAGGATCGATGCCATTGAGCGAGCATAGATGTCATTGAAGTTTGAATTCTGATTTCATCGACCATCGGTTTGATACATCGATCATTTCCACATGATTTTCAAAAGAGCTCGCTGGACTAGTTTGGTCCAAATTCAATAACATCAAAGCTCCCTCGATATCATCGGAATTTGAGTTCCGATGGCATCGAGGCTCACTTTGAGTCATTGATAAATATCAAATTTACCTTAACAGCACGTTGGACACAAACTAGCCAGAATTTGATTATATCGAGTTGTCTTAATGTTATTGGAATTTGAATTCTGATTATATCGAATGTTCCATCGATTCATCGAGAATTTTGTCCAAAGATCAAGTTGGTTGCTGGACACAAGAGGTCCTCAATTTGATGATATCGACTACTTTCCAAAGTCATCGTTAACAGGTGTTCGATCACATCGATGTGATATCGATATATCGAGAAAGGCTGAAAACTTAGAAATTTTCCTGTTTTGCAAAATAAGTTTTCAAACTAAAACACCTATGTTGTTCTACTCATTTTAAGGGTTTATATACCTGGGTGTTTTGGGACATGGGATGTGAGGTTAAGTTTACCTTTGATGAGTTCGGAGAACACATCCAGTTGAGGCAGACGCTTGATGATCTTCATATGGGACCTACTTCTCTTACCGACTCAACTCTCATGTTAATTGACAAACCAGGGCACTTTCGATCTCCCCCTTTGTCAATTACATGACAAAACACCTAAAACACACCTAGAACAACATCCTAAATTGTGTGTACATGAACTTTACATAATTTTATAAATATACTATGAAGTTCACACATAATCTTGATCCAGGCAGCTGCTCTCCCTATCTTCGTGCAGCTGCTCCCCCTATCACCTATATCACCATGCTCAAAACCATAAACTAAGCAATGTTCTCATGGTGGGATTTGTTCTCCCCCTTTTTGTTAGTCATTGACAAAGGTTAATATACTAATAATAGATTGAATGACTAAAGTTAACGTTAAAGAGACTAGGAGAAGTAAGGCAATAGGAAGACTGATAATTCTAGACAGATATGCATTGTAAAGCATAGAATCACCAAGCCATAGACAATAAGCCACATCTATGGGCATTCAATAATCAACAGAGAATCAATTATCATTTGTCACATAACATGCATCCCATAGACATTTCCTATAAAGCTCAAACAGATCATCAGTAAATAATATGAGCAACTAGACAGATTGCATCAACAAAAATATATCATCATTCATGCAAGGAATATTCAAAAGAACTACCCAAGCTTAGCAGAATTTAGAGCATTTAAAAACAAACATCCATCAAAGTATTCAGCCATCCATGGTCATATCAAAACACAATTATTCTCCTCATCTAGAGGACAATAAACCCCCTAAAAAAAGACTAATAACCACCAGAAAATGTTAATCTGTCCAATGTTAGCTAACCACCACATACACTCATAGGTACGTAGGGCATTCAAAAAGATACTCATGCCCTAAGTATAAATGAGTAATCGTTGTATGTGATGGCATAAGAGCAATTGTCACTATGGTGCTGGAGCCGAGTGAGATGGCGCAGTGTCATCTTGACGACACGTCATTAGATCAACGAGTTGCTGTGTCGTGTGCTGTAATCCAGCCACCATTTTCTCCAACACTGAGAAATGGTCATCATGCTTCTCTAGTTTCTCTTCTATCCGTGCCACACCATGCAATATTGCCCCGACCCGATCTTTATGAAATTTGAACTGTTGAGTCTGTGCAGAGTTCGTCAGAGTCGGAACTAGCTGAGGCTCCTGTGAATCTCCTTCTGTTTGCGTTGCTCCTTCCCCCATTTCTCCTTCTCCTTGGATTTCTTCCTCGGGCTGACCTTCCATATATGGATGGAACTTAAGGTCCATTTTACGAATGTTGACCTTGTTAAAATGTTGTAGCGGATGCTCAGGATCGTCCGTCATAGGTAGTCCAATTTTGTCGCATAGCACATGGATGATGTGAGGGAAAGGTAGGTAGGTTGCTCTGGAGGTGTGAATGACACTAGCTAATTGGTGGAGAATTAAAGTGGGCAGACATATCTTGACACCAGTTGCAATGCAGTATACAACCATGACCATAAACCCAGTAAGATCAACATGATTCATTCCTCTAAGGTAAGCATTGGTGAAGAATACCCCATGCAAGACTCGGTATTTAGGACTCATATATTTTTCTTTCAAAGCATTCCCTTGATACCATGGGATGTCTCTATCCTGGCATAGGAATTTTGTGACCTTAGAGGGGGTTGTTGGGTCCTAAAGATCAAGATTGGACAGACCAACAGGAGACAAGGTAAGACAGGAAATGGATTCTGTAGTGATTTCAACACTTTCTTCCCCAACAGTCACAGTAATGGATGGAGGATCAAGAACAGGGGAATGACTGTAGGCAAGGAATCGGTAAGTTCTTTCATCATGACATGGAGCTCCAAAATCCAAAATAGCCAACCAATCGACTGCATCTAACAGAGGTTCCAAATTGAAGGGATTGATGCACTCCTTGTCAATCAGTTGTTTGTGCATAAGGTGCCTCCTTATATATTTTTCAAGGATATGTGGAGGAGGAGCTACAATAGCAGGTGGAGGTGCAGGGGCCGCAGCTAGAGCTTCACCACGCGACGTTTTTCGAGTAGTGGTGCTCCGTTGGCGTGGCGGGGATCTCTGATGCTAGGGTTTTCTTCCTGGTAGGCCTGGAGGATTCCCCTACGACAGGTGCTTTTCCCTTATCTTTACTCATTCAGACAACTAACAATTCAAAAAGAACTGACAGACAGATGACTAAAAGGAAGCTGATAGATGACTGAAAGCTATGAAGACTAACTAGAGAGAATATGCTAAGAAATGAACTTTCAATCAATCTAGAAGGAATCAAAAGGATATGCCAAGAAATTACCAGATTTGAGCCACACTAGACTGCTTGCGGTGGTCAAAAGAGGGAAAAAATGGCCTGGGAAGATGGATAGAACACAATAGAATTTTCCTGCTCGTCCTCCTTTTTATCAGGCAGTGAACTTGGATATCATCGAATTTGGATTCGATGATATTGATATGCCCCATTCGATGTTATCGAAGAGGTCTTCGATAACACTTTATAACATGTGACGCTTCGGACTTTGAAAGGTCATCAATGATATCGATATCGATTCGATATAATCGAGGATTAGTCCGATTCATCAACTGACTTATCGAAGAGGAAAAGTATGACATTGATTTGAGCACTTTGATGATCTTTCATATATGTATATCATAGTATATTTTCATATCAGCTTGTATACACATCAAAATTTATACAAAAAGTTGTAACTTGCAAAATTATAAACACTTGTAGTGTTTATATTAAAAAAGAATTTTTGAGGAGTATTATCCTCAGATATATCATGATAATCACAAAAAAAATACATCTTTTCACATATGTATATCCAAAGATTTTGATGTTGTAGCCTGGACATATTCTCTGTGTTCCCATACTAATAGGCAAAAGGATCATCCTTCCTGTTGCCTCTAATAACATAGCATTGATCACTAGTGTGAAGACCATGCATAATTAGTTTTCCTGATAGGTCCAAGATCTTGTACTCTTGTGTGGAGAATGTTACCACATGCTTGTTGTCACATATTTGAGAGATGCTTAGAAGGTTGTGTGTTAGACCTTCTACACAAAAGGCATTCTCATTTTTGAGCATCTCTAATCCAACAATATTTTCATGCCCTAATACCTTAGCAGTGTTTCCATCTCCAAAGGTGACTACCCCATTATCAAGATATGAATAATTTGAGAGAAGGGATTTGTCACCCGTGACATGTCTTGAGCATTTGCTCTCTAAGTACCACTTAACACTATTGCCTATTTAAAGATTTGAGTGAGTCACAAGGCAATTTTTCTTTCCTTTAACCACCCATTTTGTGGCAAGTTTCTATGAGGATGGTTCTTTCTTTTTGCTAGGAGCTTGTCTGGGTACATAGGGTAACTGAATCACTTTTCCTTGTTTCATCAATTCATTTGTTTTTTGATTCAGTTGAGCCACCTGACTTAGTAGTTCCTCCATTTTCTTGGTCATTTTAGGTGGAGACGATACATCTTACCTTTGGGTATGAACCTTGGTGGACTCTTAACAATTTGCACTGTTCTTCCGACTGGTTTATATTTACCAGTAAAGTTCAAACCGGAATTAGTTTGAGTTCAATCAAAGGTACGACAGTCAAATTTGTAATGTCCTGAATCTCCACATATGTGACAAATAGGAGTAACCCTTGTATTACTTCCTGAAGCAGCTATTTTCTTAATTGTTGTTCCTGCAGGGGTAGGAATTGGTTTGAAGTTTTCATATCCTAATCCCCTTTTGTCCTTTTGTGGTCTCCCCACTCCCAAAAGTTTTTATAATTTTTCACTGATTTCGGAGAATTTGTAACTAAGCTCAACAAATTTTCTTGATTTTTCTGCATCAAAGATAAGTGTGTGATTTTCATTCTTAAGATGCATGTTTTCATCTTTCAATAGTTCAATCTTTTGGTTAGTTTCACTAACTCAGATTTGAGAAATGAGTTGATTCTTTCTAGCCTATCATTATCTGAGTGGTATTGCTGAAGATCATTAATTATGTGTGCATTGTTCTTTAAGATTTTATCCAGATCCATTTGCAGCAATTTATTCTTACTTTCAGCAATGCCAAGTCTTTTAAGGATATTGATGCTATGTATGTAAAGTTGATTATAGGCATCCTGTAATTTATCCTTTCATTCTTCTTTCTCCTCAATCTGATGAAAATGTCCCTTCGACTCGCGATTCATCAATTTCCTCAATAACCAATGGAATATTTGTGGGTGTGGAGGCCATGAGTATTTTCAGGGATTTCTGGTCTCCATCACTTTCTGAACCACTAAAGTCTAAGTTTGATTCTTCAGTATCATTCCAAGTGGTTGCCATATCCTTTCCTTTGGTTTTTTTGTTGGGGCATTTAGTGGACAAGTGTCCAAACTTTCGGCACGTGCAACACTGTGGCTCTTTGGACCTTTAAACAGGTTTACCTGTATAATGCTTGTTCTCTAATTGTCTCTCTTTAAATGGTCGGCCACAGTTTTTATGGAAGAATTTTTTGAACTGTTGAGCTAGAAGAGCCACTTCCTCATCTTCATTTTCCCTTTCACTTTCATCTTCCTCATTTGTGGGGATGTGTTTTGAAGTTTTGAGAGCATTATTTTTGGATTTGGGATTAGGTTTAAAGTGTAGTTCAAATGTTTGTAAGGAACCGATGAGTTCTTCTACTTTCATTTCATACACATTTCTACACTCTTCGATAGTTGTTACTTTAGAGTTGAATCATTCCAGTAGGGATCTTAGTATTTTCCTACAAATTTTTGACACTGGAACCTTCTCTCCCAGTTCACCCACGGAGTTACATATGATATTCAGTTTTGTAAAGAATTCCATGAAAGTCTCATGCTCCTCCATTCTGAGATGTTCAAATTGTGATGTTAGGAGTTGCAGCTTATATCTTTTCATTGTGCTGGTTCCCTAATGGGTTGTTTCCAACAAATCCCATGCCTGTTTTGATGTGCCACACATACTAATTTGATTAACTACTTCTTGAGACACAGCACAGTAATTAGCATTCATTGTTTTAGCTTCAGAGGTTTAATTTTCTTTATCAAATGCAGTCCACATTTCTTTGGATTTTGGTTTGGAGATAGTTGTGCCATTTTCAAGTATCACTTGATCGGTTGGGGTCACATATCCGTTTTCAACAATGTCCCAAACATCATGATCTAAAGATCTCAAAAAGTAATTCATCTTAGCCTTCTCGTAAGCATAATTTGATCCATCAAATACAGGAGGTCTAGTTACAGATGAGCCCTCTCCTTTGGCCATGATTCCAACTTCAGTCAAGATCACTCTCTAGGCGATGAAGCCCTTAAGAGAGACCCGCTTTGATACCAATTGAAATTGCGGTAATGACAACTCTAGTAGAAGTAGGAATAGGTCAAAGTGTCCTAGAGGGGGGAGAATAGGACTTTATAAAATTTTATGACTATTTAAAATCCTATTACCATTATCTTGATCTAATATAACAATTTATCAAGATATCTTCAACTTAACTCTAATGGCTTCCAAGCCAAATAGAGGATCCAATCACAAGACTATTCAATATCTAAACAGTATATAAATTTAGTCTATGATGGATGCACTGAGTGACTATGTGTGAGATGTGTAGTTCTAAACAATCATGCAACATGTGATCATTCAAAGTAAACATAATAAGAGAATATGTAAATAACAATCTCAAATACAATCGTTTTATAGTGGTTCGGCTATATGCCTACTCCACTCTCGGCGGACGCACTTAACCCTTGAGTGTACCGGATTTCACTGACAGAGGCTTCAAATTAGGTTCATCTCAAACCTGTACAACCTATGCAAGGCTGACTCTAGGACCTACACAAGGTACCTAACATGTCACCACGAGACGTAAGTTTATGCCCCACACATGAGCAAGGTTTAACACACAACACCCAGGTTTTATGCCCCTACACAAGAGTAAAGGATCCACACAAGGAACCAAGGGTTTTAGGCCACATAGGCCAAGGATCCACACAAGGACCCTAAAGTTTATGCCCTACACAAGAGTAAAGGTCAACACACAACACCTAAGTTTTATCGTAACAACCCTAATTTTAATGGTTGTCACATATGTTGGTACCCACAAATATGCCTCATAAGGAAACTGGTGGAGGATTACAAATATTGTAAAAGAAATAACATCATCCACAGTATGGGTAGGACCATTGAATTTCGAGGACGAAATTCTTTTTAAGGAGGGTAGATTGTAACACCACGTACTTTCGCATGCTCGAGTGTTACCATTATAAACTAGATTAGTATGTTTATGTGCATATACAAATAATCTACGTTATTCACCATCGTTTGATAAATCTTAACCCCACCACTCAATTCCAATAATTAGAATATAAAAATATATATATATATATATATATATATATATATATATATAAAATTTCATATGTAACAGTTAATTTAAATAAATCGATGACTGAACGTTAAGACCCATGCATTTTGGCTAACTTACAGATTTAAAATGATCTAATCCTTTAAATTAAAGCCCAATGAATAATTGACATTGATCGGAGTGTGACCCATATAAATAATCTAGATAATAATAATAATAATAATGATAATAATTATATATATCTAAATATAAATAAGTAATTTATTTTTGATAAACCTATAAAACACGGCCAAAAGAGAGAACCATCAGATTAAAAATAAATAACTGATGATTAGAAATATCATAACAAATCTAAAAATAACAATGATATTAGAAACACCGTAAAAATGATATTTAATATTACACATACATATTTGACCATCAGATCTATAATCTAGCCATTAAACTCTAGTTAAGTAGTCCCTTAGACCCTTTTGACCGTCGATGTCCAGATTGGAACAAATTGGACCGACAGATCGATGTAATCACCACTTAAAGGTGGTAAATCTATTAGTATGGCCCACCTAAGCCTTGAATTCGACTCATTTTTGTCTATCGCCTTAACATAATCTGTTAAAATTGATGGACAGGTTAGCTTTCTCTAAACATCACTATAGGCCCCACACCCATTGAGTGTGTGCACCAAAAGTGGTGCACTTGTAGCGCACTAGACCAATAATCGGGTCAAACTCTGTTTGACCTGACGAAAGCTGAAAATGGGAAGGAATCCTTCCTCTTTTTCCCTCCAGCGAACCATTTAAACGGACCGAGTTCGTCCGTGATGAAACTGGCCCACTGTGACCAGTCATTGAGATGATATGAACCGTCTATCATGTTTAGACCGGGGATCTGATCGAAACCAAGCTTTTTCCTCACCATAAGTCGCAGGTACACGTGCATAATTTCTGGTGCAAACAGTTCATGTGGGATGGTTTCCAAAAACGGAAACTCCACGTTATTGCCAAGCTAGCTACGCACATGCGGAATCTCCTTCAATCTTAGCCCTCCACTCCGGTGAATCCTAACCCTCCGTTCCACCTCAGTTTTAGGGCATCTATAGCTAGCGTTTGAATCTGTCCACCGCCGCCGCAAGTGGGATCAAACCTACTAAGCTAAAATAGTAAGGACCATAAATTTGGAAAGCTCTACGAGGTTCAGCAGTCCAATCCATGCCATCCAAGTGCATTGGATCAGACCCTTAACCATCATATCCGAAATCGCCATGAGCGTCCGCCTCATCTTCTCCATTCGTCCAGGAAACCCATCACCTAGCAATGGGGCCCATTCTCTAATCAAGGTCGTCCATCTAGAGGACCTTGATGCCAGAAAACCATCTGTGGCCTCTGATCAAAGCCGTGCAAGCTGGCTGGATTGATCTAACTCAAATTGGTGAAATTCCACCATATTGCAATCGAGTTTAAAATAGACCCGCGCAACTAATCTAAGGATTAGTTGACATTTGAAATGTCTAGAACCGGATTAGTAGGGCCTATAAAAGGCTATCTTTAGGGTGAATCCCAAGGGGAGAAAAGGAAAGACAGAGATAAAGAGAAAGAGGGAGAGTGAGGCACCGTTTTTTGTGCTATAACCAGTGGAGTTGGCTTGATCCGAGTCATTGCAAGACAGGGCCGAGTCCAATGTCTTGAGTCCCTCTAGTAGATAACAATAGAAGGAGTGGCGGAGAGGGCTCGAGAGAAGGGTTGTTATCGCCATGCGGCACCAAAACTCGGTCCAAAGCTGTCGAGTTTGGGCTGTGACCAGACTCCTTGCCGGCCGATTCAGGAAGGAGAAATGGAAGACGATCAGAAAGGGAAGTAGGAAGAGAGGAAGAGGGAGAGAAGAAAGAAGAAGAAGGAAGGAAGAGAAGACTGAAAGAGAGAATGGGAGCTCGACTCAGTAGCTCTACATTGAGTTATCTCAGTTTAAGCTAAGTTTGGGCCTGGTCTATACAGACCTTACTGCCCGAAATGAAGAGAAAAGAAAGGAGAAATAAGAAAAGAGAAGGAAGGAGGGAAATCAGAGTGAAAAAGAGAAAGATGGAACGAGTCACTGAGTCGACTCGTTTCCCTGTTAAACGACGAACTCTAGCGCCATTGCTAGCTTACTGAGTTCAGGGGAGAGAGAAGGAAATGGGAAAGAATGGAAGATAGAAAGAAGGAAAATAGTTAGTGAGAGAGAGGAGCAAAGAAGAAAGAGCGATAGAGTAAGAAGTAAGAGAAGAAGAGAAAGATGTCATTCGAGTTGCTGAGTCACGGTCTCACTGACTCGTTCAATCTAGGAGTCAAGCGAGTCGAAGCCTTGTGTTTGAAATGACTCAATCCCTAATCAAGTTAGGAATGCTAGATTGATTGCATTGAGGTAAGTTAATCTCAAGTCTCTTGTTAGTATCTTAATTAGGGTAATCTAAGTTGTGGTGTGTCATTAGCTTCATCTTGTTGAAGATCTGAATGGACCGCGTCCAAAATTGGGCCGGTCAAACCAAGTTCACTCAAAGAGAGTTAAACTTCATTACCTTGCAAATATTAATTCTACCTCAATTTTAGACTAATCTAATTAATCTTGATTTTCATGTAGGAGATCAAACCCAACTTCCAACCTAAAGATTTTGACTGTTCCTAACTAAATTAGTTGTGATGGTGAAGTTTTGTAATTGCATTCTAGTCACTCAAGAGGTCAATCCAAAATATAAGGTGAGGATCACCCTACAAGCTTTACTACATCTTGATAATTAGCCTTGTTTATTTATCTTTATTCATTTATATTATTTGATTGTTTAATATAGTGTTAAGTAGAAATGATTATACATGTAGTCTTTAAATGAGTAATTATTTGTAAATAGATGGTGATTGGATTTAAATTTAAGTTATTGGAACATGCTACAAATTTCAAATATCCCAATTTTGCTTTAAAATGAATATTCTATATGTGTAAGTGTCATTAATATTATCTACGGCTTACTTGGCCACATGTGATTTCTTGATAGTATTTTTGGAGGGCCCTCAAGCTAGTGGTGAATTATGTAATGAACAAATTGAGATTATGATGTGGATTCCCATCGTGTGGATTATTGATGGTGCCTTTATGGCTTTTTGAGATAACCCTTTATCGTATCCTTGAATGGACTATTTCTCTCATATGGCTTTCATTGACTATTTGCCTGTTGTGGCTTTTATGGATTAATTTTGCATGACCCTGCGATGGAAAGTCTCACTTGTAAAACTATAATTCGCCACTAGTTGAGTAGGTTACCTTTAAACATCCTATTTGCTAGCCTCATGAGCCATAGATGGTGGAATGAGACACTATGCCTGAGTTGTCGGCCTATGCTAGGTGACAAACTTCCCATAGTGACCTATTTGCTAGCCTCATGAGCCATAGATGGTGGAATGGGACACTATGCCTGAGCTATCGGCCTATGCTAGGTGACAAACTTCCCATAGTGACCTTTCAGCTTTCTTAAAGTGATTGTTTAAAATTGGAATAATAATGGTTGGGCTAATCATGCATTTTTATGGTATATATTATGGTCTTTTCCGAGTGGTTAGTTCTCCATGGGCGTACCTTTGCGTATTTTTTCGGGTGACTAATCCTCTTTGGGCGATATATGTATTATTACGGTCTTTTTCGAGCGGTTAGATCTCCTTGGGCGTACCTTTGCATATTTTTCTAGGTGACTAATCCTCCTAGGGCGATTTACGTATTATTACGGTCTTTTTCAGGTGGTTAGTTCTCCTTGGGTATACCTTCGTGTATTTTTTCGGGTGACTAATCCTCCTTGGGCGATTTATGTAATATTACGGTCTTTTCCGGGTGGTTAGTTCTCCTTGGGCGTACCTTTATGTACTTTTCTAGGTGACTACTCCTCCTTGGGCGATTTATATATCATAGTCTTTTCCGGGTGGCTAGTTCTCCTTGAGTGACTTTTTACGACCTGGGTGTGCATCCCTAGGTCTGTGAGCATGTGCATGCATCCATGCATTTAAGCAAGATTATCTTATGTGATTTATTTAATGAATGCGTATCTGATGAACCTTATCTGATTCCCCTGATGATCATTGTGTAATATTTGTTATATACTGTCTCTGATAATTATGCTTAATTATCTTGATGCTGTGATAAATCTTGGGGGTTATACCTCACTGGATAGTCATTGACACTATCGAACCATATTCAGTGTGCAGGAGGCATAGAGGATGCATATGTTGTTGTTCATATGGAATGAGAGGAGCCAAATGATCCTGCGACTCTACATTTTTTATTTTATTCGTATTAAATTTATAATGTTATGTTTGTAAAGGTTAAGACATTAGTTTGTATAAGTTTTTGGGTAACCACTTGAAACCTTAGTTATGTATATTTGGACTCCCTCTTATACTTGAATTATTTTTATTCCACTTAAATTGTTGACTCTAATAAAGAAAAAAATGTACTTGAAATTTGGATATTTCAAATGTTAACACTCGGGTTTTTGAAAAATAAGTAGTGTACTCGGGTTCCTGGAACCGGGGTGTTACATTTATGCCCTACACAAGAGCAAAGGATCCACACAAGGAACCTAACTTTTAGGCCACACAGGCCAAGGACCTACACTAAGGACCTAAGTTTATGCCCTCCATAAGAGCAAGGGTCAATACACAACACCCACACATACTCTCCCGTCGGAGGCCTCCTATGAGGACTTGAAAGGGGTGAGAAGCACCTTTGACCCAAACCTACAAAAGGAATGATCCAAAGGGTCTCTGGACTCTAATGACTTACAGATAAGTAGGTGAGCCCCATTAAGCACGTTGATGAAGATCTCCTCCTTGATGATGAAGATTCTTCAGCTCCCTTAATCTGCAAAACTTGATGATGTACCAATAAAGGTGACAGGTTGGGTCAAGGTTATCTTGGAATCTACTCTAATAAATATTACCTATTAAAGCAATGGAGAGATTCCAAGGTCTTAGGCATTCAAGGGATCCCAACTCAATGATTTGCCATTAAGGTGGTAGCTGGATGATCCTTGAATGTGGAAGTTCATTCCCCAATCCACTCTATTGAATATCAATGATGAGGGTGGATTGAAGGATGAACTCCCATGAGAAAAAGGGCTTAGGGTAGATGATATGTACTTACTCTCTCAAAGCTCTCTCTCTTTTTCTTAATATTGCAACCAAGAACAAGTTCTTCTTAAATAGACAAAAAGTTCAAATGGTAATAAAGATGTTAGATTCTGACTGAGTTCGATATCATTGGGCCTGCTTCGATGTCATTGAACATATACTTTCGATGACATTGAAGCAAGGTTCAATGATACGAACTCCACTAAAGTATATACCTGAAACTTGTTTCCTAAGGATCGATGCCATTAAGTGAGCGTAGATGTCATCGAAGTTTGAGTTCCGATTTCATCGACAATCTGTTTGATACATTGATCATTTCCACATGATTTTCAAAAGAGCCTGTTGGACAATCTTTAATCAATTTTGATGATATCGAACATATATCAATTTCATCGATATTTGAATTACGATCATATCGAGACATCATTGATTCCTTGGTCATTTCTAGAGGATTTTCCTATTAAGATCGCTGGACTAGTTTGGTCCGAATTCGATAACATCGAAGCTCCCTCAATATCATCAGAATTTGAGTTTCGATGGCATCGAGGCTCGCTTCGAGTCATTGATAAATATCAGATTTGCCTTAACAGCATGTTAGACACAAATTAGCCAGAATTCGATTATATCGAGTTGTCTCAATGTTATTGGAATTTGAATTCTGATGATATCGAATATTCCATCGATTCATCGAAAATTTTGTCCAAAGATCAAGTTGGTTGTTGGACACGAGGTCCTCAATTCGATGATATCAACTACTTTCCAAAGTCATCGTTAACAGGTGTTTGATCACATCGATGTGATATTGATATATCGAGAAAGTCTGAAAACTTAGAAATTTTCATGTTTTGCAAAATAAGTTTTCATACTAAAACACCTATGTTGTTTTACTCATTTTAAGGGTTTATATACCTGGGTGTTTTGGGACATGGGATGTGAGGCTAAGTTTACCTTTGATGAGTTTGAAGCACACATCCCGTTGAGGCAGACGCTTGATGATCTTCATATGGGGCCCACTTGTCTTACCGACTCAACTCTTATGCTAATTGACAAACCAAGGCACTTTCAATACTGTCCTGATGCAACCCAGGAAGCTAGTGGCTTATGCATCTCGCCAGCTCAAGGTCCATGAGCTGAACTACCCAACGCATGATTTAGAGCTAGCAGCAGTTGTCTTCGCACTGAAGGTGTGGAGGCATTATATCTATGGGGTCAAGTTCGAGCTCTTCTCTGACCATAAGAGCTTGAAGTATCTATTCTCACAGTTTGAGTTGAATATGCGGTAGAGACGTTGGATGGAGCTCCTGAAGGACTATGATTTTGATCTTCAGTACCACCCGGGTAAGTCAAACGTGGTGGTGGATGCCCTTAGTCATCAGCAATGAGGCCTGGTGGCACATATGATGATTCAGGAGTGGAAGATGCTTGAGGATGTGGTAGTGTATGACTTCGAGATCGGTTTGCAGTCTTCTATCATGCAATTATTGAGCATGTCGATTGAACCCTCTCTTGTCGCAAGGGTGATCGAGGCTCAGCAGATAGATGAGTCATTATAGAGTTATCGAGTAAAGGAGGCATTTGAGAGTTAGTCAGATTGGCAGATTGGTTATGATGGTGGACTTCATTTCAGAGGCCGATTATGTGTCCTGGATGTTCTAGAGCTGCGCAAGGATCTCATGACCAAGGTGAAAGTGCCTTGGTTTGTCAATTATCGTGAGGGTTGAGTTGATGAGTCAAGTGAGCGCTATATGAAGATCATTCAAGCTATTGCCTCAACTGGATGTGTGTTCTGAGCTCGTCACAGGTAAATTAAGCCTCACATCCTATGACCCAAAATACCCAGGTGAATAAACCTTTGAAAACCTTTTAACAACATAGGAGTAAAAAGTGAGAAAACTTGTTTTTAAATAGAAAAATTTTCTTAGTTTTCTGCTTAGTTTGATGACATTCAGTTGGAGTCGATGACATCGAACACTCATGTTCGATGACATCTAAGTGGAATAGATGACATCACAATGAGACTTTTTTGGTCCAGTAACCACAAAGTATTTTTGACAGAATATTCGATGAATCAAACATACTCTCGATGACATCGAACATAGCTATCGATGACATCGAGGACATGTCGATGATATCGTAGGGCCTAGAGCATTGACCATCAACTTCTTGAAAAATATTCTGACATTGCTCGAGGAATCGTACCTGACTCGATGACATCAAAATTCGAATTTCAATATCATCGAGCAAGGTTCGATGACATCGAATTTGGACAAGTGTATGTTCAGCAAGCTTAGAGGAAAAACAATGGAATGTTCGAGGAATCGAGATATCCTCGATGACATCGATATTCAAAGTTCGATGACATCGGGGAAGTTTCGATGTCATCGAAAAAGGACAAAGAAGTGTCTAGCGAGCTTTCAAGGAATATCTTTTGAAAAGATCGATGAATCGAAATGGGATTCGACGACATCGAAGTTTGAATCTCGATGACATGGTAGTTAGCCTTTTATTTATCCAGCAAGCTCTTGTGTAAAGTCACATATAATATCGAGGAATCAAACTACGATTCGATGGCATCGAAGTTCAAATCTCGATGACATCGAATCAAGTTCTATGACATCGATCATCTATCAAAAAGTTCCAAGAATGTTTTACAGTTGAGTTCGTATCATCGAACCGATATTCGATGGCATCGAAAGTATATGTTCGATGACATCGAATTAGGTTCGATGACATCGAACTCAGTTAGAAATTGACAGTTTTATTTCCATTGGAGCTTTTTTCTTTTATAAGGATAGCGTGTTCTTGGTTGCTGTATTGACAAAAAGAGAGAGAGTTATGAGAGAGTAATTGCATATCACCAACCCTAACACCTTTTTCTCATGGGAGTTCATCCTTCAATCCAGCCTCATCATTGACATTCAATAGAGTGGATTGGTGAATGAACTTCCTCATTCAAGGATCATCTAGCTACCATCTTAATAGCAAATCATTGAGCTGGGATCCCTTGAATTCTTTAGAACTTGGAATCTCTCCATCTCTCAAATGAGTAACATTCATTAGAGTAGATTCCAACATAACCTTGACCTAACCCATCGCCTTATATTGGAGCATCATCAGTGTTGCAGATTAAGGAAGCTGAAGAATCTCCGTCATCAAGGGAGATCGTCTTCATCAATGTGCAAAACAAGGCTCATCTACTTATATGTAAGTCATTAGAGTCCAGAGACCTTGTTGATCATTCCTTGAGTAGGATTAGGTCATAGGTACATCTCACCCCTTACAAGCAATCATAGGAGGCCTCCGATGGGAGAGTACGTTTAGGTTATTAGTGTAAGACCTTTGCTCTTGTGTAGGGCATAAACTCAAGTCATTTGTGTAGGTCCTTGGCCTGTGTGGCCTAAACTAGGGTCTTTGTGTAGGTCTTTGGCCTGTGTGGCCTAAACTAGGGCCCTTGTGTGGCCTAAACTAGGGTCCTTGTGTGGATCCTTGACCTATGTGGTCTAAACTTAGGTTCCTTGTGTGGATCCTTTGCTCTTGTGTAGGGCATAAAGCCTAGGTGCTTTGTGTAGGACCTTTGCTCTTGTGTAGGGTATAATCTTCATCGTGATGATGAAATAAGACCATTCATACGATTTACCTCGAAACCAACCTATAAGTTCTATCATGAGTCAATCTAACCATTAAGGAAACTTTTCATCCATAGTTCAAGTTATCCATCCGTTATTGTTCAAGATAAACCATCATATCGTTAGAGAAAACTATTGTCAGGATTTCAATTTCCTTAATAAATAATCGGACCACTCATTATCAATATCAGACCCCATATCATCAACTCAACATTCATCTAGTCCATCATCTTGTTCACATATTAACCCATAATGAGGTTACACAATTCGACCATTAGACATAAAATATATAGTTGTATCTACTCCAAATAGTCCTCACAATGCTTAGGACCATAGAGGAATGATTTTTGTAACGATCTAACCATTGGATCACAAAGTTGTTTGTTGGATTGTTCGAGGCCATCAACTAAATACTAAAGTCGGCCCACATAAATGAATTAGAGAAAAGTAGAAGAAATTGTGCAAAATAATAATAACAATAATAATCGTAATAATAAGGTTATTAAAAATGTTGTAATAATGATACTTAATATCATAAATGTGTATGGAGTCATATGACCCCAAATCTAGTCATTGATTTTTAGCTAAGTGGTCCCTAGGACCTTTTTCAACCATTGATGTTCAATTTCGAGGTGATCTGACCATCAGACTAACAAGAATCTGCAATTAGATCTAAAAATAAGTGAAATTGGGAGTACGGCCCACTTAAGCATTGGGTCCATCGCATATTTAGTCAAATGGCCCAGTTGGGCCCACAAAGACGTATGAATGGAGTGGATCTCTCACAAACATCACGATGGATCCCACATTGAGGTGCGTGTGCATCTCAGCCAGCATGCAAGATGCGCACCGGACCGTCAGCATGGTTAAGTCGAGCGCCAACCGGCAATTTCTATAAACAAAAGTTTTCTCTCTCTCTCTCTCTCTTTGTTTTTTGACAACGAACGGACGTACGTCCGTGTTTTTAATTGTGTCCCACAAACTAGGGCCCACGCCCATGATCTGAACCATCCATCTAGTGCGGACAGTTCTTCTGACTAAAACCCAGTGGGTCCCATAGGTAGACATGTTAACGTGTGTACACAAATGCCAGCACAAACAGGGCCTGTAGCACAACATTTCCAAAAACGGAAATTGTTCTCCTTGCCACGAGGGCAATCTGCATGAAACCTCTCCCTTACCATCTTAGTCGTCCATTCGGTGAATCACAACCCTCCTTTCCACCTCATTATAGGGCTTCATCGCTGTCAGATGAACTTTCTTTATGCTGTCGCTCGCTGCAACCAGACCCATCACATTGGAGGGAAGCCTTGATGATTGGTGGGTCCCACAAGTCCCTGGGGACCAATCTGACCCTTCCGAACATTTGAGATTAGGCAATGAACCGTCCAATGAGAAACTGCCATTAATGGGTCCATTATCTTACTCGTTTGAGCGACAAACCCATCAGTGGGCGGTGAGGCCCATTTGCTAATCCAGGACATACATTAGGGGGACCATCATGCCAGAAAGACATCCGTATGGATGTCTTATGGCCATGTAGCTAGTATTCGCACGATCAGCATTATTGAGATGTTTTGGCTTGAGTGAAGATATTAATGGTAATAGATTTAAGCAACTAACACCCGTTAACCCTAGGGAAAGCTATTAGGGCCTATGAAGGGCTACTATTAGGGTGACCCATCCCAAAATGAAATGTGAGAAGAAGGTGAGAAGGTGAGAGAAATGTGAAGAAAAATGAAAAGGAAATGTGAGAAGGTGAGAGAAGCTGCCGCATCGAGTTATCTCACTGGTGCGAGCAGACGATTGAGTAGAGGTCAAGAGGGAGAACGAGGAAGGGGAAAAGAGAGAGAGAAGAAGAAGAAGGAGGAGGAAGAAAATGAGGGAGAGGTGCAACTGTTTTTCCACATCTAGCTGGGCTGGGAATGAGTTGCTGCCTAGCTAGACCGAGCTCGAGTCAGGCCGGGCGAGGGTGAGTTCGCGGCTTCAGCTCTGAGGAAAAGCGGAGGAAGTGGCTGAGAGAGAAGGAAGGAAGAGGGTGCTGCTATGGTCCCATCCGAATCCCAATCGATTCAGGCTCAAGGTAGCTGACCCGCTGCCGAGTTCGGTGTCGACTCCGACCGCAACTGTCCGAGTCTTGTGGCCAGGTTTAGGGTGAACTCTGACCAGGCTGATTACTCTTAAATTAGCAGGAAGGAAAAAAGAAGGAAAGAGAGAGAGAGAGAGAGAGAGAGAGAGAGAGAGAGAAGAAGGATGAAGGAGAAGAAGATAGACAAGGTTGTCCTAGCCAAACCGAGTCAACTCGGTTTGGGACTGAGTTAGCCAGTTGGCCCGTTGGCTGGGTCTGGTCCAGGGGCAGCTAGACCTCTATACATAAGAAGAAGAAAGAGAGAGTGAGAGGAGAGATAGTGAAGGAGAGAGTAAGGTGCATGGGTGTGCTTCAAACCGAGTCGACAAGGTGAGAATCTTCATTTCCTTTCACCAATTAGATTCATCATTAGTTACTTGTTATTAATAATATCGTTATTATTTTCTAGCTGTTGTAACGATTAATGTTATTTTGATGCTATTGACTAGAAATTATAATTAATATTACGATGTATTAATTAGTGTTATCGTAACTATTATCATCAATTATAATTCTATTATTAATTATCATCATCATTAGCGTTACTATAATTATTGCAATTATTAAATATGGTTAACCATTAGTAGGTTAATTTTACTAGTAATAGTTACTATAGATACTTGATATTTACAATTATCATTATTAATGCTATTCTTATTTGTCATTAGTAGGATATTGATTATAAGATTAGTATTGTTTTAAATCTATAAGCGAGCTATACCAAGTGATTCCATAATTAATTAGTGATTCCTATTAGTCCGTCATCCTGATGGATTCCCAAGTCTAATCCACCCCGACTAATAGGTTTCGCATCTTAAGTTGGGTTCCTAGCTTAGGAAGATCCATAGCTCATTCTAATATTAATTATCTTTACCTCATTCTAATATTATTATAAATTGAATTATATGAGGTAGGTTTTAAATCCTAAACCAAAGTCTAAGATTTAATTAATAGATGAAACCCTAAATCTAGGTAATCCAAACCCTAGGCTAAGACCTTAACCCTGAATAATGTATAAAGGTTGGATCTAACTATATAACTTTACAAATCATAGTAGGATTTGATTATAAGGGCACACGTGTCACACCCCAAACTCGGAAACCGGACCCACAAAATTCTAGATCACCGAATCTGGTGCTGGCAGCCTCTGTAGTACCCCATTCTCGGTTTCTAGCGCTATACGCCTGTTTCCGATCCTAGGATCTTACAAGGAGTATTTTTAACATACATTTGTCTCATAAGAAGCATAACCACAAGTATACCTAAATCACAAAGGCAACATGATCATCACATATCCACTAATATAAACATTTAAATATAGTACTGAAATGGAATACATATATCAAAAATCAAAGCTCCAAAAGTCAGTTGCACACTCCAAGCTCGACGTTGCTGCGACCTAATGCCACCTGTACGCATCTATCATGCATAAGCTTATAAAAAACTTAGAGGGTGGTGAAAGTGTGTATGCAAAGTAAGTGCCCAGTAGACAATATCAGAGTAATCAGAGTAAGCGGAAATACTGACAAGCCCATAAATCATACAACATAAAAAATAGTGGTAAGATCATGAATCATACGATATCAGAGTAAGCGAAAATACTGATGAGTCCATAAATGCTATGAATAATACAGGCATGTTAATAAATCATACAATATCAGAGTAATACAAAAACATGTTGATAAGCCCATAAATACCATCAGCCTTACCCAGGCTATGTCATGCAAAAATATAATAAACCAATATCATATACTGAGGAAGCAACGTAGATCTACTATGCAATGGGGAGACATAGTAAGCCAAATATCAGATACTGAGTCCATGAATATCGTCAACCTTAATTATGTTATGCAATATAGAAGCACAGTAAACCAAATGCTATGTGCTAAGGATGCAATGCGATGAGAATGAAATGACCAAGCTGGAGTGTGAAGTCGGGATGATAGTATGTAGTATCGCCGGCTACGGGGTCCACCACAAGGGACTATTATCCAAACCAGTCTCATAACTAAATTTGGATAGTCAGACTCAATCTGATAATCTCCTGATCTCAGGTTAGTCGCGCACCCCAACCGAAATCCTGACCATTGAGAAGATGCACGTAACAAATAGTTGCGTACCACAAGCCCGAGTGGATAGTGAATGAATGAATGAATGAGTATGCAGCTCCTGCTCAATAAGTCCACATATCAGTACGGTTCCTCTCTTGGGAATCACCAGGGTCTATTACACTCCAAACCAGATTGCCTCCCTATCATGCGCAACAAGGTGAGCGGAAGAGACCTCACTATCTGCCTACCAATATCGGGCACGACTCATCGATAACGGACCCATTCCTCAGTAGTCAGACTCAACCTAGCATTGCCCCCTCCTATCGGGTAGGTAAGGTCATACCCCCTTCCAACCGATCATGACATAGTGGGAGACGGGACCTAACGGTATATGGCCCTTATACGCTCATACATCTACTCGGTCTAGACATTAGAGAAACCTCTGGAACTAAGAGGGTTTTAGGACTTTCACCCAAGGATATCTATAACACCCCATGTAGAACAGATTTTCGGTGTCCCATCTGGCTATCCATGATATGCTCGTGGAGGCTACGGCCCTGATGTCGCTAGGGTGTACAATAATCACAACACACAATGCAAGATGCATGAGTCATACAATCCAGTCATGCATTAATCCTGTGCATATCGTGCACTCATGTGAGACAATCTCCTCCTATCAGGGAGTCTCATAACAACCGGCACTATGGCATATGCAATGGTCAATCATATCTTATAAAAAACATATAGATGATGCGTATGGGCACGTATCACGATGCTATGCTATCGCATACTCATAATCGGTATCAATAACTGGCATTGACAATCAACCTCGACAATGTGGACATTTAACTAACATTGCCTCCAAAGAATAGCCCACATAGAGCCTAACATATAGTGGACCCATGGCCTCACACAAGGGCCAAATATACAACACCATGGGCCTCACTTAAGAGCTTAATACATATCATGATGGGCCTTTCACATGGGCCTAACATACATCACAATGAGCTCCGTCGCCTGGTCCTTAAATGCATCATAATGGGCCTCATCACATAGGCCTCATATACATCACACTAGGCCTTAAACACGGGCTGAATACACATCACAACGGGCCTGAAATACGGGTCGTATATACATCACATTGGGCCTCAAACACGGGCCGAATGCACATCACAATGGGCCTCAAATACGGGCTGCATATGCATTTCATTGGGCCTCAACAATCAGAATCAGTATCGACAATCAGAATCAGTCTCGACAATCGGAATCAGTATCGACAATCGGAATCGGTCTCGACAATCAAAATTGGTAGCGACAATCGAAATCGGCCTCGACAATCGAAATCGGCCTCCATAATCGGAATCGGCCTCCACAATCGGAATTGGCCTCAACAATCGGCCTCGACAATCGTAATCGGAATCGGCCTCAACAATCGGCCTCGACAATCGGAATCGGAATCGGCCTCAACAATCGGCCTCGACAATTAGAATTGGTATCGACAATCGGAATCGGCGTCAATAATTGGCCTCGACAATCGAAATCAAAATCGAAATTAGCCTCAACAATCGACCTCGACAATCAGAATCGACCTTGATAATCGACCCCGACAATCAAAATCAAAATCGACCTCGACAATCAGAATCAGAATTGGCCTTAACAATCAAAATCAGTATTGATAATTAGAATCAACCTCGATAATCGGCCTTGACAATCGAAATCAGAATTGGCTTATATACATGGTGGGATCCATATATGAATGGCCGATTAAAACATAATATAAAGATCGGCCCTCGACCGTGGTTATATCAAATCCGATGGCACGGAGCCATCTGTCTATGGCGAATGAGGCTCACTTATTTGGGTTAACCTACTAAGAGAATGATGAGAATGAGCCTAACAAGGCCTAAGGGAAGGACACAATGAGGACATCTAACCATCGTTGCCCATCAATGTGGACATCTAGCCAACATTGCTCCCAAGGAGTGGTCCACATAGAGCCATACGTATAGTGGGCCCATGGCCCCACACAAGGGCCTAATATATATTGCCATGGGCCTCACTCATGGGCCACATATGCATCACATTGGGCCATGCCCATGGGCCACATATGCATCACATTGGGCCATGACCATGGGCCTTGAATACATCATATGGGCCTCATATATAACGAGTGGGCCACATCATATGGGCCTCATACATATTAAGTGAGCCATATCACATGTGCCGCACCAGTGGGCCTCATATACATCATGTGGACCGCGTCCACGGGCCGCACTAATGGGCCTCATATACATCAATTGAGGCCCACCGTTATGTATTTTTGAGATCCGACCTATTCATAAGTTAACATAGAGATAAATGAAGTGAAAACCAAATATCAGCGTGATTGGAAACTACTGTGGCTACTAAGAAGTTTGAACGGTGGATGTTACTGTCCACTATTTCAATGGTGGGGTCCACTTAAACTTGAGATCTGACTCATCCTCTCATTCATGCTACAAAATGATATCTCAAAGTGTTTGGATGGTACGGATACAACACATGCATCATGGTGGGCCCCACCATCCAAACAGTGGACGGTGTAAATAAAGCACATACATCATTGGGGCCCACACCACAAGGATGAAACACATACATCTAAAGTAGGTCCCACCGTTAGATGGATGGTGTGGGATATAAAATATACATCAAAGGTGGGGCCCGCGAAACTTGCTGACGTTGTACAATGGCTAGCCGTGGGGTTCACATATCTGGATGGTGTGGATTACATCCACACGTGCAGCAGATCCCACGAACCATGCTGACGTCAATAGAGCATCTATATAGCTGCATTACGTGCAACTTTATTGCTAAAAAGGGGTAGACATGGGTCCCACATAGGGCCCACCACATCACTTATTTATTATATAATATATATACACATATATAATATTATATTTATATTGTACAACGTCTAGGCCCTAGATGGCCTGGACAAATGCATACATCCAGGTGTGGCCCCACACGTGGGGTGGGTCCCACTATCCAAGGATGGTGAGGACGGTATAAACATCAACGTGCGTCCACCCTCATATCATATATATATAATATTAATTAATTTAATTTTTTGTTATTAGCTGGTTAGTACACTCCACCGTTAGTTCACACTACACTGTTAACCACACCCCACTGTTAGTTCACAGTCCTCTGCTGGCCACGCCCAGTGTCCATGGATGCTGGACAGACGATGAGGATATAATATATATTGCAAGGTGGGTCACACATGGACGTGGCCCACCTGATTTGGATCAATTTGATATTTGTATTTTCCCTACATCTGGGCCTGTCTAGATGGGATGCTAGGTGGGTCTATTTGATGGAAGGTATGGATAAGATGCATACTTCATGGTGGGGACCATCTGGGTGGGCCACACGGCCATATCATCATCAAACAAAATGAAAGAGAGAGAGAGAGAGAGAGAGAGAGAGACGAGTGATGGAGGGACCCCGACACTATGGGCCCTCCCTTCCATGATTCACAAAATACATCAAGTGGGTCCCATTACATGTGAGCCCACCGATCAAAATCAACGATGAAGATCCTTTCTCCACAAAAATACAAGGTCTAGGTGACCCTATCATACAAGGAAAATAAACATCATGATGGGGTCCATGGAGAATGACCTCACATGGAATGATCATGAGGATCATGGTGGGCCATCGGCCACACTTAGGGTCCAAAGTGGGATCCATACCATAAATCGGTAGGCTCCACTTGGCCCCTCATCAAAATACAAAAAATTTAAGCATATAGAACACCCACCATTGATCTTCTTGGTCTAGTGGAAAGGTAGTCTCCTTGGCTTCGATCTCAATGGAAGATGATGAAGAATGAAGGGTTGAGATGGGAGATAAGAGGGTTAGGAAGTGGGCCACACATAAAACTCTCTCATGGAGGTTGGGAGAGCTTGAACGTGGGATTCTTTAGTTGCTTGGAAATGGGTTTGAGAAATGAGAGAGAGTGGGTTGTAAGGAGAGAGAGAGGGATGGGTGATGGGGTGATGGGTGAAGTGAGTGATGGGTGTGTAAGAGATTTGTTAACTTTTGGGGTAGTTTATGTAAGAAGAGTATGGGTTGTGTAAGGGATTGTTGACTTATGGGGTTGCTTGGGGATGGGGTATGAGGTGATATGTAGTTAACATGTACTTGACCCTTGATGGGATTAATTGATTGATTGAGATGACATTTGGGTTAGAGATTCTCTCGGAATTGCAAATGCGTGGCATTATCCTCTAACTGAACACGGGCCCACATCTCTTGGCCTGGGTATCACCTCGGCATGCGAGACGCAGCATCGGAACTGCGGCGATGGCGCGGTCGCTAGGGTACAAGTCTCAACCGACTTTGGAATACAGGACATGACTCAAGGTTGTGCGCAACTGCCAATAATAGATCGCAGGTCGTCAGAATACGACTGAGAGGACCACGGAAGTCTACGGAATGGTACGGGATAGGATATGGGTCTTACAACACATTCTTCCTAGCAACATTAGTGGCAATCCAATTTATAAGGTGTTAATTCTTCCCCTTGAGCTTTCCATTTTCCTATTAGCTTAAGCGATAGTTTTCATTTTAATTTCAATTGATAATTGATATCTTCATGTTATAATCACATGCATTAATTGTTGGAATTAAATTGTTATATTACATCCTTATTATTGATCATGCATATTTATTTCATGTTTGTGGATTATTTATGGATTGCTTATAGAACTTAAACTGGTACATCTGTGGGAAACCTCTACCTATAAATGTACACCCACACTTGGGATGTAACTTGACTGATAGTGTTTATAATGGGCTTTCGATCTAGTGGTTACTTGAATGATGGGTTGAACTGAATATTGATGTGGGCCTACCATCCATGGGTTGCTGGGTCTATGTGGTTTTTAAGGTTGGTCTTTTATCACATATTTTTTTATATTTACTCTATATGGCTTAGTTTTGATATTCGCCCTATGTGGCTTTATTTATGTATTTGTCCTATATGAGTTCGATGTTTTATTTTGTGTAACCATGTGATGGTAAGCCCCATATACTGAAATATGATTGGCCACTAGCCGACAGGTTTTCATTAAACATCCTAAGGTGGTAGTCTCATGAGCTGGGGACGGTGGTATGAGACATATACCTGAGCTATCGGCCTACGCTGGTGATGAGCCCCCGTAGTGACCTCGAGCTTATTTAAATTGGCTGATTGTAATTGTATTAATAATGGTTTGGCTAATCATGCATACATGGAACAGACCAGCGTCTATCGCTATCATATGTGATGTACATATTTTGTCCAACTGGATGAGCATTCTTAGGTTGATGATTGCATAGGTGACGAGCCTAATGTCCGCACGAATGAGCATCCCTGGGGTGATGATTGCATTCACGCATCCATGCATCTAATAAGACTGCATCATGTACTGTTTTGTATGCCTTGTTTTTATAACTATGTTTACCTAACGTGGTGGTGTGTAATCTTGAGGGGAATTAACACTAAGTTGGCCACTCATCCATCAAATATATAACCGTACAGGTAGCATGGTGGCTTAAGTGGTATGTAGGTTCAGACTGATGAAGAACTATTATGGTGGTCAAGGATCATGGTTGTACTAGTCAAGGAAGCCGCGTGATCTTGTGGCTTTCGTTTATATGTTTTATATGCTTTTAAATTTCTCATGTATGAAATCTTGTAATTGTTGATGTAGAGATATTAGTTTGTATAAGTCATTATGGGCAACCTCTTGTATATTCTAAATGTAAGCGTAAATTTTCCTTTATGCTGACTTGTCCATTCTACGCTTGTCTGCTAACTTTGATAAAATAAAAAGATTATATATGGAATTTGGCTCTTTTTAGGTTAACACTCGGGTTTTTGGGAAATGCATCATATACTCGGGTCCTGAAAACACGAGGCATTACAGAACACCTGGTCACTTTCTCAAAAGATGTAAATATAATCTTAGATGAAAAACTATCATCAAGGGACTACACACGAGTGACAACTGCTACGTCATTGAAAGTAGTAGGGAGAATGTACTATCCACAAAATGCCATATGGCCATGAAGAGCGAGTCCAAACTATGACACCAAAGGCTGGGACATGTCCACTATCGAAACTTTACCAATCTAAGTTCAAGGAATTTGGTGAGAGGACTTCCCAAGATTCGAAAGGAAGAGAAGATTGTGTGTGGTGATTATCTAAAAGGCAAACAGATAAAAGTTGGAAACAAAAAAAAACCACCATAACAACATCTAAGCCATTGGATTTGCTACACATGGACTTGGTGGGGCCCACCAAAGTTGAAAGCCATGGTAGAAAAAGATATTTCTTGGTGGTAGTAGATGATTACTCCAGATTTACGTGGGTTGCCCTCCTTTGAGAAAAATCTGATGCTTTTGATGAATTTGTAGTTATAGCAAAATGACTCCAAAATAAGAAAGGATATTGCATAAATCGTATCAAGAGTGACCATGGTGGTGAGTTTGAAAATGATCGGTTTCAAAGATACTGTGATGATAATGGAATTCGACATGAATTCTCAGCCCCAAAAACTCCACAACAAAATGGAGTTGTTGAAAGAAAGAATCGAGTACTGCAGGAAATGGGCTCAATTATCTTGAATGGAAAAGATATGGCCAAAAACTTATGGGTCGAAGCAGTCAATAATGCCTGCTATATAATAAATAGAGTATATCCGAGAGCAAGTTTAAACAAAATGTCATATGAGCTATGGTATGGAAAACAACCTGGTGTGAAATACTTCCGTGTCTTTGGCAGTAAATGTTATATCTTGAAAGATAGAGAACATCTAGGAAAATTTGAATTTAAAAGTGATGACGGCATTTTTCTAGGGTATGCCCTGAATAGTCGTGCTTATAGAGTATACAATTTAAGGACTCTCACCATTCAAGAATCTGTTAATGTGGTTGTTGATGACCAACCTCATGAAGAAGAAAGTCCTTTGAATTAATTAGAGGATGATGTGGATTCATGCGTTCTAGGTAAATCAGATAACAAAATCCCCTTCTCTAATGAGTCTCAACCATCAACTAACATACCCATCATTAAGGATCATCCCCTCAATCAAATCATTGGAGATCCTAATGATGGCGTAAGAACTCAACGTCAGATAGAAAACATTTATAGCTATTTCTGCTTCACCTCAAAGATAGAACCCAAAAATATTGTAGAAGCTCTTCAAGATGAATATTGGATCAATGCTATGCAAGAAGAGCTTCAACAATTTAGGAGAAATGAGGTGTGGCAACTGGTTCCTAGACCACTTGATACAAATATCATTGGAACTAAATGGATCTTCAAAAATAAATCTAATGAATCAGGAAATGTGATTAGAAATAACACATGACTGGTAGTATAAGGATACTCACAAATAGAGGGGGCATTGACTTCGATGAAACCTTGGCTCTTGTAGCCCGCCTCGAGTCAATCAAGATTCTCATGCCTATTGCATGTGCTTTAAAATTTAAATTATTTCAAATGGATGTTAAAAGTGCATTTCTCAATAGGGTTCTAGAGGAAGAAGTATATGTAGAACAACCTAAGGGATTTTCAGACCCCAAGTATCCTCATCATGTCCATCGGTTAAGCAAAGCACTTTATGGCCTCAAACAAGCACCTCGTGCTTGGTATGAACATTTAACGCAATTTCTTTTGGACCATAAATTTTGTATGGAGAGTGTCGATCAAATACTATTCACACAACAAACAGTGAATTCATTGCTTATTGCTCAGATCTATGTGGATGATATAGTCTTTGGGTCTAGATGCGAAGATACTGCTCATAGCTTTGCTGAACTAATAAAATCTGAATTTGAAATGAGTATGGTTGTTGAGTTGAATTTCTTTTTAGGACTACAAGAGAAACAAATACACAATGGAATATTTATATGTCAGTCCAAGTATGCAAAAGATTTAGTAAAGAGATTTGGACTTGAATCAGGTCGTACCTATCATACCCCCATGAGTACTACACTCAAACTTTCCAAAAATAAAAAATGGCAAGAGTGTGGATCAACATCTATACCGAAGTATGATAGGGAGCCTATGATATCTCACAGTAAGCCGTCTAGATATATCATTTACCGTGGGTGCATGTGCATGATATCGGAGAGATCCAAAGGAATCACACCTATCAGCAATTAAGAGAATCATCAAATATGTAGCTGGAACAACCACCTTCGGGTTATGGTACCCATTTGAAACATCTACCATCATTGTCGGATACTATTATGCCAACTAGGCTGGAAATATAGATGATCGCAAATCAACCAGTGGTGGCTGTTTCTATAGGGCTGGAAATATAGATGATCGCAAATCAACCAGTGGCGGCTGTTTCTATATCAAAAATTGTTTGGTATCTTAGCAGAGCAAGAAACAAAACTCGATATTCTTATCCATTGCCGAGGCTGAATACATTGCATCAGGTAGTTATTGTGCACAACTCCTCTGGATGAAACAAATGTTACTGGACTATGGGATTGAGCAATCCATGATGACCCTTTTCTTTAATAATACAAGTGCCATCAATATTTCAAAAAATCTAGTTCAACTTTTAAGATGTTGACTTTGTGATTTGGGTAAACTTGTGGTTATGCTTATTATGAGTTAAATGTACATTGGAAAAATCCTCCTTGTAGGATCCCAGGATCAGAATCTAGTGTATGAATACTGGGAGCCGAGAATGGGGTACTACGGAGACTGCCGGCACCAAATTTGGCAATCGGGAATTGTGAGCCCAATTTTCCAGTTTAGGGCGTGACACGTTACGTGTGCCAGACACACCATGATGTATGCGTCATATACACACCGTTTATCCCTTTTTAGGGTGTGGGCCCCGCCGCCTTATATAGGCCTACCAAGTATGAGTAATGGGCACGCGTTGTCCATCCATTTCCTCCAAGTCAGAGGGCCGATGGCCCTGTTATGATTCCAGTTCTGATTCCCAAATGAACCGCACCTTAGGACAATGGTGGTTAAATGTCCACCATTGTGAGTTTCCCTAGGGCCCATCGTCAAGCCCAAGTCCACTCTTACCTAGTGGGCTAATCCAAACCATTGGGCCCCCACTTATGTCAGTAATACCCATTGGGCTAACCCAAACCGTTGGGCCACCATTGATGATGAAACTTTCCACCATCCTTTCAAGTGGACCCCGCCTTAGGATATATGTTATACTAGTATCTTGAATAGATTATGAAAGTCTAACATGGACCATTCTATATAGACTTCTATACCGTTTAGCCCCTATTCATGTAAGTGGCATACCGGTTAAGACCGATCATTGCCTGCTATATTTGATAATTATGCTAGTGTACTTAGTCAGTAAGACACACTGAGAATATACTTAGTATAACATCATGATACATGACCATACGCATCATTTGTATACCTGTTATGAGGAGAGTTTGATCATAGCATACGCCGTTGGGCTGAGACATTTATGGGACTCCTTATGAGACGGATGCCCCACATGATCGTGTAGTACACACAGGTTTGATGCATGACTGAATGGTGTGACTCATGTATGTCGCATTCCGTGTGATGTGATTCACTGTACACCCTAGCGACATCAGGGCCATGCACATCGTGGATGACTAGATTGGATAAAAAAAAATATCGACTCTAGCATTGTGGCCCATAGGATGTCTTTGGGTGAAAGTCCCAGAACCTTTTTGGTACCAGGAGATGCACCAACATCTAGACCGAGTGGATACATAAGTGCACGAATGCCGAATAGTGTGATCTCTTCCACTCATTGGGTCGTGCGGCTAGGGAGGTGGTAGTTTGTGGAGTGTACTAGACCTCGGTGATATCCTAAAGGGGAACCGTACTGATATATGTACTTGACGAGGACTGGCATGCTTGAGTTGCATCTCGCATATGACATTTGGCTACATAGGCCTCACATCGCATGGCCATGGTATGGCCAATAGCATTCATGCCTTGCATCGCATAGCCTTAGTATGGGTGATAGTATTCATGGGCTTACCAACATATTCCGCATTACTCTGATATCACATACTTGGCATATTTCTTGCGCACATACTTACACCACCCTCTAAGCTTTCTATAAGCTTATGCATGATCGTTGCGTGCAGGTGACGCTAGGACGCAGCAGCAGCACTGAGGCAGGAGCGTGCAACTGAGCTTTTGGAGTTTCGATATCTATCTTTGTATTCTCCTTTCCGTATTGTACTCAAAATTTCTGATATAGTGGATATGTGGTGATGTTGTTTTGTGACTTGGTTATCCTTGTGGTTATGCTCGATTACAAAAAAAAAAAAATCATATTGAAAATCTTCCTTGTAGGATCCCAGGATCAGAATTTGGCATATGGGTGCTAGGAGCCGAGAATGGGGCACTACAGAGGCTGTCGGCGCCGGATTCAGCGATTTAAATATTTTTTTTACATCATCATGTCTCCCTTGATTCCAAGATAAAGTGTACGGTTATAATAAAATATTATAATAAAGCTTATTCAAATGTTAATTTCTATAACATTTTGCCTCATGATATGATCTTCTTAATGGAGGAGTTGTTATGCAGATTTGGTGACCCCTTGACAGTCCTTTTGGTTCTTTAGAAGTCCTTTTGTCTTGAAATTTATCAAATTTCTAGAAGAATTGTCAAGATACAAACTATGAACATAACCTCACTGTACGCGCAACAAGACTGTTGTGCGCCGCATAATAGACCCTGGGTCCTCCATTGCGCGTAGTGCAATAGGTGTCTTCAAACACTTCTTTCTTCTCCTTTCTCCTTGTGAAATACCTGGGAGAGCTCTTGATCTTCTGCTAGTTCTTCTAGAATTTCGGAGTTTGCGAATAATGCAAATGAAGAAAGAGAATGGGTATTTATAGGCAACCACATGTGTGAACCCCAAATTCTGCACAACAAATGTTGATTGCACGAGAGATAAAATCCCATTATGCCCTGCGCAATGGACCATTATCAGGTCCAATTACGTGAGAGATACACTTCCATTGCGCCCCGCGAATGCACCATCATCCTGACTCCTATTATGTGTCACGCAACAAAAGTTTGATGATCACAATTACTTTTTCCTTTCTTTTTCTTCTTAATTTATGTTCCAACATATGCCCCATTGGTACTTCATTTAATCTTCACTTTTAGGTTAAAAGGAGGATCAACACATGCTTCAAAATTTACCTCATGTAACTCATCGCATGCCAGACCTGTCCGTTGCGCTATTGGGTTCGCGCAACAGAATCTGGGTCTGGTCAGCTATATAAGTAGAAGTCAGTCAGCATTTAATCATTTCATTTTTCCAAAGCTAACCTTTTGCATACTACTCCACTCTCATGCAAGGCCATCTTTCAAACAACAGCATCCTCTGCACATTAGCCTTAGTGCACAACAGACTTAGCACGCAACGTCTCTGCTTTTTGTAGAAATATTCCAAGTAATCGGACTCTACTATAAAATTTTCATACCCCTTCCATGGCTCATTCCAGGAAATGTCATACTCCTCTCAAGGAGCAAGCCACTCCTCATCACTCTGAATCTTCAAACCCCCAATCTCACTCTACCGAAGACCGTCATAAGAAGAGAACTCGAGCAACCACCGAGCAACCTTCCTTTTTTAGAGAACCAATCCTTCTAACCATCAATTTCTCTAATCACATACTCCTCTTATCTAGTCCAATTCAGAATACTATCATAATGGGAGACATTGAAAAACCATCCAGAGAAGGCCATGAATCTGATTGGGAGGCATGGTTAAAATTGACTGCCAACTTCCATATTGGCAGTTCCCACCCTATTTATAGATAACCTACCCCTCCTCCATCTTTCTCGAAGAAGAAGAAATCGAAGAGTAAAGGAGAGATTCTGCAAGATAAAATTAAGGAACATAGCAAGAGGCATTTCTAGAACACATAGAATGGCATGAAGATTGATCAGGAAGTGATTAGATTCAGAAATCCATAGAAAGATGAGTCGGTCATCATCCTTATTAGTCTTCATCATCATCTATCAATACTTCATAGTGAGCCAACCAACCAAATGACACAGAACGGGCTTCTTTATACTATCAAACTGCCAACTAGGTCAACAAGGTATTGTGTTATGCCCCGAACTCAGAAACCGGGCTCACAAAATTCATGATCACCGAATCCAACGCCGACAGCCTCCGTAGTAC
The DNA here is from genome assembly GCA_030180095.1 of Magnolia changhungtana. Lineage (NCBI taxonomy): Eukaryota > Viridiplantae > Streptophyta > Magnoliopsida > Magnoliales > Magnoliaceae > Magnolia > Magnolia changhungtana. The sequence goes on from JASAUF010000150.1 coordinate 2,423,822, forward strand.
CCCGCTTTCGGCTCCCAGCTCCCATACGCTAGGTTCCGATCCTGAGATGTTATGAGGAGGATTTTTAACATCGGTTTGATTCGTAATGAGCATAATCAAAGGCATAACCCACAAACAACAACCAAAAACTCCATCACATTTTCATTATGATCAAAAACTTATAACTAGAATGCGCATAAAGGGAAATACAATGATGATAGACAAAAGGCTCCAAGATGATCTGCTACGTGCTCCAACCTCAGCGCTGCTGCGATCCAATGTCACTTGCACACAACGATCATGCATAAGCTTACGGAAAGCTTAGAGGGTGATGAAAGTGTGTACGCAGTGTAGTAATAGAATTATGCAATATCAGAGTAATGCGGAATATGCTGATGAATCCATGAATACTATTGGCCGTACCAAGGCTATGTGATGCAAGACATGACTGATGTTGGCCACACCAAGGTTATGTAATGCAAGATGCAACTCAAGCATACCAATCCTTATTCATGTCCACACATCAATACTGCTCAACTATAGAATATCACCGGGGTCTAATTCACTCTAAACCAGATTGCCGCCCCATCGTGCGTAACAAGGTAATTGGAAGAGACCTCACTATCTGCCTATTAATATCGGGCTCGGCTCGTTGATAGCGGACCCAATCCTCGAGCTGGTCAAACTCATCCTAGCTTTGTCCCTTCCTCTTTAGCGGGTAAGGCCGCACCCCCTTCCAACCTACCACGACACAGTGGAAAGCGTGGGCTTCTGGTATTCGACAGTCGAGGCTCATGTATCCACTCGGTCTAGACGTTGGAGCAACCTCCCGGTACCATAAGGGTTTAGGGAATTTCACCTAGGGATATTTATAGCACCCCATGTAGAACAAGATTTCTGATGTCCAATCCTGTCAACCATGATATGCCTATAGAGGCTACGGCCCTGATGTCGCTAGGGCGTACAATATACATGTCATACAATGCGAGATACATGAATCACGCAATCCAGCCATACAACAATCATGTGCGTACCGCGCGCTCATGTGGGCAACTCCCTTTACCAGGGAGTCACATAACAATCTGCCCAATGGCATGTGCTATAATCAATCACTCTTCTCATCATAAGCATGCAGATGATGCGTATGAGCATGTATCATGATGCTATGCTGTCATATACTCATAATCGATATCGATAGTCGGTACCAACAATCAGCGTATAAATAAGGCGGGGTCCATAGATGAACAGCCAATCAACCATAATATAAAGATAGGCCCTCGGCCATGGTTATATCAAATCCGATAGCACGGAGCCATCCGTCTATGACTAATGGGGCCTACTTATTTGGGTTAACCCACTAAGAGAATGATGAGAATGGGCCTAAAAAGTCTTAAGGGAAGTTCACGATGATGACTTTCAACCATCATTGCCCATCAATGTGGTCATTTAACCAACATTGCTCTGAAGGAGTGGCCCATACAAGGGGTTCATACATAATGTACCGGCCATACATACATTACATTGGGCCTCCCTCATGGGCCTCACATATATCGCATTGGGCTTTATTCAAGGGCCTCAAATGTATCACAATGGGCCACGCCCATGGACCTCGAATACCATCATAATGGGCCTCGCCCATGAGTCTCTAACTTATCGCAATGGACCTCATTAAATGGGTCATAAGTGCATCACCATGGGCCTCATGCATGGGCCTCATATACAATAAATGGGCCACATATTTGGGCCTTGATTACATCAAATGGGCACGCGACATGGGCTTAACCATATAAATAGGTGGGCCTCACCCATGGGCCAAAATACATCATGATGGCCTCATGGATGGGCCGCACTAATGGTCCTCAAGTGGGCTTAGACAACACCAAAATCATTTTAATAGTTGTAGGTGTAACATGTGTATCGCTATGCACTATCAATCCATGGGGCACATGACCCATTAATGATGACCAGCACTGCCCAAACATTGTCCATATAAATCAGCACCATCCAAACTTTGTCCAGGTGCATCAGCACCATCCAAACATCGTCCAATAGCGGGTCCCACCATCAGGACGGCTGGGATTGTAACATCCCAAAAATCGAGGGTTGAGTAGTAACTCAGCTCTCGAGTTCTAGAACATCACTTATGCAACAAAATGAATGATGATTGAATGTTGACTGTATTCGTGCATTGAACATGAGTGAGATTAAGCCAAAACAGCATATCATACTCTAGAGATAGTTAAATTTGCAAGCGGAAGACTGTGATAGATAAGTAACATATATAAACTATAGTGAGTCTCCAGAGTGTGATAATGTTACCAGGTTAAATAATTACAAGTACAATTCTAAAATACACCAATGTGAGGAAGTGTAATGTCTTCTATCCCAAGTGTCATAGCTCCATCAATACAATACCAGGTCTTCATAGACCTGTCAGAGAGTTACATGTAGGAGAACTCCTCCTCAACATCATATAGTAGTAGTCCGGGCTCGCTTCATAAGCATCGCCATCACCTGAAACTCAACAAACTGTTGGTGTGTACAACACCGTCTCCGTAACGTGGGAGTGAGTAGCTAACTCAGTGGAACAATAAAGCATAGGTTAACATGTTATCAATACAGTCAAGCAGTAATGATAAAGCAATAAAATCAAACACTCCTAACTACTCTTATTAATGCCAGTATGGATGCAGGTATGATGGATGCCCTCACCACACCCTCCCTTGTGCGACACCATCTCATGTTCGCGGCATGCTTTCATCCCCCAGTGCTTCACATCTTCCAGGCACATGCAATGCATGATGAGCATGATTACCGAGTTTTTATTAGTCCAATTCAAACAGCAGGATTGGAAAACTAAGTTACCTCCCTTGTATCAATCCCAAACATGATCCATTATATGGTCATCAGTCCTAGTTAATATCAGACGTTGGTGTATTTTCTAGATCACTGCAAAGGCTGCCAGGGCTGTTACACACAAAGGTTACACCATCCCTCATCACCTCCTAAATGATTCATCACTATATAGAAACAGGCCTAGTTCATACTCTATATACCGCGACAAACTCTAAGGATCACCGCGATTTCAGAGTATTCTCGAGGTCACTACAAAGGGCTGCCAGGGCTGTTGCTCGCATACATTGCACCACTCCCCCATCACCTTATCAATGTAGGCCGACAGTATGAATATAGTGTCCCATACCACCATAATCGGCTCACGAGTCTAGTTGCTCACTGGTCACTACGGGGAGGCACGTGGCCCCGGCCAGAGGCCGATGTACCGACCACGGTGTCCCATACCACCATGCCCAACTCATGAGTCTTAGCGGATCGAGGTACCATGGTTAAAAGGGATTTCACTGGTAAGTTTGGTACCCTAGGTTCAGGTAGTAGCGACCAAACATGGTGAACATATATTAGACATATCGGGTTACGTGACGAGCCTGACTAGCTCGAGCGCACAATCAATTAGACGACATGAAGTGCATAAGCACTTCGCGTGGCCTAACCACTGTCGCCAATTAACGTACGACTCGGGTTCGTCAGACACATCTTACGTGGCGACATGAATCTCAGCCACGATCTCCAATCTGGTACTGATTGTCTGGACTATAGAAATAGTCCCAAACTCAATCAATTCTCATCCATAGCGTGTGGAGTAAAGCATGATAAACAAAGTAATTCAAGCATGCTAGTAGGCATGTTATAAGGCATGTTATAAAGCATGATGTAAAGCATGTTGTAAAGCACTACATCAATAGGAATACAAACTCATATATTGTAAGTAAGCGGTTTAAGTAAACAACCTCATGGAGGTAATCATACATGTCTCTAAGGTAGTTGAGAATCCCATCTCAATATCCTCCTAAAGCATCAACATCCCAACACTTATTCACTCAAGCATTTCCACAAACACTTAGCATGCACTATTTCAACATACATAGTGTATGTTAACAAACATGTATGAGGGCGAATCCTTTCGCCAAGCAAGTATTTTATGTACACATAATATATTTATACAAAAATTAATCATGGCAAACACATCTCTAAAATATACATGTATACGGTACTTTTACAATACAGTATTTCTACATACATAGTGTATATTAGTAAAACATGTATTTAGGCGAATCCTTTCGCCAAATAAGTATTTTATCCATATATCGTATATCCATACAACAAATAATCATGTCAAACACATTTTCAAAAAATATACATATACGGTATTTTCTACGAATACCTAGAATATGTAAAATTCCATATACTATAACTTTAATCGAAACAGAAAACGGAAAGCACTTTGTACATGTGCAATTGCATGCAGATCATGAATCTATCATTATCTGACATTGAAAGTGTTGAAAACCATAACTTATACACCTAATGTCCTCACCTTACTCCTTGGAATTGCAACGAATCAGCTAGGTTCGTTAGTCTTCGTATTCAGCAGTTTTATAGCCTAAAGAGTGAAACTGGTTAGCTATTTCATAACCTATAACCATCACACCCCAAAACAGATCTAGGGTTAGGGTTTCTTACCTTAAAACAGAGTCGGTATCGATGGGAAAGCGAGAAGAAAGGGGTGGTGCAGCCTGTGTGGTGATTGGAAACAGTAGGAGGGAGATTCTCTCACAACTCTCTAGCTTTCTCTCTCCTTTTCTCTCTTCTTACTCAGGGCTTTTCCCAAATTCGTATGGCTGTGAGAGAGAGTACTCTAAGGTCCTTATATAGCCTAAAAAGTCTCTGAAATAGACTTAAGTTCAAGGTATACTTGGGTTATATCCAAATCGGCTTTAATTCAGCTCAAAAGAGGGTTTCTGACGGGCCTCCTTGAGCTAAAGGTCGGACTTAAGCTCACTAACACTGGATCTACGTTTAGTTAAGTTTTCATTTCAGTCGGATTTCTAGATCACGCATGGTGAACCGGTTTCAGTTCGACGGTCAGTGGGTCTCGATCGAAGATTCCGAGTACATGTAAATGTTTATGAAATTTTTCCTGATCCGAGGGTGTAATTTGGTCAGATTCTGACGGTCTGGTTGCTTAATACTGATCCGCAAGCGACGAGCCTCAGATTACTATTCAAGATATTTATTTTGAAAAGAAACAAGTGTTTTCATACTCTCTCGCTCCAGACTCAAGCGAACAGCCATGGGACACTAGCTGGATTTGATTTCCGAGGTGGTTGTCAAGCCCAGCGAGGTGGTCCTAAATCTTTAACTTCGTGTTAATCGAACTCCCGATGTGCGGTCCAGACCTGATACGGAGTTTCAAAGTACTCTCGAGAGCAGTCGGGTAATGAGTTTGATCCTAGGTTTTAGAGTAACCTAGCGTCAATGATTCTACAAGTTTTGGGTCTTGCAAATCGTATTTAAAGTGATTCAAACAGATTTTGTAGCTAATCTAGTTTCGCACTTATTTACTTTGTCTCATGTCTAAAGGATTTAATCCTAAGTGATTTATGTCTGAGGTGGTACCTAGTCCTTTGTAGTTTGTATATAAAGTGATCCAAGTTATACTACTTAGGTAGTTTAAGATAGCGTCTAGGGTGAAAGTACTTAGAAAAATTGAAAGAACAAGGTGGTGAATGGTGGGATTTATGAAGGAAATGGGTTCAAAGGTGACTTTAGACTTTGGGTTTGAGTTCTGACAGGTTAATAAGGTGTTAGGAGCGGCCCATTGCCTAAGGACGTCTTATTCTAGGTTGGGAAAAATCCGGGCTGTTACAATCTACCCCCCTTAAAACAAAATTTCGTCCCCAAAATTGGCAAAGGGTAATAAGGGAAGATTTAATTATTTCTTTTGCCTAAGTTTTATTGATTTTGAGTTTCTACGCGTGGTAGGGCATATACTAGTCTGGTTCATTTTAGTCTACCCCCCCTTAAAACATGTTTCTTTATCCATTTCTCATACCCTGATAGTTTGATACAATTTATTTCTTTACCTATTTGGAGTCTTGACGATAATTCTCAATTATTTAAAGTAAGATAGTTGTTTTCATTATTTGACCAACACGGAGAGATGGTTATAGTGGGCTTGATCCCGATACATCGATCATCTACATGACTAGAGTAGAAAGCTCGTTGTATCCCCTCCTAGTCCTGGTGAATCCTGGTCTTCTGCTCAGTTAAAGTAGTGAGTCCATTGTCACCTAGGATTGAGAATTGGGTCAAGCCGTGAATACTTCGCAGTTGTATATTTCAGTAACTCTGTAGTCTGATCACTCTAAAAACTTAGGAATTGTCCATCAATGAAAGGTTTAAATTTCCTAGTCATAAGGTTGCCCGTTGGGTCTTGGTCTAAGAGAGTCCTCATCTTAATTCATGTCTAGGGTAGTAGTTAAGCTTGTACTCATTATTAGGCCTTTTCTTTAATACAGATTAGTTTAATACTTGGAACCTAATTGCTTGACATTCTAAAGAAGATTTAGGTCCTAGTTAGTGGCCTATCTTTCCGTACAATCTGGATCAATTCCATTCGATCCTGGGCCAGTGGGGCAAGGATCTACCACGCTTCCGCTGCGCTACCCAGATCAAATAGGTGTAATAGGTGACCTAACTAGATTCGGCTCATAATGTTCTACCCCCCTTAAAACTTTATTTTCACCCTCAAGTCTCAAGATTTATGTCCTGCTCCGTATATCGGAACAAGGTGTAATTTAGGACCTATCCTTGACATGAAATGGGATGCAATCTCCCACTACGTTGGTCTTCTTTTCATCGATGATGTGTATTATAGCATTGGTACCTATGGGTATCGAAAGGAACTAAAAATGATGGGTAATGTGGTTGATTTCAGGGGCAGGTGTGAGTTTAAGGCAAGATGCCTAATTCTACCAAGGAGTTTTGTCACGGTCCAGACTTATCCTATTTAATCATGTCTAACTTAACAGGCAGGTTATCTTTCTACGTTCATATGCATAAAATGTATGCCAACATGGCATGTAATTTGGGACCTAATTCCTAACTATTTGTTGCCTATTTGGGTAATTCCTTGGGCCTAAAAGACAAAGTCGCTATCGGTTATATACTCTTAATACTTTTCAAAGACGAAGTTATAAACTTTTGGTTGCAAGTGGTTCGGCTAACACAGAAGAAAGTTGCGTAGTGGGTCTGAGCTGGATACATAAATCTTCTGCCTCGTGAGGACAGAAAATGTATCGTATCAGTTCTTAATCCTAGTTGATCCCGACCTTCTGCTTGATCAGAGCATAGAGTTCATTGGTCACAACCAGGATTGAGAATTCGATTCAAACCGCGAATACCTCGCTTATATGTAGTTTCTCTACTCCGTGTTCCTGATTGTACTAAGTCCTTGAGAGGGCGATTCTAAGGGGTATATAGATTTGACCTATCATTAAATCCAAGGGATATAGAAGTTTCCTCTAGGTATAATCCAAAGTCTATTCTTATACACTAGCTGATTTCAGATCATTTATAATACAAGAAATTATTTATCGTGTAGGGACAAACATTATCTAAGTGGAATTGAGTTGTCTATACTTGACGCTCGAGCATTTCACACATGCTCACACCAGCTAAGAGGGTCCTAGGGTTCACATTATTAACTTGTTGGATTTCCTATACGGTCAGGTCCGTTGAAATCTAGGAGCACCGCTCTAGGTTCAAACTCCAAGGGTCTATTTGGCCAGTGGTCTTAAGTCGTACTAAATGGGACTGCAATACTAACCTTACCTCAGGATTTGGAATGACATGTTTGGTAGGAGGGTGGGTGGGGATTAAAATTAATGATATAGGCTTTGAAAAATGAGCCTTGTGTTGAAAAAGGGTGAGATGGGATTTTCAAATCCCAGGATAATGAATTTCTAAGTATTATTTGAAAGGAAATCTACGAATTTACTTTTAATTGTGTACATTCTAAACATGGTGTTGGAAAACATGGGATATACTCAATCTAGGGGTCATACCTTACACATACATTTATTATTACTCTTACAATTCTATCCACCAAAACTCACTTAATGTAGCTGGCCGAACGGCCCTAAATATTCCAACATTCGGAGGTTGTGAAGAAGACAGTGGAAATGGAGAGAAAAGCCGTATTCAACTCGAATAAAGCCATGGAAAGTGAAGGAAAAGGGGAGAGAGGGCTGGAGTCTCTAACTCTCATGGATTTAAGCCTCAACAGAGGTTGTACAGGCCCAAGAGATAGGGTTGGTAGAAGGGAAAGGGAAGAAAATGGATGGGTTAGAGAGCTTACACGATTTGGGCTTCAAACGGGGGGTGTAGGAGCTCCAATGAGAGAAAACAGAAAGGGTAGGGAAGAAGGGACTACTGTGGATGATGGGAATGGATAGGTTGTGGTCGAAATCAGCAGGGAGAACGATTGAAAGGGCGGTTTTGAAGGGAAACAACAAGTTTAGAGGGAGAAAATGGGTTGGAGGGGAGGTTTGTGAAGGAGGTAAGGTTTTGGGAGAGGGAGAAAGGACGGGAGCCACATCAGTGGGGTCCCACAACCCCCAAAGAGGATCAGCCCAAGCCGCGGGCCCGGCCCAGCAAAGAAACTAGCGAGGCCTCGCCGACCGGGCGAGGGCCTCGCCGACCAACTCCCTAGTTTTCAAAAGGGGGCCCAATAGACGTGATCCCCAGGCCCCCTAGGCTCCAAAAAAACTTTGTTCCCACCCTGGATCCCTCTGGAAGTGCTCCGTTTGGCCCCCCGACTCCATTTCACTCAATTTCGGGTAGTTTCAGGACAATCGGACATATCTTGCAATCCGGAATGAGTTATCTGATGTAAAATATATGAATTTGGGGTAAAACGAGATAATGAAGCCAACCAACCCTACTATGCCAGGTTGCGCCACCCAGAATTGCGAAAAAACCCTCGATTGACGGTCGTTTCCCCGTTTCAATTTCATTTTATAAAAAATAGTAGTTTAGTTTAATTACTCTTCATCTGTCGGGCTGTAGGAGTTACGCTCATTGTGAAAAGAGCTTAAAATAATTAGGAGAACGTTTTGGTGAAGCCAAATAGGACACTTATTATTTTTAGCCGAAAACCTTGCGCACTAGTAGACATCACAACCTTATAGTAAGTCACGAATTTTAGGAGTTTTAGTTGTAGTTTATTTCTGATTTCTTTCCCATTACTTGGTATTCCTATTTAAAGGGTTGTGAACACATTTTTAATTATTCATTAATCAATTTTGAATTTATTAGAATTTATTTTTACTTTCTGCTTTCTTTTCTCGTAGACTCGAGAAGTCTCTGTGAGGAGTCCAGAGAAGCTCCGAGGATTCGAAATAGTTAACATCATCACTCTTATTACCGATTTTCAACTGTTGGGGTGAGGTGGATTGTAATATAGAATTATCTATAGATGACCTAGAAATATTTTAAGGTCGACCCGTGCGACCATGGTTGAATACAGACTCAATTTCGGCATTCGTTTTCAGCGAACTAGCCATTGGACGGAACAAGGATGCCTAAGACTGTTTCTACATTCCGTCGCTCTCTCCTAAGTTAAAGTGCGTCAGTGTGCATCGTGTGATCATAACCCAGGTCCGGTTTAATCCAAATTATGCTCTGATATCATTTGTAACATCCCAAAAATCGATGGTCTAGTAGTAACTCAGCTCTCGAGTTCTAGAACATCACTTATGCAACAAAATGAATGATGAGTGAATGTTGACTGTATTCGTGCATTGAACATGAGTGAGATTAAGCCAAAACAGCATATCATACTCTAGAGATAGTTAAATTTGCAAGCGAAAGACTGTGATAGATAAGTAACATATATAAACTATAGTGAGTCTCCAGAGTGTGATAATGTTACCAGGTTAAATAATTACAAGTACAATTCTAAAATACACCAATGTGAGGAAGTGTAATGTCTTCTATCCCAAGTGTCATAGCTCCATCAATACAATACCAGGTCTTCATAGACCTGTCAGAGAGTTACATGTAGGAGAACTCCTCCTCAACATCATAGTAGTAGTCCGGCTCTGCTTCATAAGCATCGCCATCACCTGAAACTCAACAAATCTGGTTGGTGTGTACAACACCGTCCCGTAACGTGGGAGTGAGTAGCTAACTCAGTGGAACAATAAAGCATAGGTTAACATGTTATCAATACAGTTAAGCAGTAATGATAAAGCAATAAAATCAAACACTCCTAACTACTCTTATTAATGCCAGTATGGATACAGGTATGATGGATGCCCTCACCACACCCTCCCTTGTGCGACACCATCTCACATTCGTGGCATGCTTTCATCCCTCAGTGCTCCACATCTTCTAGGCACATGCAATGCATGATGAGCATGATTTCCGAGTTTTTATTAGTCCAATTCAAACAGCAGGATTGAGAAACTAAGGTACCTCCCTTGTATCATTCCCAAACATGATCCATTATAGGGTCGTCAGTCCTAGTTAATATCAGACGATGGTGTGTTTTCTAGGTCACTGCAAAGGCTGCCAAGGCTGTTACGCACAAAGGTTACACCACTCCCCCATCACCTCTTAAACGATTCATCACTATATAGAAACAGGCCTAGTTCATACTCTATATACAGCGGCAAACTCTAAGGATCACCGCGATTTCAGAGTATGCTCGAGGTCACTACAAAGGGCTACCAGGGCTGTTGCTCGCATACGTTACACCACTCCCCCATCACCTTATCAATGTAGGCCGACAGCATGAATATAGTGTCCCATACCACTATAATCGGCTCACGAGTCTAGTTGCTCACTAGTCACTACAGGGAGGCACGTGGCCCCAGCGTAGGCCGACAGCTCGACCACGGTGTCCCATACCACCATGCTCGGCTCATGAGTCTTAGTGGATCGAGGTACTATGGTTAAAAGGGATTTCACTGGTAAGTTTGGTACCCTAGGTTCAGGCAGTAACGACCAAACATCGTGAACATACATTAGACATATCGGGTTACATGACGAGCCTGACTAGCTCGAGCGCACAATCAATTAGACGACATGAAGTGCATAAACACTTCGCATGGCCTAACCACTGTCGCCAACTAACGTACGACTCGGGTTCGTCAGACACATCTTACGTGGCGACATGAATCTCAGCCACGATCTCCAATCTGGTACCGATTGTCTGGACTATAGACATAGTCCCAAACTCAATCAATTCTCATCCATAACGTGTGGAGTAAAGCATGATAAACAAAGTAATTCAAGCATGCTAGTAAGCATGTTATAAGGCATGTTATAAGCATGATGTAAAGCATGTTATAAAGCACTACATCAATAGGAATACAAACACATATATTGTAAGTAAGCAGTTTAAGTAAACAACCTCATGGAGGTAATCATACATGTCTCTAAGGTAGTTGAGAATCCCATCTCAATATCCTCCTAAAGCATCAACATCCCAACACTTATTCACTCAAGCATTTCCACAAACACTTAACATGCACTATTTCAACATACATAGTGTATGTTAACAAACATGTATGAGGGCGAATCCTTTCACCAAGCAAGTATTTTATGTACACATAATATATTTATATAACAATTAATCATGGCAAAAACATCTCTAAAATATACATGTATACGGTACTTTTACAATACAGTATTTCTACATACATAGTGTATATTAGTAAAACATATATTTAGGCGAATCCTTTTGCCAAATAAGTATTTTATCCATATATCGTATATCCATACAACAAATAATCATGTCAAACACATTTTCAAAAAATATACGTATACGGTATTTTCTACGAATACCTAGAATATGTAAAATTCCATATTCTACAACTTTAATCGAAACAGAAAATGGAAAGCACTTTGTACATGTGCAATTGCATGCAGATCATGAATCTATCATTATCTAACATTGAAAGCATTGAAAACCATAACGTATACACATAAAATCCTCAACTTACTCCTTGGAATTGCAACGAATCAGGTAGGTTCATTAGGCTTCCGTATTCGACAGTTTTATAGCCTAAAGAGTGAAACCGGTTAGCTATTTCATAACCTATAACCATCACACCCCAAAACAGATCTAGGGTTAGGGTTTCTTACCTTAAAACGGAGTCGGTATCGATAGGAAAGGAAGAAGAAAGGGGTAGTGCAGCCCGTGTGGTGATTGGAAACAGTAGGAGGGAGATTCTCCCACAACTCTCTAGCTTTCTCTCTCCTTTTCTCTCTTCTTACTTAGGGCTTTTCCCAAATTCGTATGGCTGTGAGAGAGAGTGCTCTAAGGTCCTTATATAGCCTAAAAAATCTCTGAAATAGACTTAAGTTCAAGGTATACTTGGGTTATGTACAAATCGGCTTTAATTCAGCTCAACAGAGGGTTTCTGGCGGGCCTCCTTGAGCCAAAGGTCGGACTTAAGCTCACTAACACTGGATCTACGTTTAGTTAAGTTTTCATTTCAGTCGGATTTCCAGATCACGCGTGGCGGACCGGTTTCAGTTCGACGGTTAGTGGGTCTTGATCGGAGATTCCGAGTACATGTAAATGTTTATGAAATTTTTCCTGATCCGAGGGTGTAATTTGGTCAGATTCTGACGGTCTGGTTGCTTAATACTGATCCGCAAGCAACGAGCCTCAGATTACTATTCAAGATATTTATTTTGGAAAGAAACAAGTGTTTTCATACTCTCTCGCTCCAGACTCAAGCAAACAGCCATGGGACAATGGCTGGATTTGATTTCCGAGGTGGTTGTCAAGCCCAGCGAGGTGGTCCTAAGTCCTTAACTTTGTGTTAATCAGACTCTCGATGTGCGGTCCAGACCTGATACGGAGTTTCAAAGTGCTCCCGAGAGCAGTCGGGTAATGAGTTTGATCCTAGGTTTTAGGGTAACCTAGCGTCAATGATTCTACAAGTTTTGGGTCTTGCGGATCATATTTAAAGCGATTCAAACGGATTTCGTAGCTAATCTGGTTTCGTACTTAGTTACTTTATCTTATTTCTAAAGGATTTAGCACTAAGTGATTTCTGTCTGAGGTGGTACCTAGTCCTTTGTAGTTTGTATATAAAGTCATCCAAGTTATACTAAGCTAGTTTAAGATAGCGTCTAGGGTGAAAGTACTTAGAAAAATTGAAAGAACAAGGTGGTGAAGGGTGGGATTTGTGAAGGAAATGGGTTCAAAGGCAGCTTTAGACTTTGGGTTTAAGTTCTGACAGGTTAATAAGGTGTTAGGAGCGGCCCATTGCCTAAGGACGTCTTATTCCAGGTTGGGAAAAATCCGGGCTATTACAGGGATGTACATATACATCACGTGGGACCCATTGAAGTTGTTGACGTCAGTCCAGCAGTGGATCCCACCATCAGAACGGCTTGGATGTATATATACATCACGTGGGACCCACAGAATGTGCTGACGTCAATCAACAGGTGGGTCCCCCCATCAAAACGGTTGGACGACATAGATAATACACATGCATCATGATAGGGATCCATCGTCCATGAGCTGGACGGTGGATCCAAGCATCATCAAGGTGGGTGTCAGGTGGTGGCCCACCGCTACTGCTGCATATAACAGCCATGTGGCTGGCTGCTGGCCAGCATACACCAGCCAAATCCGTTTCTTTCAAAATAGGTGGGTCCTGCATGGGGCCCACACATATATAATATATATATATATACCATATATATATGTAATATAATATTATATCATATTATAATATAATATAATATGATAACATATATATATATACATATATACATATATATATATATATATAATATACATTCAGTGTCCAGCCCACTGTCCAGCTTCCACCTACATCATGGTGGTCCCAAGTAGTCAGCCACTAGATTTGGATCAAACTGATATTTATCTTTCCCTTTCATTCGGGCCTGTGTGACCGTCCGGTCATGCAGTCCCCAAATCGGGGGCAAGGTGGCCCACTAGTTGGATGGCACGGGTAAAATACACACATCATAGGTGGACCATGATCATAGAAAGAGAGAGAGGGAGATGAAGAAAGAAAGAGAGATCGGAGATGACGGAGGGGCCTCGCCACTATGGGCCCCTCTTGGATACAAGCATACATCAAGTTAGGTCCCACCATATGTGGGCCCTTAAATCATAAAAAAATGTAAATGTGGGTTCAAGATCACCCACTGTCCACTTCTTCTTGGTCCGATGGAACGCCAAACTCCTTGGCTTCGATCTTAAATAAAGGTGATGAAATTTTGATGGTTGAGATGGGAGATGAGAGGGTAGGAAGTGGGACTTCCTTGACGAGTTTGTTCTTAATAATGAGGAATTTGCTTACTTCGAGGCTCCTTAAAGAATGCCATCGATCTCTGAGACAACTACAGAACTCTTTCGAGAATTGTCTAAATTCCCTGATATTCGAAAGATATCACTTCTTCAATGGCTTGCGCATTTTATGAGAAACTTGCGGTATATTTTCCGATCTTTTCCGTTTATGCATTTAAAACATGTCTTCACGTTATATTCTTCTGAATATTCTTATTCCTTTTGCAGTTTTCTGGATAGCCATTCGCAAGATCTGAAAAATCTCAGATGCAAGATAAGAAGTCTAATAAATTATAGTTCCAATGCCGAATTAACTACTTTTCTAACCTACTGGCTTAGCTTGGTGGTGTTACTGAGCTTGAAATAGGTAGATGCTATTCTGTTAACCTTGTTCGTAGTTGTCAGAGCAATGACTAAAGGCAAGAAATATTCATTGGCTCCTCCAGTTCTTTGTTCTCTTTATAGAGCATTTGGGGATGTAACAACATAATGTTCGAGTCCCGTTGTTGGAGCTTCATTTGCATATATAGCCTGGTATTATTTCTGTGGATGACTAGGTGTCTATTTCTCGTGGACATATGACGAACTCAAAAAGGCATATGTCAATCCAGAGCATCTTCCCTTATGGCACTACCAACAACGCAAAATGATAAAGAAGACGTATGATTGGATAGTTGATAAAATTGAAAGTATTGAATCCATTGACTTCTTCCAATTTCCTCTATCGCATTAGCCCGAAGACAGAGATGCGGTGGATAACGACACTCTGGAGCCAGTTGAACCAACATTTTCATTTGTATCAATTCGAGCAGTCTTCCTCTAAGAGAAGGTAGTGAGTTTTGACGCGAACCCTACTACCCAAGAAGATTTTCCCATTAGTTCGGTTACGATCAGACTGTGCCAGAAGATGAGAAGATGTCACTTCGGATAATGAGAAGTTATGTAGTAGGCTCTTATAACTGGGTGTTCACAACCCCAAGTGTAGGGTTGTGATGTAGTAACAACTTGGTGAGACTGAGGTCGAATCCATAGGGACTAAACTTGTATATATTCTGAAAATAACTAGAAGTAGAACTAGAATAACATCTAAACCTAAATCTAGAATAAAATACAGTAATTGTGAATAAAGTATCAATAATCAAAAGGAAACTAGAACGCTAAGGATCCACTTGTAGCTATCAAGATGCTAGCTTACTTGATTCAAGAAACACAATTGGAATTGGAGTCCTATCCTATCCAATTGGAAAATCAAATCTCTGAACTTTTCATTGACTTAGTCCACACATGAAGGAGTATTGTTGTGATTGTAAGGAAATTTATGCATCCACCATGTCCAGGAGACAATGGTGAATCACAAGTTTTACCAATCTCACAATTTCAAACTAAGAAAAGGAGATATTCAAAGCTATCACAATATTTATTGTAATTTGAGTCACAATAAATCATAGAAAACTAAAAATATTCCTTAAATTCAAACTAGAAATCAATGAGGTTCAACATAAACAAGAATTAGTGCATGATAAACATCCTAACATGCTACAAGCTTCACCTTTTAACCCTTGCTAAGAGGTTAAGTTAACCATAGACATGATTGAAATTAAAACCCTTAAAGAAAACATTAAAAATAAATAAGGAAAGAAGAAAAACTCTTCAGAGGCTGCTCCACCCTTTGACTCTACTCCTTATAACCTAATTCATCCATCGAACTCCTTAAAGAACCCATATTTATAGCGTTTATCCGACTGCCTTTGAAAACAGCCTCAAATTTATGCACTCTGCGTAACGCCTTCAATGTCATCGAACAGCCTTCGATGTCATCGAACGTAACTTGAATCTAGAAATCATGCCTTTTTACATTGCGTAACACCTTTCACATTGCGTAACTCTTCATGTCATCGAACATAACTTCACCCTTGGATGTCATCGAAGGGTGTTTGACCAATCGAGAATGTGTCTAGAGTGTTTAGGGTGTTGCTCAAAAAATGTGCAAAAATCTCGATGTCATCAAACGGTTTTTGATATCATCCACAGGTCTTCGAGCAATTGAACAGGGCTTCGATGTCATCGAGAAATGCATCCAATTTGTCAGCAACCAAACTCGATTTTCATGTAATTCTTCGATGTCATCGACCTGTGTTTGATGTTATCGAACACTTACTTCTATGTCATCGACCAGTGGTCAATGACATAAACAATGAAGTTCAGATTCTGTGAATTTCTGCACTTTGTACTTTCGACTTTCTTCCTTGTCCACTTGGTTTCCTTGAATCTCGAGGTCTTGAAATCCTCAATCTTGGCCTCCTAAGATCCATCCCTTACCTTGACGATTTTTGAGCATCAAATCCATGCTTTTAACATTCTTTTCAAACCAAGCTCTCATATTCACCTCGCAATACAAACATGTATAAAATATACCCATTAAGCATTATCATATTCATAAAACCAAGATATAAACAAGGGAAAATATGCAATATTAGACAGTCAACACACCCCCAACTAGCATTTAGCTAGTCCTAAGAAAAACGTGCATGAAAGAATCCTCAGTTCTCAATGCTCAAACTACTTTTTAAAAACAATCTTTTGTGTAAACAAGTATGAATGAGTATAATCCAAAGAAGCGAGAGTAAAATTTTGAAAACCTGGAGCCGAATCATACTAGCAATCAATCAAATAGGTTCTTTATCAATCACTTAGGAGCATAAGTTCATATATTAAGTTCTTCCATTGTGCTAAGTGAATTCCAACTTACTTTTCATAAAAATATTATCATTTTATAATGTTAGCCATACTCATCACGTCAAGATTGATTGAATAATCAAGTACTGATTCTGAACTTATCCCATTTTTCTTCTTTTTCCAGTTTTTGATTTTATTTCGACGGTCATTTTTATTTATTAATTCTTTTCAGTTTTTCATCTTCATTGTTTTCAGACTTTTCATTCTTCTCCAGTTTTTTCATCATACATGACCTTTTTATCTCTCTTACTATTTTTTAACTGGTTCTTTCATCTTTTTAAGGTGGATAAATTTCTCCAGACTCACTTCTCAACATTTATCAATGATACACATACTAACAATCAGAAATTCTAACATCATTCATAGAAAGCAAATAAAAAATGTCTTATGACATAGATCAACATGATATTCAAACTTCCTTTTAATCAATTAAATGAAAGAACTTAAGTGATAGTCTGCTCAGTTGATCAAACTCCATAAATTCAAAGTTCAATCTCTATCTTATCATCATACTCAAAGCATTCTTAAGTGCACAAACTATCATTTTCCAAATAGGTTTTTAATTTGAAAATTTGAAAAAATTTAAAATTTCTGCTCAAAAACTAAGAAAACACTGATTAGTTTAACTAATCCACACCCCCAATCTAAAATCTACATTATCCCCAATGTAAAAGATAAAAGCATGCAATGTATATGAGACAATGACAAGAGAGGAGGATTTACATTGTCTTCAATGTAAATCCAAGGTCGGTTTGTGAAATCTCCAAGTCAGTACAAAAGTTGGAGTTTCAAAACTATAAATAGGAGTCCCTAGGACATTCTAAAGCATCTTCTAAGGCTTGGAAAGGGATAGAAGGCCAAGGCGGAGTGTCGGCAACGTTCTTCCATTTTAATTTCTTCATGGATTTTAGTTGATCTTTTTATTTTTCTTCAAGGACATTAGTCTTGTTAGGCTAATATCTTCGCTAAGGCTAAGGAATGAAACCTATAGTTTATTTTGATGTTTATCTTACTTTGATTCAAGTTTATGTAGAAGTTCATTAAATTATAGTTTGATTTAAGGAATATTTTTAGTTTTCTATGGTTTCTTGTGACTCCAATCACAGTAGATGATGTGAGAACTTTGAATATCTTCTTACTTATTTTAAATTGTGTGATGTGTATAATTCATTATTCACCATCGTCTCCTGGGCATGGTGGATGATTGAATTTCCAGCCATCATTGCAATTAGACGAATATTTCGAAACTAATCCATTGAAAGTTCAGATTCTGTTTTAACCACTTCATCATCCGATTAGATAGGATAGGACTTTGATTCCAATCAAGTTATCATTTAATCAAGTAGATTAAAAATTAAGATTTCTTTAGGTGGATTCCTGGATCCTTAGTTTTTTATCTTTATTGTCACACCCTAAACTCAGAAACTAGGCTTACAAAATTTCCGATCGCCGAATCCGGTGCCGACAGCCTCCGTAGTACCCCATTCTCGGCTCTCAGCGCAGATGCATAGATTCCGATCCTGGGATCCTACAAGGAGGATTTCCCAGCATACATTTATCTCGTAATAGGCATAACCACAAGTTTACCCAATTCACAAAGGCAACATCATCATCACATATCCACTAATATAAACATTTAAAATAGTGCTGAAAGGGAAATACATATGTCAAAATTAAAGCTCCAGAAGACTGCTGCACACCCATGCTCAATGCTGCTACAACCTAACGCCACCTACACGCATCTATGTGCATAAGCTTATAGAAAGCTTAGAGGGTGGGGAAAGTGTGTGGACAAGATAAGTGCTAAGTATTCAATGTAATTCAATGTAAAAAATATTGGGAAGATCATGAATCATACGATAACAGAGTAAGTGAAAATACTGACAAGTCCATGAGTCATACAATATCAAAGTACGCAATACAAATCAGCTATGAAAATGAGGAGTCATAGAGAGCTAAATATCATATGCCAAGGGTACAATGTAATATGTAAATCCTGCTAAGTCTGTCTAGGCCATATAAGTACAGAAAATATAATAACCCAAAATGCTATATGCCTGATGATAAAATATGCGATGTGAATGAAATGACCAAGCTGGAGTGTGAGGTCGGGTTGATAGTATGCAGTATCACAGGCTATGGGGTCCATCACATGGGACTGTTATCCAAACCAGTACCATACCTAAATTTGGATAGTCAGACTCAAAGTGGTAAACTCCTGATCTTAGGTTAATCGCCTGCCCAACTGAAATCGTAGCCATGCGAAGGTACATGTAACAAATAGTTGCGCACCACCAACCCGAGTGGACAGTGAATGAATGAGTATGCAATTCTTACTCAAAAAGTCCATATATCAGAACGATTCCTCTTTAATATCATCACCAAGGTCTAGTACACACCACACTGACTGCCGCCTCCCTAGCCGCACATCCCAGTGGATGAAAGAGACCACACTATCCGCCTGACCAGTAGTCTGCCAATACCTACTCGGCTCGTTGATAGCAGACCCATTTGTGAGCTAGTCAAACTCAGCCTAGCTTACAACCCCATCACTCCGGCGGATAAGGCCACACTCCCTCCCAATCGACCACGACACAATTGGAGACGCAGCCTACTGGTATTCGGCACTCGGGCACTCATGTATTCACTTGATCTAGACGTTGGGGCGTCTCCTGGCCTCGGGGATTTAGGGACTTTCACTCACGAACATCCAAAGTGCCCAAATGCTCAAACTAAACATTTTCGGTGTCCCATCTAGCCATTCACGACATGCCTATAGAGGCCACGGCCCTGATGTCGCTAGGGCATACAACGATTATGTCACACATATGTGAGATGCATGAGTCACACCGACCAGTCATGCAACAATCCTGCGCGTACTACGCGATCATGTGGGGCACTCCGTCTCATAAGGAGTCCCGTAAATGTCTCAGCCCAATGGCTTATGCTATGAACAAACATTCCTCATATCAAGCATACATATGATGCGTATGGACATGAATCATGGACTTATACTAAGAATATTATATGGTGATGAACTATCCTTACAACGAGGATGGGCCTAGATGGCCTACACATAACAAGTATGGGCCTATCAATGGGCCCTAGGGAGAGCTACAATACGGACGTTTAACCAACATTATCCTCACAATGAGAACGTCAAACCATCATTGCTCCCAAGGTATGACTCATCATAAACATCATTATACAAACCATTAGGGAATCAGACATTGCAATGGACCTTATGTACATCCCATTGGGCCTCAACCCATGGGCCTCAAATATATCAAATGGGTCGTAACACATGGGCCTCATATATATCAAGATGGGCCTCAACGGATGGGCCACAAATACATCAAGATGGGCCTCAACACATGGGCCTTATATATATATCAAGGTGAGCCTCATACATCCCCAAAAGAATCATATCGAAGGATCATTTGGACCATATCACAAATAGTAGTGGAGAAAATAATTATCACTGTTAAACAAATCACATGGCCCACCATAAAGTTTATTTTCCACCCATTCTAATCATAAGGTCTTAAAGACCTGGATTAAGAGGGAAGACAAATTCCCTACTGATCTAGAACTTTTGTGACCCAAATGGGTTTCAATGATAGACGCTTAATCTTCCACTATTTTGCAGTGTGGTCCCCCTGATCAATGGATGGACACATCACGGTGTGGCCTGCCATAATGTATTGGCGATCCAACCAATTCATAAGTTAACATAGTGATAGATGAAGTGAAAACAAATATTAGCTTTATTGAAAACTACTGTGGCCCTTAGAAGTTTGAACGGTGGAGGTCACTATCCACATTTTTCAGTGGTGGGGGTCCACGTTCAGTGCATGAAAGGTTAGGATATAACACATGCCTCATGGAATGGCCCACCATCCAGCCATCTTGACGGTGTGGACCAGCACATACATCACGGTGGAGCCTGACCGGCGCAGCACACATGCAAGGGGGGGGGGGGGCATGATAAAACACATACCGCATGGTGGGGTCAGCGGCTAGGACCCACAGTCCCTTCCTGTTCACACTATAATGCAGCAGGACGCTGTTGCGCGTCCTCTGGACATTAGCAGCAGCAGCGCCTGCTGCTGCATATAATTTTTTTTTTTCCTAAGGTTTTTCCTAGGTGGGGTCCGCGCCAAAAGAATCCACCCCACCCATTGGATTCTACATCTCATGATAGATCAAACAAGCCCAATATTCAGCATGTTTTGGTGTATAAAAACATTAAAGTGGATTTTAACAGTAAAACCACTATTTTCTATGAAATGGCCCGCCAGATAATCAGAGTAACTTCATTTTTTGACTCAACGCCTAAAATGAACTGAGGAATGGGATGGACGGCATGGATTAATCCCATACATCAAGTTGGGGCCTACATGAGCGGCCCACCCAAAAGTTTGGAATTAAGTTAATATTTTTATTTTTTTTCACACAGCATGTCCAGACGCTGTGTACATCCCACTGTCTGTTCACACTTCACTACACAACATCCAACGTCTAGGGACGGATTTTGTGGGTACATTTCATCAAGGTGGATCCCACATGGACGTGGCCCACTTGATTGGATCAATCTGATATTTGTGTTTTCCCAACATTGTTAAGGTAGTGCCCACATGGCTTAGACGGTTAGATCGAACATGTCTATCAAGTTGGTCCCACAAAGGTGGATGACATGGATAAATTGCATACATCATGGGCCAACAACAAGGGAAAAGAGAGAGAGAAAGAGAGATCGAGTGATGAAGGGGCCCCGACACTATGAGCCCTCCCTTACATCACAACATACATCAAGTGGGTCCCATTACATGTGGACCCACCGATGAAAATCAATGGTGGAGATCCTTTCTTTACCAAAATGCAAGGTCTAGATGACCCCATTTATGCAAGGAAAATAAACATCATGATGGGGTCCATAGAGAATGGCCCTATCATGGAATGATCATGAGAATCAAGGTGGGCAATCAGCCACATCTTGGGTCCAAAGTGAGATCTATACCATCAATCGGTAGGCCTCAATTGGCTCATCATCAAAACATGAAAATCTAGCCTATAAAGTACCCACCATTCGATCTTCTTGGTCTAATGGAACGTCGATCTCCTTGTGTCCCTCTTTGATGGAAGATTATGAGAAATGAAGGGCTAGGATGGTGGATCTTAGGATAGAAAGTGGGCCACACAACTCACTCTTTTCTCTCTTAGAAGTGCTTAGACATGCACTCCTTTGCTTGCTTGAAAAATGTGAAGAGAAGGAGAGAGAGAAAGGGTGGTTGTAAGAGAGGTGATGGGTGTGAGTGATGAATGTGAGTTGATAGATGTACTTGACATGTATGGGTGTGTTAGAGATAGAGAGGGAGAGAGAGTTTACTTTGGGGTTGCCCTTAAACTTGACATGAGGTGATTGATTGATTGATGGGACATGATGTAGAGATTCTCTTTGGATTGCAAATGCGCGGTGTTTCTTCTAAATAATCGCGGGCCCACATCTCCTGGCCAAGGTATCATATCGAATCAGTGCATAAGATGCGGCGTTGGAACCACGACGACGGTACTGTCTCAGTGGTACAAGTCTTAGATTAAGCCAACTCAAATCTATGGGATACGACTTAGGGTCACGTGCAAACGTCAATTATAGGTCGTAGGATGCCGAAATTCGTTGGGAAGGATCGCCGGAGTTGACGGAATAGTATGGGATAGGATACGGGCCTCATAGCTCTCCCCTCGTAATAAAAATTTTGTCCTCAAAATTTAAAATAGAACACGACCAATACATAGCTCACTAAAGGAGAGAAATCGTATTAGAACACAACATCCCAACATAGTCAAACACCTAAGAGATGGGGACAATGCCCACGAATCACAGCAAGACGCCTCATCAACATTACGATGACCTCACTGAACCTTAGATCTCGAATTAAAAATGATCAAAACTAGAATACTATGCAGCCTCATAATCTCAACAGTAGGGAGCTATATTAAAAAATCTCTAAGTTATTCAAACTTGGGGATCTAACCATTCTAAGTTCTCAACAATCATATAGTGAAGGATAGCTATTGTAAGTGTTATGGTTTCCAGCCCTTTGGTTGTCAAATTTTGTGGTGTCAAAAACACAATCTTTGTCATGTATAGCATGTTGATTTGTATGTTCAAGACACTGCATTTGTGCTTCAAATTAAGAACGAAGAACTACTTCAAATCATTTCAAGAAATACAAGTACAAGCTACAATGAAAGAAGTGATCTTGTTCAAGACTCAAGTTAGTGTACAACTCAAGATGAAGTGTAATTCAAGCTCTAGAAGATCTCAAGTCCAATGTTATATCAAGTATAGAGATCTCAAGCTTCACGATCTTCAAAGGTCAACTATCATCTGAAGAAATGTAGTTTCAATGTCCTTACTTCACATTCAAGGTATGAATGGCTTTAGATTGACCTTAGGGTAGGTCATTTTGAATACATTATTCATATTAAATCACTATATAAGTGTTTGGTCTATTCTAAGATAAGTCCTGGACTCTGTTCGACTAGTCCTGGAATTAGCTCGACCAGTCTAAGAAATTCCACAACCTGTCCTAAGTTGTTGTAAATTTTTGAAATTTTTAGTTGAGCTTCGACCAGTCCTAGAGTCTGGTCGACTGGTCATAGGAACAATGGTGACTCATTCATGACCAATCCTGCAGCTACGACTCAAACTCCAGCAACCATTCCTGGTTTCTCACGACCAGTCGTGGGTTGGTCACGATCAGTCGTGGAGGCCTCACGACAAGTCGTGGACACCCTACGACCAGTTGTGGAACGGTTTTATTCGATCGCGCTTAAAATTTCAAAATGCAGTTCGACCTACGACCAGTCGTGCTGGCCACACGACCAGTCGTAGACACGATTTCTGCTTCTATAAATAGAACATGAATTTCAGAGTTTCTCAATTTTAATTCAAGTAAAAATCAAGGCTTCACTCTGAGATAAGTTTCTGTTATTTTTAAGCTACGCTGTGCATATTTAATATTCTCTTTTGTTAGCTTTTATTAATTTGATTTTGTTTCTATATTCCAATCTAAATTGAATAGAGGAATTGTTGTATTCCTTCTTCTTGGAATCAAAATCAAATAGAGTTAGCCCAACTAGTTTAATTTAAAATCAATTAGAACTTATAACTATTTCAAAGTGAGTATTGGACAACTGAACTTTTATATTCGAACTTCTACTCCGATTGGTTCTTCCGGGCTGCTACAAAAGGAGATATCTAGGTATTTTACATTTGTGTAAATTTTCTTTATTTTGGTTTCTTTTGAGATTGAGCCAGAAAAAATCTCATTGTGTTGGTTATCTGAAGAGAGCCAGAAAACTCAGAAAGTGGAGGTTTTTAAATTGTGTAAGCCCATTTGAAAGACACAACTGTGAAGGTTTTAGGTGTCCCCTGTGTGAGGATATTAGGAGTGGAGTAACAAGCTGTGTGGCTGTTGTTTAACAGTTGGTGAACACACAGGCGAACCACTATAATTCTTTGTGTCTTATGGTTTGAATGTTTATTTAATTTCTATCTTTTCTCATTCAAAGCTATGGAATGTATTTGTGGATGTGAATGTTGTAATCTTTTACACTTCAAGCATTATGGGAATGTTGTAATAGTATAGAATTTCAATTTTTGCTATTTCCTTTATTCCTCTTCGGTTTGAATATTGATACTTATACCGTTCTAGTAAGGTTGTCCTGTCATAAACCCTTGGTTTTTATAGTGCAAGGTTGTCCTTAGAACACCATTTGTATCAACCTCTTAATACTTGAATATTGAGGTTGCTTTACATTTTCGTATTGTGATTTATTTAAAGTATTATCTTTCATTTATTTGTTTATAAGGCTATCTTATTGTTTAATTCCGCTAGTATCATTTTAAATTTGGCATAGTCTTATCTACCCCCCCCCCCCCCCCCCCCGCTCTAGGACATATAGCTAGGCCTTTTCAAGTGGTATTAGAGCCTAATAGTTCGTTTTAATTGTTATTTAGTTTTATTTCCTGAGCTAATCGATCTAAGCTATTTATAAGATGTCAAATTTTGTTAGCCTTTCAGTCATTAGGCCTCCACCATTTGATGGCTCTAATTATGCCTATTGGAAAGCCAAGATGAGGATTTTCCTTAAATCCATGGATGAGAGCATGCGACAAGCCACAGTGACTGCATGGATCCCTCCTACCACTGAAGTGACTGGTATCGATGGATCAAAATTAATGAGAGTATCACCTTATTTTTCTTGGAACACTCTTCAAAAAAGTGAGAGTAGTGTCAATGCAAAAGCACTAAATGCAATCACTTGCGCACTATCACCGGATGAGTTTAAAAGAATTATATCTTGGGATATTTTAGAAATGACACACGAGGGTACATCAATTGTTAAGAAGTCTAAAGTCCAAATCCTCACAACTAAATTTGAGGAAATACATATGGAAGAAAATGAAATGTTCATGGACTTCTATACTAGACTGAATGACATTGTAAACTTTATGTGGGGTCTTGGCGATAAAATCTCAGAAAGTAAAGTGTGTGTAGAGATATTACGCTCACTACCTGAACGGTTCAACTCAAAGGTGACTGCGATCTAGGAACTTCGTGATACGGACAATATGAGGGTAGAAGAATTAGTTGGGTCTTTACAAACTTACGAGTTAAATCTTAAAGCTCCTAAATGTAAATATATTGCCCTTAAGTCTTCCAAATGTATTTCTCAAGAAAATTCTGATTTTGAAAATTTTGAAGATGATATGGCTCTCTTAGCGAAAAAGTTTTACAAGATTTTCAAAAGTAGAAAGAGGGTTGATTTTCAAAAATTAAATGATAAGAAAAGATCTAAATCTAAATCTAAAACTTGAAAATCTTTAAAAGATAGTTAATGTTACAACTGCCAAGAATATGGGCATTTAACAAACAAGTGTCCTAAAAAGGACAAACCCAAAAGGAAAGGAATGTTGGCTACTTAGGATGAATCTTCTGGCACTGAAGCCTCTTCTGAATCAGAAGATTCTGAAACCGAGTCGGGTAATGAAGTCAAAGCTCTTATGACTCTAGCCAAGTTCACTTTTTTAGATCATGATGATTCTACTAGTGAAGAAAATCTGAATAGTGATCATGAAAATTAAGGAGATCTTCAAGATGCTTACAATTCCCTATACAAGGAAAGTTGTAAAATTGCTGTTAAACTTAAACTTCAGAAAGAAAAGTTTTCAAAGCTTAAAGAAAATTTTGAAACTCTTGTTTTAGAAAAATCCCATATTTCAGATTGCTTTGAAAAATGCAAATGCGATTTAGAATTCAAAACCTCCCAGATTGACAATCTTAAATTTGAAAATGAAAATCTTTAAGTTGAAATTTCTTCACTTTTGAGTTTAAAGGATACATGGAGATATGCCCAAGGTGATCCAAAATTTGAAAAATTATTGTCTGGATCAAGAAAATGTGGTGACCGATCCGGTTTGGGCTATGATAGAAGTGTTCCTCCCAAACAAAAGAATACTCCTCCTAAGTTTGTAAAAGGAGAGTCCTCAAACTCAAAAGAGAAAAGTTTTAATCAAAAGTTTTCTAAAAATGTTAAAACTTTTCATTCTTTTAAAACTAAAAGTAACCATATCAACTATAAATATCAGAACCGAAATCCTTTAGCTAAGAAAATAGTTGATCTACTTAAGGAGCTCTTAAAATCCAACTCAGTGGATCATTCTTACAACAACTACAAACATAAGAAGACCAACTATACTCCTAAACCCAAAACAATTATGAAATGGGTTCCTAAGGTTACTTGCTTGGTTGCCCACATGACTTTCAAAGCTTCAAGCCATTCAAAGTGGTACTTAGATAGTGGATGCTCCGGGCACATGACTGATGACAAAGGTCTATTCACCACTCTTAAAGACATGACTGATGGATCAGTCACATTTGCAGACGGTAGCAACTGCAGGATTATTGGCCAAGGTACGGTTCAACTTTCTAACCTCCCCTTATTTGAGAATGTTCTGTACGTTGAAGGTTTGAAACATAACTTGCTAAGCATTTCTCAAATATGTGATAAAAATCATAGTGTTAAATTTTCTAACCTAAGGTGTGAAATATTAAGCAAAAATGGTTTTGTAATATTAACTGGTCGTAGAACTTCTGAAAACTGCTACATTGTAAGTAATTCTAGCTCATCTAATCAATTGTGTTACATGGTCCATACCGATGAGACTGGGTTATGGCATAAACGCCTTGGACATCGACACTAACGCAATCTCTATAGATGGAGCAAAAGGGAACTAATATGAGTCTACCTAAACTTCAAAAAGTAGACAAAATATGTGGCGAATGCCAGATTGGCAAGCAAACTAGAAGTGCTAACAAAAAGGTGAACTCTAATACCACATCTAAACCTCTCGAGCTTCTCCACATGGATCTTGTAGGACCAACTAGGATGGAGAGACGAGGTGGCAAAAAATACATATTGGTAATCGTGGATGATTTTACTAGATTCACTTGGGTAGCCTTTCTAAGGGATAAATCAGAAACCTTTGATGAAGTAAAAAGGATTATCAAACGGATTCAAACTAAAAAAGGTTCTCAAGTTAATAGAATCCGTAGTGAGCATGGATCTGAGTTCGAGAATAGTAGTTTTGAGAAATTCTATTAAGATCAGGGAATATCTCGTGAATTCTCTCCACCCAAAACACCACAACAAAATGGAATTGTTAAAAGAAAAAATAGAGTTATTGAAGAAATGACAAATGTAATGTTGAATAGTATGAAGCTATCTAAAAATCTTTGGGTTGAAGCCGTAAATACTACTTGCTATATAATCAACCGGGTTTATACAAGTAAATCTCATATTAAAAGTGCTTATGAACTATGGTTTGATAAGAAGCCTACTGTCAAATACTTTCGAGTTTTTGGCTGCAAGTGCTATATTTTACATGACCGTGAAAATTTGTGAAAGTTTGACACTAAAAGTGATGAAGGTATCTTTTTAGGATATTCCCTAAACAGTCGTGCATATCGAGTATTGAAAAAGAGGGCCGGTGTGATTCAAGAGTCTATGAATGTGGTCATTGACGATCACTTGAATACACCTGCCCTAAGTTCAAAAAATAATGAAGTTCTTTTAATTGACAAACCAGATACTTCATCAAATCAAACTAATTCTGAACTAAGGACTGTCAAAGATCATCCAACCACTCAAATTCTTGGAAACCCTCTCACTGGTGTGTGCACTCGTAGACAACTATAAGACATGTAATTACGTGTGCTTCACATCCCAGATAGAACTGGCTAACGTAAAAGAAGCTCTTACGGACGAAAATTGGATTGTAGCTATGCAAGAAGAACTTAACAAATTTATGAGAAATGATGTTTGGTATCTTGTTCCTAGACCTAAAGATAAAAACATTATATAAACTAAGTGAATTTTTAAAAATAAGTCTGATGAACTTGGTAATATAATTCGAAACAAGGCTAGACTGGTTATACAAGGATACACTCAAATTGAAGGCATCAACTATGATGAAACCTTTGCCCCAGTAGCTCGTCTTGAATCAATCAGACTATTCATATCCATTGCATGCTTTAGAAAATTCAAAATTTATCAAATGGATGTAAAGAGTGCCTTCTTAAATGGTGATCTGCATGAAGAAGTTTATGTTGAACAACCAATGGGTTTTGAAGACCCTAAGAACACTGATCATGTCTATCACCTTAAAAAGGCTCTATATGGTTTGAAACAAGCTCCCAGGGCATGGTACGAAAATTTGACTAAGTTTTTACTAAGTCATAATTTTATAATGGGAAGTGTTGATAAGACTCTTTTTGTTATGAAACATAATGATCATATCTTAATGGTGATCCATGTTGATGATATTATTTATGGATCTATCTGTACTAACATGACTGTTGAGTTTGCAGATTTAATGAAATCTAAGTTCAAAATGAGCATGGTTGGGGAATTGAATTATTTCCTAGGGTTGCAAGTAAAACAATAACCTGATGGTATTTTTATTTCTCAAACCAAATATACTTTGACCTTGATTAAAAAGTTCAGTTTTGAGAATGGGAAGAATTTTGATACTCTTATGAGTACAACCTTAAGACTCTCAAAAGACTCCACAGGTAAAAATGTAGATCTTAAATTATATCGCAGTATGATTGGTAATCTACTTTATTTAACCGCAAGTAGACCAGATATTGCTTTTAGTGTTGGTATTTACACTAGATATCAATCTGATCCTAAAGAGTCTCATCTAACTGTTGTTAAACGGATTATGGGATATGTCGAAAGTTCTGCTAATTTGGGTCTCTGGTATTCATATGATACTAGTGTTCAGTTGGCGGGGTACTCAGATGCTAATTGGGCTGGTAATATCGATGATAGAAAATCAACTAGTGGTGGTTATTTCTATATTGGAAATTATTTAGTTTATTGGTTTAGTAAGAAGCAAAGTTATATATCGCTTTCTACTGCTGAGGCTAAATACATCGCAGCTGGAAATGCATGTGCTCAACTTATTTGGATGAAACATATATTAAGCGATTATGGAATTACATAGGATTCAATAGTTTTATATTGTGATAATTCCAGTGCAATAAATATTTCTAAAAATCCAATTCAACACTCTCGTACCATGCACATTGACATTAGATTTCATTATATTCATGAATTAGTGGAAGAAAAAATAATTTCATTGGAATACATTCTATCCGAGACTCAACTTGCTAACATTTTCACTAAACTACTTGACAAAAGCAGGTTTAATAAATTGAAATTTGATCTTGGAATGTGCAATTTAAATTGATTATTCATGCATGTGTGTATCATAGTGTATATATTTGATAATTTATTGGTTTAAATTTTAAATTTTTATGAAAAATACATGTTTTTGTGTTTTCATGACCTGTCGAGCATGTGCTCGACCAGTCGTGGTACGACCGGTCAAGGACATCCCACAACCAGTCGTGTAGCGCGCTGATTCTCTTAAAATTTGAAAAAAAACTCATCTTCCTCATTTCCAATTTCTTCTTCAACGAGCCGTAGCACGACTAGTCATACCCAACTATCTGATTCCTCAAGGTTAGTGCATCATTTGTGTTTTCTTGTAGATTCCGGTCCATATTACTTCATTTTCACTCTTGGAGTAATTTATTTTGTGTTTCATTGTAATTTTGGGATTTTCCTTTGAAAAATCTGATTGTAGCAAACCCCACTTCATATAGTTTGAAACTCTTTGTTTCTTTTACTATTCTTTTGCCAATGGATGCTAGAGGGAAAAAGAAAACTGTCCATGGACCATCATCCTCTAGATCAGCTCCTATCTCTCAGGGCCATCTTCGGTCACCCGTAGATGATCCTGCACATGTTAGGGATTTGTGTATGCGCAAGGTTATTGTTGAAAAACCTATTTTTATTGATCACATTGCTCCTTTTGATATCCTTCCACCTCTCCAATCTATAGGCTAGGATAACATCCTACATTAGGGTGGGCTTGCATACTAATCTATTGCTCAGGCCATGATTGCATGCATTTCTCAATATTCATCTGAGAATTTAATGTTTAATATTGATACTAGAGAAGGTCCATTTGGAATAGACCGTCATTTGATTTTGGCTCTAATAGACATACCTGTTAATGACGAGGGTATTCTTATTCATACTCTAGTTGAAAAACCATCTGAAATAGAAAAATGATGTTAACTAGAGATTTATGCAATATAGATGTTCAATGGACTCATAAAGGGAATGCGCTCCCCTCAAAGTATTTGTTACTTAGATACAGGGTTCTTCATAGAATCTTTACTTCAAATTTGTATCTGCGTTCTAGTAACAAAACATAACTGACTTCATTTATGGTTCGGGTTTTGCATTTTATCGTCGCTGGTACTAAAGTCTATCTGCCTTCTTTAATATGTCATTTTATCATTCAGTTTCATCTCCATCGAGGACAGTGATATTCCATTTGCTTATCTTTTAACTGTGTTAGCTTCTCACATGCTAGTTGTTATGCCTGTTGAAGAGGCTCATATTCATCATCTTATTTTTAACAATTCTAATATAAATAAGATGAAGCTAGAATTGGCTCTTGGCCAAAGAGATGTGGGTGGTGGTGGTGCTGAAGCAGGGAATGATGAAGAAGGTGGCAATCTTTCTCCTGATGATATAAATATGGATGACATTTTTTATGAGATTGAATCAGATTCTACGAATGATCCTGACTACGATCCATTTATTTTTGATGCTCGTCTTCGTGCTCTTGAAGAGAAGGTTGGGAACATGAATGTTGCCCATGATTTACAATTTAAATATATGCGCAAGTATCTTAGGTGCTTAAACAAGGGCCTTCATCAAATTGATCCTACCATACCTGCTCCTTCTTCAGGATCTAATTAAGTATTTTATCCTTTGGTCTGTATTAACTCTAATACTATTTTTCTTTTATTGGTGTGTGAACTTTGATTTTACTTCAATTTGGTTGATTATTTTTTGTTTATATCTTAACTAGTTAATCCATCTATTACTCTCCTGTTTATTATTCTTTTCCCTTCTTTTGCTTCCTTTGTCATATTGTGACAAAAAGGGGGAGAAGATTTCAAGAAGTAGTATAGTATTGTGGGGTAATAGCATATTTTTTTTTTGAGATATATGTGTGCTACTCACGGGGAGTAAATAAGGGCTCTGACTTGTTTTGCCTAGTTTATAATGAGGAATTTATGCTAGTTAAGTTCAACTGGTGCATGATTCGTTAATCAGGTTGTAACTAGTTTACTTTTATAGTTGGTGAATGATTCTTTATGTTTATTATGATCATATTCTTGTTAAGTGCGTTTTGGCAGAAATTTGACAAAGGGGGAGATTGTAAGTGTTATGGTTTCCTGTTCCTTTGGTTGTTAAATTTTGTTGTGCCAAAAACACAATCTTTGTCTTGTATAGCATGTTGATTTGTATGTTCAAGACACTGCATCTATTCTTCAAATCAAGAACGAAGAACTGCTTCAAATCATTTTAAGAAATGCAAGTACAAGCTACAACGAAAGAAGTGATCTTGTTCAAGACTCAAGTTAGTGTATAACTCAAGATGAAGTGTAATTCAAGCTCTAAAAGATCTTAAGTTCAATACTGCATAAAGTATAGAGATCTCAGGCTTCACAATCTTCAAAGGTCAACTATTATTAGAAGAAATGAAGTTTTAATGTCCTTACTTCACATTTAAGGTATGAGTAACCTTAGATTGACCTTAGGGTAGGTCATTTTGAATACATAATTCATATTAAATCACTATATAAGTGTTTGGTCTGTTCTAAGACTAATCCTAGACTCTGTTCGACTAATCCTGGAACTGGCTCGACCAGTCCAAGAAATTCCAAAACCTGAAGTTGTTGCAAAATTTTAGAATTTTTTGGTTGAGCTTCGACCAATCCTGTAGTCTGCTCGACCGGTCGTAGGAACAGTGCCGACTCATTCACGACCAGTCCTACAGCTACGACTCAAACGCCAACAACCATTCCTGGTTTCTCACGACCAGTCGTGGGTTAGTCACGATCAGTCGTGGAGGCCTCACGACCAGTCGTGGACACCCTACGACCAGTCATGGAACGGTTTTATCCGATCGCGCTTAAAATTTCAAAATGCAGTTTGACCTACGACTAGTCGTGCTGGCCACATGACCAGTCGTAGATGCAATTTTTGCTTCTATAAATAGAACACGAATTTCAGAGTTTCTCAATTCCATTTCAAGTAAAATTCAAGGCTTCACTCTGAGATAAGTTTGTGTTATTTTTAAGCTATGCTGTGCATATTTAATATACTCTTTTGTTAGCTTTTGTTAATTTGATTTTTTTTCTATATTCCAATATGAATTGAATAGAGGAGTTATTGTATTCCTTCTTCTTGGAATCAAAATCAAATATTGCTAGCCCAACTAGTTTAATTTAAAATCAATTAGAACTTAGAACCATTTCAAAGTGAGTATTGGACAATTGAACTTTTATATTTGAACTTCTACTCCGATTGGTTCTTCCGGGCTGCTATAAAAGGAGATATCTAGGTATTTTAAATTTGTGATAATTTCTTTTATTTTGGTTTCTTTTGAGATTGAGCCAGAAAAATCTCATTGTGTTGGTTATCTGGGGAGAGCCAGAAAACATAGAAAGTGGGGTTTTTGAATTGTGTAAGCCCATTTGAAATACACAATTGTGAAGATTTTAGGTGAACCTGAGAGACCTATTTTCATAGTGAACGCTGATATCCCTTGTATGAGGATATTAGGAGTGGAGTAGCAAGCTTTGTGGCTGTTGTTTAACAACTGGTGAACACACAGGTGAACCACTATAATTCTTTGTTTCTTGTGGTTTGAATGTTTATTTAATTTCTATCTTTCATCATTCAAAGCTGTGGAATGTATTTGTAGATGTGAATGTTGTAATCTTCTAGATTTCAAGAATTGTGGGAATATTGTAATAGTGTAGAATTTCAATTTTTGCTATTTCCTTTATTCCTCTTTAGTTTGAGATATTGATACTTATACCGTTCTAGTAAGGTTGTCCTGCCATGAACCCTTGGTTTTTATGGTGCAAGATTGTCCTAAGAACATCATTTGTATCAGCCTCTCAATACTAGAATATTGAGGTTGCTTTACATTTCCGTATTGTGATTTATTTAAAGTACTATCTTCCATTTATTTGTTTATAAGGCTATCTTATTGTTTAATTCCACTAGTATCATTTTAAATTTGGCATAGTCCTATTCAAACCCCCCCCCCCTCTAGGACATATAGCTAGGCATTTTCAGCTATCAGCAGATATGTGATGTTATCTTCAGGTATTCCCAAGTTATGCTCTAATACCATCTACTGTCACGCCCTAAACTTGGAAACCGGGCTAAGAGAATTCTCGAATGCCAAATCTGGTGCCGACAGCCTCCGTAGTACCCCATTCTCGGCTCCTACTGTGCATGCGACTGATTCCGATCTTGGGATCCTACAATGAGGATTTTCCAGCATACATTTATCTCGTAATAAGCATAACCGCAAGTTTACCCAAATCACAAAGAGAATATCATCATCACATATCCACTAATATAAACATTTGAATACAGTGCTGAAAGGGAAATACATATATCGAAATCAAAGCTCCAGAAGACTGCTGCACACTCCATGCTCAATGATGCTGCAACCTAACGCCACCTGCACGCATCTATCGTGCATAAGTTTATATAAAGCTTAGAGGGTGGGGAAGTGTGTGCACAAGATAAGTGCCAAGTATTCAATGTAATACAATGTTGAAAATATTGGCAAGATCATGAATCATACGATAACAGAGTAAGTGAAAATACTGACAAGTCGATGAATCATATAACATCAGAGTACGCAATACAGATCAGCTATGCAAATGAGAAGTAATAGAGAGCCAAATATTAGATGCTGAGGGTTTAATGTAATATGTAAATCCTGCTAAGTCTGTCTAGGCCATATATGTACAGAAAACATAACAACTCGAAATGTCATATGCTTTCGAATGCAATATGCGATGTGAATGAAATGACCAAGCTGGAGTGTGAGGTCGAGATGACAGTATGTAGTATCACAGGCTACAGGGTCCATCACAAGGGACTTCTATCCAAACCAGTCCCACACCTAAATTTCGATAGTCAGACTCAATGTGGTAAACTCCTGATCTCAGGTTAGTTGCCCGCCCAACCAAAATCCTGGCCATGCGAAGTACACATAACAAATAGTTGTGCACCATCAGCTCGAGTGGATAGTGAATGAATGAGTATACAATTCCTGCTCTGTAACGACTCAGAAAATTCTGTATAATGGCCTGAGTATCACCTCAGGCAGAAATCACTTAGGATCAAATCCTTTAGAAATTAGATAAAGTTAACTATGTGCTACACTAGATTAGCCATGAAATCCTCTTGATTCACTTTAAATATGACCTGTGAGACCTAAAACTTGTAGAATCATTGACGCTAGGTTATCCTAAAATCTAGGATAAAACTCATTACCCGACTACTCTCGGGAGCACATTAAAACTCTGTATTAGATCTGGACTGCACATCGAAAGTTTGAATAATGCGAAGTTATAGAATTAGGACCACCTTGCTGGGCTTGACAACCATCTCAGAAATCAAAACCAGATAGTGTCCCAGGGCTATTCGCTTGAGCCCGGAGCGTGGAGTGTGAGAAAACCTGGTTTTCTTTAGAAATTAAATCAAATTTAAATAATCTGAGACTTGTCGCTTGCAGGCCAAATATAAGCTATCAGACCGTCAGAATCAGACCTAAATACACCCTCGGATCAGGGATATTTTTCAGCACATGTCCGTGTACTTGTAACCCTAATCGAGATTCGGTGACCGTTGAACTGAAACTGGTCCGCCACGTGTGATCTGGAAACCCAACTAGAACGAAAACTTAACTTGACCTAGATCCAAGGTCATTGAGCTTAAGTCCGACCTTTGGCTCAAGGGGGGCCTCTAGAAGTGCTCCGTTGAGCTAGAACAAGCTCACTTTGGATATAACCTAAGTATACCTTGACCCTAGGTCTATTTTGGTAATGTTTTAGGTGAAATAAGGACCTTAAACACTCTCTCATTCAGCCTATACGAATTTGAGAAAACTCTAGGAGAGAGAAGAGAGAAAAGAGAGAGAAAGTGTGAGTGAAGTGGGAGGATCTCCCTGATACTCTACCCTGTCGCTATCCAAGCTTAACCATCCTGATCTAATCGCTTTCCCTGCGATTTCGACTTCATTTCTAGGTAAGAAAACCCTAACCCTAATCTGATTTAGGGTTTCAACTGATTCAATTAGGGAAATAGCTAACACTACTTGTGCTTTAGGTCGTTATACTGTCGTGAAAGAAGACTTAGCATTCCTACCAAATTTATTACGCTTCTATGGCGTAAGGTGCAGACTTTAGATGTATAGGTTATGGGTTTCAATGCTTTCAATGTTAGATAATGATAGGTTCATGATCTGGGTGTAATTGTACATGCACAAACCGATGTTCGTTTTACATTTCGGTTACGTATACAATTTATGATGTATTGTGTATTCTGTATAATTGTAGAAAATACTATATACATACAAATTTTGAAAGTATGTTAGCCATGATTAATCACTATATGAACATGCTATATATATGTATAATACTTACTCGGTGAAAGGATTCGCTCTAATACATGTTTTTGCTAGTATACACTATGTATGTTAAAAGAGTGTGTATTCTAAGTGCTTGTGAAAATGTTTGTAAGAGTAAGTACTTAGATGACTGTACTTTAGGTAGGTGTTGAGATAGGATTCTCAACTAACGTAGAGATGTATATGAGTTCCTCCATGTTGGTTGTTTAATTTAACCGCTTACTTATAAAATATATGTTTTTGTATTTCCTGTTTATTTTATGCTTTATAACATGTTTTATAATATGCTTGTTAACATGCTTGAATTACTTTGTTTATTCTGCTTTACTCTACATGCTTCTGGTCAAGGATTGACTGTGTTTGGGGCTATGATTATAGTCCAGGCAATCGAAAACGGAAATGAATGCGTGACAGAGATTCATTCGCCATGCGAGATGTGTTCGACGAACCCGAGTCGTACTTCGGTTGGCGGCAGTGGTTAGGCCACACGAAGTGCTTGCGCTTCATGTCGTTCAATTGGTCGTACGCTCGAGCTAGCCGAGCTCGTCAAGTAACCCGATCTGTCCTATGTATGTTCACCATGTTTGGACGCCTCTGTTTGAACCTAAGGTACCAAGCTTACCAGTGGGATCCCGTCAATCATGGTGCCTCGATCCTCTAAGACTCATGAGCCGGGCATGGTGGTATGGGATACCGTGGTCGAGCTGTCGGCCTACGCTGGGGCCACAAGCCTCTTCGTAGTGACCATTGAGCAACTAGACTCGTGAGCCGAATACGGTGGTATGAGATACTGTATTCGAGATGTTGGCCTACACTGATAAGGTGATGGGGGAGTGGTGTAACAATTCCATGTAATAGCCCTGACAACCCTTTATAGTGACCTCGAGCATACTCTGAGTTTGCATGGAGGCGACGACCTTTCCGTAGAAATAAGAGTACAAACTAGGCTTATATTGATAAGTTGATGGGGGAGTGATGTAACGATTCCATGTAACAGCCCTGGCAGCCCTTGCAGCGACCTAGAAATACACCATCGTATGAGATTATCTAGGACTGACGACTCTAGAATGGATCATCTTTGGGAATTATATAAGGGAGGTACCATAGTTTCCCAATATTGCTGTTTGAAAAGGACTAATAACAACTCGGTAACCATGCTCATCATCGCATTACATGTGCCTGGAAGATGTGGAGCACTGAGGGATGAACGTAAGCCGTGGACGTAAGATGGTGTCGTATGAGGGTGGTTAGGTGAGGGGCATGCATCACGACTGCATTTCATACTTGCATTAACAAGAGTACTTAAGATTGTTGATTGTACTGCATTATCATTACTGCTTGACTGATTTGATTACATGTTAACCTATGTTTTATTGTTCTACTGAGTTATCTACTCACTCCCACGTTACGGGACGATGATCTGGACACCCACCAGACTCCGTCTTAGTCGCAGGTACCGACGATTCACAGGAGGCTGAGCCTGATTATTACGATGATCAAGATGAGTTTTCCTTCATGCAGTTCTCCGGCAGCTTTGCTTAGGCTATCCGAACTTACGGGGCCACTGGGCTATCACAACAGTTGGACTATTGACATTTTGTTTTTGATTCAATACATGTATATGATGACTCAGTGAAGTAATCATAATTTGAAGACAGATAGAAACAAATTTGTTTTATACATATCTATATACATCTTTAAGTCTTCCGCTTGCGTTTTCTAGCTTGATCTGGAGAATGAATTACTGTTTTGGTATAATGTCACTCATGTTTATTACACTAACATAGACAACAATCAATCATCATTCTCTATGTTGTGTAAGTGATGTTTTGGAACTCGGGTGTTGAGTTGTTACTCGACCTCCGATTTTCAGGGTGTTACAAGTTAGTATCAAAGCATGATTTGGATTAAACCGGACCTAATTTATGGTCTCATGATGTACGCTGACGCATTTTGACTTAGGAGGGTGCAAGAGCATGTAGAAATAGTCGTAGGTATCCCAGTTTCATCCAACGGTAAAGTTTATTGAAAACGAACGCCGAAATCGAGTCTGTACTCAATCCTGATCACATGGGTCACCCCTAACACACTTCTAGACCGTCAAATGATGGGTCTAGATTACAATCCACCTAATTCTAGCTGTTCAAAATTAGTAAAACACCATTATGTATCAGAACATACTCGGAATGACCCGAAATGACTCCAAACGGAGTCAGGGGCCACACGATGCAATCCGGGGGGACCCACGGTGGACCCGATGTGTCATTGGCACCTTGGGAAGGGGGTGGCCACCGGCCTACCACGGCAGCATCGCGGACAGTCCAGAGGACAGCGGCGGCGCCGCCCTCACCGTGGTCGACCATGGCCCCCTTGGAAAGAGGAAGAGTGTCGTGGATGAAGCCGGGCCTAGTTGCCCAACTCGTCCAAGGAAAAGGACTGACACTGGGGCTAGTACAAGTGTCGTCCGTGAGCATAGGTCGAAGCGGGACCTAAATCCTCAAGTTCCCATCAAAAGAGCGCTACCGATAGGCTTTGAGCACGGTCGGTTTGGTGGCCGCAGGGTTGTACTTGAAGCTCACGTAGATAAGAGGCTGTTTGGACTATACTCGATTATGGACCGCTTGGTGGACTATGAGTGGGGTCCTATGTTCGAAGGTAGGACTCATGCATGTGAGAATACGGTTCAGGCTTTCTACACTCACATTCGAGACCCATCGCTTGATCCTCTCTAGTTCACCGTGTCTATTAGGGGGCGAAATTATATGATCACTGTGGATATGGTGTCCTGGGTTATGGGAATCCCACGCGGCGAGGTTCTTGCCAATGAGAATTATTTTAAAAGTGTGCGAGAAAGAGATCATTGTACGCGATACCTTTGTGGCCGACTGGTTCTCTGGACGCGAGGTAATTGTCTTCCATCATCGAAGTTAACCGATAATTGTCTTCCATCGGCCCCATACATCAAGGTGGGGCCTACATGAGCAGCCCACCGAAAAGTTTGGAATCAAGCTAATATATATATATATATATATATATATATATATATATATTCATACAGCACATCCAGACGCTGTGTACATCCCACTGTCGGTTCATACTTCTCTACATAACGTCCAGCGTCCAGGGACACTGATGAATGGCGTGGGTACATTTCATTAAGGTGGGTCCTACGTGGACGTGGCTCACTTGATTGGATCAATCTGATATTTATGTTTTCTCAACACCGTTAAGGTAGAGCCCACATGGCTTGGACGGTTAGATCCAACACGTCCATCAAGTGGGTCCCACAAAGGTGGATGACATGGATAAATTACATACATCATGGGCTAACAACAAGGGAAAATAGAGAGAGAAATAGAGATCGAGCGATGGAGGGACCCCGGCACTATGGGCTCTCCCTTCCATACATCACAACATACATCAACTGGGTCCTATTACATGTGGACCCATTGATCAAAATCAACGGTGGAGATCCTTTCTCCATCAAAATGCAAGGTCTAAATGACCCTATTTATGCAAGAAAAATAAACATCATGATGGGGTCCATGGAGAATGGCCCCATCATAGAATGATCATGAAAATCAAGGTAGGCTATCAGCCACATCTAGGGTCCAAAGTGAGATCCATACCATCAATCGGTAGGCCTCACTTAGCCCATCATCAAAACATGAAAATCTAGCCTATAAAGCACCCACCATTCAATCTTCTCGGTCTGATGGAATGTCGATCTCCTTGTATTCCTTTTTGATGAAAGATGATAAGAAATGAAGGGCTATGATGGTGGATCTTAGGATAGGCAGTGGGCCACACAACTCACTCTTTTCTCAATTAAAAGTTCTTAGACGTGCACTCCTTTACTTGCTTGGAAAATGGGAAGAGAAGGAGAGAGGGAAAGGGTGGTTGTAAGAGAGGTGATGGGTGTGAATGATGGATGTGAGTTGATAGATGTACTTGACATGTATGGGTGTATAAGAGAGAGAGAGAGAGAGAGGGAGAGAGAGTTGACTTTGAGTTGCTCTTGTACTTGACATGAGGTGATTGATTGATTGATTGATTCATTGATTGATGGGACATAATGTAGAGATTCTCTTTCGATTGCAAACACGTGGTGTTTCTTCGAAATAACCACGGCCTCACAGCTCCTGGACAGGGTATCAGATCGGTGCGTAAGACTCGTCGTTGGAACCGCAGTAACGGTGCGTTCACAATGGTACAAGTTTTGGATTAAGCTTACTCAAATCTACGTGATACGACTTAGGGTCACGTGCAAACGTCAATTATAGGTCGCAGGTTGCTGGAATTTGTCAGGAAGGATTACTGTAGTTGATGGAATAGTACGGGCTAGGATACGGGCCTCACAGCTCTCCCCTCCTAATAAAAATTTCGTCCTCGAAATTTAAAACAGAATACGACCAATACAGAGCTCACCAAAGGAGGGAAATCCTATTAGAACACAACATCCCAACATAGTTAAACACTTAAGAGATGGGGACAACACCCATGAATCTCAGCCTGTTGCTCCTAAGACACCTCATCAACACTATGATGACCTCACTGAACCTCAGATCTCAAATTAAAAACGATCAAAACTGGAATACTATGCAGTCTCATAATCTCAATGGTAGGGAGCTATATCAGAAAATCCCTAAGTTATTCGAACTCGGGGATCTAACCATTCTAAGTTCTCAACAATCAGAGAGTGAAGGGTAGCTATAAGCAGATATATGATATCATCTTCAGGTATTCCTAAGTTATGCTCTGATACAATCTTCTGTCACGCCCCAAACTCAGAAACTGGGCTCACAAAATTCTCGATCGTTGAATCCTGTACCAACAGCTTCTGTAGTACCTCATTCTCGGCTCCTAGCGCGCATGCACCAGATTCCGATCCCGGGATCCTACAAGGAGGATTTCCCAGCATACATTTATCTCGTAATAAGCATAACCATAAGTTTACCCAAATCACAAAGGCAACACCATCATCACATATCCACTAATATAAACATTTGAATATAATGTTGAAAGGAAATATATATATCGAAATCAAAGCTCTAGAAGACCGCTGTGGACTTCATGCTCAATGTTGTTGCAACCTAACGCCACCTGCATGCCTCTATCATGCATAAGCTTATAGAAAGCTTAAAGGGTGGGGAAAGTGTGTACACAAGATAAGTACCAAGTATTCAATGCAATACAATATTAGAAATATTAGCAAGATCATGAATCATACAATAACAGAGTAAGAGAAAATATTGACAAGTCCATGAGTCATACAATATCAGAGTACGCAATACAGATCAGCTATGCAAATGAGGAGTCATAGAGCCAATATCAGATGCCGAGGGTGCAAAGTAATATGTAAATCCTGCTAAGTCTGTCTAGGCCATATAAGTTGTAACATCCCAAATTTTTGCCAAGCTGGAATCAGATGTCCTTAGGCAAGGGGTAGATCCCAACCCCTTATGAACCTCTCAAACCTCAAATCCTTTAGGAATTAGACAAAGTTAACTAAGTGCTAAACTGGATTAGCTACGAAATCCGTACTAATCACTTTAAATACAATCTGCAAGACCCAAAACTTATAGAATCATCGACGCTAGGTTACCCTAAAATCTAAGATCAAACTCATTACCAGACTGCTCTCGGGAGCACATTAAAAATCCGTATCAGATCTGGACCGCACATCGAAAGTCCAAATGATACGAAGTTATAGACTTAGGACCGCCTCACTGGGCTTGACAACCATTTCGGAAATCAAATCCAGATAGTGTTCCACGACTATTCGCTTGAGCTCGGAGCGAGGAGTGTGAGAAAACCTAGTTTTCTTTAGAAATTAAATGAACTTTAAGTAATCTGAGACTTGGTGTTTGCGGGCCAAATATAAGCAATCAGACCATCGGAATCTAACTCAAATACACCCTTGGATCAGGAAAAATTTTAAATACATGGTAGTGTACTTGAAATCCCCGATCGAGATTCAGTGACCGTTGAACTGAAACTGATCCGCCACGCGTGATCTGAGAATCTGACTGGAACAAAAACTTAACTCCACCTAGATCCATCGTCTGTGAGCTTAAGTCTGACCTTTGGCTTAAGGGGGGCCTTTAGAAATGCTCCGTTGAGCTGAAATAGGTCCACTTTGGATATAACTTAAGAATACCTTGACCTTAGGTCTAATTTGGTGTGTTTTTAGGCTATATAAGGACCTTAAAACCCTCTTTCATTCAGCTACACGAATTTGAGAAAAATCCTAGGAGAGAGAAGAGAGAAAGTGTGGGAGATGTGGGAGGATCTCCCTGATACTCTACCCTGCTGCTATCCGTGCTTAACCACCTCACTCTAATCGCTTTTCCGATGATTCCAGCTCCATTTTTAGGTAAAAAAACCCTAACCCTAACTTGTTTTAGGGTTTGGATTGATTCAAGTAGCGAAATAGCTAACGTATCCCATGCTATAGGTTGATATACTGCCGTAGACGAAGACATAGAGATTCTATCGACTCCGTTACAAT
The DNA here is from genome assembly GCA_030180095.1 of Magnolia changhungtana. NCBI lineage: Eukaryota > Viridiplantae > Streptophyta > Magnoliopsida > Magnoliales > Magnoliaceae > Magnolia > Magnolia changhungtana. The sequence goes on from JASAUF010000150.1 coordinate 2,466,419, forward strand.
TTTACTAACAAAAGGTGTGGACTTTAGGTGTATAGGTTATGGTTTTCAATTCTTTCAATGTCAGATAATGATAGATTCATGATCTGTATGCAATTGCGCATGTAGAAAGTGTTGTCCATTTCGTTTTTCGGTTATACATTATCTATGTTGAATATACTGTATTCTTCATATTTGTAGAAAATATCATGTACGTACAAATTTTAAAAGTATGTTAGCCATGATTAATTACTGTATGAACATGCTATATATATGTATAATACTCACTCGGCGAAAGGATTCGCCCTAATACATGTTTTTGCTAATATACGCTATGTATGTTAAAAGAGTGCATTCTAAGTGTTTGTAAAAATGACCGAATGAGTATAGAATTCGCATTCATGCTTGCCATGACTAATTGTCATGGATACATGATTGTTGTATAGGCGATACCCCTTTGATGAAAGGATTTGCCCTAAATCACGCTACGACCAATATTCACTATATATGTTAAAATGTGTAGACCAAGTGTTTGTGGAAATGACTGAATGAATATGGAACTTGGATTCCGACTTGCCATGACTATCCGTCGTGGGTGCACGCGTGTTATCCATGGGGCATCTCCCTAGTGAAAGGATTTGGCCTAATACCTATGTGATCAACATATGTCAGGTATGTTGATGTATGTAATCTAAAGTGTTTGTTAAAATGTCTGAATGAGTAGTAGTTAGTAAATTGTAATGTATAAGGGTGTTGAGATTGGATTCTCAACTACCTTAGAGATCTATATGATTTCCTCCATGTTGTTTGTTTAGTTTAACCGCTTACTTATGAAATATGTGTTTGTATTTCCTATTTATATTGTACTTTATAACATGCTTGAATTACTTTGTATATTCTGCTTTACTCTACATGCTTTTAAATAAGGATTGATTGTGTTTGGGGCTATGATTATAGTCCAGGCAATCGGTAACAGGATTGAATTCATGGCTGAGATTCATTCACCACATGAGATGTGTTCGACAAACCCGAGTCGTACTTTGGTTGGCGATAGTGGTTGGCCACGCGAAGTGCTTATGCACTTCATGTCGTTCAACTTGTCGTGCGCTAGAGCTAGCCGAGCTCGTCAAGTAACCTGATTTGTCTTATGTATGTTCACCATGTTTGGACGCCTCTGTTTGAACTTGAGGTACTAACCTTACCAGTGGAATCCCGTTAACTGTGGTACCTCGATCTGCTAAGACTCATGAGCCGGGCATGGTGGTATGGGACACTGTGGTCAAGCTGTCAGCCTACGCTGGGGCCACGAGCCTCCCTGTAGTTACCATTGAGCAACCAGACTCGTGAACCGATTATGGTGGTATGGGACACTATATTCGAGCTGTCAGCCTACACTGCTTTGATGGGTGATGGGGGAGTGGTGCAACATTCTGTTTAACAGCCCTGGCAGCCCTGACCGTACCCGGTGTAGTGACCTTGAGCACACTCCAAATCTGCGATGAGGCAACAAGCCTTCCCGTAGTAACAGAGTATAAACTAGGCCTGTATTGATAAGGTGATGGGGGAGTAGTGTAACGATTTAATATAACAGCCCTGGCAGCCCTTATAGCAACCTAGAAACACACCATCATAGGAGATTGTCTAGGACTGACGACCCTAGAATGGATCATTGTTTGGGAATGATATAAGGAAGGTACCTTAGTTTCCCAATACTACTGTTTGGAATGGACTAATAACAACTCGGTAATCATGCTCATCATCGCATTGCATGTGCCTGAAAGATGTGGAGCACTGAGGGTGACAGCATGCTGCGGACGTAAGATGGTGCCGCACGAGGGAGTATGTTGGTGAGGGCATACATCATAATCGCATCTCATCCTTGCATTAATTACAATACTTAGGAATGTTAATTGTACTACTTTATCATTACTGCTTGACTGAATTGATAACATGTTAACCTATGCTGTATTGTTCCACTGAGTTGATCACTCACTCCCATGTTACGGGACGGTGTTCCGAACACCCACCAGACTTCGTCTGATTGCAGATAGCGACACTACGCCTGAGGCAGAGCCAGACTTTTGTGACGATGAGGATGCTTTCTTGTATATGCTGTTTTCTAGCGGCTTCATGTGAGCCATGCCTTGATCGACGGGGTTACAGGGATGTTGACTAGAGGACCTTACACATTTGGTATATTTTGGAGTTGTATTTGTAATTAATTAACCTGGTAACATTATCACACTCTGGAGACTCACCACAGTTTATATATTTTATATATCTATCATAGTCTTCTGGTTGCAAATTTAACTGTCTCTGGAGTATGATATGCTGTTTGGGCATAATCCCATTCATGTTTCAATGCTCTCATCATAATCATCATTATCTATGTTGCATAAGTGATGTGTTGGAACTCGGGAGCTGAGCTTTGCTTGACCCCCGATTTTCAGGGCGTTATATAATTACAGAAAACATAACAACCTAAAATGCCATATGCCTGAGAATGTAATATGCGATGCGAATGAAATGACCAAGCTGGAGGGTGAGGTCGGGATGATAGTACGTAGTATCACAAGCTACGAGGTCCATCACAAGGGACTTCTATCCAAACCAGTCCCACATCAAAATTTGGATAGTTAGACTCAATGTGGTAAACTCTTGATCTCCGGTTAGTCATGTGTCCAACTGAAATCCTAGCCATGCGAAGATATACGTAACAAATAGTTGCGCACCACCAGCCTGAGTAGATAGTGAATGAATGAGTATGCAATTCCTGCTCAATAAGTCCAGATATTGGTACAGTTCCTATCTGGGATCATCACCGGGTTCTAGGACACACCACACTGATTGGCGCCTCCCTAGCTGCACAGCCCAGCTAGTGGAAGAGACCACACTATCCGCCTGAGCAATAGTCTGCCAATGCCTACCCGGCTCATCGATAGCGGACCCAATTATGAGCTGGTCAAACTCAGCCTAGCTTGCAGCCCCCTCACTTAGGCGGATAAGGCCACAACCCCTCCCAACCTACCACGACACAGTAAGAGATGCGACCTACTGGTATTCGGCACTTGGGCGCTCATGTATCCACTTGGTCTAGAAGTTGGGGCGTCTCCTGGCCTCGAAGGTTTAGGGACTTTCACCCACGGACATCCAAAGTGCCCAGATGCTCGAACCAAACATTTTCGGTGTCCCATCTGGCCATCCACGACATGCCTGTGGAGGCAAAGGCCCTTATGTCGCTGGGTCGTACAACGATCATATCACACATATGCAAAATGCATGGGTCACACGGACTAGTCTTGCAGCAATCCTACGCGTACCGCATGATCATGCGGGGCACTCCGTCTCATAAGGAGTCTCGTTAATGTCTCAGCCCAATGGTTTATGCTATGATCAAACATTCCTCATATCAAGCATACATATGATACATATGGACATGAATCATGGAGTTATACTAAGCATGTCATATGGTGATGAACTATCCTTATAAAGAGGATGGGCCTAGATGGGCTACACATAACAAGTATGGGCCTATCAATGGGCCCTAAGGAGAGTTATAATGCGGACATTTAACCAACATTATCCTCACAATGTGGACGTCAAACCATCATTGCTCCCAAGGCATGACCCGTCATAAAAATCATTATATAAACCATGGAGGAATCAAACAATGCAATGAACCTTATGTACATCCCATTGGGCCTCAACCCATGGGCCTCAAATATATCAAATGGGTCGCAACACATGGGCCTCACATATATCAAGGTGGGCCTCAACGGACGGGATACAAATACATTAAGATGGGCCTCAACACATGGGCCTTATATATATCAAGGTGAGCCTCATACATCCCCAAAAGAATCATATCGAAGGGTCGTTTTGACCATATCACAAATAGTAGTAGAAATAATAATTCTCACTATTAAACAAATAACCTGGCCCACCATAAAGTTTATTTTCCAACCAATCTAATCATAAGGTCTCAAAGACCTAAATTAAGAGGGAAAACAAATTCCCTATTAATTTAGAACTTCTGTGACCCAAATGGGTTTTAATGATAGACGCTTAATCTCCACTATTTTGTGGTGTGGTCCACCTAATCAATGGATGGACACATCATGGTGTGGCCTGCCGTAATGTATTTGAGATCCAACCAATTCATAAGTTAACATAGTGATAGATGAAGTGAAAACAAATATCAGATTTATTGAAAACTACTGTGGCCCTTAGAAGTTTGAACGGTGGAGGTCATTATCCATACTTTTCAATGGTGGAGGTCCACGTACAGTGTATGGACGGTTAGGATATAACACATGCCTTATGGAATGGCCCACTGTCCAGCCATCTGGATGGTGTGAACCAGCACATACATAATGGTGGGGCCTAACTGGCGCAGCCCACGTGCAAGGGAAGGGGGGGGGGGGGCACAAATAAAACACATACCGCAGGGTGGGGCCAGCGGCTGGGACCCAATGTCCCTGCCTGTTCATGCCACAGTGCAGCAGGACGCTTCTGCGTGTCCTCTGGACAATAGCAGTAGCAGCGTCTGCTGCTGCATATATTTTTTTTTCTAAGGTTTTTCTTAGGTGGGGTCTGCACCAGAAGAATCCACCCCACCCATTAGATTCTACAGCTCATGACAGATCAAACAAGCCCAATATTTAACATGTTTCGGTATATACAAATATCAGAGTGGATTTTAACGGTAAAACCACTGTTTTCTATGAAACGGCCCTCCAGATAATCAGATTAACTTCATTTTTCGACTTAACACCTAAAATTAATTGGGCAATGGGGTGGATGGAGTGGATCAGCCCCATACATTAAGGTGGGGCATACATAAGCGACCCACCCAAAACTTTGGAATCAAGCTAATATTTTTGTTTTTTTTCACATAGCACGTCCAGACGCTGTGTACATCCCACTGTCTATTCATACTTCACTACACAACATCCAACGTCCATGGACGCTGAACGGATGGCATGGGTACATTTCATAAAGGTGGGTCCCACATGGATGTGGCCCACTTGATTAGATCAATCTGATATTTGTGTTTTCCCAACACCGTTAAGGTAGTGCCCAAATGGCTTAGACGGTTAGATCCAATACGTCCATCAAGTGGGTCCCACGAAGGTGGATGACATGGATAAATTGCATACATCATGGGCGAACAACAAGGGAAAAGAGAGAGAGAAAGAGGGATCGAGTGATGGAGGGACCCCGGCACTATGGGCCCTCCCTTCTGTACATCAGAACATACATCAAGTGGGTCCCATTACATGTAGACCCACCGATCAAAATCAACTGTGGAGATCCTTTCTCCACCAAAATGCAAGGTCTAAATGACCCTATTTATGCAAGGAAAATAAACATCATGATGGGGTCCATGGAGAATGGCCCCATCATGGAATGATCACGAGAATCAAGGTGGGCCATCGGCCACATCTAGGGTCCAAAGCGAGATCCATACCATCAATCGGTAGGCCTCACTTGGTCCATCATCAAAACATGAAAATCTAGCCTATAAACCCACCATTCGATCTTCTTGGTCCGATGGAACGCCGATCTCCATGTGTCCCTCTTTGATGGAAGATGATAAGAAATAAAGGGCTAGGATGGTGGATCTTGGAATAGGAAGTGGACTAGACAACTCACTCTTTTCTATCTTGGAAGTGCTTAGACGTGCACTCCTTTGCTTGCTTGAAAAATGTGAAGAGAAGGAGAGAGGGAAAAGGTGGTTGTGAGAGAGGTGATGGGTGTGAATGATGGATGTGAGTTGATAGATGTACTTAACATGTATGGGTGTGTAAGGGAGAGAGAGTTGACTTTGGGGTTGCTTGTCTACTTGACATGAGGTGATTGATTGATTGATTAATGGGACATGATGTAGAGATTCTCTTTGGATTACAAACATGCGGTATTTCTTAGAAATAACCACAGGCCCACATCCCCTGGCCAGGGTATCAGATCAGTGCATAAGACGCGGCGTTAAAACCGCGACGATGGTGCGGTCGCAATGGTACAAGTCTTGGATTAAGCCGACTCAAATCTAGAGGATACGACTTAGGGTCGCGTGCAAACGTCAATTATAGGTCGCGAGTTGCCAGAATTCACCGAAAAGTATTGCGGGAGTTGATGGAATAGTACGGGCTAGGATATGGGCCTTACAGCTCTCCCCTCCTAATAAAAATTTCATCCTCGAAATTTGAAAACAGAACACGACCAATACCGAGCTCACCAAAGGAGGGAAATCCTATCAGAACACAACATCCCAACATAGTCAAACACCTAAGAGATGGGGACAACGCCCACGAATCTCAGCCTCTTGCTCCTAAGACGCCTCATGACCTCACTGAACCTCGGACTTAAATTAAAAATGATCAAAACTGAAATACTATACAGCCTCATAATCTCAACAGTAGAGAGCTATATTAGGAAATCTCTAAGTTATTCGAACTCGAGGATCTAACCATTCTAAGTTCTCAACAATCATAGAGTGAAGGGTACCTATTAGAAGATATGTAATGTTATCTTCAGGTATTCCCAAGTTATGCCCTGATACCATCTTCTGTCACACCCCAAACTCGGAAACCGGGCTCACAAAATTCTTGAATGCCGAATCTGATGCCGACAGCCTCCGTTGTACCCCATTCTCAGCTCCTAGTGCGTATGCGCTAGTTTTCGATCCTGGGATCCGATAAGGAGGATTTCCCAGCATACATTTATCTCGTAATAAGCATAACCATAAGTTTACCTAAATCATAAAGGCAACATCATCACCACATATCCACTAATATAAACATTTGAATATAGTACTGAAAGGGAAATACATATATCGAAATCAAAGCTCTAGAAGACCGCTGCACACTCCATGCTCAATGCTGCTGCAACCTAATGGCAACTACATGCATCTATCGTGCATAAGCTTATATAAAGCTTAGAGGGTGGGGAAAGTGTGTGCACAAGATAAGTGTCAAGTATTCAATGCAATACAATGTCGAAAATATTAGCAAGATCATGAATCATACGATAACAGAGTAAGTGAAAATACTGACAAGTCCATGAGTCATACAACATCAGAGTACACAATACAGATCAGTTATGCAAATGAGGAGTAATAGAGAGCCAAATATTAGATGCTGAGGGTACAATGTAATATGTAAATCCTGTTAAGTCTGTCTAGGCCATATAAGTACAGAAAACATAACAACTCAAAATGCCATATGCTTTCAAATGCAATATGTGATGCAAATGAAATGACCAAGCTGGACTGTGAGGTCAAGATGACAGTATGTAGTATCACAGGCTACGGGGGCCATCACAAGGGACTTCTATCCAAACTAGTCCCACACCTAAATTTGGATGTCAGACTCAATGTGGTAAACTTCTGATCTTAGGTTAGTCGCGTGCCTAACCAAAATCCTGGCCATGCGAAGGTACACGTAACAAATAGTTGTGCACCACCAACCCGAGTGGATAGTGAATGAATGGGTATGCAATTCCTGCTCAATAAGTCCAGATATCAGTATGGTTCTTGTTTGGGATCATCATCGGGGTCTAGTACACACCACACTGACTGCCGCCTCCCTAGCTGCACAATCCAGCGGGTGGAAGAGACCACACTATCCTCTTGTCCAGTAGTTTGCCAATACCTACGCGACTCGTCAATAGTGCACCCATTTACAAGCTGGTCAAACTTAGCCTAGCTTACAGACCCCTCACTCGGGCAGATAAGGCCTCATCCCCTCGCAACTGACCACGACACAGTGGGAGACACGGCCTACTAGTATTCGGCACTCGTGCTCTCATATATCTACTCGGTCTAGAAGTTGGGGCGTCTCCTAACCTTGAAGGTTTAGGGACTTTCACCCACAGACATCCAAAGTGCCTAGATGCTAGAACCAAACATTTCTGGTGTCCCATCAAGCCATCCACGACATGCCTGTGGAGGCCACGGCCCTGATGTCACTAGGGCGTACAATGATCTTGTCACACATATGCGAAATGCATGGGTCGCACCGACCAGTCTTGCAGCAATGTTGTGGGTACCGCGCGATCATGTGTGGCACTCCATCTCCTAAGGAGTTTCATAAATGTCTTAACCCAACGACTTATGCTATGATCAAACATTCCTCATAACAAGCATACATATGATGCATATGGACATGAATCATGAAGTTATACTAAGCATGTTATATAGTAATGAACTATCCTTACAACGAGGATGGGCCTAGATGGCCTACACATAACAAGTATGGGCCTATCAATGGGCCCTAGGGAGAGTTATAATGCGGACATTTAACCAACATTATCCTCACAATGTAGACATCAAACCATCATTGCTCCCAAGGCACAACTCGTCATAAACATCATTATACAAACCATGGAGGAATCACACATTGTAATGGACCTTATGTACATCCCATAAGGCGTCAACCCATGGGCCTCAAATATATCAAATGGGTCGCAACACATGGGCCTCATATATATTAAGGTGGGCCTCAACGAACGGGCCACAAATACATCAAGATGGGCGTCAACACATGGCCTTATATATATCAACGTGAGCCTCATACATCCCCAAAAGAATAATGTCGAAGGATCATTTAGACCATATCACAAATTGTAGTGGAGATAATAATTCTCACTGTTAAACAAATCACATGGCCCACCATAAAGTTGATTTTCCACCCAATCTAATCATAAGGTTTTAAACACCTGGATTAAGAGGGAAAACAAATTCCCTATTGATCCAGAACTTCTGTGACCCAAATGGGTTTCAATGATAGACGCTTAATCTTCCACTATTTTGTGGTGTGGTCCACCTGATCAATGGATGGACACATCACAGTGTGGCCCGCCGTAATGTATTTGAGATCCAACCAATTCATAAGTTAACATAGTGATAGCTGAAGTGAAAACAAGTATCAGCTTTATTGAAAACTACTGTGGCCCTTAGAAGTTTGAATGGTGGAGGTCACTGTCCACATTTTTCAGTGGTGGGGGTCCATGTCCAGTGCATGGACAGTTAGGATATAACTCATGCCTCATGGAATGACCCACCATCCAACCATCTAGACGGTGTGGACCAACACATACATCACGGTGGAGCACGGCGGCACGGAAGACACGTGTGGGGGGGGGGGCAAGCATAGATAAAACTCATTCCTCATGGTTGGGCCAGCGGCTGGGACCCACGGTCTCTGCTCGTTCACGCCACAGCGCAACAGGACGCTGTTGCTCCTCCTCTGGACGTTCACAACAGAAGTACCTGCTGCTGTAAATAATTTTTTTTAATTTTTTTCTAAGGTTTTTCCTAGGTGGGGTCCACACCAGAAGAATACACCCCACCCATTGGATTCTACAGCTCATGACAGATCAAACAAGCCCAATATTCTGCATGTTTCGGTGTATAGAAACGTCAGAGTGGATTTTAATGGTAAAACCAATGTTTTCAATGAAATGGCCTCCAGATAATTGGATTAACTTCATTTTTTGGATCAATGCTTAAAATGAACTGGGGAATGGGATGGACTGCGTGGATCAGCCCCATATATCAAGGTGGGGCCTACATGAGCGGCCCACCCAAAAGTTTGGAATCAAGCTAATATTTTTATTCTTTTCACACAGCACGTCCAAAAGTTGTGTACATCCCACTGTCTTTTCATACTTCACTACATAATGTCCAGTGTCCCTGGATGCTGGACGGACAGCGTGGGTACATTTCATCAAGGTGGGTCCCACATGGATGTGGCCCACTTGATTGGATCAATCTGATATTTGTGTTTTCCCAACACCATTATGGTAGAGCCCACTTGGCTTGGATGGTTAGATCCAACACGTCCATCAAGTTGGTCCCACAAAGGTGGATGATATGGATAAATTGCATACATCATGGGCCAACACCAAGGGAAAAGAGAGAGAGAGAAAGAGAGATCGTGTCATGCCCCAAACTCAGAAACTGGGCTCACAAAATTCCCGATCGCTGAATCCGGTGCCGACAGCCTCCGTAGTACCCTATTCTCAGCTCCCTACCCCCATACACTAGGTTCCTTTCCTGGGATTCCACAAGGAGGATTTCTAATATGATTTTGATTCGTAATGAGCATAACCATAAGCATAACCTATGAACAATAACCATAAGAACACCATCATAAAATCCACTATGATAAAAAACTTTGAGTACAATGCATATGAAGGGAAATATAAGATAATGATAATAACAAAAACTCCATAAGCTTGATTGCACGCTCCTACCGCGGTGAAGTTACGGCTATGTCCTAGCGTCACCTGCACGAATCAATCGTGCATAAACTTATAGAAAGCTTAAAGATTGATGTAAGCGTGTGCGTAATGTGCACGTGCTTAGAGTGCAATGTCAAAGTAATGCGGAATCATGCTGATGGATACATGAATGCAATCAATCGTACCAAGGCTATGCAGTGCAATATATGAATGCTATTATCGATATCAAGACCATGCTATACGACATGCAACTCAAGCATGCCAATCCATATCTAAATCCACATATCAATGCAGCTCATCACTAGAGCATCAAATATCAGTACAGTTCTTATTCTGGATAATCACCGGGGTCTAGTACACTCTACACCAACTTATCGCCCCTATCCTAATGCACAACTGGGTGAGTGAAAGAGACCTTACTCTCCGCCTGCCAATATCAAGCCTGGTTCGTCGATAGTGGACCTATTCCTCAAGTTGGTCAAACTCAACCTAGAAATTGCCCCCTCACTCAGGCGGGTAAGGTCACACCCCTTTCCAACCAACAACGACACAGTTGGAGATGCGGCCTCCTGGTATTCAGCTTTCGTGCGCTCATGTATCCACTCAGTCTTGATGTTGGAGTCATCCTCTGGTACCATCGGGTTTAGGGATTTTCACAGAGGGACAATAATCACAATCACACAATGCAAGGTGCATGAGTCATATAGTCTAATCATGCATCAATCCTGTGCATACCGTGCGCTTATGTGGGATAACTCCGCAAAGTCCCATAAACCACCTGCACTATGGCATATGCAATGGTCAATAACATCTCATAACAGACATACAGATGATGCATATGGGCATGTATCATGATGTTATGCTGTCACAAACTCATAATTGGCAACGGTAGTCAGTATCGGCAATCGACACTGATAATCGGCATCGATAATCAACCTGGACGCAAGACGGGGTCTGTAAATTGATGGCTGATGATGGATCGATTAAAATTAGTGGGGCCCAAGCATTTGGGTTAACCCACTGGAGGATAAAGAGAATGGGCAAAGGCCTAAGGGAAGGCCATAATGTGGACGTCCAACTATCATTGCCCATCAATGTGAACCTTTAACCAACATTGCTCCCAAGGAATGGAGCTCATATGGCCAATTGTACAATGGGCCCACGGCCTAGCACAAGGGCCTAATATACATCGTCATGGGCCTCAATTACATCAAACATGCCAAATCAATCAAATGGGTCGAATCAAGTGGGCTGAATCAAATGGGCCAAATTAAATGGGTCGAATCAAATGAACCGAGTCAAATGGGCCGAGTCGAATAGGCCGAGTTGAATGGGCCGATCAAATGGGATCATATACATCAAATGGGCCGCATCATGAGGGTCCAAAATACATCATATCGGGCCTGGGCCTAAAATACATCAGATGGGCTGCATTAACAGGCCATACCGCTACCCCATTCGTCTATTATTAGAGATCTGTTTAAAGTATTATGCAAAAATATGAATCATATAAAGAGATCATCAGGACCATACCACTTATAACAGTGGTGATAGTGATTCCCACTCTTAAAATGAAGAGGGCCCACCAAAGCATTTATTTTCCATCTACTCAGTTCATAAGGTCATGAAGACCTGGACTTAGAGGAAAAACAAATATCTTATTGGTTCAAAACTTCTGTAACCCAAAGGGTTCTAATGGTAAGCATTCAAACCACTGCTTCTGCAATGTGGTCTGCTTGATACCAGATCTGTCTTATTTTTTTTAATCTTAAGCCTTGAGACGAGCTTGCCAAATGGATGGACGGTTTAGACATAACACATATAGCAGTGGGCCCCACATAATTTGTTGACTTTAATTATAGCAGCAAGCTGCTGCTGGAGCTGGGCCATCCATCAGATGAACGACGTGGACACAATATATATACATCACCGTGTGGCCCATGCTGCTGCTGCTGCTTGTAACGCCCTGAAAATCGGGGGTCGAGTGTAACTCAACTCCCGAGTTCCAACGCATCACTTATGCAACATGTTTAATGATATTTGGATGTTGTCTGTGTTAGAGCAGTAAACATGAATGAGATTATACCAAAGCAGTAATTCATACTCCAGATCAGTTGTATAAGAGCAAGCGGAAGACTGACTGTATATATATGTATGTAAAGAAACAAAATAAATGATTCATTATCCAGAGTATGAATCCTTCTGAGTCACAATATACATGTCTGTGTAATAAACAAAATGTCAAAATAACTAAATACAATCTCTGTAAATCCCATCAGTCCCGGCAGCCTAGTCGAAGCCGCCAGCGAACTGCATATACGAGAACTCCTCCTGGTCCTCGTCGTAATCGGGCTCCGCCTCCAGAATAGCCGGATCGCCTAAACCTGAGACAGAGTCTGGTTGGTGTGCGCAACACCGTCCCGTAACGTGGGAGTGAGTAGCTAACTCAGTGGAACGATAAGACATAAGTTATCATGTTACCAATACAGTCAAGCAGTAATGATAAAGCAGTAAATCAAACACTCCTAGTTACTCTGATTAATGCAAGTATGAATGCAGTTATGATGGATGCCCTCTCCGACGTACTCCCTCAAGCGACACCATCTCACGTTCGCGCATGCTTACATCCCACAGTGCTCCACATCTTCCAGGCACATGCGATGCATGATGAGTATGATTACCGAGTTTTTTATTAATTCATTTCAAACAGCAGGATTGGGAAACTAAGGTACCTCCCTTGTATCATATCCAAACATGATCCAATCTAGGGTCGTCAGTCCTAGTTAATATCAGACGATGGTGTGTTTTCTAGGTCACTGCAGAGGCCGCTGTGGTGGCTTACGCACAAAGGTTGCACCACTCCCCCATCACCCCTTAAACGATTCATCACGATACAACTATACAGAAACAGGCCTAGTTCATACTCTATGTATCGCGGCGAACCCTAAGGCACGCTGCAACTTCAGAGTATGCTCTTGGTCACTACAAAGGGCTGCCAGGGCTGTACACACAAAGATTGCACCACTCCCCCATCACCTTATCAGTGTAGGCCGACAGCGCGAATATAGTGTCCCATACCACCATAATCGGCTCACGAGTTGAGTTGCTCACTGGTCACTACGGGGAGGCACGTAGCCCCAGCGTAGGCCGACAGCTCGACCACGGTGTCCCATACCACCATGCCCGGCTCATGAGTCTTAGCGGATCGAGGTACCATGGTTAACGGGATTTCTCACTGGTAAGTTTGGTACCCTAGGTTCAAGCATTAGCGACCAGAAATTGTGAACATACATAAGGCATACGGTTATCGACATGTTCGGCTAGCTCGAGCGCACAACAAGTTGGGCGATATGAGGCGCAGAAGCACCTCGTGTGGCCAACCACTATCGCCAACCGAAGTACGACACGGGTTCACCAACACATCGTGCGTGACGGAACGAAACCCCAACCACATCTTCAAGTCCGATCTAGGATGCCGGACTACGAACATAGTCCCAAGCTCAGTCAAATCCTAACCAAAGCATGTGAAATAAGGCATGATAACATGGTAATTCAAGAACACTAGCAAGCATAATATAAGCATAACATGAAGCATGTTAACAACAAGTCACAAAGCATGTTTAAAAGCATGTTATAAAGCATTATGTAAATAAGTATACAAATACTTACATTTCGTAGGCGAGTGGTTAGAGTGAACAACCACATGGAGAGTGTCCTATGCGACTCTAAGACAACCGAGAATCCCACCTCAGCACCTACCTAAGATTCTAACACTTAAGCACTTACACTCACAAGTGAATTCACCAACACTTGGAATGCAATAGTTCAACATACATGACGTATGCTAGGGAAGTGTGTATTAGGGTTGTCCCGTTACCGAGCTAGTATTTTATACATATACAACATATTCATACAGCAAATAGACATAGCAAACACATCAGCGAATTTTATACGTATAGGGTACTTTCGCGTATACCCAATTTCGACATACATAGTGTTTACAAAGGAACATAGGTTTCGGCGATTCTTTTCGCCAAACTAGTATTTTAATCATGTATTGTATAATCATACATTAAATACATATGTCAAACATTATTCCAAAAGAAATACGTATACGGTATTTCTACAATACGTGTTTTCAACATACGGCACATTTACAAAGGAACATATATTTTGGCGATCTCTTTTCGCCAAACTAGTATTTTATTCATATGTTATATAATTAAACATTAAATAAACATGTCAAACAATTATCCAAAAAAAATACGTATACGGTATTTCTACAGTATACCTAGAATATGTGAAATTCCATATTTCACACCGCTAATCGAACAGAAACGGAAAGCACTTTGTACATGTGCAATTACAAGAGATCATGAATCTACCATTATCGACATTGAAAGCGTTGAAAACCGTAACTTATAAGCTTAAAGTCCTCACCTTTGCCTTTGGAAACGGAACGAATCGAAGCAAGGGTGATGGATCTTCCGTCTGAGCGATTTCTAGCCTAAAGAGCGGAATCGGTTAGTCGGAATACATCCTACCTCGATTCCAACTCAAATCAGACCTAGGGTTAGGTTTTCTTACCTTCAAATGAGGCGGAATACGCCGAAAAGCGCCTAGATCGAGAGAGATGTAGGCCGTGTAGCAAGCCAAAGCAGCAGGAGGAAGATCGGCAACGATCTCCAAGTCTTTCCCTCTCTTTTCTCTCTCTCCCTCTAGGGTTTCTCCCAAAATTCGTATGGCTGTGAGAGGGGCTGCTCTAAGCCCCTTTTATAGCCTCAAACATTACGAGAATAGACTTAGGTTCATGGGGTACTGCTTATATAGGATATTCGGCACTTTTCCAGCTCAAAAGGGGAGTTCTGGTAGCCCTCTTTGAACCAAACGTCAGACTTAAACTTATCATCAATGGATCTACGTGGGATTACATTTTTGACTCATTCGGATGCGCAGATCGCACGTGGCGGACCACTTTCAGTTCGACGGTCAGTGGGCCACGATCAGAAATTCCAAGTATATGTAAATGTTCCTGAAATTTTTCTTAATCCGAGGGTGTAATTTGGTCCGATTCGACGGTCGGGTTGCTTAATACTGACGCGTCAACGAACGATGCCGATCACTATTCCAGATATTTATTTCGGCTTGTGAATAGTGTTTTTCACACTACCTCGCTCCGATTCGAAACGAATGGCCGTGGAATATCGGATAAGGCCGATTTTTGAGATGATTGTTAAGCCCAGTGGGGCGGTCCTAATTCCTTAACTTCGGGTTAATCAGAATCCCGATGTGCGATTTAGACCTAATACAAAGTTTCGTTTCATTTCCGAGAGCAGACGGGAAATGAGTTTGGTTCTAAACTTTAGGGTAACCTAGCGTCAATGATTCTGCAAGTTTTGGGTCTTGCAGATCGTATTTAAAACGATCCTAACGGATTTCATAACTAATTGAGTTTAGTACTTAGTTAACTTTGTTAAATTTCTAAAGGATTTAATCCTATGTGATTTCTGGTCGAGGTGGTACTCGACCCAATGTACGGAATTTTTCAGGTCGTTACAATCTACCCCCCTTAAACAAAACAATTTCGTCCTCGAAATTTATACCTGTTCGTACTCCTCGAGAATCTGAGGGTAGTTCTTCCTGACCTCGGCCTCAGTCTCCCAGGTAGCTTCCTCCTCAGAATGATGTGTCCAAAGTACCTTCACAAGTGGGATGACCTTGCTACGCAGTACCTGCTCCTTCTGTCAGGATGCGCGTCGGCGCAACTCATATGTCGCATCCTCGCTCAACTGTACCTGCTCCCATCTGATGATATGCGAAGGATCAGGAACGTACTTCTTCAGCATAGATACATGAAATACGTTATGTACAGAAGCAAGTGGTGTAGGCAAGGCGAGACGATACGCCACATCACCCACTCGATCCAGTATCTGAAATGGACCGATGAACCTCGGTGTGAGTTTCCCCTTCTTCCCAAACCGAAGGACTCCCTTCATAGGGGAAACCCGAAGGAACACATGATCACCAACCTCGAACTCCAGCGGTCGCCGCCTCGTATCGGCGTAACTCTTCTGTCTGCTCTGCGCTGTGAGTAATCGACGCCTGATAATGTCTACCTTCTCTGTAGTCGCCTGAACCAACTCCGGGCCAATCAGGCTACGCTCTCCAACCTCTGCCCAACAGTGCGGTGCTCTACAAGGTCGACCATATAGAGCCTCATATGGCGCCATGCCAATCGTCGCCTGGAAGCTGTTGTTGTAGGCGAACTCTGCGTACGGAAGACAGTCGTCCCAACTGTCCTTGAAGTCCAACACACACGCTCGCAACATATCCTCCAAATCCGATTCACTCGCTCGTCTGCCCATCGCCCCGAGGATGAAACGCCGTACTGAACTTCAACTTCACACCCATCGCCTCCTGGATACGAGTCCAGAAGATGGATGTGAACCGCGTGTCTCTGTCCGACACAATCTCCAAAGGAACTCCGTGCAGACGGACGATCTCCCTGATATACAATCTAGCCAGCTCATCTGCAGAGTTCGTAACTCTGATAGGGAGGAAATGGGCCGATTTAGTCAACCGGTCCACAATCACCCAAATGGAATCGTGCCCCTTCCTCGTCTTCGGCAACCCGGATATGAAGTCCATGGAGATGAAGTCCCACTTCCACTCCGCTATAGGCATGGGCTGAAGCAGTCCAGGAGGTCAGCGATGTTCTGCCTTTACCTGCTGGCACGTCAGACATCGAGACACATACTCAGCAATATGGGCCTTCATGTTATCCCACCAATACGTCCTTCTCATATCCTGGTACATCTTCGTGCTACCAGGATGCATCGCAAACTTCGAGTTATGGGCAGACTCGAGAAGTTCGCGTCTCAAGTCAGGCACATCCGGAACACATAGGCGGCCACGGAACCGTAAACCCCCATCAGATCCAACTCTCTACTCGGAGTCCGCGGTGTCGCTAGCCTGCTCTCGAAGCTCAGACAGCCGTATGTCGCCCTCCTGGGCCTCAACAATCCTGTCGTCGATAAGTGGTCGCACCCGAACGTGCGCAACACACTCAAATGGCTCCTCGACAGTGAGTCTCTGCTCGAAGTCCCGCACAAACTCTACCATATCCCACTCGGCTATCATCAGCGGTGCCGCAAATGCAATCGCCTTCTTGCGGCTCAACGCGTACGCCACAAGGTTCGCCTTGCCGGGATGGTAGGAAACCTCGAACTTGAAGTCCTTCAAGGTCTCCATCCATCGGCATTTGTCTCATATTCAAATCTCATTTGCGTGAATATGTATTTAAGGCTCTTGTGGTCGCAGAAAAGCTCGAACTCCTCACCGTAGGGGTAATGTCTCCAGAGCTTCAGTGCAAAGATGACAGCCGCCAACTCCAGGTCATGTGTAGGGTAATTCTCCTCGTGCTTCCTTAATTGTCTCGAGGCATACGATATCACCCTATCTTTCGCATCAGCACACAACCCAAACCAATGCGAGACGTGTCGGTATACACCGTGTATTTCACCCTTGCTCGGCAATACTAGCACACGGGGCGGACGTCAACTTGTCCTTCGGCTCCTTAAAAGCCGCCTCCGCCTTCTCATTCCAGGCGAACTTCAGTCCTTCCGAGTCGGTGAGACGGTGGCACCGGCGATCTTCGAGAAATCCCGAATGAAACGTCTCGTAGTATCCGGCCCGGTGCCAAGGAAACTCCTCACCTCGAACCGATTCGGTGCCGCGCAATCCGAACCGCAGCCTACCTTAGCAAGGTCCACTGCTATCCCATCCTTGGACACTACATGTCCCAGAACTTGACTTCCTCCCGCCGAAGTCGCACTTCTTTATTGCGCAAACAACTGGTTCTTCTTCAGTGTCTCCAATACCGCTCGCAAGTGCTCCTCGTGCTCCTCCCGACTCGTGGAGTATATCAAGATGTCATCGATAAAGACGATGACGAATCGGTAAAGGAAGGGCCGAAATACCCGGTTCATCAGATCCATGAACACGGCTGGTGCGTTCGTTAGACCGAACGACATCACTAAGAACTCGTAGTGCCCAAAGCACGTCCTGAAGGCTGTCTTCTGCACGTCCTCCTCTCTCACGCGTAACTGGTAGTACCTTGACTGGAGATCAATCTTCGAGAAATACTTCGCCCCTCTCAACTGATCGAACAGATCGTCAATCCTGGGCAAAGGATACTTGTTCTTCACCGTGACCTGGTTCAACCTACGGTAATCAATACACAACCGTAGCGACCCGTCCTTCTTCTTCACGAACAACACAGGTGCTCCCCAAGGAGACACACTAGGTCGAATAAAACCTCTCTCTACAAGTACGTCAATCTGTGTCCGCAGCTCCTCCATCTCACATGGAGGCATACGATACGTAGGCAACGAGATGGGCGTCGCACCAGGCGTAAGATCTATCGTAAAATCAATCTCACGCCGAGGAGGTAAACCAGGGATAGTCTCAAACACGCCTGCAAAGTCTCGAACCACTGGCGTACTATCAACTGTCGGACCATCAGTCGGCACAAGCAAAGCAGCATAACAATCAACTCGACAGGGCCAACTGACCTGCACCGGGAACGTGAAAGCTGTACCGTCAGGTCCATAGGCCGTCACGATCCGAGTGTCGCAATCTACCTCCGCCCTCATCCTGGTGAGCCAATCCATGCCAAGTATAACGTCGTAGTGCCATAGCGGAGCAACAATAAGGTCGACGAGCACTGTGCTGCTACCCAAAACTACCGAGCAACCCTCGCATAATCGTGTGACATCCGAACAGGTCCCGGTAGCCGTAGTGAGTCTCATTCCCTTAGTGGGAATCGTATGCAAAGATAGGCGCTTCACCGCCCCACAAGAAATAATAGAAGTAGTGGACCCAGTGTCCACCAATAAAGAGACGGGAGTGTCGCGAATAAAAGCCGTACCCTCGAAGGCCGTCGGAGCTGAAACCGACGTCTCAGGTGCCTCAGCCACGAGAGTATGAACGCGAGCCTGCTGCTGGCGGTTCGGCTGAGGAGCCAAGGGTCGCTGTGGCGGCCTGAAGTGCTGCACAGGAGGTCGGAAGGAAGGATGTGCAGGAGCTGTCTGTAGCGGTGGAGCTGATATGGCCTGTGGGCGAGAACGGCCCATCATCTGTGGCGGAGAGAACCCACTGTCCTTCATCCGCGCGAAGCAACTCCCAATAAGATGACCCTGTTTCCCGCAGTATGTGCAGGTCACAATAGGGCGCCTCGC
This sequence comes from Magnolia changhungtana, assembly GCA_030180095.1. NCBI lineage: Eukaryota > Viridiplantae > Streptophyta > Magnoliopsida > Magnoliales > Magnoliaceae > Magnolia > Magnolia changhungtana. The sequence goes on from JASAUF010000150.1 coordinate 2,485,879, forward strand.
CTGAGCCCCTGGCGCTGCGATCCTAGGAGGCGAGTCAACACGAGGCCTCTTGCCTAAAATAGGCCTGCTCTGTATCTCCTGCCGTGGCCTCGCAACCATAGTGCCACGTGATCGGGCCAACCGGTCCACATCCTGCTCTCGTCATAGACATGTGAACCAGTGCTGCATATGTAGGTATAGTGAGGCAGCATATCTTCGACCGTATCTCCGGTCGCAAGCCCAATGAAAATCGACGCATCCGCATCTGCTCGTCCACTAGTATAGTCGGGACAAAGCGGCCCAACTCGGTGAAGCGGTGCTCGTACTCTGTAATAGTCATGCCTCCCTGCCTGAGGCGCAGAAACTCGTCCTCCCGCTCATGTCGGTAAGTCGGCGGGTAGTATTTCTCATGGAACCGGAACTCGAACGCCTCCCAGGTCCATACGTAGTCTGCTGCGACAGCACCGCAACACACTGTCCCACCATAAACTCGCTCTCTCTCAAACATGAAGGCGGCCGGCTCTACCACCGCTCCGCCCCGAGCAATGCAAAGATCCGAAGCATCTTCGAGATGCGGTCAAGCCAAAACTCGCCTCCTCGGGCCCATGAGTGCCCATGAACCAGGAGGCCTCAAGCGCCGAAACCGCTCGAGTAGACCGCGCGTGCCGACATCTCCAAGTAGGAGGCACCACGGGTGGAGGCAGGGCACATCCTCACACCGAGCAGAGGCTCGGGGTGCGGCAGACAAACAGAGTCGTAGGTGGAGTCGCACTACCACCACGTGACAAGGCCTCGCCGATAGTGGCCATAAGCCGCCGACGTCCGCTGCTTGCCAGTCTGTCTTCTGCTGCCGCTTTCTGCATCTCTTCTTCTTTCGTGCTCTTCGCATCTCTTCGCCTTTGCCGCACCGTTCTTGATGCATCATCATCATCACCGCTCAAACCTATCGCCGGCGGAGCGGACACTGGGAGTCATGCTCGCTTGCAGACGATGATGGCGGAATCGCTCACGGACCGGGGCGTGTATGGTGGCAACCCACCGCCAGGACCAGTAGGGGCCGTCGGAACCCAACCCACGGTCCGCAGGACCACTACTACTAGAAGGTGTCTGGTCCATAGAGCCAGTCAGACGGAGATGTGCGGTGCTCCGCGTATACTGTCGCGGCATGCCCTATACAACACAGGGTACAGCATTTGTGAGATACAGTATAATACACTCCATAAAGCACTTAAGCATTCCACACATCATCAAACAAAAGAGGCTATATGCTTTTCATTAACTCAAAATTGTCATAATACATGGACTACAGAGTTTACATGAATCATGACGGAAATCACATTATAGCCAATACATCCACACATCAAACACTTAGAACACGCTACTATCTACTACATCCACTACATGAAAACATAAACTGCCTATCGCGGCAACCAAAACAAACAACAACACACAACCACTTGGACGACTAAGCATCCGAATCAGGCGATGGAGGAGGGGCATTCTTGTCCTGCAGACAACACAAGATGGCCTTTAAAGTACGAGACACCTTGCTAAGCTTGGTTCGGACTCGTCCGACTTCCTGCTGTAGGGCGGCTTGACCCTCCTCAAGACGGGCCAAACGTGCATCAAAGGCATCCCGATCCACGCCCTGCTCCTGAGCCGCAGGAGGTGAACTCTCCTCAGTGTCCTGAGCCTCAGGTTCTTCTTCCTCTTCTTCAGCTTCACTTCCGTCTTCGCTCGTATCTTCATCGCTCTCAATCTCAACCTGTCGGGCCCGTTGTCGCTGTGCCCCAAGTTTCATCTGTTTGAGAGTACTTTCGTCAATCTGGTGGACCTGTACTGGCATCTCTGCCCCCAGACTATAGCCATACTCCCGTGCGATCCTGCATATGAGTCGGCCGAAAGGAAGCGAATCAGAACTCCTGGTGGAGCGTGCAACACTCACGATCTGTTGCAACACGAAAGTGGGCACACACAAGTTCGCCGCTGCCCCACTTGGTACAGAAAATCAACCATAAGTCGCGTACACTCGCTGCGATTACTGTGCCTGGGGTAAAGATTGTATGTGAAGATGTGATGTAGTAGGCGGAAATCGTCAGACATGTGGGACGCTAGGAGGCTTTTGTTCGGCTGCCACTCAGCTAGTCGGCCACCACAAAGGTATCGAGTGCGACGATTCCTTTCACGAGCAGTCGCCAAATTCAGCTCGCTAGCATGTACGTCACCAAGGGGCATATTCATAAGTCGCGCAATCGTCCTCACATCAACGGTGATAAACAGATCCACCCCAACTCTGAGCTGGAACTGCAAAGGGTCTAGTGTAGGCTTGCGAATGTTGGCGTAGAAGGCTCTGACAGTGCCGGAATTTGCGCGACCCCTGGCCTCAAATAACGGACCCCAGTGGGCCGCCTCCACTTGTTCAAACAAGTAATACTCCCCAAATAGCCGACCATCCACCTGGGCTTCGAAAAGAACCCTGCGGTCCTCATAGACACCATGAGGTAGCGCCGCCAACTGCACCCGCTCGGCAGGGATTCGGGGATCAAGGTCCCGCTTCGTGCGAAACTCCCGGGCAGAGCTCGAGCTAGCGGCGGCACCTCGCGGTCGCCTCGATTGTGTAGGGCGACTAGGCCCGGCCTCATCCGCGGCACTCTTCCTCTTGCCCATCAGAGAGAGGATGGTGGAGATGGAGAAAAGGGTCGCCACAACACCCAAAAGGGCCATAGAAAATCGACGAAATAGGAAAGAGGGGGCTGATCTCCCAAGTTCTTCACGATCAGCAGATCTAACAGGCGTGGGAGGTGAAAAGGATCAGGGAAATGGAGAAATAAGATGGGAAGGACGGTTTGGGAGATGACTCTCACGGTTTTGGGACCTCCAACCACGTGTAGGGGTCCAAACGAGTGGGAAGAAGAAGAAATGGAGGAGAGGGCAAACGTACTCACGATGGAGGATGGTAAGGAGTGGCCGAAATCGGTAGAGAAGAGAGGTGAGAGGCGTTCTACAAGAGAGGGGGCGACAAGGTGGAAGGGAAAACGGCCAAGGGAGGGGTTTGTGAAGGAAGTGGGTATTTTCGAAAGGGTTTTAGGAAGGGCGATAGGGCGGGGGTTGTAGGGACCCCAAAGTCGACCGGCCCGAACCGCGAGCCGGCCCAACCCGATAACCGGCGAGGCCTCGCCGAATCCGGCGAGGGCCTCGCCAAAAATTTTGGAGATTGGGAAATGGGGCTCCATGGTTGTGATCCTCCAGTCCCCTGGGCCCCAAAAATCCCTGGGTCCCACCTTAGATCCCTCCGGAAGTGTTCCGTTTGGCCCCCCGATCCCGATTCGCTCCATTTCGGGTAGTTTCAGAATAAGTGAACGTAACTTGTAATCCGGAATGAGTTATCTGATGTAAAATATATGAATTTGGGGTAGAACGAGATAATGAAGCCAACCAACCCAGCTATGCTGGGTTGCGCAGCCCGGAATTGCGAGAAAACCCTCCGATTAACGGTAATTTTCCCGTTTCAATTTCATTTTGCTAAAAATGGTAGTTTAGTTTAATGATTCTTCATCCGTTGGGTTTTAGGAGTTGCGCTCATCGCGCAAAGAACTTAAGATAATTAGGAGGACGGTTTGGTGAAGCCAAATAGGATTCTTACTATTATATATATATATATACTAGTAGACATTACGACCTTATAGTAAGTCGCGAATTCTAGGAGTCTTAGTTGTGGTTTGTTTCTGATTTCATTCTCATTACTTGGTATCCCTATTTAAAGGGTTGTGAATGGTCTAGGAATGTTTTAAGGTCGACCCGTGCGACCATGGTTGATTACGGACTCGATTTCGGCGTTCGACTTAAGGGAACTTCACCGTTTGGCGAAGTCGGAATACCTATGACTGTTTCTATATTCTGTCGCTCCCTCCTAAATTGTAATGCGTCAGCGTACGTAGTGGGGACATAACTCAGGTCCGGTTTAATCAAAATCATGCTCTGATACCAACTTGTAACGCATACGAAAATCGGGGTCGAGTGAACTCAACTCCCGAGTTCCAACGCATCACTTATGCAACATGTTTAATGATATTTGGATGTTGTCCGTGTTAGAGCAAGATAAACATGAATGAGATTATACCAAAGCAAGTAATTCATACTCCAGATCGGTTGTATAAGAGCAAGTTTTAAGACTGATCGTATATATATGTATGTAAAGAAACAAAATAAATGATTCGTTATCCAGTATGAATCCTTTCGAGTCACAATATACATGTACGTGTAATAAACAAAATGTCAAAATAACTAAATACAATCAGAATCCCATCGATCCGCGAGCCTAGTCAAAGCCGGCCAATAATCGCATATACGAGAACTCCTCCTGGTCCTCGTCGAATCGGCTCCGCCTCCAGAATAGCCGGATCGCCTAAACCTGAGACAGAGTCTGGTTGGTGTGCGCAACACCGTCCCGTAACGTGGGAGTGAGTAGCTAACTCGGTGGAACGATAAGACATAAGTTATCATGTTACCAATACAAATCAAGCAAGAATGATAAAGCAAGAAATCAAACACTCCTAGTTACTCGATTAATGCAAGTATGAATGCGTTATGATGGATGCCCTCTCCGACGTACTCCCTCAGCGACACCATCTCACGTTTGCGCATGCTTACATCCCATGTGCTCCACATCTTCCGTGCACATGCGATGCATGATGAGTATGATTACCGAAGAGTTTTTATTAATTCATTTCAAACAAGCAGGATTGGGAAACTAAGGTACCTCCCTTGTATCATATCCAAACATGATCCAATCTAGGGTCGTCAGTCCTAGTTAATATCGACGATGGTGTGTTTTCTAGGTCATCTGCAGAGGACGCTGTGGTCGTTACGCACAAAGGTTGCACCACTCCCCCATCACCCCTTAAACGATTCATCACGATACAACTATACGTAGAACAGCCTAGTTCATACTCTATGTATCGCGGCGAACCCTAAGGCACGCCGCAACTTCGAGTATGCTCTTGGTCACTACAAAGGGTCGCAGTGGTCGTACACACAAAGATTGCACCACTCCCCATCACCTTATCGGTGTAGGCGACAGACGGCGCGAATATAGTGTCCCATACCACCATAATCGGCTCACGAGTTGGAGTTGCTCACTCGGTCACTACGGGAGGCACGTAGCCCCGTGCCAGAGGCCGACAGCTCGACCACGGTGTCCCATACCACCATGCCCGGCTCATGAGTCTTAGCGGATCGAGGTACCATGGTTAACGGGATTTCTCACTGGTAAGTTTGGTACCCTAGGTTCAAGCATTAGCGACCAGAAATTGTGAACATACATAAGGCATACGGTTTACTGACATGTTCGGCTAGCTCGAGCGCACAACAAGTTGGGCGATATGAGGCGCAGAAGCACCTCGTGTGGCCAACCACTATCGCCAACCGAAGTACGACACGGGTTCACCAACACATCGTGCGTGACGGAACGAAACCCCAACCACATCTTCAAGTCTCGATCTGGGATGCCGGACTACGAACATAGTCCCAAGCTCAGTCAAATCCTAACCAAAGCATGTGAAATAAGGCATGATAACATGGTAATTCAAGAACACTAGCAAGCATAATATAAGCATAACATGAAGCATGTTAACAACAAGTCACAAAGCATGTTCAAAAGCATGTTATAAAGCATTATGTAAATAAGTATACAAATACTTACATTTCGTAGGCGAGTGGTTAGAGTGAACAACCACATGGAGAGTGTCCTATGCGACTCTAAGACAACCGAGAATCCCACCTCAGCACCTACCTAAGATTCTAACACTTAAGCACTTACACTCACAAGTGAATTCACCAACACTTGGAATGCAATAGTTCAACATACATGACGTATGCTAGGGAAGTGTGTATTAGGGTTGTCCCGTTACCGAGCTAGTATTTTATACATATACAACATATTCATACAGCAAATAGACATAGCAAACACATCAACGAATTTTATACGTATAGGGTACTTTCGCGTATACCCAATTTCGACATACATAGTGTTTACAAAGGAACATAGGTTTCGGCGATTCTTTTCGCCAAACTAGTATTTTAATCATGTATTGTATAATCATACATTAAATACATATGTCAAACATTATTCCAAAAGAAATACGTATACGGTATTTCTACAATACGTGTTTTCAACATACGGCACATTTACAAAGGAACATATATTTTGGCGATCTCTTTCGCCAAACTAGTATTTTATTCATATGTTATATAATTAAACATTAAATAAACATGTCAAACAATTATCCAAAAAAAATACATATACGGTATTTCTGCGTATACCTAGAATATGTGAAATTCCATATTTCACACTGCTAATCAGAACAGGAAACGGAAAGCACTTTGTACATGTGCAATTGCAAGCAGATCATGAATCTACCATTATCTGACATTGAAAGCATTGAAAACCGTAACTTATAAGCTTAAAGTCCTCACCTTTGCCTTTGGAAACGGAACGAATCAGCAAGGGTGATGGATCTTCCGTCTACAGGCGATTTCTAGCCTAAAGAGCGGAATCGGTTAGTCGGAATACATCCTACCTCGATTCCAACTCAAATCAGACCTAGGGTTAGGTTTTCTTACCTTCAAATGAGGCGGAATACGCCGAGAAAGCGCCTAGATCAGAGAGATGTAGGCCGTGTAGCAAGCCAAAGCAGCAGGAGGAAGATCGGCAACGATCTCCAAGTCTTTCCCTCTCTTTTCTCTCTCTCCCTCTAGGGTTTCTCCCAAAATTCGTATGGCTGTGAGAGGGGCTGCTCTAAGCCCCTTTTATAGCCTCAAACATTACGAGAATAGACTTAGGTTCATGGGGTACTGCTTATATAGGATATTCGGCGCTTTTCCAAATTTCAAAAGGGAGTTCGGTAGCCCTCTTTGAACCAAACGTCATACTTAAACTTATCATCAATGGATCTACGTGGGATTACATTTTTGACTCATTCGGATGCGCAGATCGCACGTGGCGGACCACTTTCAGTTCGACGGTCAGTGGGCCACGATCGAAATTCCAAGTACATGTAAATGTTCTGAAATTTTCTTAATCCGAGGGTGTAATTTGGTCCGATTCGACGGTCGGGTTGCTTAATACCGACGCGTCAACGAACGATGCGATCACTATTCCGATATTTATTTCGGCTTGTGAATAGTGTTTTTCACACTACCTCGCTCCGATTCGAAACGAATGGCCGTGGAATATCGGATAAGGCCGATTTTTGAGATGATTGTTAAGCCCAGTGGGGCGGTCCTAGTTCCTTAACTTCGGGTTAATCGGAATCCCGATGTGCGATCTAGACCTAATACGAAGTTTCGTTTCATTCCCGAGAGCAGACGGGAAATGAGTTTGGTTCTAAACTTTAGGGTAACCTAGCGTCAATGATTCTGCAAGTTTTGGGTCTTGCAGATCGTATTTAAAGCGATCCTAACGGATTTCATAACTAATTGAGTTTAGTACTTAGTTAACTTTGTTAAATTTCTAAAGGATTTAATCCTATGTGATTTCTGGTCGAGGTGGTACTCGACCCAATGTACGGAATTTTTCAGGTCGTTACACTGCTGCATGTACAATAGCTGTATGTGGGGGTCGCATCATCCTATGGTGTAGACGGTGTGGATAAGACCCTTACATCATGGTAGCGTCCTCAGAACTTGGTGACGTCACTGCATTCGAGGTGAATTCCCACCGTCCAGATGGATGGTAGGGATGCAACACATACAATGGGGTCCACATAGCCTGGTGACATCAAACAACAGCTAAACAGCTATTGTGAGACGCACCAGCCAACCCAATCATATACAAGTGAGTCCCACATGGTAGTGGCCCATCACAACACACATATAATAATATAATATTAATGTAATATAGATATAATATATTATATAATAATATAATATTAATATAATATATATGTAATATATATTATATAAATACATCCAGCCAGTGTCCAGCAGCAAGGACGCTGGACGGTCTGGATGCAACGAGGTGGGTCCATGTAGTGTGGCCCACCATATATATATATATATTATAATATACATTATATTATATAATTATATATATATGTTCGTGTGTGTGTGTGTGAGGGTGAAGGGCATCAGCGTTCAGGCCCCTTTTCTTTGGGTCAGCTTGTTAGTATAGACCCATGTCAGTACACACACTTCATGCTAGCCACCCCCCACTAGGGATCGATACCAAGACCTCAAGTGTTAAAATGAGGTATCTCCACTCAATCTGCCAGTTGAGCTATGGATCTGGTGTGTGTGTCCAGGCCCTAGACAACCTGGATGCGGATGCACTTCTCGGTGGAGTCCCACCGTCCATGAAGGACGGTGAGGATAAAACACAATTAGTGGGGCCCACTTCATCAAAACGGATAGAGAGAGGGGGAGAGAGAGAGAGAGAGAGACGGTGATGAAGGGGCCTCGTCACTATAGGCCCCTTATGATTATAACACATACATCAAAATGGGTCCCACCTGCAAGTGGGCCCTCAAATGCAAATCGTCGGTAGATCACCCAGCTAATGGCCTTCTCCTTTAGCTCCTTGAACTCGTATGTTCCTTGCCTTTAATTTTAATGAAAGTTGATGGAGATTGGAAGGTTGAGATAGGAGATGAGAGAGTAGGAAAGTGGGCCACACATGTTTTGGGAGAGAGACTTTGGACATTGGAAGCTCTCATGGGATTTAGGAAATTGCTAGAGAATGAGAGAGAGAGAGAGAGAGAGGAATGATAGATTGATATGGGATGGGTGGAATGGGTGTTGTAAGGAAGGGTAATGGGAAAGCATGGGTTTGTTGGAAATTTTGGTAAAAGAGGGATGGGTAGGTAGAGAGAGAGAGTTTACTTGGGAAAAAAGAGGGGTGGGTGTTGGTACTTGGGATCGGGTGAGGTGGCATTGAGGTATGATGGTGTACTTGACTTGATTTGATGTGACATGTTGTAAAGATTCTCTCAGAATTTGCAACGCGGGGTGTTTCTTTGGAATAAACGCAAGCCCATATCTCCTAGCTCGGGTATCGGAACGGTGCGCGAGTCACGGCGTTGGAACTACGGCGAGGCGCGGTCGCTAGGGTACAAGTTTCGGGTTAAGCCAACTTTGGTATGCAGGACTTGGCTTAGGATCGAGCTCAAACATCAGAAAAAGGTTGAGGGTTGCCGAAATTTGACCGAGAGGACCAAGGAAGCCTACAAAATGGTATGGAGTAGGATACGGGTCTTACAGATCGAGTGATGGAGGGACCCCGACACTATGGGCCCTCCCTTCCATACATCACAACATATATTAAGTGGGTCCCATTACATGTGGACCCGCCGATCAAAATCAACGGTGGAGATCCTTTCTCCACCAAATGCAAGGTTTAGATGACCCTATTTATGCAAGGAAAATAAACATCATGATGGAGTCCATGGAGAATGGCCCCATCATGGAATGATCATGAGAATCAAGGTAGGCCATCGGCTACATCAAGGGTCCAAAGTGAGATCCATATAATCAATCGGTAGGCCTCACTTGGCCCATCATCAAAACATGAAAATCTATCCTATGAAGCACTTACCATTCGATCTTCTTGGTCCGATGGAACGCCGATCTCCTTGTGTCCCTCTTTGATAGAAGATAATGAGAAATGAAGGGCTAGGATGGTGGATCTTAGGATAGGAAGTGGGCCACACAACTCACTCTTCTTTCTCTTGAAAGTGCTTGGACGTGCACTCCTTTGCTTGTTTGGAAAATGTGAAGGAGAGAAGGAAAGGGCAGTTGTAAGAGAGGTGATGGGTGTGAGTGATGGATGTGAGTTGATAGATATACTTGACATGTATGGGTGTGTAAGAGAGAGAGAGAGGGATAGAGTTGACTTTGGGGTTGCTCTTGTACTTGACATGAGGTGATTGATTAATTGATTGATAGGACATGATGTAGAGGTTCTCTTGGGATTGTAAATGCGCGGTCTTTCTTCAAAATAATAGCGAGCCTACATCTCCTAGCCAAGGTATCAGATCGGTGTGTAAGACCCGGCATTGGAACCTCGGCGATAGTGCGCTCACGATGGTACGAGTCTTGGATTAAGCTAACTCAAATCTACAGGATATGACTTAAGGTCACGCACAAATGTCGATTATAGGTCGCAGGTAGCCGAAATTCGCCGGGAAGGATCGTGGGAGTTGACGGAACAGTACGGACTGGGATACGGGCCTCACATTTAATATTTTAAAATCTTTTTCTAAATGCTGGATTAATAACCCAGACCAACCAAGTTAGAATTAGATTAGTTGTAGACCGTGTTCCCCATTCCCTGTGGATTTGACCTCGTTCTCACCGAGTTATTACTACATCGCAATCCTGCACTTGGTGTTGTGAATAATGAAGGAGGATTGATAAGACCAACGACATAAATTCCTAGGCTGCGAAAGGTCAAGAAGCTACTGACTGGTGTAGATCTTCAGGAGGTACATATATGATGTCACCATGCACTTGGCATTCATAACATGCTTTACATAAGCTATCACATCTTTGAACATGAAAGGCCAATAATATCCAATACGATGTATAAGATGAACTAAATTTCAACCAGCTTGATGGGCCCCACATTCACCTAAACGGGCTTCATGTAGTACGTGGCTTGCTTCTTTTGTATCCTAACATCATAACAACATTTCATTATAAGACCTCCTGTACAATATTTCATTATGTATAACAAACTTTTTCGATCTCTGTTTGATCTGTAACTTCTGCGACGGATCTTCTGGAAGAATGTTGTATTTGAGATAATCGATAAAGGGCTGGCACCAATCATCTATAGTAATCTCTAAACATGACACTGGTAGTACTTCAAGGTTCTCATTTAAAAGTTACGGTGATGGAAAAAAATCCCCATTCTTCACCTTGAGTGGACTCCGGTCAAGGTAGGATAAAGTCGTAGCTAAACTAGCTAAAGCATCTACCTTTATATTCTCATATCGCGATGTATGCTTGATTTCAACATTATAAAACCCCTCCAACAACTATTGTGCCCATCGACAATAGGGTAATAGTTCTTGTTTTCTTATTTCAAAATCTATCTTCAACTGATTTATCACCATTTTAGAGTCCCCAAATATCTGTACGACTTTTATCCTCATCTCTTGAGGTATTTCCATTCCCATGATTAGAGCATTATACTCCGCCTCATTATTGGTACATGCGACACCTAGTGTAAAGGAATATGACAACAAATCACCTTGAGGGCTGATAAATATTATCCCATCGCCTGCTCCTGACATCATGAAAGCATCGTCGAAATACATTTTCCATGAATTAAGTAGTTCAATCAACAATACTTGTTCATATGGTTGCTCATCAAAGATCACTTCATCATCTGGAATGGGGTGAGCTTCTAGGAAATCTGCAAGTGCTTGTCCTTTCACTACTTTTTTCGGTTCATAAGAGATTGTATACTCAGAGAGGAGTAACATCCGCTTAGCTAGCTTTCTAGACAACATTGGTCTTGTCATTAAGAACTTTATCAGGTTGATTCGCGAGATCAGGATTATGTTATGAGAGAGATAATAATGTTACAACTTTTGTACCACAAACACTAAGGCCAAACATATCTTCTCGATGGGAGAGTAATTACATTCTGCACCTATCAAAGTTTGGCTTAGATAATAGAGAGCGGTCTTTTTTCCTTGTTCATTTACTTAGGCTAGTAGAGCCCCCAAAGACTTTTTGGACATAGAGATATATAGAAGCATGGTTTACCCTTTATAGGGGTTGCTAGGGGCAGCTTTAAAAACTCTTTGATGGAGTGGAACGCATTTTGACATGATTGATCCCATACAAATTATGTTCCCTTCTTCATAAGATGAGAAAATGGTTGACATCTACCAACTAGATTGGAGATGAAGGGTCGTATATATGCCAACTTCCCTCGCAAACATTTAAGTTCTTTCAATGTTCTTGGAGGTGACATTTCCTGTATGCCTTCATCTTTCCTAGATTAATTTTGATTCCCCAATGTTTGATTATAAATCTGAAAATTTTACCAGATGACACGCAAAAAGTACATTTTGACATATTCATTTTTAACTATTTTTTTCTGAGTAGACAAAAAGTTGAAGACATATGTTTATAATGTTCTTTATGATTATTTGACCTGACTACCAAATCATCAACATAACATTCTACGTGTTTATGCATCATCTCTTGAAAGATATTCTGTGTCACCCTCTGACATGTAGCGTTGGCATTCTTGAGACTGAAAGGCATGACTTTATAATAGTAGATTCTTAAAGAAGTTCTAAATGTCGTTGCTTCTTCATCTTCAGATGCCATGTGTTGAGTGTCAAATATTACAAAATTTCCCCTATTTATATCTTTTTTTTTATGAATATGATAATGCTTAAAGGTATATTTTATGCATGTTTATGTTACAAGGTGAATCTAAGAGGTTGGATTGAAAAGAATGTTAAAAGCATGGATTTGATGCTCGAGAAACACCAAGGCAAAGAATGGATCTTTGGATAATAAGATTGAAGATTTTAAGACACCAAGATTCAAGAAAACCAAGTGAAGAAGGAAGGAAGTCAGAATAACAAAGTGCTGAAATTCACTTCACTGACTATGTCATCGACCACAATTCGATAACATCGAACCCATTGTTCAATGACATCAAACACTGGTCGATGACATCAAATTTTCACATGAAAATCAAGTTGGTCGCTGAAAATATTAGGTGCAATTTTCGATTACTTGAAGTTTCTCTCGATGATATTGGAGACATGCTCGATGACATCGAATCTCATTCGATGGCATCAAAATTTCTGAAGAATTTTGAAACAACTCGCTAGACTATTTTGGATGCTTATTCGAGGACTCGAAGACCGTTCGATGACATCGAAGACCTGCTCGATGACAAGACGAGTTACGTAGTGCAAAAGGAGAAAAGACACGACTTCAGGATTCAAATCCTTTCGATGAAATCGAAGGTTGTTCAATGACATCGAAGGCAATATACAGAGTTACGCGGACTGCGTAAATTTGATGCGACTTTTCGATTTTACATGGACAAGGCTATAAATATGGGTTTTCAAAACACTTCTAGAGATATCTAAGGTTTTGAGGAGCAGAAAAAAGAGTGGAGATGTCTCCCAAGAGTTTCTTCTTCCCTTCTTCCTTGTTTTTAATGCTTTCTTTAAGGATTTTATATCCAATCATGTCTATCATTGGCTAAACCTCTTAGATAGGGCTAAAAGGTGAAGCTTGTAACATGTTGGGATATTTTTCTTGTTTTGATTCTTGTTCTTATTGAACTTCTTTGATTCTAATTTGATATTTAAGGAATACTTTTAGTTTTTAATGGTTCATTCTGACTGAAATTACAATAGATCTGCAATAGCTTTGAGTATCAGAAAAGGGCCTAGCTATATGTCCTAGAGGGGGGGTGAATAGGACTATGCCAAATTAAAACTTCAACAGCAGAATTTAATTGAATAAGATAGCCTTGAAAGATAGAACTTTAAACAAATCACAGTACTGAAATGTAAAGCAATCTTTAAATAATAAAATAGAGAGGTCGATACCAATGTTGTTCTAAGGACAACGTTGCACCATAAAAACCAAGGGTTTATGGCAGGACAACCTTACTAGGACAATTTGAATATCAAGAACTCAAAATGAAAGGAAATAAAGGAAATAGCAAGAAATTAAATTCTAAACTATTACAAAATTCCCACAATGCTTAAAATGTAAAAGATTACAACATTCACATCCACATATACATTCCACACCTTTGAATGATAAAAGATATAGAAATTCAAACAACCATTCAAACCACAAAACACAAGGAATTATGGTGGTTCGCCTGTGAGTACACCAACTGTTAAACAACAACCATACAAATTGCTACTCCACTCTTAATATCCTCACACAGGGGATATTAGCGTTCACTATAGAAATAGGTTTCACAGGTTCACCTAAAACCTTCACAATTGTGACTTTTAAATGGGCTTACACAATTCAAAAAATCCCGCTTTTGAGTTTTCTGGCTCTCCTCAGATAACCACAAATTTGAGATTTTTCTGGCTTAACCTCAAACAAAAACTAAAATGAAAGAAATTTACAATAAAGTAAAATACCTGGATTTCTCCTTTTGTTTTAGCCTGGAAGAACCAATCGGAGTAGAAGTTTGAATATATATGTTCAATTGTCTAATACTCACTTTGAAATGGCTCTAGGTTCTAATTGATGTTAAATTAAACCAGTTGGGCTAGCTCTATTTGATTTTGATTCCAAGAAGAAGGAATACAACAATTCCTCTTTTCAATTTAGATTGGAATGCAAAAACAAAATCAAATAAATAAAGCTAACAAAAGAGAATATGAAATATGCATAGCATAGCTTAAATAACACAAACTTATCTCAGAGTGATGCCTTGATTTTACTTGAATTGAATTCTTGAAAAACTCTGAAATTCGTGTTCTATTTATAGTTGCAGAAATCGTGTCTACGACTGGTCGAGTGGCCACCACGACTAGTTGTAGGTCGAACTGCATTTTAAAATTTTAAGCACGATCGGTTAAAATTGTTCCACGACTGGTCTTAAGTTGTCCACGACTGGTCGAGAGGAAGCAAGAATGGTTGTTGGAGTTTGAATCGTAGCTGCAGGACTGGCCGTGAACGAGTCGACACCGTTCATACGACTGGTCGAGCAGACTCCAGGATTGGTCGAAGCTCAACCAAAAAATTCTGAAAATTTACAACAACTTAGGACTGGTCTTAGAATTTCTTGGACTGGTCGAGTCAGTTTTAAGACTAGTCGAACAGAGTTCAGGACTGGTCTTAGAACATATTAAACACTTATAAAATAATTTAGTTCGAATTATGTATTCAAAATGACCTACCCCTAAGGTCAAACTAAGGTCATGCAAACCTTAAATGTGAAGTATGGACATTGAGTCTTCATTTCTTCAGATGTTGGTTGACCTTTGAAGATTGTGAAGCTTGAGATCTCTGATGTAGCTTGAACTTGAGATCTTATAAAGCTTGAACTTCATCTTGTACTTTCATTCTTGAGTTATACTTGATCTTGAGTTTGGACTTGATCTTAAGTTGTACTTGAGACTTGAACAAAAAACTTGTCTTCTGATGTAGCTCTTGAAATATTTTGATCATTGAGCTTGTAGAAGTAGACAAATAACTTAAACTTGAACTTCTTGAAGTAGATCACCGTTCTTAGCTTGTAACATTGATGTAGTGATTTGAACATACAAGTCAATATGCTACACAAGACATAGATTGTGTTTTTGGCACCACAAAATTTGACAACCAAATGGATAAATAACTATTGCACTTACAATCTCCCCCTTTGTTAAATTTGTGACACAATACACTTAAAAAATATGATCATTATGAACATAATAGAAATCATGCACAAGTTATAAAAGTAACCCAGTTACAGATTAACGAATCATGCACTAGTTGTCATTCACAAATTCTTCATTACTTACTCCCCCTGAGTAGCACAACAAAATTCAGCATAAAAACGATATGCTACTCTTCTCCCCCATAATCCATGTTTATCTCCCCCATATCCATATTTATCAAACTAAAAGAATTCTCCCCCTTTTTGTCACAATAAGACAAAGGTAGAAAGGAATAAATGGAAGTAGAAGTCCAATAAGAGAGTAATTAAAGGAGTAACTAGTTAAGATATGCAAGTAATATAAGCAAATCAAAGTTCACATAGCATTAACCAGCTGAAACAAAAATCAGTCATACAAACTGAAGTAAAATGAAAGTCCACACACTAACAAAAGTAGTGTAAAAGTTATTACAAACCAAATATTAAAACACTTAATCAGATCCTGAGGAAGGAGCAGGTATGGTAGGATTAATTTGATGAAGGCCCTTATTTAAACACATAAGATACTTGCGCGTATATTTAAATTGCAAATCATGGGCAACATTCATGTTCTCTACCTTCTCCTCAAGAGCACGAAGACGAGCATCAAAATCAGATGGCTCATAGTCAAGATCATTTGTAGAATCTGATTTAATTTCATCAAAAATAACATCCATATTTATGTCATCAGTAGGAAGATTACC
The DNA here is from genome assembly GCA_030180095.1 of Magnolia changhungtana. Taxonomy (NCBI): domain Eukaryota; kingdom Viridiplantae; phylum Streptophyta; class Magnoliopsida; order Magnoliales; family Magnoliaceae; genus Magnolia; species Magnolia changhungtana. The sequence continues at coordinate 2,501,971 of JASAUF010000150.1, forward strand.
ACCTTCTTCATCATTTCCTGCTTCAGCACTACCACCACCCACATCTCTTTGGCTGGAGCCAATTCCAACTTCATCTTATTTATATTAGAATTGTTAAACGAAAGATGACGAATAGGAACCTCTTCAACAGGCATAACAATTAGCATATGAGATGCTAACACAGTCATAAGATATGCAAATGGAATATCATTGTGTCCTAGATGGAGTCGAAACTGAATAATGAAATGACATATCAAGGAAGGCAGATAGACTTTAGTACCAGTGACGATAGAATGCAGAACCCAAACCATATAAGAAGTCATTTCTGTTTTGTTACCAGAACGAGGATATAAATTTGAAGTAAAGATTCTGTGGAGAACCCTATATTTGGGTAACAAATACTTTACGGGTAGCGCATTCCCTTTATGAGTCCATTGAACGTTCATATTACATAAATCTCTGGTTAACATACATTTTTATGATTCTGACGGTTTTTCCACAAGAGTGTGAATAGGAATACCCTCATCATTAATAGGCATTTCCATTAGATCCGCAATCAGAAGACGGTCTACTGTAAATGGACCTTCTCTAATATCAATATTAAAAGTTAAATTATCAGATGAAAAGTTAGAGATACATGCAATCATAGCCTGTGCAATGGATTGGTATGCCGGCCCACCACAATGTAGGATGTTATCCCAACCTACAGATTAGGGAAGAGGAAGGATACCAAAAGGAGCGATATGATCAATAAATACAGGTCTTTCAACAATGACATTATGCATAAGCAAATCCCTAACATGAGCAGGATCATCTTCGGATGACCGAAGATGGTGCCTAGAGATAGGAGTTGATCTGAAAGAGGATGGATAACGGGTAGTTTTCTTTTTTCCTCTAACATCCATTTGCAATAGATTAAACAAAGAAATAAGTAGATTCAAAAGATGATGAGTGGGTTTTTGATAGATCAGATTTCTTAAGAGAAAACCCAAATATCGCAATGAAATACAAAATAAATTACTCCAAGAGTGAAAATGAAGTAATATTAACTAGAATCTATAAGAAAAACAAAAATGATGCACTAACCTTGAGGAATCAGACAGTTGGGTATGACTGGTCATGCTCATGCCCATTGGAGAGAAAATAGGAAATGAGGAAGATGAGATTTTTTTCCCAAATTTAAAAGGTCCAATGCACTACACGACTGGTCGAGGACTATTCTCGACTGGTCGTACCACGACTAGTCGAGCACATCCTCGATTGGTCAAGTACGTCCTCGACTGGTTGAACCAATAAAAACAACATTTTTCATAAAAATTTAAAATTTAAACCAATAAATTATCAAATATATATACACTGTGATACACAAATGCATGAATAATCAATTTAAATTGCACATTTCAAGATTAAATTTCAATTTATTAAACCTAATTTTGTCGAGTGGTTTAGTGAAAATATCAACAAGTTGAGTCTCGGTCGGAATGTAATCTAAAGAGATTAATTTTTCTTCCACTAATTCACGAATGTAATGATACCTAATGTCAATATGATTGGTACGTGAATGCTGGATTGAGTTTTTTAAAATATTTATAGCACTGGAATTATCATAATATAATATCATTGATTCCTGTGAAATTCCATAATCGCTTAACATACATTTCATCAAAACAAGCTGAGTACATGCATTTCCAGCTGCGATGTATTCAACCTCAGCAGAAGAGAGCGATACAGAACTTTACTTCTTGCTAAACTAAGAAACTAAACAATTTTTGATATAAAAACAGCCACTGCTGGTTGACTTTCTATCATCGATATTACCAGCCCAATCAGCATCTGAATACCCAGCCAATTGAACACTAGTATTATATGGATACCAGAGACCCAAATTAACAGAACTTGCGACATATCGCATAATCCACTTAACAGCAGTTAGATGAGATTGTTTCGGGTTAGACTGATATCTAGCACAAATACCAACACTTAAAGCAATATCAGGTCTACTTGCAGTTAAATAAAGTAAACTGTCAATCATGCTATGATATAGTTTAGGATCTACATTTTTACCTGTAGAGTCTTTTGAGAGTCTTAAGGTTGTACTCATAGGAGTGTCAAAATTCTTACCATTCTCATATCCGAACTTTTTAATCAAGTTAAAAGCATATTTGGTTTGAGAAATAAAAATACCATCAGGTTATTGTTTTACTTGCAACCCTAAGAAATAATTCAATTCCCTAATCATGCTCATTTCGAACTTAGATTTCATTAAATCTGCAAACTCAACAGTCATGTTAGTACAGGTAGAGCCATAAATAATATCATCAACATAGATTTGTACCATTAAGATATGATCGTTATGTTTCTTAACAGATAGAGTTTTATCAACACTTCCCATTAGAAAATTATGACTTAGTAAAAACTTAGTCAATTTTTCGTACCATGCCCTGGGAGCTTGTTTCAAACCGTAGAGAGCCTTTTTAAGGTGATAGACATGATCAATGTTCTTAGGGTCTTCAAAACCCATTGGTTGTTCCACATACACTTCTTCATGTAGATCACCATTTAAGAAGGCACTCTTTACATCCATTTGATAAATTTTGAATTTTCTAAAGCAAGTAATGGATATAAATAGTCTGATTGATTCAAAGCAAGCAACTAGGGCAAAGGTTTCATTGTAATCAATGCCTTCTATTCGAGTGTATCCTTGTACAACCAATCTTGCCTTGTTTCGAATAATATTACCAAGTTCATCAGACTTATTTTTGAAAATTCACTTTGTTCCGATAATATGTTTATCTTTAGGTCTAGGAATAAGATTCTAAACATTATTTCGAACAAATTGATTAAGTTCTTCCTGCATAGCAACTATCCAGTTTTCGTCAGAAAGAGCTTCTTTTACATTAGTCGGTTTAATCTGGGATGTAAAACGCACATAGTTACATGTCTTCTAACTGTCTACAAATGCGCACACTAGTGAGAGGGTTTCTAAGAATTTAAGTGGTTGGATGATCTTTAACAGTCCTCAGTTCATAATTAGTTTGATTTAATGAAGTATTTGGTTTGTCATTTAAAAGAACTTCATCATTATCTAAACTTGGGGCAGGTGTATTCAAGTGATCATCAATGACCACATTAATGGATTCTTGAATCACATCGATCCTTTTATTTAGTAGACAATATGCACAACTGTTCAAAGAATATCTTTAAAAGATACCTTCATCACTTCTAGTAGGTGTGTGTGTGTGTGTGTATAATATTATATTATATATATATATACTATATATAGATTATATATTATATTATATATAATATACATGATGGTGGGCCTTCATGTGGACCCCCACCATGATGCAGGTGTTGCATCCAATCTGTTTAGCCACTTTGAAAGCTCATTTTATGACATGGGCTAAAGAATGAGTCAGATCCATAGTTTAAGTGGACCCCACCATTTTAAGTAGTGGACAATGTTGTTTACCGTTCAAAATTTCTAAGGGCCATAGTAGTTCCCTATTAAGATGATATTTGTTTCCACTTCATCTATCACTATGTTAATTTATGAACAGGTTAGATGGGAAACATATGTTATGGTGGGCTTTAGGAACTTTAAATGGTGGAAATCATTATCACCACTCTTATTTGGTTGTGGCCCATTTGATATGCATATGGGGCCCAATTGGTATGGCCCATGTGATTGGGCCCATTCGATGTATTTGTGGCCCATTGTTGAGGCCCACTTTGATATATATATATAAGGCCCATGTTACGAGGCCCATTGTGATGTTTTTAAAGGCCCATGGGATATGGCCCATTGCAATGTACATAAGGCCCATTGATGGGGTCCACTTCATTTATATAAGGCCCATATGAGGCGGCCCATTTGATGTATCTGAGGACTATGGGTCGAGGCCCAATGAGATATATATAGGTCCATTGCAATGTGTGATTCCCCATGGTTTGTGTAATGATATTTTATGGCAGGCCATGCCTTGGGAGCAATGTTGGTTTAACGTCCACATTATAAGAATAATGTTGGTTTAATGTCTACATTATAAATCTCCCTAGGGCCCATTGATAGGCCCATACTAGTTATGTGTAGGCCGTCTAGGCCCATCTTCGATGTAAGGATAGTTCATTACTTTATAACATGCTTAGTACACTTCCATGATTCATGCACATACGCATCATATGTATGCTTGATATGAGAAATGTTTGATCATATCATAAGTTGTTGGGCTGAGACATTTACGGGACTCCTTATGAGACGGAGTGCCCCACACGAACGCGTGGTACGCACGAGATTATTGCATGACTGATGGTGTGACTCATGCATTTCGCATTGTGTGTCGTAATTCACTACACGCCCTGGCGTCATCGGGGTCGTGGCCTCCACAGGCACATCGTGGATGGTCGTATCAGATACCGAAAATATTGACTCTAGCATTATGGGCACTTAGGATGTCCTTGGGTGAAAATCCCATAACCTTTTTGGTACCAGGAGATGCTCCAACGTTTAGAACGAGTGGATACATGAGTGCATGAGTGCCGAATACCAGTAGGCATCATCTCCCAATGTATCGTGGTCGGTTGAAAGGGGGTGTGGCCTTATCCGCCCGAGTGAGGGGGCTATAAGCTAGGCTGACTTTGACCATCTCGCAAATGAGTTCGCTATCGACGAGCCGGATAGGTATTGGCAGACTACTGGTCAGGCGGATAGTGTGGTCTCTTCCACTTGCTTGACCGTGCAGCTAGGGAGGAGGTAGTCAGTGTGAGGTGTATTAGACCCCGGTGATATCCAGATAGGAACTGTACTGATATCTATACTTGATGAGTACTGACACGCTTGTATTGTATCTCACATATGACATTTGGCTACATAGTCCTCGTGTTGCATGGCCTTAGTATGGCCGATAGCATTCATGCCTTGCATCACATTGCCTTAGTACGACTGGTTATATTCATGGACTTACCACATATTTCCGCATTACTCCGATATTGTATACTTGGCACTCACCTTGCGCACACACGTACACCACCCTCTAAGCTTTTGTAAGCTTATACACGACCGTTGCGTATAGGTAGCATTGGACAGCAGCAGTGCTAAGGCAGGAGTGCGCGTCTGACTATTTTGGAGCACTTGATCACCTTGTATTTCCCTTTCTGCATTGTACTTAAAATTTTTTGATATAGTGGATATGTGGTGATGTTGTTTTATGACTTGGTTATTGTAACGCCCTGAAAATCGGGGGTCGAGCATAAACTCAACTCCCGAGTTCCAGAACGTCACTTATGCAACAAAATGAATGATGATTGAATGTTGACTGTATTTGTGCATTGAACATGAGTGAGATTAAGCCAAAACAGAATATCATACTCCAGAGACAGTTAAATTGCAAGCGGAAGACTGTGATAGACATATAACATATATAAACTATGGTGAGTCTCCAGAGTGTCATGATGTTACCAGGTTAAGTAATTACATGTATAGTTCTAAAATATACCAAATGTGTAAGTGTAATATCTTCTATCCCAAGTACCATAGCCCCGTCAATGTAGTACCAGGTCTTCAGAGACCCGTCAGAGAGTTACATGATAGGAGAACTCCTCCTCATCACCATAGAAGTAGTCCGGCTCTGCTTCATAAGCATCGCCATCATCTGAAATTCAACAAATCTGGTTGGTGTGTACAACACTGTCCCTTAACGTGGGAGTGAGTGATCAACTCAGTGGAACAGTAAAGCATAGGTTAACATGTTATCAATTCAATCAAGCAGTAATGATAAAGCAAGATACAAATCAAACAATTCTAACTACTCTTATTAAGTGCGAAATGAAATGACATGATCTTTGTATGCCTTGCCAAACCACCCTCATGCGACATCATCTTACGTTCGCGAATGCTTAACTCCCTCAGTGCGCCACATCTACTAAGCACATGCGGTGCGATGATGATCATGATTACCGAGTTATTATTAGTCCATTTCAAACAGCAGTATTGGGAAATTAAGGTACCTCCCTCGTATCATTCCCAAACATGATCCATTCTAGGGTCATCAGTCCTAGTTAATCTCATACGATATTATGGTTTGAGAGGCGTAGCGAAGGCATCACAAAGGGCTCGTCACCCGTCAGCACGGATATAGATCTCACCGTATGCGGCTCAATTGCTGACCGTCAGCTCGAGTACAGGTCTCACCGTACTTAGCTCAATCACTAGCCGTCAACTCGAATACAGGTCTCACCGTACTCGACTCAACTCATACTCCAGTTGCTGTGAAAGACTCGTCGCCAATCACAGACCTTAGAGTATACTCGAAGATACTACGGAGGACTCGTCGCCCGTCAGCACGAGCACAGGTCTCACCGTACTCGGCTCTCGCCGTAAGTATCGACAGCTCGAATATAGTGTCCCATACCACCATAATCGGCTCACGAGTCTAGTTGCACACTGGTCACTACGGGGAGGCACGTGGCCCCAGCGTAGGCCGACAGCTCGACCACGGTGTCCCATACCACCATGCCCAGCTCATGAGTCTTAGCGGATCGAGGTACCATGGTTAAAAGGGATTTCACTGGTAAGTTTGGTACCCTAGGTTCAAGCAGTAGCGACCAAACATGGTGAACATAAATAAGACAGATCGGGTTACTTGACGAGCTCGGCTAACTCAAGCGCACAACAAGTTGAACGACATGAAGTGCATAAGCACTTCGCGTGGCCAACCACTATCGCCAACCGAAGTACTACTCGGGTTCGTCGAACACATCTCACGTGGCAAATGAATTGCAGCCACGAATTCAATTCTGGTACCGATTGTCTGGACTATAATCATAACCCCAAACATAATAACTTGCAGATAGATAAAGCAATAATGGATCAAGATTCAACTCATACAATCAAGGTATGGTATTATCCGTTTAGAGTTCTGTGGTACATTGCACGCACTTGTTGCTCCGCTCCCCCATCACCCATGACGGATCATACAACGTAAATATAAATTTAAACATATGCATTACATAGTTATAATCATAAAGCAGTTGAGCATGTTATGAATCACAACACAAGCATGAGTTTATACATGTTCAATTCCTAATCACACAACAATCCAAGGAGATCATACACATAGTTAAAAGAGGTTGAGAATCAATTTCAACACCCTTATACATTACAATTTGCTAACTACTACTCATTCAGACATTTCAAGAAAACACTTAAACAAACATGCATCAACATACATGACATATGTCGATCACATAGGCATTAGGCCAAATCCTTTCACTAGGGAGTTGCCCCAATCATAACACGCGTACACCCACGACGGTTAGTCATGGCAACCAGGAATCCAAGTTCCATATTCATTCAATCATTTCCACAAACACTTGGGCCACACATTTTAGCATATATGGTGTCTGTTGGCCGTGGCGTGATTTAGGGAAAATCTTTTCGTCAAAAGGGCCAATACAACAATCATGAATCCATGACAATTAGTCATGGCGAACACGAATGAGGATTCTATACTCATTCAGTCATTTTCACAAACACTTAGAATACATTATTACAACATACATGGTGTATGTTAGCAAAACATGTATTAGGGCTATCCTTTAGCCAAGTGAGTATTTTATCCATGTATAATATATTACCACAGCAAATAATCATGATAAATGCATCTCCAAAATTTATACGTATACAGTATTTTCTAGAATACGCATTTTCAACATACATACTGTATACAAGCAAACATGTATTACGGCGATTCCCTTCGCCAAGCAATTATCTTATATGCACATAATATACTTATACGATGATTAATCATGACAAACACATCGCTAAAATATACATGTATACGGTACTTCTTACAATACCGTATTTCTACATACATAGTGTTTATTAGTAAACATGTATTTAGGCGAATCCTTTCGCCAAATAAGTATTTTATCTATACGTCATATATCCGTACGACAAATAAACATGTCAAACACATTTCCATAAAAAATATGTATATAGTATTTTATACGAATACCTAGAGTATGTGAAATTCCAAATTCTACAATTCTAATCGAAACTGAAAACGGAAAGCACTTTGTACATGTGCAATTGCATGCAGATCATGAATCTATCATTATCTCACATTGAAAGCGTTGAAAACCATAACCTATACACCTAAAGTCCGCACCTTTAGTCGTAGAATCGTAACGGAGTTGATAGGTTTGCTAAGCTTCCGTATTCGGCAGTTTGGCAACCTATAGAATGAAATAGGTTAGCTATTTCACAACCTACAACAGTCTAAACCCCAAAGAAGATTAGGGTTAGGGTTTCTTACCTAGAAACGACGCCAGAAACCCCGGAAAAAGCGTCAAGAAAGGGATGGTGCAGCCCGTGTGGTGGCAGGGAACGATAGTAGGGAGATCCTCCCACTTCTCCCTCACTTCCTCTCTCTTTTCCCTCTCTCAAATCCCAAATTCGTATGGCTGCCATGAGAGAGGGTTTAAGGTCCTTATATAGTCTCAAACCTTCCCAAAATAGACTCAGGTTCAAGGGTTACTACTATTATAGGTATTTCAGCGATGTTCCAGCTCAAAAGAGTGTTTCTAGTGGCCCCCCTTGAGCCAAACGTCAGACTTAAGCTCACCACTCATGGATCCACGTGGGATTATGTTTTTGACTCGATCGGATTCCTAGATCACACGGGGCGGACCACTTTCAGTTCAACGGTCAGTGGGCCACGATCCAAAATTCCAAGTACATGTAAATGTTCCTGAAATTTTTCCTGATCCGAGGGTGTAATTTGGTACGATTCGTGATGTCAGTTGCTTAATATCTTGATGCGCAAGCGAATGGTGCGAGATCACTATTCCGAGATATTTATTTTGTAAAGGGAATAGTGTTTTTCACACTCCCTCGCTCCGGATCCAAACGAATGGCCATGGGACATCGGTGGACTCGATTTTTGAGATGATTGTCAAGCCCAGTGAGGCGGTCCTAGTTCCTTAACTTCGTGTTAATCGGATTTCCGATGTGCGGTCTAGACCTAATCTGAAGTTTCGAGATGCTCCGTGAGCAGCCGGGTAATGAGATTGATCCTAAGTTTTAGGGTAACCTAAGCGTCAATGATTCTACGGGTTTTGGGTCTTGCAGATCGTATTTAAAGCGATTCAAATGGATTTCGTAGCTAATCTGGTTTCGCACATAGTTACTTTGTCTCATTTCTAAAGGATTTAGTCCTAAGTGATTTCTGTCTGAGGTGGTACTTGGTCCTTTGCAGTTTGTATATAAAGTGATCCAAGGTATACTACTTACCTAGTTTAAGATAGTGTATAGGGCGAAAGTGCTTTGAAAAATTGAAAGCACAAGGTAGTGAAGGGTGGGATTTGTGAAGGAAATGGGCTAAGGAGCGATTTTAGACTGTGGGATTGAGTTTTGACAAGTTGGTAAGGTCTTAGGATAGACTCATTGCCTAAGGACGTCTAATCCCAGGTTGGCAAAAATCCGGGATGTTACAATCTACCCCCCTTAAAACAAAATTTCGTCCCCGAAATTGGCTAAGGGTAATAAGGGAAGATTTCTATTATTTCACTTGCCTAAGACTTATTGATTCCAAGTTTCTACGCGTGGTAGGGTATATACCAGCTGGTTCATTTTAGTCTACCCCCCTTAAAACTTAATTCTTTATCCATTTCTCATACCCTGATGGTTTGCTACCATTTATTTCTTTACCTATTTGGAGTCTCGACGACAATTGCCACAATTTAGAGTAAGATAGTTGTTTTCATTGTTTAACCAACACGGAGAGACGGTAATAGTGGGCTCGATCCCGATACATCGATCATCTACCGGGCCAGGGTAGGAAGCTCATCGTATCCCTTCCAAATCCTGGTGGATCCTGGTCGTCCGCTCGTCAGCAGAGAGTCCATCGGTAGTCACCCAGGATTGGGAATTGGGTCAAGCCGCGAAAACTTCGCAGTTGTAGATGTCAGTAACTCCGTAGTCCGATCACTCTCTAAGAGTAGGGAATGTCCATCATTGAAAGGCTCAAATTGTTTATTCTAAGGTTGCCCTTTAGGTCTTAGTCTAAGAGAGTCCTCGATATTATCTATGTCCAAGGAAAGGGTGAATCAAATCTTACTAAATCATCTTAAAACGGTTTCTCATAGTAGAACTTACTAGGGCTTCTATAATGTTCGTATTTATCGAGCACCGTTTCGATCCTGGGCCAGTGGGATAGGGTCCACCATGTTTCCGCTGCGCCACCCAGGTCAAAGAGGTGTATTAGGTGACCTAACTAGAGCGGGTTCATCATGTTCTACCCCCCTTAAAATTTATTTTCGCCCTCAAGGCTCAAGAGCTATGTCCTGATCCGTATGTCGGAACAAGGTGTAATTTATAACCTATCCTTGACATGAAATGGGAAATACATTGGTCTGCCTTTCATCGACGATGTGTACTATGGCATTGATACCTATGGGTATCGAGAGGAGCTAAAAATGATGGGCAATGTGGTTGATGTCAGGGGCAGGTGTGAGTTTGAGGCAAGATGCCTAATTCTACCAAAGGACTTTTATTACGATCTCAACTTACCCTCCCAAGTCATGTCTAGTTTATTACTGTAAGATAATTTTATACCTTATTAGTACAAAGGTATTTGGAAAGAATAGGTCAACAGGCAGACTATTTTTTTAAGTTCATATGTACAATGTGTATGTTATAATGACATGAGATTCGAGACCTAATTCCTAACTGTCTGTTGCCCATTTGGGTAATTCCTTAGGCCTAAAAGACAAAGTCGCTATCGGCTATATACTCCTAATACTTTTCAAAAGCAAAGGGATAAACCTTTAGTTGCAAATGGTCGGGACGACGGAAAGAAAATTGTGTAGTGGAGTGCGAGTCGAGTTAAGCCGAATAACTAAGTCTATTATTCAATTGACTTAGCATAATTAATTAGTCATTTACTTTCCTTAGCCTAACCAGTAGTCTAGTCTTAATTTAGGAGTAGAGGAAATCCATAGGTGAGTCCAAAGTCTATGCTTATACGCTAGATGATTTCACTTCATTTCTAATACAAGGAAGGGTTTTATCACTTAGGATCAAAGTTGTCTAATTGGAACTGAGTTGCCTGTAGTTAAATTTAACTACACCCAAGCATTTCACATATGCTCATACCAGCTAAGAGGATCCTAAGGTTCACATTATTAATTTGTTGAATTTCCTCTACGGTCAGGTCTGTCGAAATCTAGGAGCACTGCTCTAGGTCTAAAACTCCAAGGGTCTATTTGTCAATCAACCATTTACTCCAAAAGCTTAAGCTATCAGAGTGCGGTGGGTCAATGTATATCAAGAGACTTTATCACTTCAACACAATTTGACCAATGGTCTTAAGTTGTATTAAAATGGGACTGTATTGCTAATCCCATTTCGGGATTGGGAATGGCATATTTGGCAGGAGGGTGGGCGGGGATTAAAATTACTTTATAGGCTTTGGAAAATGAGCATTATGTTGGGAAGGGTGAGATGGGATTTCCAAATCCCAGGATAATGAATTTCTAAGTGAAATTTGGAAGGACAACTCAGAGTTACGTTTAATTGCATACATTCCAAACCTAGTATCGGAAACCATGGGATACACTCAATCTAGGGACCATACCTTACACATATATTTATTATTACTTTTATAATTCCATCCACCCAATCGCACTTAATGCAATTTGGCCGAACGGGTCATAAACGTCCTCAAACATCTAAAACATCCTACCAACTACTACACCCATCAACATGAAAACGTAAACACCCAAAGGCAGTAATCCTCTTTCCCATGAGAGAGAGAAAGGTGGACATTGAGAAACTAGCCGTAATGGCCTCGAATAAGGCCATGGAAACGTAAAGAAACGGAGAGAAAAGGCTGGAGTTTTTGGTTCTCCACGAACTTGAGCCTCAACAAGGTTTGTAGAGGCCCATCAGTCAGGGAATGAAGATGGAAGAAAAAAAAAAGGAGAAATGGATGGGTTGAGAGGTATGTACATTTTCGAGCTCCAAATGGGGCATGTAAAAGCCCAAATGAAAGGAAATGGAAAGGGTAGAGGGTGGGTGTTACTGTGAACGATGGAAGGGAGTGGGTGATGACCAAAAATGGGAAACGAGACGATTGGAGTGGCGATTTGAAGAGAAAACAGCAAGAATAGGAGGAAAAGAGAGATTGGAGGGGCGTTTGAGAGAGAGGGGAGCTCTAACCCCTAAAATCCCAATCTCCAGCCAAAACCGCACTTTTCAGGGGATAGGGGAGGTCGGGCCGACCAACCCCAGCCCCGGACCCACCTCAGATGGGCCACCGGACCGCGGTCCGCCTTGGTCGGAACCGCGCCGCCGCAGTGGGGCAGTGTTCTCTGTGGTCCCAAGGTGCCAAATGCACCCTGGTTCAACCCTGGGTCCCATCGGATTTAAGTGGGGAGGCTCCCGACTCCGATTTGCTCCATTTCGGGTATTTTTGGGACAATCAGACATATCTTGCAATCCGGAATGAGTTATCTGACGTAAAATATATGAATTTGGGGTAGAACGAGCTAATGAAGCCAACCAACCCAGCTATGCTGGGTTGCGCAGCCCGGAATTGTGAGAAAACCCCCCGATTGATGGTTATTTCCCCGCTTCAATTTCGTTTTGCCAAAAATAGTAGTTTTAGTTTGATTTCTCTTCATCCGTTGGGCTTTAGGAGTTGTACCCAATGAGAAAAGAGTTTAGAATAATTAAGAGAACGGTTGGGTGAAGTCGTTTAGGACACTTACTATTTTTGGGTGAAAGCCTTGCGCACTTAGTAAACATCACGACCCATATATAGTAAGTCACGAATTCTAGAAGTTTTAGTTGTAGTTTGTTTCTGATTTCCTTCCCATTACTTGGTATCCCTATTTAAAGGGTTATGAACTCATTTTTCTTTTGACATTCATTAATCAATTTCGAATGTATTAGAATTTATTTCTATTTTCTGCTTTCTTCCTCATGGATTCGAGAAGTCTCCGTGAGGAGTCCAGAGAAGCTCCGAGGATTCAGAATAGTTATCCTCATCACGCCTATCCTATATTCTACCGATTGTCAGCGATTGGGGTGAGGTGGATTGTAATCTAGAATTATCTATAGACGGCCTAGGAATATTTTAAGGTCGACCCGTTCGACCATGGTTGAATACGGACTCGATTTCGGGGTTCGACTTTAGTGAATTTCGCCGATTGGCGAAATCGGAATACCTATGACTGTTTCTATGTTCCGTCGCTCCCTCCTAAGTCAGAGTGCGTCAGTGTGCGTCGTGTGACCATAACCCAGGTCCAGTTTAATCCAAATCATGCTCTGATACCAACTTGTAACGCCCTGAAAATCGGGGGTCGAGCATAAACTCAACTCCCGAGTTCCAGAACATCACTTATGCAACAAAATGAATGATGATTGAATGTTGACTGTATTTGTGCATTGAACATGAGTGAGATTAAGCCAAAATAGAATATCATACTCCAGAGATAGTTAAATTGCAAGCGGAAGACTGTGATAGACATATAACATATATAAACTATGGTGAGTCTCCAGAGTGTGATGATGTTACCAGGTTAAGTAATTACATGTACAGTTCTAAAATATACCAAATGTGTAAGTGTAATATCTTCTATCCCAAGTACCATAGCCCCGTCAATATAGTACCAGGTCTTCAGAGACCCGTCAGAGAGTTACATGATAGGAGAACTCCTCCTCATCACCATAGAAGTAGTCCGGCTCTGCTTCATAAGCATCGCCATCATCTGAAATTCAACAAATCTGGTTAGTGTGTACAACACCGTCCCGTAACGTAGGAGTGAGTGAGCAACTCAGTGGAACAGTAAAGCATAGGTTAACATGTTATCAATTCAATCAAGCAGTAATGATAAAGCAGTACAAATCAAACAATTCTAACTACTCTTATTAAGTGCGAAAATGAAATGACATGATGCTGTATGCCCTTGCCAAACCACCCTTATGCGACATCATCTTACGTTCGCGAATGCTTAACTCCCTCAGTGTGCCACATCTACTAAGCACATGCGGTGCGATGATGATCATGATTACCGAGTTATTATTAGTCCATTTCAAACAGCAGTATTGGAAAACTAAGGTACCTCCCTCGTATCATTCCCAAACATGATCCATTATAGGGTCGTCAGTCCTAGTTAATCTCATACGATATTATGGTTTGAGAGGCGTAGCGAAGGCATCACAAAGGGCTCATCACCCGTCAGCACGGATATAGATCTCACCATATGCAGCTCAATTGCTGACCGTCAGCTCGAGTACAGGTCTCACCGTACTCGGCTCAATCACTAGCCGTCAGCTCGAATACAGGTCTCACCGTACTCGGCTCAACTCATACTCCGATTCTTTGTGAAAGACTCGTCGCCAATCACAGACCTTGGAGTATACTCGAAGATACTACGGAGGACTCATCGCCCGTCAGCACGAGCACAGGTCTCACCGTACTCGGCTCTCGCCGTAAGTATCGACAGCTCGAATATAGTATCCCATACTACCATAATCGGCTCACGAGTCTAGTTGCTCACTGGTCACTAGAGGGAGGCACGTGGCCCCAGCGTAGGCCGACAGCTCGACCACGGTGTCCCATACCACCATGCCCGGCTCATGAGTCTTAGCGGATCGAGGTACCATGGTTAAAAGGGATTTCACTGGTAAGTTTGGTACCCTAGGTTCAGGCAGTAGCGACCAAACATGGTGAACATAAATAAGACAGATCGGGTTACTTGACGAGCTCGGCTAACTCGAGCGCACAACAAGTTGAACGACATGAAGTGCATAAGCACTTCGCGTGGCCAACCACTATCACCAACCGAAGTACTCTCGGGTTCGTCGAACACATCTCACGTGGCAAATGAATTGCAACCACGAATTCAATTCTGGTACCGATTGTCTGGACTATAATCATAGCCCCAAACATAATAACTTGCAGATAGATAAAGCAGTAATGGATCAAGATTCAACTCATACAATCAAGGTATGGTATTATCCGTTTAAATTGCTGTGGGTTTTGTTGACGCACTCGTTGCTCGTCCCCCATCACCCATGACAGATCATACAACGTAAATATAAATTTAAACATATGTATTACATAGTTATAATCATAAAGCAGTTGAGCATGTTATGAATCACAACACAAGCATGAGTTTATACATGTTCAATTCCTAATCACACAACAATCCAAGGAGATCATACACATAGTTAAAAGAGGTTGAGAATCAATCTCAACACCCTTATACATTACAATTTGCTAACTACTACTCATTCAGACATTTCAAGAAAACACTTAAACAAACATGCATCAACATACATGACATATGTCGATCACATAGGCATTAGGCCAAATCCTTTCACTAGGGAGTTGCCCCAATCATAACACGCGTACACCCACGACGGTTAGTCATGGCAAGCAGGAATCCAAGTTCCATATTCATTCAGTCATTTTCACAAACACTTGGGCCACACATTTTAGCATATATAGTGTCTATTGGCCGTGGCGTGATTTAGGGAAAATCCTTTCGTCAAATGGGTATCGCCAATACAACAATCATGAATCCATGACAATTAGTCATGGCGAACACGAATGAGGATTCTATACTCATTCAGTCATTTTCACAAACACTTAGAATACATTATTACAACATACATGGTATATGTTAGCAAAACATGTATTAGGGCTATCCTTTAGCCAAGTGAGTATTTTATCCATGTATAATATATTACTACAGCAAATAATCATGATAAATGCATCTCCAAAATTTATATGTATACAGTATTTTCTAGAATACGCATTTTCAACATACATACTGTATACAAGCAAACATGTATTACGGCGATTCCCTTCGCCAAAAAATTATCTTATACGCACATAATATACTTATACGATGATTAATCATGACAAACACATTGCTAAAATATACATGTATACGGTACTTCTTACAATACCGTATTTCTACATACATAGTGTTTATTAGTAAACATGTATTTAGGCGAATCCTTTCGCCAAATAAGTATTTTATCTATACGTCATATATCCATACGATAAATAAACATGTCAAACACATTTCCATAAAAAATATGTATACGGTATTTTATACGAATACCTAGAGTATGTGAAATTCCAAATTCTACAATTCTAATCGAAAGCGAAAACGGAAAGCACTTTGTACATGTGTAATTGCATGCAGATCATGAATCTATCATTATCTGACATTGAAAGCGTTGAAAACCATAACCTATACACCTAAAGTCCGCACCTTTAGTCGTAGAATCGTAACGGAGTTGATAGGTTTTCTAAGCTTCCGTATTCGGCGGTTGGCAACCTATGAACGAAATAGGTTAGCTATTTCACAACCTACAAATGTCTAATCCCCAAAAAGCAGTTAGGTTTAGGGTTTCTTACCTAGAAAGCAGCGAAAACGCCGGGAAAAGCGTCAAGAAAGGGATGGTGCAGCCCGTGTGGTGGCAGGGAACGATAGTATAGAGATCCTCCCACTTCTCCCTCACTTCCTCTCTCTTTTCCCTCTCTCAAATCCCAAATTCGTATGGCTGCCATGAGAGAGGGTTTAAGGTCCTTATATAGTCTCAAACCTTCCCAAAATAGACTCAGGTTCAAGGGTTACTACTATTATAGGTATTTCGGCGATGTTCCAGCTCAAAAGAGTGTTTCTGGTGGCCCCCCTTGAGCCAAACGTCAGACTTAAGCTCACCACTCATGGATCCACGTGGGATTATGTTTTTGACTCGATCGGATTCCCAGATCACACGGGGCGGACCACTTTCAGTTCAACGGTCAGTGGGCCACGATCCGAAATTCCAAGTACATGTAAATGTTCCGAAATTTTTCCGATCCGAGGGTGTAATTTGGTCGATTCGACGGATGCGGTTGCTTATCTTCGATGCGCAAGCGAATGGTGCAGAGATCACTATTCCGGATATTTATTTTGTAAAGGGAATAGTGTTTTTCACACTCCTCGCTCAGGATCCAAACGAATGGCCATGGGACATCGAATTTGGACTTGATTTTGAGATGATTGTCAAGCCCAGTGAGGCGGTCCTAGTTCCTTAACTTCGTGTTAATCGGATTTCTGATGTACGGTCTAGACCTAATACGAAGTTTCGAGATGCTCCCGTGAGCAGCCGGGTAATGAGATTGATCCTAAGTTTTAGGGTAACCTAGCGTCAATGATTCTACAAGTTTTGGGTCTTGTAGATCGTATTTAAAGCGATTCAAACGGATTTCGTAGCTAATCTAGTTTCGCACATAGTTACTTTGTCTCATTTCTAAAGGATTTAGTCCCAAGTGATTTCTATCTGAGGTGGTACTTGGTCCTTTGCAGTTTGTATATAAAGTGATCCAAGGTATACTACTTAGCTAGTTTAAGATAGTGTCTAGGGCGAAAGTGCTTTGAAAAATTGAAAGCACAAGGTAGTGAAGGGTGGGATTTGTGAAGGAAATGGGTTAAGGAGCGATTTTAGACTGTGGGATTGAGTTTTGACAAGTTGGTAAGGTCTTAGGATCGACCCATTGCCTAAGGACGTCTAATCCCAGGTTGGCAAAAATCCGAGATGTTACAGTTATGCTTGTGGTTATGCTCCATTATATAAAAAAAAATCATACTGAATATCCTCCTTGTAAGATCCCAGGATCGGAATCTGGCGTATGGGCACTAGGAGCCGAGAATGGGTTACTACAGAGGCTGTCGGCATCAGATTCGGTGATCGGGAATTTTGTGAGCCCTTTTTCTGAGTTTGGGGCGTGACAGAAGTATCAAACCTTCCCAAATTTTCACGGTCATGAAAAATATAACACTTGCTGCCAAAAACTCAAAAGTATTTGACAGTGGGCTTTTTATCGAACCACATTTCATAAGCCGTTTTATTATTAGATTTACAAATATAAATCCGATTAATAATTGTTGAGGCATAAAAAATAATAAGAGGAGAATTGGAGCAAAGAAAGATCAAGACATTGATCAAAAGAATTACAAGAAGGGAACGAAGAAATAGCTTAGAGGACACTTTGCACGGGTCCCCACAAAGTATATCGTTTGCACGGGTCCCCGCAAAGTATATCCTTTGTGGGGCTCCCCGCAAAGTATATAGAGAATGCGCAGTAAGGATTACAAGTGATTTTGTCCCACATCGACCAAGATTGGAGTTCTACACGGTGTGAATGCCTATAAATACCCCGCTCCCTCTCTCATAAAGGGTTGGAAGATTTTCAGAGCAAAGGAAGAGTGAAGAAGAAGACCGAAGGTAGGAGCATTGGGCTCCTGCAGGTTGCGCAGACCCGCGCAAACGATATTGTTTGCGCGGGACCGCGCAATCAGACTGCCCTGCAGTCTATAACAGCAATGGGCTGTTATGCTGCTGAAATGGCCGAAGTCTTCAAATCTCCAAGTTCTTCCTGTCCAAGAAAGAAGGAAGAATTATCGATAGAGATGTGTATTCCTCCTAAGTTTCAGGAGATGGTCGAAATAGTGCCAGAATGCTGCCAGAATTTCTATCTCCTTGAAGACTGTTGATCGATTCATTAAATTTTCCTAAGTCGTAGGAAAATGACTAGAATCTCTGCTGTTATGTTGTCAAAATTTACATTTAATCAATGACAGTTTGATTTATCATAATTCTTTTGTACCAAGTAATCTATCTTAAAATCAAGGGACATTAGAGGATGTAAATGAACTCAGAATCAATATAATGTGATGATTGTCTCTACACTTTTCTCTTGGTATGTCTGAATAAGATAATTCCCCCAAATCAAATACATTTATTTTCTTATCAAAACAAAATGGCGACTCCACTGGGGACATTCTCCCCTTCATCTTTAAGATTATTTACTTAATCCTTGCATACTAACTTCACGTATGTTTCATTATTGAAGGTACCTGGATCCAATCATATAATACTACCGATGGCTAACGTTACGATGAAAGTGAACTTCTGCTTCACCCCTACTGGGTTTGCAGTCGAATATGCACCAAACCGAACTCTAGAGCGTACGGATTCACGCACCACAAGTGAATGCAAAATGACTCAAGCAATAGCTGGGGTCATCTCCGTCTCACCTCAACTACAGGAAAGTAATGAGAAGTGGACTATGGTCTTGTCTCGGAAGGCAAAAGCAAACTCAAGGAATCTAGAGAGCCGTGGAGCGAACCTATCTTTGCCAAGAGCCAGAGGACCAATCACATGCAGTATCGTTCGGAAGAACCCTGAGCTTGCTCCTCCTGCGATTTATCCCAAGCGAACAGTTCCACAGTTCGCGTCGCGCGATTTTCCAGCTTTGGTCTCCTCGAGGACCAAGTGGATGGAAGAACAAAAAGGTAAAGCACTGCTGATGAGTTCACCGATGCCCACATCACCCCAAACAAGCTCCCCAGTAAGTGTATCACCCCGATCGATCAGCAACACGGGAAGCACACGGAAGTCGGACGAGACTCCGATCTTTCCCCTCTTTATAAGTCCTGTCACATCAACATACTCTCGTTTTACTCCAACAACAACTTCGACAAACAGTAAAGGAGCCACAGTGTACATAGCTGATACGAGCCAAGAAAACAGGCCAACTACTGAAGATCGTGTTAACCAGATGGCAGAAGCACAAAGAGCATTAATGGATGAATGCAGAAATCTCAGGAAAGTATTAGCAACCCTTGTGCATAACGTGGCCCAAATTGTGGTTCCGCCAGCAATGGGTACAGTTAACGGACATGAAAGCCGTCCCGAACATTCTCATCTACAAGGGGCAGGATCAAGAGGATCTGTTCCAGTCACGAGGACCGTAACGCAAGATGACGTGAGGCAAGTCGTCGAAGAAGCTGTCAGAATAGAAAGAGAGCGTACAAATACCAGTCGTTTCAGGTACAGGTCGCCATACTTGAGGGAAGTAGAAGATATCCCCTTTCCAGCCAATTTCAACCATCCGGACTTTCAAAAATTTAATGGAGAAGGGTCACCAGAAGAGCACTTAATGCACTTCATCACCAGCATGGAAATTTTTCCACAATACCTCAGTATTGCTTATGATTATTTGGGTCATCATTGATGAGTAAAGCCTTCCGATGGTATTCAAGTTTAACTCTAGGGTCTATACGTACATGGGAAGAGATGCAAGATGGTTTCATGTCAAACTTCTTCTCGTCCGAACGTGACGTCAGCATCACAGAATTAGCTTCAGTGTGACAAAGGGAAGGAGAACCAGTGGGAAAGTTTATAGACCAATGGAAGACATTAGGGGCATCGTGCAGGCAATTTTTCAGAGGAAAAAGAACAAGTCAAAATGTGCCTGAATTCTATGGAAACGGGAATTACATTTGGACTAGCCAGCGCGGATATCCAAACTTTCCGTGATCTAGCCACCAAGGCTCACACTTTGGAGTAAATGACCCACAAGATACCAGCCTTTTACCATGAAGCAGGAAAGAGAGTACTTAGTAAAATGGTTGTAAATGTCGTCGAACATGATATGAAAAATAAAGATATAGGGGGCTCAAGAGACAAGGGGCTGGAACGAAAGGAGGGATGGAACTAGTCAAGAAGTGGATACAATGGAAAAAGGCTCAGAATGCTGGATTCCCATGAAGGGTTCAATTTCGAAAAGGAAGACGTTGTTCCCATGATGAAACAGTTGCTAAAAACTAGTGCCATAGAATTACCAGAACCCAAACACCCCGAAGATGTGAAAAAGACCAGGGAAAGAAACTTCTACCGTTATCATCGCCTAATGGGACATCCAACAGAAAATTGCTATACGTTGAAATGTATCATACAGCGGATGATAAATAAGGGCGAGATAATAACCGGTGAAGACAAAGAGAAGAGTACAAGGGCGATGGTAAACATGTTTACAGTCCAAGAAAAGGCCCAGAAAGTACAAGGGAAAGAGAGCCGAATGTCGACAAAGAATGCAGCAATGATTACGTTGCGATCAGGGAAGAGGGTGACAAGCCCCGTGAAGCAGAAAGCAGGGATAGTAAGGAAAGAAGTCATCGAGAAACGGAACAGCGATAATAGGAATGAACATAGGAGCGAAACAGCAAGAGTGGCTTATGACGTGATTAGCCATTTGAAAGGCATACCGGCACGTTTAAGCATCTATGACGCTCTCAAGCTATCAGAAGAATTTCGGCAGAGTTTGATCCGAGCATTGTCTGATCATGATATTAGAGAGACTCTATTAACAGAAATGAAACATGAAAAACACGATGGACAGGCTGATTGTCTGCCAGTCATCTCATTCTCTGATGACGATTTGATTAATGAGACGGAGCATAACAGGCCACTGATGATAGAGGGTCATATCTGTGGGAAGAAGGTAAAACGGATTATGACTGATAATGGGTCTGCAGTAAACCTCTTACCACTCTCGATGATAAGTAAATTGGGTTATCGTCGTTCTGATCTGTGCCCTAGTGGAATGATGATACAGGGCTTCAACCAAGATGGACAACGCGTGCTAGGTAAGATTACGGTGACACTAGAGGTAGGAGAATTAACTACTAATGTTGTATGCCATGTTATAAACGCCGTGACGATGTACAATCTCCTCCTAAGAAGGCCATGGATTCATCAGTACAGTATTATACCCTCTACTTTGCACTAATGTTTCAAATACTGTAGGGACAGAATACTGTGTAAGGTGATGGCTGTTGCAAAGCCATATACGTAAGCTGAGTCTTTCTTCACGGATGCCAGTTATTATAAAGGGTTCTCTGAAGAGGTGGGAAATAATGATGAAAAGAAAGTCTTAAAATACATCCAAATAAGCAATATAAAAAAAGAAGAAAGGACAGAATCTTCTAAGACTGTGGAAGCAAGGAAGAAGTTCTATTTTGTACCGAAGCATCTAAGGCAACCAGGGTAGCTGCCATTAACCTTGTTATCGTCAGAACAGTTGGAAATTTTACAGTCTAATTATACGATGCCGCTACCCTATGTTGAAAGATGTAAGCCATTTTCAGCTGCTCTAAGAAGATTTCAAGTCAGGGCCAGTGCTAAGTACCCCGAGCCGATAAAATTCCAGGCTGCAGTAAAAGCAACAACAAGAAAAGAGATCGCAGACAATGTATACCACGGTAAGTTGTCACTATAGAATCTGGAAAAATACAGTTCGATGAGTAAGAGAATCATGAGGAATATGGGTTTGATTGTAATAAACCCACTGGGCTGAATCACGGGAAAGGAATTCAAATTCCTCTTGGGATTGACCAGAAAAAGTGGAGAAAATTCCAAGGATTAGGAGCAGAGTCATCGGTAAATATGGTTACAGTCGCGCAAATACAAAAAAGACCCTAAGACTGACCAAGTACCACAAGCGACTCAAGATAAATAGAGAGGGGGCAGACAGGCAATAGGCGGCTTGCTTGTAAGAAATAAACTTGGGAACAGAAGAAGAGCCAAGAAATACATTCATCAGCGTCAGTCTCTCTGACTAGGAATCTGAGAAATATGGTCAACTCCTTAGAGAAAACAAGGACATCTTCGCTTGGACGTATGAAGAAATGCCAGGTTTAGAACCCTCCGTAGCGATGCATCGATTAAATATCTCCAGAGAAAAGAAGTCGGTCAAGCAAGGACAAAGGCGATTCCACCCAGACCTAATCCCATTAATCGAAGGAGAGGTCAGCAAACTGATAAAGGTTGGGTTCATCAGAGAAGTTAAATATACCAGGTGGATATCAAACATTGTTCCCGTGAAAAAGAAAAATGGACAGGTCAGAGTGTGTATTGACTTCAGGGATCTGAACGAGGCTTGTCCAAAAGATGACTTTCCTCTCCCGATAACATAATTATTGATTGATAGTACAACTCAGTATGCTATCATGTCCTTCATGGACGGCTACGTAGGCTATAATCAAATTAGAATGGCACCCGAAGATGAAGAAGAGACAGTGTTCAGAACACCGCTCGGAATCTATTATTACAAAGTCATGCCCTTCGGTCTTAAAAATGTCGGAGCAACGTATCAAAGGGCGATGAAAAATATCTTTCAAGATATGATGCATAAACATGTCGAGTGTTATGTTGATGACTTAGTGGTCAGGTCAGGAGATTATCAAGAACACCGTGAACAATTAACAGCAGTATTCTGCCGGCTTAGAAAGAAGCAGTTAAAGATGAATCTGGCTGAATGTGCGTTTGGGGTATCTTCAGGAAAATTTCTCGGTTTTGTCGTACGGCATAGGGGTATCGAGATTGATCTAAAAAAGGTTAAAGCTATTCAAAATATGCTGCTGCCCACAACACAAAAGGAATTGAAAAGTTTGCAAGGAAAATTGGCGTACATTCGCCGTTTTATCTCAAATCTCGTAGGGAGGTGCCAGCCATTCTCTCGGCTAATGAAAAAAGATACAGAATTTATATGGGATCAAGCATGTCAGAATGCATTTGATTCAATCAAGGAATTCTTTGAAGCGTGACCGCCGATGCTAACAACTCTCGATAAAAGGTAAGCCACTTATCTTGTATATATCTGCAGCCGAAAATTCTTTGGGCACTTTGTTGGCACAAGTAAATGAAGCCGGGAAAGAGACTGCTCTTTATTATCTGAGCCGAACGTTAATGGGGGCAGAGTGCAATTATTCTCCGATTGAGAAAGAATGTTTAGCGCTGATATTTGTAGTACAGAAGCTGAGACATTATTATCTCTCTCATGACATAACTTTAATCTTGAGAGCAGATCCGATAAAGTTTTTAATGACCAGGCCAATGTTGTCGGGAAGATTGGCCAAATGGATGTTATTATTATCAAAATATACTATTTCATATAAGCCGACGAAAGCAGTAAAAGGGCAGGCCATGGCAGATTTCCTTGCAGCGCATCCTATGGCAGAAAGCGCAAAGATCGACGATGACTTTCTGGACGAACAAGTTATGTTGACTGAATCCCAGAGTTTATGGCAAATGTATTTTAATGGTGCTACTCGAACGTCAGGAGCGGGGGCAGGAGTGATATTTATTACTCCTCAAGGCGACCTATTGCCATACTCCTTCACATTAGGCGCCATGTGCACGAATAATAAAGCCGAGTACAGAGCTCTCATTATTAGAATGGAAATAGCTCAACAAATGGGAATAAAAATGTTACATATCTTTGGAGATTCTAAATTAATTATAAATCAATTGACAACAGAATTCGAAGTGAGGAAGCAAGAACTCTTGCCCTATTGTTGGAGAGCGCAACAGTTGCTCGAACAGTTCTGTCACATAGAAATTAAACACATACCACGGTCCGAAAATGCAAAAGTAGATGCTCTAGCCAGCCTGGCAGCAGCTTTATCTTGTACGAATCGAAGCCCTCTCCAAGTAACTATAGAGGAAAGGAGATTTCTGCCATCTTCAGAGTTCATTAAAGAAGACGTTGAAACGCTTCCTATATCATGCCTGGAAGTAAAAACAGATAATTGGCGGTAACCTTTCGTTGATTATCTCAAGTATAACATCCTGCCGGAAGATAGCATATAAAGGCAGCAAGTCAAGTAGCGATCAGGCAAATTTGTCATATGCAGCGAAGTACTATATAGAAAGTCTTACAATGGAATGTTGCTACGATGCCTAGACAAACAAGAAGCAAGCCAAATATTACGAGAAGCACACTCAGGTGAATGTGGGGCACATCAAGCTGGACAAAATTTATTCTAGAGAGTACACCGAATGGGCTATTATTGGCCCACAATGTTCAAAGATGCGATAGATTATGCGAAACAGTGCCATAAATGTCAGATCCATGGAGATGTTATACACGTTCCCCCGGCAGATTTACATCAGTCTGTCGTTTCTTGGCCTTTTTCAGCTTGGGGACTTGATGTAATTGGTCCTATAAATCCACCTTCGTCCAAAGGAAAGCAGTACATTCTGGCAGCGACAGATTATTTCTCCAAATGGACTGAAGCGGTCGCTTTGCGCAATATTAAAGAGAAGGATGTGATCAATTTCATCCGACATGCCATAATATACCGACATGGTATTCTAAAGAAGATTGTTACTGATAATGGCACTCCTTTCAAGAATAGAGGCATGGAAAAGCTGTGATAGAAATTCAGCATTCGACATTCGTTTTTAACGCCTTACTATCCCCCAGCCAATGGATTAGCAGAGGCGTTCAACAAAATGATAGTCAAAATACTAAAGAAGACGGTGACAGGCAATAAACGTGATTGGGATGAAAAGTTACAGGAAGCATTATGGGCCTACAGAACTACTCATCGCATAACAACGGGGGCAACACCGTATTCATTAATCTATGACACGGAAGCAGTCATCCCAATCGAAATACAAGTGGCATCGCTCAGAGTAGCGGTACATCAGTCCATAACAGATGATGAAAATGCAAAAATAAGGCTGAAAGAGTTAGATCTGCTTGATGAGAAACGCCTAGTAGCTCAACAGCGGTTGCAGTCATATCAGGCTAGGATATCGGCTTCCTTTGATAAGCAAGTTAAATACTGCTCTTTCAAAAAAGGGGATATGGTGCTAATGTTGAAAAGACCTATAGTGGTCACCCGCCGGACATGGGGCAAGTTCAAGCCCAAATGGGGGGGGGGGGCATATGTAGTAGAAAAAGTATACTCCAATGGGGCCTACAGAGTCACAAATCAAGATGGGCAGGGTATCAGTATACCGGTCAATGCTCGCTTCATCAAAAGATACTACCCCTGACGAAGTTACTGGTTTTTTTTTATCCAGAATATTATAGCATAATGATTCTATATCAAAAGGGGGCAAGAAGGAATAAAATCATGTCTATATGTCATCAAAAGAATCCATAAAGAAGAAATTCACGAGCATATCGACTACATTAACAAGCATTCTAAAAGAGAAAAAAAAAGTGATCATCATCATCACCAAATAAGTTTGGCAAAATCAATATCATCGCGAAGATCCTCTTGAAGATATTGACAAAATTGATATATTACAACATAGACAGATTCCTCTTGAAGAAGATACTATCGAAAGCAAAGACATAGACAGATTCCTCTTGAAGAAGATACTATCACGTATCAATCTCAGTCACGTATCAATCTCAGTCATGTATCAATATCAATCAGAGGTGTCTATTATTCTGGCAATGACGATGATCACTATTGTTATTCCTCTTAAAGAAGATACTATCAAAAGCAAAGACATATCAATCTTAGTCACGTATCAATCTCAGTCAGAGGCATCTATTATTCTGGCAATGACGATGATCACTATTATTATTACCTTACAAAGCATGACAAGGCAGTATAGTCAAGCTAAAACCTAAAAGTGCTAAATCCTAAAAGGGCCAAAATCCTAAAAAAGAGTCAGTCCTAAAAGAGCCAAATAAAAATCAAGCTTTAGAATGATCAAACTCTAGAAGGATCAAGCTCTAAAAAGATCAAACTCTAAAAGGATTAAGCCCTAAAAGGGCTGGCCAGCTACGCATAAGACCTAAAATCAAGATCGCCATTTAGACAGCGGCAAGGAATCAGTGGCCCTAAAAAGCCCGCGAAGACCATCGTGCGCACCCATGCGGGCAGCTGATGAAGTCAAGGATTCAGAGCCTAAAAGGCTAAAAATCCGTGAAGACTAGTCACCGTAACTCTCATGCCGTCTGTATAGCTTTCCGGCAGGGCCACAGGGAATGAATGGAAAGTGTCCTCCCATGAATGGGCTTGACCTTGTAGACAAAGAAAACAGGGGCCACAGTGTGAGCTCTTAGGCCATCCATGCGTAAGACCCTCCAAATCTACGATTTGATTTCAGTAGTAACTCGTGAGGAAGGGATTAAACCTACTCATTGATGGACTGGAGGCCCTAGATTTCGTACCCAAAGGTAGCCCTGCGAGCCCTGTGAACTCTGGAGAGTTACCGTGGCCAACCCTGTGCGTAAAACCAAGCGAGTTCACTGCCCTGGTAGCTTCACTGGGGCCCTCTGATGGATCGTGGTCTGTGAACTCATAAGGCAGTGAGAAGTTCAGTGAACTCCTAAGAGTTACAGAGACTATCACGTGAGACCACGCTCTACTACTCAAGAGCTTAAACTGTGTGTGCGCTCCACTACTCATGAGCTTAAACTGGGTGTGACTGACTAAATTGAAACTTAGCACTGCCAATTTAAAATATTCACATAGGGAATCCCACACTAACAAAGCATAAAAGGTTTTTTTTTTTTTAAATTGTAAGTAAAGTTACGATAAAATCACTTTATAGATAAACATGATTGCCATAACATGTGATATGATAATCCTTCAGCAAAAGACAATGTCTCAAAATGCTATCATCAATGCATATGATAAAAGTCAAAGCAAATTACTTGTCCAAAAGCATATGAACGAAGATTATATATGCGAAAATTGCATGCTTAAAGATCCTCTGCAACTCCTACTGCCTCCATATATCTTCACAAGTCTTCTTTTAATTGCGCTTGAGCTGCGTCATGCTTTGATTTTTCATCGAGAATGATATTTGCCTGATCAGGAACACTAGCTAGTTTGCCTTTTAAAGATGTGATCACTTCCCTACTTTGGAGCAGCGCAGACTTTTCTGTATTTACAGATTGAATATTCAGTCGCATCCTCTCCTTAACATCTTGAATGGCCGATTCCTTCTCATGATCCCTCATCTCCAGTTGAGAAAGTTCTTCTTTCAGGACAGCAATACGATATTGAATAGTTACTCTTTCATCAGAACGAGCCTTTAGATGATCATGAAGAATCGAGTATTCTTGTTCAAGCTTAGAGATGGAGGAAGCAATTAAAGAGGCTTGTTCTTGAAATACAACTAATTGCTTTCTGTATTCCAAAACTTCAGGCACAATTGTAACATTTTCCGCCGATGCCAAAGAGACTACCGAATCACGGAACCTAAGAAGGGAATCACGCAAAGAAGATATGTTGATTCTATCCATCCTTGTAGAATTCTCCAAAATCTCGATGGTGATATCCAAGTCTGACCATTGCTCAGGGTTCTTGAAGATATGGACTATCGCTAACAGAGAATTCCTCATCAGAAGCATTTTATGCATAGGAATGTTTGCAAGAGATGAGAGAGCTCGACGCAGATGGCTACTCAAGTCGAGCCCATTTGCCCTACTATAAGAAGGGGTTCCTATAATACAAAAAAAAAGAAAGTACGAAGAGATATTAACAGAAAGATTATATGATATACAGTTTGGGTAAAATGACTAATACATGTATCTATACATACCCATCGTTGGAGGATTATCAACAGAAAGAGAGATTCTTTAGGTCATAGAAGGGCCAATCTTTGCCATTTCTACAAAAGAAAGTGCCCTAGCCTCCGTACTCGAGTCTCTGGTGGTCGGAGTCGGCAAATCAGCGGTTTCTGTGGGAAATATAATTTCATGAGCTACCGTCTTCAGTGCCGCTAATGGAACCAGAGGGGCTCTTGGTAAAACCATTGATGTAGCTGCAGGAGAATTCACCGAGGAAATTTTGCCTACCTCAATATTCGCAACATGAGCACCTAAAAAGGGAGACACAACAATTATGAATAAATGATTGCTATTAAATATGAAAATAGATATATATATATATAAGTGAAATTCCCTTTACCTGGTGAGTATCCGTATTCACCAAAATCTAAATGCTCCTCTTCCTCTTCTACAGCTATAGAAGATTTGACAGGAATTTTAGCACCAGGAAAAGCTTTAGAGGTGGTGGCAGGAGGTTCCGTTTCAACACCTTCTGTAACTGCTTCCTCCTCTGCGCCAATATTAACATCGCCTTCTTCAAAGTCGTCATCTTTATCTTCACTACTTTCGCTGTTCTCGTCATCTTCATACTGCAAAGAGGCAGTATTCTCTGATGATGAGGCTGAGCTTTCATCTTCCAAAGTCTCTTCATCAATTTCTTCAATGACAGCTTGTTTTCCTTTGGAGGAAGCAGCCCGACTGCTCTCTGGTACGAGTTCTTTGATTAGAGAGGAGGCAGATGCTTGTCTTGTTCCCTCTGAAGGAACGGGTGATGATGCCTGTAAATGCGCCCTTGATCTAGTCATTGGAGATGATGACCTAGGGCAAGTAGGTTGTAAAGGAGGTACTGAAGCCTCATGAGCTGGTTCTTTTGGAACCGCTATAGTCTCTATAGGAACGGGGGAAGATGCACCTTCAACATTATCCGTAACATGACCTGTAAGGTCATGAGGAGCTTGCTCAAATTCTCTTAAAACCCCATGAGCAAACCAGCCATCCAAAGTGTTAATGGGCTTTATTTCACGGATAGGGTCTTCTAACGATATCTTCCTACAAATTTCTCCATGATGAGACGCATGACTCTTTTCTGGGATATAGCCAATTCCGCTCTCTAGATTTCTGCCTTTCAGCCTAGGCGGATGGAGAAAGATGGAAGAATCCACGGGCAAGCACCTGGTGACCAAATATGACTGATGGTCCCACCACCGCATCCAGCTGTATGATGTACGAACTATGCGATCACAGCTAGGAATTATGAAAGAAGAATCGACACAGCCGTTCAGTAGTTGCTTCCATATCATGGCCCAGTTAAGAGGACCTGTTCCGTAACAACGCATTTTTCGGGTAACCAGTCCGCAGTCTTTTGGTACGGTTTGATCGTAACCAAATTGGCGAGCGAAGCGGCTGGGATAATAAGGCTCTCTCCAGAATTTTGTCCCTTCTCGAAGGGCAAACTGTAAGAACGGATGGAAAAGAAGAAAGCTCTTTCTGCTGCAGTAAGTGTTCCTTGGTCTACCATGTCTGTATCCTCGATGTAGCGATGAAGACGAAATTGAAAGAAGTTTATTTGGTCAGTATCCCGAATTTTATTAGCAACCCAGTCATATGCTTTTTTGGCCATTGCTATTTGTTGGAAGAACCAAAGCGGGAGATGAGAAGGATGAACATATGCTTGTTCTGAGGCTTTGAAGGTCCAAGGAAAATAAACTCCTAGCCACCCTGTGATATAATGCCAAGAAGAGTATGCTGATGAAGTTCCGAGGGTAGTTTACGTGGACGGCTACCTCTCCAAGGGCTCTGTAAATAGAGCATAGCACTGGAGGAGCGAGGGAATATCTACGGCCTTCTGCCAAAGCGCCAGCTACGACAAAGATGGTAGGACGAACAACATCTGCCCATTTGGAGCTGGGAAGTACAACTAAACTCAGCCAATAAGCTAAAAAAGTTGTAAGCTCTCCAAATGAGCTGTAATCTGGTCTCTCCTTCATTGCATCTCGAAGCTTTATTAGCTCCTTGGAGTGACAGTCACGAAATCTACAAAGAGAAAGAAGTGTGAGTGTGCAGAAATTTCTAGACGGCAAGGATATAAGGAGAAAGGTTGATTTTTTGGGTTAATGAATACCGGAGGCCTCTGGAGAAATGTGCCAGCCACTGCAAAGGAGGAATCTTGTGAAAATTGGGAAATTTCCCCATTTCCTTGAACAACTCGATAGTGGTTTCAAAAATGGAAGGTCTGTGATCAGGAGAGGACACGAAGGCTAGCTCCCTGTTGGTCGGAATGAATTCATCATAGAATTTGCCAGTTATTGGAAGGCCAGCTATGCGGTGTAGATCCCAAAGTGTTATACTCATCTCACCATAGGGCAAGTGGAAGGAGTTGGTAGTGGGCGACCAGTACTCGATGAAACCTTTCAGCATAGTGGGTTCCCTATAAAAGTGCTTGGATGTCACTTCTATAGCATCATAAAGATCGATTTTGGCAAGTGTACTTGTATGCTTCAGTAAGATAGCTTCTGTCCAATCAGAATAATAGCGTCGAGCAGTTAATAGGCCCCTAGTGCGAAAGTCTTCTTGTCCCCAGAGTTGTGTGCGATCTCGGAAACGCTGCCTGATCCTCTCATAATAATGAGTAGGGAAAAGGTCATGAGGGCTGTGAAAAGGAACCAAGAAGATCATGGGATGGACTTCTCTTATTTTTTGTCGCGACTTCTGCATTTGTATTATCCCTTCAAGGATGCGGGACTCCCTTGTGGCCCACGATTCAGTATACATCAATCTTTCGCCATGAACATAGTCCTTTGGCTCGCAGTCAAGCATGGACTGATGGCGGTAGACTTTGATGGAAATTATTATCATGCCTTCCGCATGAGGGTTGTCGAACTTCATGACGCCCTCAATAACTCGTACTGAATCCCATGAGTTCTGGAGTCTCCTCTTCTTATGTTCACGGATCTTTTCTTCAAACTCTTTCGCCTTATTTCGGCGAATCTTCTTCGAATGGGAGGCAAGGGGAGTGTCTTCTCGAAAGGGTGGTCTTTCACTGTCTGTACGAATGTGGGAAGTGGTTTTCAGCCATTCATCCCAGTCATACTCTCTGTCGTGCTTTGGAGGACACTTGATGTCTCCCAACGCTATGGATCGATGAATGGGAGATGGTTGAGATTTGATACGGCCAACAAAGTCAAAGGTGGGAAGAATAGGCTCCTTGAAGTAGGCAGGAGTACTGGCAGTGGTTTTTGTTCGCTTAGCAGGCGGTTGATCGGAAGAAGGGGAAGAATGGTGAGAAGATGGGTTAGGCAAATCAGTAGGAGAAGGATGGTCAGTAGGAGGAGTTGCAGGGTGATATGTTTGCTTAATACAAGCCATAATGAGAAAAGGCGATAAAATATCAGAAAGAAAACAGAGGAAAGAAGAGGTTGAAGTGAAAATGGCCAAGTGTTAGAAGGTTCAAAAGATGAAAAAAAAGCTAAGTATGGAACACTTTGCGCGGGTCCGTCCAAAGTAGATAGATTGCGCGGAATGTTAAGGACTTTAGGAAATTTTTATGCAAACAACAAGGGTTTGCGCGGGGGAGAATCGCAGAGACGAAGATTCGCGAGCGCTTCAGGGATCTGATCAAATGATGAGTCGCTGAACTATTTATAGGGTTCATGGCCGAGTATGGTACTCGGGCAGGCTTTGCGTGGGACCGTGCAAACCTTGACTAAGGGAAATGATTGATCCTTTTTCTTTGATTTTTTGAAAAAATAAAGAACGGATCAAGGGGGCATCTGTTGAGGCATAAAAAATAATAAGAGGAGAATTGGAGCAAAGAAAGATCAAGACATTGATCAAAAGAATTGCAAGAAGGGAACAAAGAAATAGCTCAGAGAACACATTGCGCGGGTCCCCGTAAAGTATATCCTTTGCGCGGGTCCCCGCAAAGTATATAAAGAATGCGCAGTAAGGATTGCAAGTGATTTTGTCCCACATCGACCAAGATTGGAGTTCTACACGGTGCGAATGCCTATAAATACCCCGCTCCCTCTCTCATAAAGGGTTGGAAGATTTTCGGAGTAAAGGAAGAGTGAAAAAGAAGATCGAAGGTAGGAGCATTGGGCTCCTGCAGGTTGCGCAGACCCACGCAAATGATATTATTTGTGCGGGACCGTGCAATCAGACTGCCTTGCAGTCTATAACAGCAATGGGCTGTTATGTTGCTGAAATTGCCAAAGTCTTCAAATCTCCAAGTTTTTCCTGTCTAAGAAAGAAGGAAGAATTATCGATAGAGATGTGTATTCCTCCTAAGTTTCAGGAGATGATCAAAATAGCGTCAGAATGCTATCGGAATTTCTATCTCCTTGAAGACTGTTGATCGATTCATTAAATTTTTCTTAATCTTAGGAAAATGACTAGAATCTCTGTTGTTATGCTGTCAAAATTTATATTTTATCAATGACAGTTTTATTTATCATAATTCTTTTGTACCAAGTAATCTATCTTAGAATCAAGGGACATTAGAGGATGTAAATGAACTTAGAATCAATATAATGTGATGATTGTCTCTACACTTTTCTCTTGGTATGTTTGAATAAGATAATTCCCCCAAATCAAATACATTTGTTTTCTTGTCGAAACAATAATATAGCATGCAATATTCATTGCTTCAACCTAAAGATTTCTAGGGAGCTTCATACTATTCAGCATTACATTTATCATATCTTGAAACACTCTATTTTTCCTCTCCACAATTCCATTTTGTTGTGGTGTTTTGGGCGCAGAGAATTCATTCGATATTCCCTAATCATTACGAAATTTCTCAAAACTGCTATTCTCGAACTCAGATACTTGATCACTACGGATCTTACAAACTTGAGAACTTTTTTCAATTTAGATCCATTTGAGAATCCTTTTTACTTCTTCAAGGGTTTTTTATTTATCCCTTAAGAAGGCTACCCAAGTGAAACTAGTAAAATCATCCACGATTACCAGTATGTATTTTTTACCACCTCGACTCTCCGTCCTAGTAGGTCCTATAAGGTCCATGTGGAGAAGTTCGAGCAGTTTTGATGTGGCATTGAAGTTCCCCTTTTTGTGAGCACTTCTAGTTTGTTTGCCAATCTGGCATTCGCCACATATTTTATCTACTTTTTTGAAATTTGGGTAGTCCTCTTATTAGTTCTCCTTTGCTCAATTTGTATAGATTACGGTAGTGTACATGTCCAAGGCATTTATGCCATAATTTTTCTCATCGGTATGGACCATGTAGCATGATTGATTAGATGAGCTACCATCGCTTACAATATAGCAGTGTTCAAAAGTCCTGTGACCAGTTAATATTACAGAACCCTTTTTGTTTAAAATTTCACAACCTCGATTAGAAAAGTTCACGCTATGATTGTTATCACATATTTGAGATATGCTTAACAGGTTGTGTTTTAGCCCTTCAACATATGAAACATTCTTAAATAAGGGAATATTATAGAGTTGAAATGTACCTTGGCGAATAATCTTGCAGTTGCTACCATCACCAAATGTAACTGACCCATCAGTCATATCTTTAAAGTCGGTGAATAAAGCTTTGTCGCCTGTCATATGCCTGGAGCTCCCACTATCTAGGTACCACTTTGTATGGCTTGTCACTTTGAATGCAGTGTAGGCAACCAAGTAGGTAACCTTAGGAACCCATTTCATAACTATTTTGGGTTTAGGAGTATACTTGGCCTTCTTATGTTTGTAGTTGTTGTGAGACTGACCCACTGAGTTAGATTTCAAGAGCTCCTTAAGTAGATCGACTATTTTCTTGTTTCAGTTTTGATTTTTGTAATTGATATGGTTACCTTTAGTTTTGAAAGATTGAAAAGTTTTAACACTTTTAGAAAACTTTTGACTTGAACTTTTCTCTTTTGAGTTAGTGGATTCTTCTTTTACAAACTTAGGAGAGGTATTCTTCTGTTTAGGAGGAATATTTTTATCATAGCCCAAACTGGATCGGTCATCACATTTTCTTAATCCAGATAAAAGTTTTTTCTAATTTTGGATCACCTTGGGCATATCTCCATGTATCCTTTAAACTTAATAGTGAAGAGACTTCAAGTTTAAGTTTATCATTTTTAGATTTCAGATTTTCAATAAGGGTGATTTTGAAATCTAGGTCACATTTGTATTTTTCAAAACAATCTGAAATATGAGATTTTTCTAAAATAAGAGACTCAAATCTTTCTCTAAGCCCTGAAAACCTTTCTTTTTGAAGCTTTAACTTTACCGCAATCTTACAACTTTCCTTGTATAGGGCATTGTAAGCATCTTGAAGATCTTCTTCATTATCATGATCACTATTCAGATTTTCTTCACTGGTTGAATCATCATGATCTGAAAAAGTGAACTTGGCTAGAGTCATAAGGGCTTTAACTTCATTTCCTGACTCGGTTTTAGAATCTTCTGATTCAGAAGAGGCTTCAATGTTAGAAGATTCATCCCAAGTAGCCAGCATTCCTTTCCTTTTAGGTTTGTCCTTTTTAAGACACTTGTTTGCTATTGAAAGTCTACCTTCTTTTTTACTTTTGAAAATCTTATAAAACTTTTTCGCTAAAAGAGCCTTATCATCTTCAGAATTTTCAAAATCAGAATTTTCTTGAGAAATACATTAAGAAGACTTAAGGGCTATAGATTTACCTTTAGGAGCTTTAAAGTTTAACTCATAGGTTTGTAAAGACCCAACTAATTCATCTACCCTCATATTGTCCGTATTACGAAGTTCCTAGATCGCAGTCACCTTTGATTTGAACCGTTCAGGTAGTGAGCGTAGTATCCTTGCACACACTTTATTTTCTTGGATTTTATCGCCAAAACCCCACATAGAGTTTACAATGTCATTTAGTCTAGTATAAAAGTCTATGAAC
Organism: Magnolia changhungtana; assembly: GCA_030180095.1. Taxonomy (NCBI): domain Eukaryota; kingdom Viridiplantae; phylum Streptophyta; class Magnoliopsida; order Magnoliales; family Magnoliaceae; genus Magnolia; species Magnolia changhungtana. The sequence goes on from JASAUF010000150.1 coordinate 2,537,051, forward strand.
ATTTCATTTTCCTCCATATGTATTTCCTCAAATTTAGTTGTGAGGATTTGGACTTTAGACTTCTTGACAATTGATGTACCCTCATGTGTCATTTCTAAAATATCTCAAGCTTGCTTGGCAGTATCACATGATATAATTCTTTTGAACTCATCTGATGATAGTGCGCAAGTAATTACATTTAGTGCTTTTGCATTGGCACTACTCTCACTTTTCTAAAGTGTGGTCTAAGAAAAATAAGGTGATATTCTCATTGATTTTGATCCATCGATACCAGTCACTTCAGTGGTAGGATGGATCCATTCAGTCACTGTGGCTTGCCACACACTCTCATCCATTGATTTGAGGAAAATCCTCATCCTGGCTTTCCAATAGGCATAGTTGGAGCCATCAAATGGCGGATGCCTAGTGACTGAAAGGCTATCAAAATTTGACATTTTATCAATAGCTTAGATTGATTAGCTCAGGAAATAAATCCAAATAACAATTAAAAACGAGCTATTAGGCTTTGATACCACTTGAAAAGGGCCTAGCTATATGTCTTAGAGGGGGGGTGAATAGGACTATGCCAAATTAAAACTTTAGTAGCGGAATTTAACTGAATAAAATAGCCTTGAAAGATAGAACTTTAAACAAATCATAGTACTGAAATGTAAAGCATTCTTCAAATAATAAAATAGAGAGGTTGATACCAATGTTGTTCTAAGGACAGCCTTGCACCATAAAAACCAAGGGTTTATGGCAGGACAACCTTACTAGAAAAATTTGAATATCAAGAACTCAAATTGAAAGGAAATAAAGGAAATAACAAGAAATTAAATTTTAAACTATTACAACATTCCCACAATACTTGAAATGTAAAAGATTACAACATTCACATCCACGTATACATTCCATACCTTTGAATGATAAAAGATATAGAAATTTAAACAACCATTCAAACCACAAAACACAAAGAATTATAGTGGTTCACCTGTGAGTACACCAACTGTTAAACAATAGCCACACAGATTGCTACTCCACTCCTAATATCCACACACAGGGGATACCAGCGTTCACTATAAAAATAGGTTTCTGAAGTTCACCTAAAACCTTCACAATTGTGTCTTTTAAATGGGCTTACACAATTCAAAAAAACCCCACTTTTGAGTTTTCTGGCTCTCCTCAGATAACCACAAAATTGAGATTTTTCTAGCTTAACCTTAAACAAAAACCAAAATGAAGGAAATTTACAATACAGTAAAATACTTGGATTTCTCCTTTCGTTGTACCCCAGAAGAACCAATCGGAGTAGAAGTTCAAATATAGATGTTCAATTGTCCAATACTCACTTTGAAATGGTTCTAGGTTCTAATTGATGTTAAATTAAACCAGTTGGGCTAGCTCTATTTGATTTTGATTCTAAGAAGAAGGAATACAACAATTCCTCTTTTCAATTTAGATGGGAATGCAGAAACAAAATCAAATAAATAAAGCTAACAAAAGAGAATATGAAATATGCACAACGTAACTTAAATAACACAAACTTATCTCCTAGTGATGCCTTAATTTTACTTGAATTTGATTCTTGAAAAACTTTGAAATTCATGTTCTATTTATAGTTGTAGAAATCGTGTCTACAATTGGTCAAGTGGCCACCATGACTGGTCGTACGTCGAACTGCATTTTGAAATTTTAAGCGCGATCGGTTAAAACCGTTCCACGACTGGTCTTAAGGTGTCCACGACTAGTCATGAGGCCTCCACGACTGGTCGTGACCATCCCACGACTGGTCGTGAGGAACCAAGAATGGTTACTGGAGTTTGAGTCGTAGCTGCAGGACTAGTCGTGAATGTGTCGACACTGTTCCTATAACCGGTCAAGCAGACTCCAGGACTGGTCAAAGCTCAACCAAAAAATTATGAAAATTTGCAACAACTTAAGTCTGGTCTTGGAATTTCTTAGACTGGTCGAGCCAGTTCTAGGACTAGTTGAATAGAGTTTAGGACTAGTCTTAGAATAGACCAAACACTTATAAAATAATTTAGTTCGAATTATGTATTCAAAATGACCTACCCTAAGGTTAAACTAAGGTTATGCAAACCTTAAATGTGCAGTATGGATATTGAGTCTTCATTTCTTCAGATGTTGGTTGACCTTTGAAGATTGTGAAGCTTGAGATCTATGATATAACTTGAACTTGAGATCTTCTAAAGCTTGAACTTCATCTTGTACTTTTATTCTTGAGTTGTACTTGATCTTGAGTTGTACTCGAGACTTGAACAAGAACTTGTCTTCTGATGTAACTCTTGAAATATTCTGATCATTGAAGCTTGCAGAAGTAGACAAATAACTTGAACTTGAACTTCTTGAAGTAGATCAAGCTTGAACTTCATCTTGTACTTTTATTCTTGAGTTGTACTTGATCTTGAGTTGTACTCGAGACTTGAACAAGAACTTGTCTTCTGATGTAACTCTTGAAATATTCTAATCATTGAAGCTTGCAGAAGTAGACAAATAATTTGAACTTGAACTTCTTGAAGTAGATCACCATTCTTAGCTTGTAGCATTGATGCAGTGACTTAAACATACAAGTCAATATGCTACACAAGACATAGATTGTGTTTTTGGCACCAAAAAATTTGACAACCAAAGGGGCAAATAACTATTGCACTTACAATATCTTCTTTTCTTATTTTGATATTGTGAGATTGGTAAATCTTATTGTTAATCATCGTCTCCAGGGCATGATTTGGAGATGGAGTCTTTTCCAACCCTCACAATTCTCCTTAATTTTGAATTAGGTCAATGAAAGTTTAGATTTGATTTTATTGATATATCTTCGAATTAGATAGGATAAGACTCCAACTCCTATTGTGTTCCTTAAATCAAATAAGGAAACATCCTGATAGCTACAAGTGGATCCTTGGACCCCCAGTTCCCTTTAGATTATTGAAATCCACTTCGCAATTACTTCTTTTATTCCAGATTTCTAATTTTGATCGTCTTCTAATTCTACTTCAAGTTACTTTCAGAAATGTAAGAGATTAGTCCCTGTGGATTCGACCTCGGTCATACGAAGATTATTACTACATCGCGACCCTACACTTAGGGTTGTGAACAAGTTTTTGGCTCCATTGCCAAGGACTAACGGTTGCATTTTTCTTAATTTAATTAGGTTTAGAATTAGGTTAAGATTAGGGTTAACTTTCTATTTTATTTTTAGGTTAAGAATTTTTCTACTTTATTTTTAGAAACTAACTTGGTTTTTTGTTTTGTAGGATTCTAACCTAGCAACTCCTATCTGGTAACTTCTTTCTAAACTCTCTCTTTCTTTTAGATCTCTTATTTGCTGTATTTTTCAATTCTTATATTTAGGGTCAAATTCTGTAATTAAGGGCTGAAAGTGTTTCATGCCAATGTGAGTCCGTGACAATACTCGACGTCTCTTGAGTGAAGGAGGATTAGTTGAGGGGTTATCTATCTATCACTGGATTAGACACCACTTGAGATCCTCAAAGTCAATTGAAGTGATGACTGCCAATCAACCTGCAATTTAACCTCAACCTCCAGTTGAGGAAGTTCAAGATGAGAATAAGGTGCATCAAGCACCCCCGCCTCATACTTTATGAGATTATTTACAACCGGCAGTGGTGAGCGTACCTTCCTGTATGGTTTTTCAGAAAATACAGGAAAGATGGATATAAAGCCAGGAGTGATCCAACTCCTTCCAAAGTTTTATGGACTTGATATGAAAATTTACACATGAAAGAGTTTGATGAGATTATAGCCACTTTATATTTTCCTAACATGTCCGAGGACACGGTCAGGCTGAAACTCTTTCCTTCTTTCCTTTAAAGAGAAATCTAAGATGTGGTTGCACTCATTACGTCCACGATCTATTGGTAGATGAAACGACATGACAAGGGAGTTCATAATGAAATTCTTCCCAATCATAAAATGAAACCCTTAGAAAGTCGATCATGAACTTCGCCTAAAAGGAAGGTGAAACATTATGGCAATGTTAGGAGCGGTTCAAGGATCTTGTCAGTTCATGCCCACAACACAGTTTTGAAATGTGGCATATAACAAGTTTTTTCTATTATGGACTGACATCTTCCATGCGCTAAATGGTCGGGACAATGTGCAATAGGGAATTTGTGAACAAAGATGTTAATGATGTGTGGGATTATTTTGACAAGCTTACTGAAAACACATAATCATGGGACATCTCCCCTAGACCCAACATTACTTCAAAGCTTACTTAATCAAAGTAGAGGGGCGGAATATACTTGTTGAAAGAGGAAGACGATATAAATGGTAAAGCGACTAGTCTCATAAGGAAACTCGAGGTTATAGAACTTAAGAAGGATAAGGCTAAGAAAATAGTTTGCGGTATTTATGCTTACAATGTTCATACAACTAAAAATTGTCCAACAATACCTACTTTTCAAGAAATTCTGAATGAGCAATCGAATGCCGTAAACAATTACCAGAGGCCTTTCAAAGGAACCACCTTAAACACATACAACTCCAGCTGGAGAAACCATCTAAATTTTAGTTGGAGGAATGGATAAACTGCAACACCTCAAGGGATCCTTAACCAATTTTTGGATTAAAGGAAATCTCATGAGGACCCGGTACTAAAGCATATTCAAGACCAAGAGCTATTCAATCAGGATATCAAATCAACAATGGGAATGCTTGCATCGTCCATTCAAAGAATAGAGTCATACTTAACAATTAGAGGGAAAGGGATGCTTTCAGCTCAACCTCTCCCCAATCCAAAGCCACAATGTAAAATTAGTGACCCAAGCTCTTCACATCAGATGGAGCAAGCTAAGTCTATCACCACTCTTAGGAATGGGAAGATAATTGACAAATCTATTCAAGTAATTGCTGAAAAACCTAAGGACCCAGAAGTAGATGAAACCGATAGACCTAACAATGCTCCACATGAATTAGAATCGAAACTTCAAAGTAAACTAATTGCACCATTCCCCCAATGATTGGTTGCACTAAAACCTCTCTTTATCTCTTAGGACATTCTAGAGGTACTTAAACAAGTGAATGTCAACATTCCTCTACTAGATGTCGTTAAACAAATACCTTTATATGTCAAATTTCTGAAAGATTTATGTACCACTAAAAAACAACAAAACATTCAAAAGAAAATCTTCTTAACAGAAAAAGTCAGTGCCATCCTAAAGCAAGTGTACCACAAAAATACAAAGATCCTGGTAGCCTAACCATCACTTATGTAATTGTGAACTACTAGATTGAGCACACACTTCTTAACTTAAGAGCGAGTGTAAATTTGATTCCTTACTCAGTCTATGAACAACTGGGGCTGGGTGAATTAAAACCCACCTGGACCACATTACAACTTGCCGATTGTTCAGTTCGTGTACTAAGAGGGATAATTGAGGATGTGATGGTCCAAGTTGACAAATTCTTCTATCCAGTAGATTTTATTATCCTAGATTCTTAACCCATCGTAGATATAAGCACTCAAATTCTCGTCATTCTTGGTCGCCCATTCCTTATTACATCAAATACAATCATCAATTATAGGAATGTAGTTATGAAATTATCTTTTGGAAATATGACATTGGAGCTCAATATCTTTTTCAATATGAGCAAACAAGTAGAGGATGATGACGATGCCCGTGACATTAATATGATTGATTCTTTCGAGGAAGATAGAGCAATCCTGACTCTATACTTCGACCCTCTAGAGACGTGCTTAGCCCACTCCCATGATTTAGATAATAACACGATTAGGGAGATGGGTGCAATGCTTGATATTGTGCTGATACTTGAAGTTAACCGGTGAAGGCCATAATTTAAAAAATTGCCCCAAACTAATGCAGTGCCTGTACTGTCTAACATCAAAGCGTTGAAGCTTGACCTAAACTTTTCCCTTTGATCGATCTTAAATATATCTACTTAGGTTAAGATGAGACATACCTGGTGGTGGTTTCTTCCCACCTTGAGCAAGAACAGGAGAGTATGCTTATCTCTATTCTCATTGAGCGTAAAAGAGCCCTTGGATGGTCAATTATTGACCTCAAGGGAATTGACCCTTTGATTTGTACTCACCGCATTCATCTCAAGGATAATGCGAAGACCTCCTGACAACCACAATGTCGATTAAATCCAAATATGAAGGAAGTGGTTAAGGCCGAGGTTCTTAAGCTATTGGATGTGGGTATCATATACTCTATATCGGATAGTCAATAAGTGAGTCCAACTCAGGTGGTTCCTAAGAAATTTGAAATCACCAACGTACCCAATGCCGAAAATAAACTCGTGCTAACTAGAGTCAGTAATAGTTGGAGAATGTGCATTGACTACAAGAAGTTGAATACCATCACGAGGAAGAACCACTTTTCTTTGCCCTTCATTGATCAAATCTTAGAAATGCTAGCTGGTCACTCTTACTAGTGCTTCCTTAACGAATATTAGGGCTATAATCAGATAGAGATAGCCCTTGAAGATCAAGAAAAGACCACATTCACATGACCCTTTGGCACATTTGCTTACCGAAGGATGTCATTCGGACTGTGTAATGCCCCTGTCACTTTTCAACGATGCATGTTGAGTATTTTCTATAATATGGTGGGGCAATATTTAGAGGTCTTCATGGATGACTTTTCTGTTTATGGTCCATCCTTCAGCGAATGTTTGGATAATTTGAAAATTGTGCTAAAGCGATGTGAAGAAAAAATTTTGGTACTAAATTGGGAAAAGTGTCATTTCATGGTTCGTAAGGGAATTGTTCTTAGACATATCATCTCGTCCGAGGGAATTGAGGTGGATAAGGCTAAAATTGATCTTATATCTAACTTACCTCCACCCAGGAGTATACGAGATGTGCGATCCTTCAAAAGACACGCTAGATTTTACAGAAGATTCATAAAGGACTTTAGTCATCTCTCTTGTCTTTTATGTAATTTACTTCAAAAAGATGTACTGGACAAGTGGACTGAGCAATGCCAAGAAGCTTTCTCTAAGCTTAAAGGTATGTTAACTACCGCACCTATCATGCAGCCACCCGACTAATACATTCCTTTTGAAATTATGTATGATGCGTCTGACTATGCTATTAGGGCAGTGTTAGGCCAGAGCTAAGAATGGAAGCCCTACATTATTCATTATGTAAGTAGAACTCTAAGTCCTGCCCAAGATAATTACTCTACTACGGAGAAGGAACTCTTAGCCATAGTATTCGCTTTGGACAAATTTAGGTAATACTTGATTGGATCCAAGATCATCATCTACACCGATCATGCGGCGCTGAAGTATTTTCTTTCTAAGAATGATGCTAAACCCCGCTTGATAAGATGGATCCTCCTACTTCAAGAATTTGATTTGGAAATACTAGATAGAAAGGGAGCAGAAAACATAGTGGTTGACCATCTTTCACGACTTGATTTGCCTAAGTCCCTTGAGACGACACCCATAAACGACATGTTCTCTGATGAAGAACTCTTTAAACTCTCCCACTTACCTTGGTTTGCTGATATTGTTAATTATCTTTCTAAATGTTTTACGCCGACACATTGGACTGTACAAGATAAAAAAGAAATTCTTCACTGAGGTACGCAAGTTTTTCTGGGATGATCCGTACTTGTTTAAATATTGCCAACACCAAATTCTGAGGAGAAGTGTGCCAGATAATGAGTACCAAAGTGTCATCTCCTTATGTCATTCTCAGGCCTGTGGTGGTCACTTTTTTGCTAAAAAGACCATGGCTAAAATTCTGCAATGTGGCTTTTACTGGCCCACTATGTTCAAGGACACTCATGAGTTTTGCAAAGCTTGTGAGCGTTGTTAAAAATTGAGTGCATTGTCCCGTCAAAATATGATGCCTCTAAACCCACTTCTTATCATTGAAGCATTTGATTGTTGGGGCATCAATTTCATGGGACCATTCCCCCAATCTTTTGGGAATTTATATATTTTGCTAGTAGTAGACTATGTCACTAAATGGGTCAAAGCGATCCTATGCCGGAATAATGACTATCAAATAGTTGTTAAATTCTTAAAAGAAAACATCATTTCCTAGTTCGGAATGCCTCGGACCATTATTAGTGATGGAGGCTCACATTTCTGTAATAGGTCATTTGTAAATTTAATGAAGAATTATGGAATCTCTCATAAGGTGATCACTCCATACCACCCACAAACAAGTGGGCAAGCTGAGATTTTCAACAGGGAAATTAAACATATTTTGGAAAAGGCAGTTAACTCGGATCGTAAAGATTGGTCAATCCGCTTGACCGATGTTTTATGGGCTTATCGTACTGCATTCAAGATACCTATTGGAATGTCTCCCTTTAGACTTTTCTATGGGAAAGCCTACCACTTGTTTGTAGAATTGGAACATAAAGCCGATTGGGCTATTAAAAATTTGAACTTCAATTTGGACAACGCTGGCTCGCTGCGCAAACTTCAGTTAAATGAACTCGAGGAAATTCGGAATGACGCATACGAGAACTCAAGAATTTACAAGGACATGATAAAGGTGTTCCATGACAGGAACATCCTTTGAAAATCATTCTTGACTAGTCAAAAAGTCATTTCGTACATTTCTCAGTTACATCTTTTTCTCGGTAAACTCTAATCTCGTTAGACCGGTCCTTTCATAGTTACTAATGTTTATCCTCACGGGACTGTTGAGATAAAGAATCCAACAAATGACAATGTTTTCGAAGTAAATGGACATCATTTAAAGCCGTTTGTTGAGAAAATTGATTCAGAGGACATGTTCATACCTCTGATTGAACCTGTTTACCAGGATTGACCTCCTAGTCTGATGGAGGTATAGTTAGGATTATTGCTTTTATAAAATTTAGGATTAGGATAGTTTTCTTTTAGGTTATCTAGATTTTGTGCTAACCCATCTTTATGTTGAGATCCGTGGAAATATTGAAAATTTTCTTCTCCAAGTACTATCTTTCCATCACCACTCCATTTCCTTTTGTTGCCTCAAATGTATTGCATGCTTATTTCTTTTACAATGAGGACAATGCAGATTTTATGTTGGGGGTGTGATTAGGTAAACTAATCAGTGTTTTCTTAGTCGTTGAACAAAAAGTAGTCTAAAAACTTTCAAGTTTCAAGCTGAAATCTATTTAGAAAATGATAATTTTTGCACTTAAGAATGTTTTGAGTTTAATAATAAGATAGAGACTGAATTTTGAATTGTTGGACTTTGATCAACTAAGTAACTTATCACTTACGGTTCTTGCATTTAATTAAGTAAGAGGAAGTTTGAATATCATGCTAATCTAATTCACAAGCCACATTAAATCACTTTTTATGAATTGTACTAGAATCTCTGGTCGTTAGCATGGAATCATTGATAGATGTTGAGAATTGAGTCTGGAGAATCTTATCCACCTTAAAAGATGAAAGGAATCGGTTAAAAAACAGTGAGATCAACAAAAAGGTCATGAAAAATCTGAAAAGAATGGAAAAGAATGCCAAATATGAAAAGAATGTATAAAAATGACCATCGATATAAAATAAAAAATTGGAAAAAGAAGGAAAAGGGGATAAGTTCATAATCAGTACTTGATTATTTAATAAATCTTGATATGGTGAGCATGGCTGACATTATGAAATATTAGTACAACTATTAGAAGTAAGTTGATTTTTACTGAGCACATTGAAAAAACTTGATATATGAACTTATGCTCTGATGTAATTAATAAAGAATTTATTTGATAGATTGCTTATGTGATTTGGCTCTAGGTTTTCAAAAATTCCACTTTCTCATCTTCATTGTACTCAATCATACTTGATCGCACAAAGGATTGTTTCTTAAAAAGGGTTTGAACATTGAGAATTGAGGTTCATTTCAAGCATGTTTTGTTTGAGACTAGTAAAATGCTGGTTAGAGAGTGTGTTAAATGTAAAATATTACATATTTTCCCCTATTAATATCTTGGTTTTATAAATATGATAACGCTTAAAGGTATATTTTGTGCATGTTTATGTTGCAAGGTAAATCCAAGAGCATGGATTGAAAAGAATGTTAAAAGCATGGATTTGATGCTCAAGAAACACCAACGCAAAGAACGGAACTTTGGATACCAAGATTGAAGATTTCAAAACCCCAAGATTCAAGAAAACCAAGTGGTGAAGGAAGGAAGTCGGAAGAACAAAGTACTGAAATTTACTTCACTGACTGTGTCATCGACCATTGTTCGATGACGTAGAACCCATTGTTCGATGACAACGAACACAGGTCGATGACATCGAATTTTTACATGAAAATCAATTTGGTCGCTGGACATATTAGGTGTAATTTTTGATTACTCGAAGTTTCTCTCGATGATATTAAAGACATGCTCGATGACATCGAATCCCATTTGATGGCATCGAAATTTCTGAAGAATTTTGAAGTAACTCGCTAGACTGTTTTGGACACTCATTCGGGAACTCGAAGACCGTTCGAAGACATCGAAACTTGTTCGATGACATCGAAGAATTTCTTAATAATAAGAGGAGTTATGCAGTATGAAAGGAGAAAAGGCGCGACTTCCGGATTCAAATCCCTTCGATAACATCAAGGCGTTACACAGAGTTACGCGAACTATGTAAATTTGATGCGGCTTTCCGATTTTACACGGATAAGGCTATAAATATAGGTTTCTTAAACACTTTTAGAGATATCTAGGGTTTTGAGGAGCAGAGAAAAAGGGTGGAGCCATCTCCCAGGAGTTTCTTCTTCCTAGCTTTTAATGCTTTCTTTGAGGATTTTAGATCCAATCATGTCTATGGTTGGCTAAACCTCTTAGATAGATGTAATGCCCTGAAAATCGAGGGTCGAGCAAAGCTCAACTCCCGAGTTCCAATGCATCACTTATGCAACACAAATAATGATGATTATGATGAGAGCATTGAAACATGAATGGGATTATACCAAAACAGCATATCATACTCCAGAGACAGTTAAATTTACAAACGGAAGACTGTGATAGATAGATAAAATATATAAACTGTGGTGAGTCTCCAGAGTGTGATAATGTTAACAGGTTAATTCATTACAAGTACAATTCCAAAATATACCAAATGTGTAAGGTCCTTTAGTCAACATCCCTGTAACCCAGTTGATCAAGACACGGCTCTCATGAAGCCTTCAGAATACAGTACATACAAGAAGGCATCCTCGTGGTCGCAAAAGTTCGGCTCCGCCTCATAAATATCGCCATCACTTGCGGCTACAACAGGGTCTGGTTTGTGTGTACAACACCGTCCCGTAACGTGGGAGTGAGTGATCAACTCAGTGGAACAATAAAGCATAGGTTAACATGTTATCAATTCAGTCAAGCAGTAATGATAAAGCAGTACAATCAACATTCTTAAGTATTGTAATTAATGTAAGGATGAGATGCGATTATGATGCATGCCCCCACCAACATACTCCCTCGTGCAGCACCATCTTACGTCCGTAGCATGCTGTCACCCTCAGTGCTCCACATCTTCCAGGCACATGCAATGCGATGATGAGCATGATTACTGAGTTGTTATTAGTCCATTTCAAACAGCAGTATTGGGAAACTAAGGTACCTTCCTTATATCATTCCCAAGCAATGATCCATTCTAGGGTCGTCAGTCCTAGACAATCTCATACAATGGTGTGTTTCTAGGTCGCTGCAAGGGCTACCAGGGCTGTTACATAGAATCGTTACACCACTCCCCCATCACCTTATCAATACAGGCCTAATGTATACTCTGTTACTACGGGAAGGCTCGTCGCTTCACCGCAGATTTAGAGTATGTTCGAGGTCACTACAACGGGTACGGTCAGGGCTACCAGGGCTGTTACACGGAATCGTTGCACCACTCCCACAACACCCATCAAAGCAGTATAGGCCGACAGCTCGAATATAGTGTCCCATACCACCATAATCGGCGCACGAGTCTAGTTGCTCAATGGTCACTACGGGGAGGCTCGTGGCCCCAGTGTAGGCCAACAGCTTGACCACAGTGTCCCATACCACCATGCCCGGCTCATAAGTCTTAACGGATCGAGGTACCATGGTTAACAGGATTCTACTGGTAAGGTTAGTACCTCAGGTTCAAACAGAGGCGTCCAAACATGGTGAACATACATAAGACAGATCGAGTTACTTGACGAGCTCGGCTAGCTCGAGCGCACGACAAGTTGAACGACATGAAGTGCATAAGCACTTCGCATGGCCAACCACTATCACTAACTGAAGTACGACTCGGATTCATCGAACACATCACATGTGGCAAATGAATCTCAGCCACGAATTCAATCCCGTTATCGATTGCCTGGACTATACAATAGCCCCAATCACATTCAATTATGGAACAGTTAAAGCAGTAATGGATCAAGATTTCAAATCATACAATCAAATATCCAATATTATCCGCTTAGGGCTATCAGGGCTATTACACGGAATCGTTACACCACTCCCCCATCACCCTTCACGGATTTTATGGAATACAACTTAAACATGTGAAGTATTCAGAGCAGAATTAAATAAACAAGTAATTAAAATGTATTAACAAGCATGTTATAAAACACAATGCAAACAGGAAATCCAAACATATACGTTTCATGAACTAGTAAGTGATTAAACTAAACAACTTACATGAAGGAAATCATACACATTACTAAGGTAATTGAGAATCCTATCTCAATACCCTTATACATTACAATTTACTAACTACTACTCATTCAGACATTCCCACAAACATTTTAGATTACATATATCAACATACCCGACATATGTTGATCACATAAGTATAGGCCAAATCCTTTCACTAGGGAGCTGCCCCATGGATAACACGCGTGCACCCACGACGGATAATCATGGCAAGCATGTATCCAAGTTTCATATTCATTTGAACATTTTCACAAACACTTGGGCTACACAATTTTAATATGTTGGCCGTGGCGTGATTTAGGGCAAATCCTTTCGTCAAAGGAGTATCGCCTATACAACAATCATGTATCCATGACAATTAGTCATGGCGAGCACGAATGCGAATTCTATACTCATTTGGTCATTTTCACAAACACTTAGAATACACTCTTTTAACATACATAACGTATATTAGCAAAAACATATATTAGGGCGAATCCTTTCGCTGAGTGAGTATTATACATATATATTGCATGTTCATACAGTAATTAATCATGGGTAACATACTTTCAAAATTTGTACGTATACGGTATTTTCTACAAAAAGGAAGAATACAGGATATCCAACATAGCTAACATAAAACTGAAAAATAAAACGGACAACACTTTGTACATGTGCAATTGCATGCAAATCATGAATCTATCATTATCTGACATTGAAAGCATTGAAAACCATAACCTATACATCTAAAGTCTACACCTTTTGTCGTAGAACGTAACGGAGTCGATAGATTTGTTAAGCTTTCATATACGGTAGTTTGGCAATCTATAAAATGAAATAGGTTAGCTATTTCATAACCTACAACTATCAAAATCCCAAAACAGATTAGGGTTAGGGTTTCTTACCTAGAAACGGAGCTGGAATCGCTGGGATAGCTATAAGAATGGAGTGGTGGAGCTTGGGTAGCAGCAAGGAAGCATAGTAGGGAGATCCACAACTCCCACACTTTTTCTCTCTTTTCTCTCTTCTCTCTCTAGGATTTCTCTCAAATTCGTATGGCTGTGAGAGAGAGAGTTCTAAGGTCCTTATATAGCCTAAAACTTTACCGAAATATGCCTAATGTCAAGGTATACTTATGTTATAACGAAAGTGACCCATTTTCAGCTGGACAGAGGACTTCTGGCGGCCCCCCTTGAGCCAAAGGTCGGACTTAAGCTCACAGATATTAGATCTAGGTTCAACTAAGGTTTCGATCCAGTCGGGTTTCTAGATCGCATGTGGCGGTCCAGTTTCAGTTCAATGGTCAATGGATCTCGATCAGAAATTCTAAGTACATGGATATGTTTATGAAATTTTCCTGATCCGAGGGTGTATTTGGGTCAGATTCTGACGGTCTGGTTGCTTACAAAATGTCCGCAAGTAACAAGTCTCAGATTACTATTTGAGATATTAATTTTGTAAAAAAAATAAGTGTTCTCACCCTCTCACGCTCCGGACTCAAGCGAACAGCGGTGGGACACTGTCTGGATTTGATTTTCGAGATGGTTGTCAAGCCCATTGTAGTAGTCCTAATTCCTTAACTTTGTATTATTCGGACTCCCGATGTGCGGTCCAGACCTGATACGGAGTTTCAATGTGCTTCCGAGAGCAGTCGGGTAACGAGTTTGATCTTAGATTTTAGGGTAATCTAGCGTCAATGATTCTACAAGTTTTGGGTCTTACAGATCGTATTTAAAGTGGATCAAGCGGATTTCGTAGCTAATCTAGTTTAGCACTTAGTTACTTTGTCTCATTTATAAAGGATTTAGTCCTTAGTAATTTCTGGCTGAGGTGACACTAGGGTCCTTGTATGGATTTCTAAAGCATTGTTCTTCATCACCTAAACTTTAGGATTCATGCCTAATATGAAAGTACTTAGAGACGTTTAAAGAACAAGGTAGTGAAAGGCGAGATTTGTGAAGGAAAAAATGAGGTTTTCAGGAAAATGGTTTGAAGAAGGGATTTGAGGTATTTGAATTGAGTGTTTGAGAAGTTAATCAGGTGTTAGGATTGACCCATTGTCGAAGGACGTCTAATTTCAAGTGAAAAAAATCCAGGATGTTACAATCTACCCCCCTTAAAACAAAATTTCGTCCCCGAAATTGCCTAAGGGTAATAAGGAAAGATTTATATTATGTCATTTGCCTAAGACTTATTGATTTCAAGTTTCTACGCGTGGTAGGGTATATACTAGCCTTGTTCATTTTAGTCTACCCCCCTTAAAACTTATTTCTTTATCCATGTCTCATACCCTGATGGTTTGCTACAATTTATTTCTTTACCTATTTGGAGTCTTGATGACAATCCCCAATTATTTAGAGTAAGATAGTTGTTTTCATTGTTTGACCAACACGGAGAGATGGTTATAGTGGGCTTGATCCTGATACATCAATCATCTACCAGGCCAGGGTAGAAAGCTCATCGTATCCCTTTCAAATCCTGGTGGATCTTAGTCTTCTGCTCGGCCAGGCAGTGAGTCCATTGGTAGTCGCCCAGGATTGAGAATTGGGTCAACCCGCCAATGCTTCGCGGTTGTATATTTCAGTAACTCCGTAGACCGATCACTCTAAAAACTTAGGGAATGCCCATCACAGAGAGGTTCAAATGTCTTATTACTAAGGTTGCCCATTGGTCTAAGAGAGTCCTTGTTATTATCTATGTCCAAGGAAATGGTGAATTAAATCTTACTAGATCATCTTAAAATGGTTCCTCATAGTAGAACAGGCTTTTATAATGTTCGTATTCAATGAGCACAGTTTCAATCCTGGGCCAGTGGGGTAGGGTCTACCACGCTTTCGCTGCGCCACCCAGATCAAAGAGGTGTATTAATTTGACCTAGCTACATCTATCGGTCTCTGATATTCTCTAATGTAACTGGTAGTCTAGTCTTAATTTAGGAGTAGTGGATCCATAGGTGTAGTCCAAAGTCTATGCTCATACGCTAGTTGATTTCACATCATTTCTAATACAAGGAATGGTTTTATCACTTAGGGTCAAAGTTGTCTAATGGGAACTGAGTTGTCTGTACTTGACACTCGAGCATTGCACATATGCTCATTCCAACTAAGAGGGTCCTAAGGTTCACATTATAAATTTGTTGGATTTCCTATACGGTCATGTCTGTCGAAATCTAGGAGCACAGCTCTAGGTCCAAAACTCCAAGGGCCTCTTTGGCCAGTGGTCTTAAGTTGTATTAAATAGGCTTACATTGCTAATCCCACTTTGGGATTGTGAATGATGGTATAGGCTGTGAATGATGGTAGGAGGGTGGGTGGGGATTAAAATTAACAGTATAGGCTGTGGAAAATAAGCCTTGTGTTAGAAGGTGTGAGATGGGATTTCCAAATCCCATGATGATGAATTTTTAAGTGTAATTGAAAGGAAATCTCGGAACATACTTTTCATTGCATACATTCCAAACATAGTATCGGAAACCATGGGATACACCCAATCTAGGGACCATAACTTACACATACATTTATTATTACTTTTACAATTCCATCCACCCTAAACTCACCTAATGCGGTTGGCCGAACAGCCCTAAATATTCCAACATTCGGAGGTTGTGAAGAAGACGGTGGAAATTGAGAAAAAGGCCGTATTCAACTCAAATAAGGCCATGGGAAGTGAAGGAAAAGGGAAAAGAAGGATGGTGTCTCTAACTCTCCATGGATTTAAGCCTCAACAAAGTTTGTACAGGCCCAAGAGACAGGGTTCGAAGAAAGAAAGTGAAGAGATGGGAGGGATTGAGAGTTTACATGATTTGAGCTTCAAACGGGGGGTGTAGGAGCTCAAATGAGAGAGAATAAAGAGGGTAGGGGGTGTGTATTGTTATAAACAATGTAGGTGAACGGGTTGTGACAGAAAATGATGGAATGGGTGATTAGAGGGGCGATTTTTGCCAAAAATCAGAAGTTTGAAAGAGAAAAGAGAGCTTGGAGGGTCACTTTGTGAATGAAGTACTAGTTTGGGCAGGTTTTAAGTCACGGCCCCTATACCAGGGGGTTCCATTAGCCCCCAAACACCATCAGCCCGACCGGCCTGCCCAACCGGGCTCGAAACCCGGTGAGGCCTCGCCGACTCGGGGAGGGCCTCGCCGACCAACGGTCCAGATCTCGAGGGCTCGCCCCATGGGCGAGACCCTCCTGCCCCCTAGGCCCCAAAAAACCCTGGGTCCCACCCTGGGTCCCCCCGGAGATGCCCCATTTGGCCCCCGACTCCGTTTTGAGCCGTATCGGGGCCAATTTACAAACTGGAATGAGTTTAGGTGATGTGTGGCATATGATTTTGGGGTAGGAGTTAATCTATCCAACTAACCCATTTATCTCACAAGATTCCATAATTTGAATGGTCAAAAGTCCAATTTCTACATATATTTACTATTTATAGCAAATTTTTGTTTAAGTATTATTCTTCATCATTTATACGTTAAGATTTATTTCTAGTATGAAAGTACTTAGAAAAAGTTGAAGAATGAGGTGGTGAACGGAGAGAATTTGAAGGAATTGGATAAAAGGAGTTTTAGGCTTTGAGATGAAGTGTAAGGTGTTTTGGTTGACCCACAACCTAAGAGCATTCATTTCTAAGGAACGACTCAAACCCATCAACTGACGGCCTAGAAGTGATTCAAGTTCATTTCGCGTGATCATGAGTGTGTACAGGCCCATTCTCAGCGGTCGATTTCAGTCGGTTTCGCCGTTCGGCGAATTTGGAAAATCCTAAGTCAGTTTCTACATTCTGTCACTCCCTCCTAAGTCAGAGTGTGTCAGAGTGCATCGTGTGACCATAACCCAAGCCCGGTTTAATCCAAATCATGCTCTGATACCATCTTATAACGCTCTGAAAATTGGGGGTCGAGCATAAACTCAACTCCCGAGTTCCAACGCATCACTTATGCAACAAAATGAACGATGATTGAATGTTGACTGTATTCGTGCATTGAACATGACTGAGATTAAGCCAAAACAGCATATCATACTCTAGAGACGGTTAAATTGCAAGCAGAAGACTGTGATAGATAGATAAAATATATAAACTATGGTGAGTCTCCAGAGTGTGATAAGGTTACCAGGTTAAAGAATTACAAGTACAATTTCAAATTATACTAAGTTGTGGAAGTGTAATGTCTTCTATCCCAAATACCATAGTCCCGTCAACACAATACCAGGTCTTCATAGACCTGTTAGAGAGTTACATGTAGGAGAACTCCTCCTCAACATCATAGTAGTAGTCTGGCTCTGCTTCATAAGCATCGCCATCACCTAAAACTCAACAAGTCTGATTGGTGTTGCAAACACCGTCCCGTAACATGGGACTGAGTGATCAACTCAGTGGAACAGTAAAGTATAGGTTAACATGTTATCAATTCAGTCAAGCAGTAATGATAAAGCAGTACAATCAAACAATCTTAACTACTCTTATTTAATGCAAGTATGAAATGACATGATGAATGCCCTTGCCAAACTACCCTCATGTGATACCATCTTATGTTTGCGACATGCGTTCATCCCTTAGTGCTCCACATCTACTAGGCACATGCAGTGTGATGATGAGTATGATTACCGAGTAGTTATTAGTCTATTTCAAACAGTAATATTGGAAAACTAAGGTACCTCCCTTGTATCATTCCCAAACATGATCCATTCTAGGGTCGTCAGTCCTAGTAAATCTCATACGATAATGTGTTTCTAGGTCCCTACAGAGGCTGTCAGGCTGTTACACATAATGGTTACACCACTCCCCCATCACCTCTTTAACGGTTCATCACCATACAGAAACAGGCCTAGTTCATACTCTATACACCACGACAAAACTCTAAGGCTCACCACAAATTCAGAGTATGCTCGAGGTCACTAAAAGGGCTGTCAGGGCTGTTACATGCATTCGTTACACCACTCCTCCATCACCTTATCAATGTAGGCCGACAACACGAATATAATGTCTCATACCACTATAATTGGCTCACGAGTTTGGTTGCTCACTGGTCACTACGGGGAGGCACGTGGCCCCAGCGTAGGCCGACAGTTCGACCACGGTGTCCCATACCACCATGCCCGGCTCATGAGTCTTAGCGGATCGATGTACCATGGTTAACGGGATTTCACTAGTAAGTTTGGTACCCTAGGTTCAAGCAGTAGCATCCAAACATGGTGAACATACATAAGACAGATCGGGTTACTTGACGAGCTCGACTAGCACGAGCACCTGTTGAGTTGTACGACATGAAGTGCATAAGCACTTCATGTGGCCTAACCACTGCCGACAAGCAACACACGACTCGGGTTCGTCAAACACATCTTACGTGACGAATGAATCTCAGCCACGAATTTGATCCCATTACCAACTGCCTGGACTATACAATAGCCCCAATCACATTCAATTGCAGATAGGTAAAACAGTAATGGATCAAGATTCAAATCATACAATCAAAGTCTGATAATATCCGCTTAAAGTATGTGTATAAAGCATGTTATGCAACGCACTCGTTACACCACTCCCCCATCACCCTTCACAAATTTTATGGAATACAACTTAAACATATGAAGTAATCAGAGCAGAATTAAAGAAACAAGTAATTCAAACATATTAACAAGCATGTTATAAAACACAATGCAAACAGGAAATCCAAACACATATGTTTCATAAGTAAGTGGTTAAATTAAACAAACAACATGGAGGACATCATATACATCTTTAAGGTAGTTGAGAATCCTATCTCAACACCTACCTAAGACACCATCATCCAAACACTTACTCTCACAAGCATTTTCACAAACACCTAGAATACACTATTTCAACATACATAGTGTATATTAGCAAAACATGTATTAGGGCGAGTCCTTTCACCAAATAAGTATTTTATCCATATATAATATATTCATACAGTAAATAATCATGGCAAACACATTTTCAAAATATATACGTATACGGTACTTTCTACAAATACCTAGAATATGTAAAATTCAATATTCTTCGTCTTTAATCGAAACGAAAATCAGACAGCACTTTGTGCATGTGCAATTGCATGCAGATCATGAATCTATCATTATCTGACATTGAAAGCGTTGAAAACCATAACCTATACATCCAAAGTCCGCACCTTTTATCGTAAAATCGTAACGGAGTCGATGAATTTGCTAAGCTTTCATATACGGTAGTTTGACAACCTATAGAACGAAATAGGTTAGCTATTTCATAACCTACAACTATCAAAACCTCAAAACAGATTAGGGTTAGGGTTTCTTACCTAGAAATGGAGCTGGAATCGCCGGGAAAGCGATAAGAATGGAGTGGTAGAGCTTGGGTAGCGGCAGGGAAGCATGGCAGGGAGATCCTCCCACAACTCCCACACTTTCTCTCTCTTTTCTCTCTTCTCTCTCTAAGGTTTCTCTCAAATTCGTATGGCTGTGAGGGAGAGAGTTCTAAGGTCCTTATATAGCCTAAAACTTCACTGAAATAGACCTAAGGTCAAGGTATACTTATGTTATAACCAAAGTGACCCAGTTTCAGCTCAACGGAGGACTTCTGGCGGCCCCCCTTGAGCCAAAGGTCGGACTTAAGCTCACAGATATTGGATCTAGGTTCGAGGTTTGAGGTTTTCGTTTCCGATCGAGTACCTAGATCGCACATGGCGGACCGGTTTCGGTTCAAAGGTCGGTGGATCTCGATCGAAATTCTAAGTACATGGATATGTTTATGAAATTTTTTTCCCGATCCAGGGTGTATTTGGGTCGATTCGATGGCCCAGTTGCTTATAAAATGTCTGCAAGTATCAAGTCTCAGATTACTATTTGAGATATTAATTTTGTAAAGAAAATAAGTGTTCTCACCCTCTCCCGCTCCGGACTCAAGCGAATAGCCGTGGGACACTGTCTGGATTTGATTTCCGAGATGGTTGTCAAACCCAGTGTAGTGGTCCTAATTCCTTAACTTTGTATTATTCGGACTCCCGATGTGAGGTCCAGACTTGATATGGAGTTTCAATGTGCTCGCAAGAGCAGTCGGGTAATGAGTTTGATCCTAGATTTTAGGGTAATCTAGCGTCAATGATTCTATATGTTTTGTGTCTTGCAGATCGTATTTAAAGTGGATCAAGCGGATTTCATAGCTAATCTAGTTTAACACTTAGTTACTTTGTCTCATTTCTAAAGGATTTAGTCCTGAGTAATTTCTGTCTGAGGTGGTACTAGGGTCTTTGTATGGATTTCTAAAGCATTGTTCTTCATCATCTAAACTTTAGGATTCATGCCTAATATGAAAGTACTTAGAGACGTTTAAAGAACAAGGTAGTGAAAGGCGAGATTTGTGAAGGAAAAAAATGAGGTTTTCAGGAAAATGGTTTGAAGAAGGGATTTGAGGTATTTGAATTGAGTGTTTGAGAAGTTAATCAGGTGTTAGGATTGACCCATTGTCGAAGGACGTCTAATTCCAAGTGGCAAAAAATCTGGGATGTTACAATATATCTTCCAATTAGACAGGATAGGACTGCAACTCAAATTGTGTTCCTTGAATCAAATAAGGAAACATCCTGATACATGCAAGTCGATCCTTGGAACCCTAGTTCCCTTTAGATTATTGAAATCCCTTTCACGATTACTTCTTTTATTATATATTTCTAATTTAGATCTTCTTTTAGTTCTACTTCTAGTTACTTTTAGAAATGTACGAGATTAGTCCCTGTGGATTCGACCTCGGTCTTACCGAGATTATTACTACATCACGACCCTACACTTGGGGTTGTGAACACCATGCGTATCTGATTATATCCGACATATCCATCCATAAAGAACATGATTTCATACTTTGTTGTGTTATCGATTAACAACTCTATTATAGGCAAAGGAATGTCATCTTTTGGGCATGCCTCATTTAAATCTTTGAAATCGACGCATACTCTAATTTGTCCGCTTTTCTTTTTCACCAGGACAATATTGGATATCCATTTAGGATATTTGACCTCTCTTATGAAACCGACTTTGATCAATTTTTTCACCTCTTCCTCTATCAAAGGTATTAAATCTGGATGAAATCACCTTTGTGCTTGTTCGATCAGTTTCTTATCTTTAGAAATGTTAAGTCGGTGCATCATCACTGATGGTTCCAAACCTGGCATCTCTGCATATGTCTAAGTAAATACATCTCTGTTTTCTTTCAACAACTTAATATATCGATCAGTTTCCTGTTCAAACAAATTGGCATTTATATATGTATGTCGTGGTTCTTCTTCTGTTCCCAAATTTATTTCATACAGAGTATCAACTGTTGGTTGCTCCCTGTCTTTGATATGTTTTGGAGTTATTTCAGGATACTTAAACACTTCAAGATCTATCTCTTGCCTGGTTACTAGATTAATAGTGATCATGTTTACTTGTGCGTGTAAAGATGATGTTCCATATCCATGAAATTTCTCTTGTTTCTTTTCATTCACACTAATCGGGATTTGTATAGCTTTGCTGTTATTTAACCCGATCGGTTCTTCGCAATCGAAACCCATATTCTGCATAATTTTTCTGCTGATTGGACTATATCTCTTCAAATCTTCTGATATTAACTTGTCATGAGTCGCATTGTCGTTAATTCCTTCTTCTATTCTTTTCTTTGACGGAACATATAATTCAATTGGCTTGGGATTCTTTGAGTTGGGCTTGACATAAAATCATTTTAGCAAGATGGGAAAGGACATACTTCTTTCGGCATGCGGCATTAGCACTGTATAATTTGACTGTAAAATCTCCATCTGTTTCAACGACAATAACATTAAAAGGTGTTGGCCAGGCTGCCTTAAATGCTATAGAATGAAATAGAATTTCTTTTTCTTATCTATATTCTCAGACAATTCCATTTTTTGTGACTTTATTTTCTATTGCTGATGCTTTGTTGTTTCTTGATTTCATTTTTTCTTTATTTCTTCACTATCCTTTGATATGAAATCACTGTAGTAGTTTGCATCTGCGAAGAAGGATTATGCTTTTGTGTACTATTGCATATCGGCCATTACTATATGTTGAATTCCATTTCTACAGTATTTGAAACATTAATGTAGAGTAGATGGTATGATACCATATTGATGCATCCAAGGCCTTCCTAAGAGGAGGTTATATGTCATCACCGCATTAATGACATGACATACATCATTCATAGTCAATTCACATATTTCCAGTGTCAACATGATTTTTCCCAACGTGCATTACCCATCTTAATTAAAGCCTTGAATCATCATCCTGCTAGGACATAAATGAGAACAGAGATATCCTTGCTCGTTTAATACCTATAGCAGTAATAAATTCACTGCAGAACCATTATCTAGCATTATTCACTTAATTTTCTTGTCGTGAATATGGCCAATAATCATCAACGATCTATTATGTTGTCGCAGATTGAATCGCTAGCGGAAAAGGTAATAATGGACATACACTTTTTGCTTATGTTGTTTTGGGCATATACAGTCATGTAACTCTATACTTTTCATTTCAACAAGTAGTGCATCTCTGATGTTATTATTTGATAGAGCTTGGATCAACATCTACCTGAAGTCTCTTGCCAGTCGTAACGCGTCGTATATACCTAAACAAGCATGGATGCCTTTTAAATGACTCACAACATCAGAGGTCACTTTTTCAACTTTACTCTTCCCTTCTGACATTTCAGGCATCTCGCTTCGCATTACTTCAGGCCCTTGCTTTTGAAATGGACTTATTATCTTTTTCCTTGAAGATAATGTGACTACCGCTGGTTTGTGTGTATTCGTTAGCGGTATCTTGGTCAGTTCATCAGAAGATTTGACAGTAATCATATTGCAACTTTCTTTCTTCTTCCATTTATGGCTCTCATGTGGCCAATGCTATTCATGTTCGTTCTTTTCATATTTATCCCTTTGTGCGTAGTATCTTAGACAGACAATGCATTCACAACTACTTTTCTATTTCGTTCTTTCTCTTTTTCTATTATAATTTCACCTCTATTTATCATCCTTTGCAATATACTTTTCAACATGAAGTAATTTTCTGTCGGATGTCGTAGAAAATTATGATAATGACAATAATTCTTTTCTTTCATCTTTTCAACTTCCTCAGGGCTCTTGGATTGAGGGAATTCAATTGTTTCGGTCAATAATTGGTTCATCATGGGAATGATGTCTTCTTTCTTGAACGCATATCCTTCATGAGAATCATACAATCGGGGCCGTTTGTCGTTTACTCAGCTTTTGTAGCGATTTGTATCTTCTCTTCTTTCTATTCTTCTCTTGTTATGGCATTATCTAACTAGGCTGGATTTTTAAAAGCCCAGAACCGTGGAACTGATCCGGAACCGAACCGTTTTTCACGGTTCGGATCCGGTTTGGTTGTAGGGTGCTAACGATCAGGTTCCGTTCCAATATTTGAAGAACCATTAGGAACGGTTCGGTTCCAGTTTCACCCCGGAACCGGACCGAACCAACCCGTGTGCACCCCTAGTCCATATGCATGATGGTGGGACCCTGTCCAAACGTGGATCCCACCAGATGATGTATATGTGACATCCAAACTGTCTATCCATTTGATGAAAAAAGAAGCAGATTCAACCCTTGGTGGGCCACGTACATGGATGCCACCCTGATGTATGTTATTCGAATCATCCAAACCGTCCATCCATTTGGTGAGCTCATCCTAAGGGCTTAAGAAGAAAAGTAAGACAAATCTAGTTATCAAGTGGACCACATTGCCATAAACAGTGGGGATTGAACGTCTACCATTGAAACCCATTTTGGGTGCATAGAAGCTTTAGATCAATATGATATTTGTCTTTCCACTTAATTCCAGTCTTTGTGACCATATACACAGATTGGATGGAAAAATAAAATTTGTGGTGGGCCCTATGCATTTTAACGGTGAAGATCATTATCACCACTGTTATTTGTGGTATGGTCTAGATGATCTTTCGATATGATTCATTTTGGGTAATGCCCTATAATAATCTCAAAAACAAAATATAGTGTGTGGGCCCCACCTTGATGTAATGTACATAAGACCCATTGAGATGTATTTGGGGCCCATGGGTTGAGGCCCATTGAGATGTATTTGGGGCCCATGGGTTGAGGCCCATTGTGATGTATTTGGGGCCCATGGGTAGAGGCCCATTGTGATATATTTGGGGCCCACAAGATGTGTTCCTTTGTGATGTATATTAAGCCCGTGTCAGAGGCCCATTGTGATGTATATTAGGCTCGTGTAAGGGGCCCATTGTGATGTACATGCGGTCCGTATGTGGGGTCCATTGTGATGCATATGCGGCCCGTGTATGAGGCTCATGGGATGTGGCCCATTGTGACATATATGACGCCCATGGGATGTGGCCCACTGTGAGGTATATTAGGCCCCTTTGTGTGAGGACCAATATGTTGGGTATCAGGCCCTTGTGTGAGGTCAGGGGCCCACTATATATTAGGCCCTATATGGGCCACTCCTTGAGAGCAATGTTGGTTAAATGTCCACATTGATGGGCAATGATGGTTAAATATCCATATTGTGACTTTCCCTTATGCCTGGTTAGGCCCATTTTCATCATTCTCTAGTGGGTTAACCTAAATTATTGGGCCCCATTGATATTGCTTTATCCATCATCTGTCATCCATCTATGGACCCCGCCCTGTGACAAGGCTGATTGTCGACGCCGATTCCGATTATTGAGGCCGATCATCGAGACCGATTCTAATTATTGAGGTTGATTCTGATTATCGAGGCCGATTCCGATTGTCGAGGCTGATTCCGATTGTCGAGGCCGATTCTGATTGTCGAAGCTGATTCTGATTGTCAAGGCCGGATATCGAGGCCAATTGTCGAGGGCCAATGTGATGTATGTGCGGCCCGTATTTGAGGCCCATTGTGATGTGTATTCATCCTGTGCTTAAGGCCCATTGTGATGTGTATTCATCCTGTGATTAAGGCCAAATGTGATGTATATGAGGCCTATGTAATGAGGCCCAATGTGGTGCATTTAAGGGTCAAGCGATAGAGCCCGCTATGATGTATACTAGGCCCATGTGAGAGGCCCATCGTGATGTGTATTAAGTTCTTGAGTGAGGCCCATGGTGTTGTATATTAGGTCCTTATGTGAGGCCATGGGTCCACTATATGTTAGGCTCTATATGGGCCATTCCTTGGGGGCAATGTTGGTTTAAATGTCCACATTGTCGAGGCCGATTGTTGATGTCGATTATTGATACTGATTATGAGTATGTGATAGCATAGCATCATAATACATGCCCATATGCATCATTTGCATGTTTATTATGAGATGTGATTAACCATTACATATGACATAGTACAAATGGTTTATGGGACTCCCTGATAGGTGGAGTTATCCCACATGAGCGCACGGTATGCGAAGGATTGATGCATGATTGGACTACATGACTCATGCATCTTAAATTATGTGACTGTGATTACTGTACGCCATATCGATATTAGGGCCGTAGCCTCCACAGACATGTCGTGGATGGCCAGATGGGACACCAGAAATCTGTTACTAGCATCGGGCCTCCATAGATGGCCCTGGGTAAAAATTCTAAACCCTCTTGGTACCAGAGGACGCTCCAACGTCGAAACTGAGTGGATATATATTAGCGCATGAGGGCCATATACCAGTAGGCCGTGTCTAAGGGTGTGGCCTTACCCACTTGAGGGAGTAGGCATAGCTAGGCTGAGTCTGACTAGCTTGAGGAATAGGTCTATTATCGACAAGTCGTGCCCGATATTGGCAGGGGGATAGTGAGGTCTCTTCCACTTACCCAGTTGTGCGCTTGATGGGGCGATAGCTAGCGTTGAGTGTAATAGACCCCGGTAATGATCTCATAGATGTACAGTACGAATTTGTGGACTGATTGAGCAGGAGTTGTATACTTAGTATTATACTCATTTATTCATTCATTCACTATCCACTCGGGCTGGTGGTGCACAACTAATTATTATGTGTACTTTCGTAATGGCCAGGATTTCAGTTGGGGCATGCGACTGACCTGAGATCAGGAACTTACTACATTGAGTCTATCTATCCAAATTTAGGTATGGGACTTGTTTGGATAGAAGTCCTTTGTGATAAGCCCATAGCTTGCGATACCACGTACTATCATCTCGACTTCACACTGCATCTTGGTCATTTCATTCGCACCACATATTGCATATTGCATTACATCCTCGGCAGATGGCATTTTGGGTTGCTATGTTTCTGAATTCATATGACTTAGATGAGGCGGATGGTATTCGTAGCTCTTCCGAATTGCATATTATATTCCATCCTTGGTATTTGATATTTGGTTCATTATGTTTCTGCATTACATAGCCGACTTACATTACTTTCTCAGTATATAACATTGACTTGTTATATCTTTCGTCGCATATCCTAGATGAGGTTGATGACATTTTTATGGACTTAACAATATTTCTGCTTACTCTGGTATTGTATGGTTTATGGACTTACCAGTTATCTGTTTACTCTGATATTACATTCTGAACATGCATATACATCTCACACACTTACACCACCCTCTAAGCTTTCTATAAGCTTATGCACGATAGATGCATGCAGGTGGCATAAGGTTGCAGCAGCGTTAAACTTAGAGCGTGTAGCCGTCTTCTGGAGCTTTGATTTTTTATATATGTATTTTCCTTTTAGCACTGTATTTAAATGTTTATAATAGTGGATATGTGATGATGATGTTGTGTAATAACTCAAAAAATTTCATACAAAGACCCGAGTACCACCTCAGGCAGAAATCACTCAGGACCAAATCCTTTAGAAATTAGACGAAATTAATTAAGCGTTGAACTAGATTAGCTGTGAATTTTACTTGAATCACTTTAAATAAGATCTGCAAGACCCAAAACTTGTAGAATCATTGATGCTACATTACCCTAAAATCTAGGATCAATCTCATTACCCAGTTGCTCTCGGGAGCACATTGAAACTTTGTATCGGACTTGGACCGCACGTCGAAAGTCCGATTACTACGAAATTATATAATTAAGACCGCCTTGCTGGACTTGACAACCACTTCAGAAATCAGGTCCAGGTAGTATCCTGAAGCTATTCGCTTGAGCCCAGAGTGAAGTGTGTGTGAAACGTGGATATCTTTAGAAATAAAAATCTAAATTTAAGTAATCTGAGACTTGTCGCTTGTGGGCTGAATATAAGGATTCAGACTGTCAGAATCTGACCCAAATACACCCTCGGATCAGGAAAATTTTTCCATATATGGCAGTGTATTTGTGGCCCTGATCGAGTTTCGGTGATCATTGAATGGAAACTGGTCCGCCGTGGTCGATCTGTAAATCCGATTGGACTGAAAACTTAACTCAAGTCCAACCGCACATAAAAAGGGAGCCTCCAGAAGTACTCCGTTGGTTCAGAACAAGCCTCCTTTAGCTATAACCTAAGTATACCTTGGCCCTGGGGCCATTTCCATCAGTTTTAGGCCTACATAAGGACCTTAAACCCTCTCTCATTCATTCCATACGAATTTGAGAAAAACCCTAGGAGAGAGAAGAGAGTAAAGAGAGAGAAAGTTAGAGAGAGTTGGAGTCACTCCTGGGATTTGATCCCTGCTACTCCACGTGCCTTACCACCACTTCCATATCGCTCTACCGGTGATACCGATCCCATTATTAGGTAAGAAAACCTAGCAATAATCCGTTCTAGGGTTTTAAATAGTTGAAATGATGAAATAGCCAACCTAGTTCATGCTATGGTTTCCATTCTGCCGGTGATAAAGACTACGTGTTTAAAACGAATCCGCTACACGTTTACCAGCATAAGGTACAGACTAAAGACATATAGGTTAAGGTTTTCAAAGCTTTCAATGTCGTTAATGATAGATTCCTGACGTATACGCTATTTCACATGCAAAATGATGTCCGATTCGATTTGTGATGTCTCGATTTTGGTTATTATATACGAACTATGTGGAGTTTAGCATATTCTTTGTATTTGTAGAAAGTACCCTATACGTATGAAATTTGAAAGTGTGTTTGCCATGATTATTGGTCGTGAATGTATGCTTGATGTAAATGCGATGACTCCTTTTGAAAGGATGTGCCCTAATATTGTTTAAAGTTGAGTCGTACTGTGTAGGTTGAAATGTGTAGTCTAAGTGTTTGTAGAAATGTCTAAATAAGTATGGAGTTTGTATTTGTATTTGCCATGAGTAATTGTCATGTATGTATGATCGTTGTATGTGTAACAACTCCTTGGCAGAAGGATTCGCCCTAATTCATGTTATGCTAACATACGTTGTGTATGTTACAACGTGAAGCCTAAGTGTTGGTGAAAATGTCTGAATGAGTTAGGAGTTAGTAAAGCGTACTTATATGAGTGTTGAGATATGATTCTCAACTACCCTAACTATATGTATGATTTCCCCATGTACTTTATATAATAGTTTTCGCATGTGTAGGAAATACATATGCAGGAATTCATGTTTTTTTCATGGAATGCTCATTTGATTGCATGATTTGATTTCATTATTCATTACTGCTTTCACTTTCTCATATGATTACTTGTTGCAATTAAATGTGTTTGGGACTATTATATAGTCTAGGCAATCGGTAATAGGCTTTGATTTGGTGGCTGAGATTGTGTTACCACCAAGGACGTGTTCACTGAATCTGAGCCGTACTTCGGTCGATGGTAGTGGTTAGGCCACATGGAGTGCTTATGCACTTCATGTTGATCGAATTGAGGTGCGCTCGTACTAGTCGAGCTTGTCAAGTAACTCGATTGGCCTGATATATATTCACCATGTTTGGATACTACTGCTTGAACCTAGGGTACCAAACTCACCAGTGAAATCCCCATTAACCTTGGTACCTCGATCTACTAAGACTCATGAGCTGGACATGGTGGTATGGGACACTGTGGCTGAGCTGTCGGCCTACGCTGGGGCGACAAGCCTCCCCGTAGTGACCAGTGAGCAATAACGTCTCGTGAGCCGAATACGGTGGTATGGGACACTATATTCAAGCTGTCGGTCGACACTGATAAGGTGACGAGCCCTTTGTAGTGACCTCGAGCATACTCTAAACCTGCATTGAGGCGACGAGCCTTTTTGTAGAAATCAAAGTATAAACTAGGCCTGCACTGATCAGGTGATGAGCCCTTTACAGTAACCTAGAACCACAACATCGTATGAGAGTTACTAGGATGACGACCCTAGGATAGATCATTGTTTGGGAAATGACATAAGGGAGGTACCTTAGTTTCCCAATCCTGATGTATGAAAAAGACTAATAAGAACTTGGCTAATCACGTGCATGCACTGCATTACGTGTGCATTTGGCATAGTTGGTCAAGCATTGAGGAAGGGTTTCATGCCGTGATCGTAAGATGAAGTCGCTAAGGGAGAGTAGGTGAGGGCATGCATCATTGTTCATATCATTCTTGCATTAATAAGAGTATTTAGGGATGTTTGATTTTACTGCTTGACTAAATTGATAACATGTTAACCTTCGCTGTATAGTTCCACTGAGTTGATAACTCACTCCCATGTTACTGGATAGTGTTTTAAACACCAACCAGACTCTGTCTTGATTTCAGATGGTGACATGACTCCTGAGGCGGAGCCGGACTTTTGTGAGGACGAGGAGGCATTCTCGTACATGCATTATTCAGATGAGTTCATGTGAGCCATTCTGAATCGACGGGGCTTCAGGGTTCATACTTTGTAGAGGACTACCATTTTGAACATTTTATATTTTAACACAATACCTGTATTTATTGACCTGGTAATGCATACATACTTTAGGGACCTATACTTGTTTATAAGTTATACTTGTTTGTTTCAGTCTTCCGCTTGCATATTACAATTGTCCCTAGATTATGTTTTACTGATTTGGCTTAATCTCACTCATGTTTAATGCACTAATACAGACAACATTTAATCATCTTTATCCATGTTGCATAAGTGATGCATTGGAACTCGGGAGTTAAGACTATGCTCTACCCCTGATTTTCAGAGCGTTACAAGTTGGTATCAAAGCATGATTTGGATTAAACTAGACCTGGGTTATGGTCACACGACATACACTAATGTACTTTAACATAGGAGGGAGTGACAGAACGTAGAAACAGACTTAGGATTTCCCATTTCACCAAACAGCGAGATCGATCGAACTTGACTATTGAGATCGGGCCTGTTGTAATGCCCCGGATTTTTGCCAACCTGGGATTAGACGTCCTTAGGCAATGGGTCAATCCTAATACCTCATTAACTTGTCAGAACTGAATCCCATAGTCTAAAATCACTTCTGAACCCATTTCCTTCACAAATCCAACCGTTCACTACCTTGTGCTTTCAATTTTTCAAAGCACTTTAGCCCTAGACACTAACTTAAACTAGCTAAGTAGTAAAACTTGGATCACTTTATATACAAACTACAAGGCCTAAGTACCATCTCTCGCATGTAAATCTTACAGACTAAATCCTTTAGAAATTAAGTGAGATTTAGCTAGTGTTAAACTAGAGTGCTGTGAAATTAGTACCAATCACTTTAAATACGTTACGCAAGACTCAAAACTTGTAGAATCATTGACGCTAGGTTACCCTAAAACTTAGGATCAATCTCATCACTCCGGACTCACGGAGCATCTTGAAACTTCGATAGGAGACCGCACATCGAAAATCCGACACACGAAGTTAAGGAACTAGGACCGCCTCACCGGGCTTGACAACCACCTCGAAATCGTGTCCACGATGTCCATACACGGCCATTCGCTTGAGTCGGAGCAAGGGAGTGTGAAAACACTATTCCCTTTACAAAATAAATATCCGGAATAGTGATCTCGGCACCATTCGCTTGCACATCGGATATAAGCAACCAGACCGTCGAGAATCGGACAGGATTACACCCTCGGATCGAGAAAATTTCAGAACATTTACATGTACTTGGAATTTTGGATCGTGGCCCACCGAGTCATCGTCGAATCGAAAGCCACGTGCATCGCTGGGAATCCGATCGAGTCGAAAACATAATCCCACATAGATCCATGTGTGGTGAGCTTAAATCGACGTTTGGCTCAAGGGGGCCACCGTAAACACTCTTTTGAGTGGAACATCGCACGAAATGCTTATAATAGCAAGCATTACCCTTGAACCTGAGTCTATTTTGGGAAGGTTTGAGACTATATAAGGACCTTAAACCCTCTCTCATGACAGCCATACGAATTTGAGATTTGAGAGAGGGAAAAGAGAGAGAAAGTGTGGGAGTTGTGGGAAGATCTCCTCGCCGCACTTCCCTGCCGCTCCACAGGCTTAACCACCTCATTCTTGCCGCTTTCTCGGTGATTCCGGCGTCATTTCTAGGTAATAAAGCCTAACCCTAACCTGTTTGGGGGATTTGATTGTTGTAGGTTATTAAATAGCTAACCTATTTCCTTCTCTAGGTTGCCTAGTTGCCGTATACGAAAGCTAAACAAACCTTACAGATCCGTTGTGATTCCAAGGGCAAAGGTAAGGACTTTAGGTGTATAGGTTGCGGTTTTCAACGCTTTCAATGTCAGATAATGGTAGATTCATGATCTGTATGCAATTGCACATGTACAAAGTGCTTTTTTTTCATGTTTCGATTAGAATTGTAGAATTTGGAATTTCACATACTCTAGGTATTCGTATAAAATACCGTATGCGTATTTTTTATGGAAATGTATTTGACATGTTTATTTGTCGTATGGATATATGACGTATGGATAAAATACTTATTTGGCGAAAGAATTCGCCTAAATACATGTTTACTAATAAACACTATGTATGTCGAAATACGGTATTGTAAGAAGTACCGTATACATGTATATTTTAGTGATGTGTTTGTCATGATTAATTGTCGTATAAATATATTATGTGCGTATAAAACATTTGCTTGGCGAAGGGAATCGCCGTAATACATGTTTGCTTGTATACACTATGTATGTTGAAAATGCGTATTCTAGAAAATCTTGTATAATGATAAATATTGGGAGATGAATTTATCATGATTATTTGCTGTAGTAATATATTATACATGGATAAAATACCCACTTGGCTAAGGGATAGCCCTAATACATGTTTTACTAACATACACCATGTATGTTGTAATAGTTTATTCTAAGTGTTTGTGAAAATGATTGAATGAGTACCGAATTCTCATTCGTACTCGCCATGACTAGTTGTCATGGATTCATGATTGTTGTATTGGCTATACCCCTTTGACGAAAGGATTTGCCCTAAATCACGCCACGGCCAATATACACTAGATATGCTAAAATGTGTGGCCCAAGTGTTTGTGGAAATGACTGAATGAATATGGAACTTGGATTCCTGCTTGCCATGACTATCCGTCGTGGGTGTACGCGTGTGATGATTGGGGCAACTCCCTAGGGAAAGGATTTGGCCTAATGCCTATGTGATCGACATATGTCATGTATGTTGATGTATGTTTGTTTAAGTGTTTTTTTTTTTTTTTAAATGTCTGAATGAGTAGTAGTTAGCAAATTGTAATGTATAAGGGTGTTGAGATATGATTCTCAACCTCTTTTCACTAGGTGTATGATCTCCTTGGATTGTTGTGTGATTAGGAATTGAACATGTATAAACTCATGCTTGTGTTGTGATTCATAACATGCTCAATGGAGTTTCGATTATAACTATGTAATGCATATGTTTAAATTTATATTTACGTTGTATGATCCGTCATGGGTGATGGGGAGCGGAGCAACAGTGCGTCTAATAAATGTTTAAACTCTAAACGGATAATACCATACCTTAATTGTATGAGTGGAATCTTGATCCATTACTACTTTATCTATCCGCAAGTTATCATGTTTGGGGCTATGATTATAGTCCGCATAATCGGTATCGAATTGAATTCATGGTCTGCGATTCATTGGCACGTGAGATGTGTTCGACGAACCCGAGTCGTACTTCGGTTGGCGATAGTGGTTGGCCACGCGAAGTGCTTATGCACTTCATGTCGTTCAACTTGTTGTGCGTTTTCGAGCAGCCGAGCTCGTCAAGTAACCCGATCATGTCTTATGTATGTTCACCATGTTTGGTCGCTATCGCTTTGAACCTAGGGTACCAAACTTACCAAAATTGAAATCCCTTTAACCATGGTACTCGATCCGCTAAGACTCATGAGCCGGGCATGGTGGTATGGGACACCGTGGTCCAAGTCGGCTCACGCCTGGGCCACGTGCCTCCCGTAGTGACCAAAGTGAGCAACATGGAGACTCATGAGCCGATTATGGTGGTATGAGACACTATATTCGAGCCGTCGATACTACTATGGTGAGAGCCAGCACGGTGAGACCCGACTTGTGCCGACGGCGACGAGTCCTCCGTAGTATCTTCGAGTATACTCCAAGGTCCGTGATTGGCGACGCAGTCTTTCACAACTGACTAGAGTATGAGTTGAGCCGAGTACCGGTGAGACCCGTATTCGAGCCGACGGCCAGTGATTGAGCCGAGTATGGTGAGACCCGTACTCGAGCCGACGGTCGACGAATTGAGCCGCATACAAAGTATGAGATCTGTATCCATGCCGACGGTGACGAGCCCTTTGTGATGCCTTCGCTATGCCTCTCAAACCATAATATCGTATGAGATTAACTGGGACCGATGACCCTAGAATGGATCATGTTTGGGAATGATACAAGGAGGTACCTTAGTTTCCCAATACCTCATGTTTGAATTGGACTAATAATAACCTCGGTAATCATGATCATCATCGCACCACATGTGCTTAGTAGATGTGGCGCACCGAGGAGTTAAGCATTCGCGAACGTAAGATGATGTCGCATGAGGGTGGTTTGGCAAGGGCATACAGTATCATGTCATTTCATTCTCGCATTTAATAAGAGTAGTTAGAATTGTTTGATTTGTACCGCTTATCATTACCTTGACGAATTGATAACATGTTAACCTATGCTTTATTGTTCCACCGAGTTAATCACTCACTCCCCACGATATGGGACAGAGTGTTTTAAACACCACCGTACTTTGTCTAATTGCAAGATGGCACGCACTCGAGGCGCAGACGGCTATGACGACGAGGAATGCTTTCATCGTATATGTTGTTTTCTCAAGGCTTCGTGAAAGCCGATACTTTGATTGTCAGGCTGGGGATGTTGATTTTAGACTACACAACTTGGTATAATTTACTTGTAATTATTTAACCAGTAACTTTATCACACTCCTGAGACTCACCACAATTGATATATTTTATCTATCTATCATGTCTTCCGCTTGCAAATTTTCACTGTCTTGAGTATGACATTGCTTTGGCTTAATCTCACTCATGTTCAATGCACAAATCAAAGCATCAACATTCAATCATCATTCATTTTGTTGCATAAGTGATGTTTTGGAACTTGGGAGTTGAGTTTATGCTCGACCCCCGATTTTCAGGGCGTTACACCTGTGCCCGCCCGTGATCACTTGGGGTGATCCCGGATCACTTCTAGACCGTCGATCGACGGGTCTAGATAACGATTTAGCCCATTCCAACTTCAAACAACCCAAAATACATGAATGTACAGCAGATAGGACTAGACGACGCGAAATGGAGTTGGGGGCAAAACGATGCAGTTCGGGGGGACCCACAGTAGACCCAAGGCATCATTGGCACCCGGGAGGGGGGTGGCCACCACCCTATCTCGGCGGCACCGCGCCTAGTCAAGAGGACCGCGGTGGCCACGCACCTACCGTGGTGCACCGTGGTCTGGTCTGTCTGTGCCCTGCTTGGCCGACGCGGCCGGCATCGGGCCGACCTCCCAAAGAGTGTGGGGCCCACCGAATCATGTGAGGACTCCCATTTATCCCTCTTTTGCCCCCCTCTTTCCTTTCCTACCCCTCCAACCTCTTCTCCCTCTCAAAAATCCCAAATTTTTATCTTAAATCTTCCCTCCATTCTCCCATTTTCCTATTTCCCTTCACATCACACACCCCTCCACCGTTTTTAACAAACCCCCTCTTTTATCCCTCTCATTTTCTACGATTGAGTGCACAAATCCCATTTTTATGGCTCAAGCTCTCACAACTCAACAATCCACCTTAACCCAACACTTTATTCCACTCCAATGGCCCTTTTCGAACTTATGACAGCCATTTTCTCTATTTTCACCTTTCTTTCTCTCATGGGAAAGAAGTGGGCTCCTACGGATGAAGCCGGGCCTAGTCGCCCAACCCGTCCAAGGAGGAGGGCAGGCGCTGAAGCTAGCGCAAGCGCCGCCCATGAGCACAGGTAGAAGCAGGACCTAGATCTCCAAATCTTAATAGAGAGAGCGCTACCAATAGTCTTCAAATACGATCAGTTTCGTGACCGCAGGGTTGAACTTGAAGCTCACGTAGATGAGAGGCTGTTTGGGCTACACCTAATTATGGACCTCTTGGTGGACATTGAGTGGGGTCCCATGTTCGAAGGTAAGTCTCACGCATGTGAGAATACGATTCGTGCTTTCTACGCCCATATCCAGACCCATCGCTAGAACCTCTATAGTTCACTATTTCCATTGGAAGGTGGGATTACACAATCAACATAGACTTAGTGTCCCGGGTTATGGAAATTCCACATGGTGAAGTACATGCCAATGAGAATTTTTCAAAGAGTGTGAGAGAAAGAGATCGCCGCACGCGATACCTTTATGGCCGACTGGCTCCCTGGACATGAGGCAATTGCCTCCCATCGATAAGATTGACAGATGATTTTCGTCTGCTTCACTACATTTTCACGTACAATGTGTATCCACGGTGGGGGCAACTGCACTGAATGCACTCGTTTGATGGTAGACTTCCTGTACAGGGTTGGACATGGGGATAAGTTGTGTCTGCCCACGTTCGCCCTACTCCAGATAATCCAGACCGCTCGATTTGTCAGGAACGACGTCTCACTCCCGTTCGGCCGCCTAGTATGTAAGATTGCTCGAGAGGTCGGCTATAGACTTAATATGGATGATATTACGCCGATGCAGGTCATCAGCGATGTTACGCTTAATAACATAGGGATCAACCCTCGATAACACCAAGCCCAACTCGACGAGTATGGGGAGGAGTCCGATAGTGAGAGGGAAGAAAGTATTGATCAGATGAAGAGAGCGAGGAAAGAAGTGATGATGAGACAGAGGAAGAACAGGAAGAATAGGAGGAGGCTCAGGACACTGATGAGGGCTCTACTCCTGCCACCCGGGAGCATGGCGGTGATTGGGCTACTATGGAAGCCCGTTTGGCTCAACTTGAGAAGGGCCAAGCTGCCTTGAAGCAGGATGATATAGTCGACCTGATCATCGTCCCCCTATTTCATTACAACGTTATTTTTGGTATGGACTGGCTCACTGGGATGCGAGCAGAGATCGATTGTGAGACTAGGGTGGTGACAGCCCATGGATCTAAGGGCACAACTTTTACTTTCCCTGTTCAGGTCAATCATCCATCCCGGTTGAGGTGTTACGCTTCTTTGTTGAAGGGTATTGATGGTCCGACGCTTGTGGACACGCCTGTTGTAACGACTCGTAAATTTCCGTACAAAGACCCGAGTACCACCTCGATCAGAAATCACTTAGGACTAAATCCTTTAGAAATTTGACAAAGTTAACTAAGTGCTAAACTAGATTAGACATGAAATCCATTTGAATCACTTTAAATATGATCTGCAAGACCCAAAACTTATAGAATCATTGACGCTAGGTTACCCTAAAGTCTAAAATCAAACTCATTACCCGACTGCTTTCGGGAGCACATTGAAACTCCGTATCAAGTCTAGACCGTACATCGGGAGTCCGAATAATATAAGGTCAAGGACTTAGGACCCCCTCGCTGGGCTTGATAACCATCTCAGAAATCAAATCCAGCCAGTGTCCCATGGCTGTTCGCTTGAGTCCGGAGCGAGAGAGTGTGAAAACACTTGTTTTCTTTACAAAATAAATATCTTGAATAGTAATCTGAGACTTGTTACTTGCGGTCGATTTGTAAGCAACCAGACCATCAGAATCTGACCCAAATACACCCTTGGATCAGGAAAAATTTCATAAACATATCCATGTACTTGGAATTTCGGATCGAGATCCGCTAACCATTTAACTGAAACTGGTCCGCCACGCATGATCTGGAAATCCGATGGAAATAAAAACTTAACTCCACCTGTATCCAAGGTTGGTGAACTTAAGTCCGACCTTTGGCTTAAGGAGGCCAGCCAGAAGTCCTCTGTTGAGCTAGAAAGGTGCTGCTTTGGTTATAACCTAAGTATACCTTGTCCACAAGTCTACTTTGGAGAGTTTTTAGGCTATATAAGGACCTTAGAACCCTCTCTCTCACAGCCACATGAATTTGAGAGAAACCCTAGAGAGAGAAGTGAGAAAAGAGAGAGAAAGAGTGAGAGTTGTGGGAGACCCTTCCTACCCTCTTCACCTGCCACTACACAAGCTCCACCACTCCAATCTTATCACTTTTCCGGTGATACCGACTTCTTTTATAGGTAAGAAACCCTAACCCTAATCTATTTTGAAGTTGTAAGGGTTGTAGGTTATGAAATAGTTAACCTATTTCATTCTATAGGTCACCTAACTGCCGAATACGAAGGCTTAACAAACCTAGCTGATTCGTTACGATTCTAAGACGAAAGGTGAGGACTTTAGGTGTATAGGTTACAGTTTTCAACGCTTTCAATGTCAGATAATGATAGATTCATGATCTGCATGCAATTACATGTACAAAGTACTTTCTGTTTTCCATTCCGATTAAAGATGTAGAATATGGAATTTTACATATTCTAGGTATTCGTAGAAAATACTGTATACGTATATATTTTAGAAATGTGTTTGACATGATTAATTGTTGTATGAATATATGATATATGGATAAAATACTTATTTGGTGAAAGGATTCGTCCTAATACATGTTATGCTAATATACATTATGTATATAGAAATAGTGTATTGTAGAAAGTACCGTATACTTATATATTTTGGAAGTGTGTTTGACATGATTATTTGATGTATGAATATATCATATGTGCGTAAAATACTTACTTGGTGAAAGGACTCGCCCTAATACATGTTTTGCTAACATACACTAAGGATGTTGAAATAGTGTATGCTAAGTGTTTGTGAAAATGCTTGTGTGAGTAAGTGTTTGGATGATGATGCTTTAGGTAGGTGTTGAGATGGGATTCTCAACTACCTTAGAGACATGTATGATTTCCTCCATGAGGTTATTTACTTAAACCGCTTACTTGTGAAATATATGTGTTTATATTCTTGTTTATATGGTACTTTATGATATGCTTTATAACATGCTTTATACATGCTTATGACATGTTTATTAGCATGCTTGAATTACTGTGTTTATTATGCTTTACTCCACATGCTTTGAATATGGATTAATTACGATTGGGACTATGTTTATAGTCCAGACAATCAGTACCAGACTTGAGATCGTGGTTGAGATTTATTTCGTCACGTGGGATGTGTTTGACGAACTCAAGTCGTACTTCAGTTGGCGACAGTGGTTAGGCCACGCGAAGTTCTTATGCACTTCATGTCGTTCAGTTGATCGTGCGCTCGAGCTAGTCAGGCTCGTTAAGTAACCCGATATGTCTAATATATGTTCACCATGTTTGGTCGCTATTGCTTGAACCTAGGGTACCAAACTTACCAGTGGAATCCCATTAACCATGGTACCTTGATCCGCTAAGACTCATGAGCCGGACATGGTGGAATGGGACACCGTGGTCGAGCTGTCGGCCTACGCTGGGGCCACGTGCCTCCCCATAGTGACCAGTGAGCAACAAGACTTGTGAGCCGATTATGGTGGTATGGGACACTATATTTGAGCTATCGGCCTACACTACTTGATGGGTGATGGGGGAGTGGTGCAATGATTTCTTATAACAACCCTGGTTGCCCTGACCGTACCCGGTGTAGTGACCTCGAGCATACTCTAAATCTACGGTGAGGCGACGAGCCTTCCCATAGTAACAGAGTATAAGCTAGGCCTGTATTGATAAGGTGATGGGGGAGTGGTGCAACGATTCTGTGTAACAGCCCTGGCAGCCCTTGCAGTAACCTAGAAACATACCATCATATGAGATTGTCTAGGAATGATGACCCTAGAATGGATCATTGTTTGGGATTGATATAAGGAAGGTACCTTAGTTTCCCAATCCTGCTATTTGAAATGGACTAATAACAACTCGGTAATCATGTTCATCATGCATTGCATGTGCTTGAAAGATGTAGAGCACTGAGGAAAGCAATCATGCAGTGAACGTAAGATGGTGTCGCATGAGGGAGTATGTCGGTGAGGGCATCCATCATGACTGCATTCATACTTGCACTAATAAGAGTAGTTAGGAGTGTTTGATTATACTGCTTTATCATTACTGCTTGACTGAGTCTATAACATGTTAACCTATGCTTTATTGTTCCACTGAGTTAGCTACTCACTCCCACGTTACGGGACGGTGTTGTACACACCAACCAGACTCTGTCTCAAGTTTAGATGAGCTGACGATTCAGGAGGCTGAGCTGGACTATGACGAGGACTAGGACGAGTTCTCATTTATGCAGTATTCTGGCAGCTTCGACTAGACTGTCGGATCGACGGGATTTGCTAGGGTTACTTCCCTAGTTGTATTTTTGACTTTTGAACATAAAATAGATTTATGTATATGGTGACTCAGATGGGTTCATACTCTGGAGAATAAAATGATTTTGTTTCTTTTACATACATATATATACAGTTCAGTCTTCCGCTTGCCTTTATACGATTGATCTGGAGTATGAATTACTGTTTTGGTATAATCTCACTCATATTTATTGCTCTAATACAGACAACATTTAATCATCATTATCTATGTTGCATAAGTGATGCGTTGGAACTTGGGAGTTGAGTTATGCTCGACCCTCGATTTTCAGGGCGTTACACCTGTAGTTCAGGATTTTGTGGATGTGTTTGAGACGATCCCTTGATTGCCTCCTCGGCATGAGATTGATTTTACCATAGACCTTACGCCTGGTGCGACACCTATTTCATTGCCGACTTATCGCATGCCTCTATGTGAGATGGAGGAGATGAGGAAGCAGATCGATGGTCTGTTAGAGGCCGGTTTCATACAACCTAGTGTGTCCCCTTGGGGTACACCAGTGTTGTTCATAAAGAAGAAGGACGGGTCACTATGACTGTGTATCAATTATCGCAGACTGAACCAGGTGATGGTGAAGAACAAGTATCCCTTGCCCAGGATTGATGACCTGTTTGATCAGTTGAAGGGGACACAATACTTTTCAAAGATCGATCTACAGTGGGGGTATCATCAGTTGCGCGTCAGGGATGAGAATATGCAGAAGTCAGCTTTCAGGACCTGTTTTGGGCACTATGAGTTCCTTGTAATGTCGTTTGGCCTTACGAACGCACCGTCCATGTTCATGGACTTGATGAACCGGGTGTTTCGACCGTTTCTATTTCGATTCATCATCGTGTTTATAGATGACATCCTGATATATTCCACGAGTCGGGAAGATCACGAGGAGCACCTGAGAGCGGTATTTGATACGCTCAGGAAGAACCAGTTATTTGCGCAGTACAAGAAGTGTGACTTCTGGAAGGAGGAAGTTAAGTTTCTGGGACATGCAGTATCCAAGGAAGGGATAGCGGTTGACCTCGCTAAGGTAGCAGTGGTTCAGGACTAGGAGCAGCCCGGTTCGGTCACTAAGGTGAGGAGTTTTCTTGGTCTGGCGGGCTACTATCGACGATTCATTCGAGACTTCTCCAAGATTGCCAAACCGTTATCTCAGTTGACACCGAAGGATCTGAAGTTTGCCTGGAACGAGAAGGCAGAAGCAGCTTTCCTGGAGCTGAAGGACAAGTTGACGTCCGCCCCTATGCTAGTATTACCAGAACAAGGGATTAAGTATACTATATATACCGACACGTCTCGCGTTGGTCTGGGTTGTGTCCTTATGCGGAAGGACAGGGTGATTGCATATGCCTCAAGATAGTTAAGAAAATACAAGGAGAATTATCCTACACACGCCTTGGAGTTCGCAGCCGTCATCTTTACACTAAAGCTTTGGAGACATTACCTTTACGGAGAGGAGTTCGAGTTTCTTTTCGACCACAAGAGCCTTCGCTATATATTCACTTAGAGGGACCTGAATATAAGGCAGCGGCGACGGATGGAGACCTTGAAGGACTTTAAGTTTGAGGTTTCTTACCATCTTGGCAAGGCCAACCTTGTGGCAGACGCGTTAAGCCGCAAGAAGGCTATAACATTTGCGGTTCCGCTGATGATAGCAGAGTGGGATATGGTTGAGTTCGTGCGGGATTTCAAGTAGAAACTCACGGTGGAGGAGCCACTTGAGAGTGTCGCGCACATTCGGGTGCAGCCACTTATTGACGACAGGATTATCGAGGCCCAGAAGGGCGATGAGTGGTTTTCTGAGCTTCGAGAGCACGCTAGCAATGATGATGATGTAGAGTGGAGAGTTGGTACGGATGGGGGCTTACGTTACCACGGCTGCCTGTGCGTCCCGAATCTTCATGACTTAAGAGAGGAGGTTCTCAAGGCTGCACATAGTTCAAAGCTTACGATGCATCCTGGTAGCACGAAAATGTATCAAGAAATGAAGAGATCGTATTGGTGCGACAACATAAAGGCCCACATAGCAGACTATGTGTCCCATTGTCTCACGTGTCAGCAAGTCAAGACTGAACATCGCCGACCTCCTGGATTACTTCAGCCCCTGCCCATAGCTGAATGGAAATGGGATTTCATCTCAGGGCTATCGAAGATGAGGAAGGGACATGATTCTATTTGGGAGATCATGGACCAATTGACTAAGTTGGCCCACTTCCTCCCGATTAAAGTCTCAAACTCTTCAAACGAGTTGGCTAGGCTGTACATCAAAGAGATTGTACGTCTGCATGGAGTTTCCTTAGAGATCGTGTCGTACCGAGACACGATTCATATCTATCTTCTAGACTCGTATCCAAGAAGCGATGGGTGTGAAGTTGAAGTTCAGTACCGCGTTCCACCCACAGACTGACAAGCAGACGGAGTGGGTGAATCAGAATTTGGAGGATATGTTGCGGGCTTGTGTTTTGGACTTCAAGGACAGTTGGGATGACTATCTCCCGTATGCAGAGTTCACCTACAATAACAGTTTTCAGGCGAGTATTGACTTGGCTCCTTACGAGGCCTTATATGGGTGCCCTTGTCGAGCACCGCATTGCTGGGCAAAGATTGGCGAGCGCAGTTTGATTGACCAAAAGATAGTACAGGCAACCTTAGAGAAGATCGACATTATCAGGCGTCGACTTCTTACAGCGCAGAGCAGACAGAAGAGCTACGTCGATACAAGGCGGCGACCGCTGGAGTTCGAGGTTGGAGATCATGTGTTTCTTAGAGTTTTCCCTTTAAAGGGAGTCCTTTGGTTTGACAAGAAGGGAAAACTTACGCCGCAGTTCATTGGCTCATTCCAAATATTAGATAGAGTAGGTGTGGTGGCTTACCGTCTTGCTTTGCCCACACCACTTACGGGCGTGCACAACGTATTTCATGTATTTCATGTATCTATGGTGAAGAAATATGTTCCTGATCCTTCACACATTATCAGATGGGAGAAGGTACAGTTGAACGAGGATGCTATATATATACTACAACCGATGCGTATCCTAGACAAGAAGGTTGGGTGCTGCATAGCAAGGTTATTCCACTGGCGAAAGTGTTATGGACGCATCATACTGAAGAAGATGCTACTTGGGAAACAGAAGCCGAAGTTCAAAAGAACTACCCTCTGATTCTTGAGGAGTACGAAAAGGTATTAATTTCGAGGAAGAAGCTTTTCTTTAAGGGGGGTAGATTGTAACGACATGAAAAATTTCGTACAAAGACCCAACTACCACCTCAGGCAGAAATCACTCAGGACCAAATCCTTTAGAAATTAGACGAAATTAATTAAGTGTTAAACTAGATTAGCTGTGAAATTCGCTTGAATCACTTTAAGTACGATCTGCAAGACCCAAAACTAATAAAATCATTGATGCTACATTACCCTGAAATCTAGGATCAATCTCATTACCCAGTTGCTCTCGGGAGCACATTAAAACTTCGTATCGAACCTAGACAACACGTCGAAAGTCCAATTACTATGAAATTATATAATTAAGACCGCCTTACTAGACTTGACAACCACCTCGTAAATCAGGTCCAGATAGTATCCCGAAGCTATTCGCTTAAGCCCGGAGTGAAGTGTGTGTGAAACGTGGATATCTTTAGAAATAAAAATCTAAATTTAAGTAATCTAAGACTTGTCAC
The DNA here is from genome assembly GCA_030180095.1 of Magnolia changhungtana. NCBI lineage: Eukaryota > Viridiplantae > Streptophyta > Magnoliopsida > Magnoliales > Magnoliaceae > Magnolia > Magnolia changhungtana. The sequence goes on from JASAUF010000150.1 coordinate 2,581,008, forward strand.
TTGTGGGCCGAATATAAGGATTCAAACCGTCAGAAGCTGACCCAAATACACCCTTGAATCAGGAGAAATTTCCCATACATGGCAGTGTACTTGTGGCCCTGATCGAGTTTCGGTTATCGTTGAATGGAAACTGATCCACCCCGGTCGATCTGTAAATCCGATTAGACTGAAAACTTAACTTGACCTAGATCCATGGTCAGGAAGCTTAAGTTTGACCGCACATAGAAAGGGGGCCTCCAAAAGTGCTCCGTTGGATCGGAACAAGCCTCCTTTAGCTATATCCTAAGTATACCTTGGCCCTAGGGCCATTTCCATCAGTTTTAGGCCTACATAAGAACCTTAAACCCTCTCTCATTCATTCCATATATATTTGAGAAAAACCTTAGGAGAGAGAAGAGAGTAAAGAGAAAGTGAGAGAGAGTTGGAGTCACTCCTGGGATTTGATCCCTGCTACTCCACGTGCCTTACCACCACTTCGATATTACTCTATCGACGATACTGATACCGTTCTTAGGTAAGAAAACCTAACCCTAATCTATTCTAGGGGTTTCAAATAGTTGAAATGATGAAATAACTAACCTAGTTCATGCAATAGGTTGTCATTCTGTCGGTGACAAAGACTACGTGTTTAAAACGAATCCATTAGGCGTTTATGGCCATAAGGTGCGGACTATAGACATATAGGTTATGGTTTTCAAAGCTTTCAATGTCAGTTAATGATAGATTCCTGACGTAAACGCTATTTCACATGCAAAATGCGATGTCTGATTTGCGTTTCAGTTATATACGAACTATGTGGAGTTTAGCGTATTCTCTGTATTTGTAGAAAGTATCGTACATGTATGAAATTTAAAAGTGTGTTTGCCATAATTATTAGTCGTGAATGTATGCTTGATGTAGATGTGACGACTCCTTTTGAAAGGATTTGCCCTAATATTCTTTAAAGTTGAGTTGTACTGTGTAGGTTAAAATGTGTAGTCTAAGTATTTATAGAAATGTCTAAATAAGTATGGAGTTTGTATTTGTATTTCCCATGAGTAATTTTCATATATGTATGATCGTTGTTTGTGTAACAACTCCTTGGCAGAAGGATTCGCCCTAATTCATGTTACGCTAACATACGTTGTGTATGTTACAACGTGAAGCCTAAGTGTTGGTGAAAATGTCTGAATGAGTTAGGAGTTAGTAAAGTGTACTTATATGAGTGTTGAGATATGATTCTCAACTACCCTAACTATATGTATGATTTCTCCCATGTACTTTATATGATAGTTTTCGCATGTGTAGGAAATACATATGCAGGAATTCGTGTTTTTTTTCATGGAATGCTCAATTGATTGCATGATTTGATTTCTTTATTCATTACTGCTTTCACTTCTCATATGATTACTTGTTGCAATTAAATGTGCTTGGGACTATTATATAATCCAGGCAATCGGTAACAGGCTTTGATTTGGTGGCTGAGATTGTATTAATAGCAGGACATGTTCGCTGAATCCGAGCCGTACTTCAGTCGACGGTAATGATTAGGCCACACGGAGTGCTTATGCACTTCTTGTCGATTGACTCGAGGTGTGCTCATGCTAGTCTAGCTCGTCAAGTAACCCGATTGGCCCGATGTATGTTCACAATGTTTGGACGCTACTGCTTGAACCTAGGTTACCAAACTCACCAGTGGAATCCCCTTTAACCTTGGTACCTCGATCCGCTAAGACTCATGAGCAGGACATGGTGGTATGGGACACCGTGGTCGAGCTGTCGGCCTACGCTAAGGCGACGAGCCTCCCTGTAGTGACTAGTTAGTAACACCGCCTCGTGAGCCAAATACGGTGGTAGGGGACACTGTATTTGAGCTGTTGGCCAACACTGCTAAGGTGACGAGCCCCTTGTAGTGACCTCGAGCATACTCTGAACCTACGTTGAGGCGACGAGCCCTTCGTAGTGACCTCGAGCATACTCTGAACCTGCGTTGAGGCGATGAGCCTTTCTGTGGAAATCAGAGTATAAACTAGGCTTGCACTGATCAAGTGACGAGCCCTTTGCAGGGACCTAGAACCGTAACATCGTATGAGAGTTACTAGGTGTAACGCCCTGAAAATTGAGGGTCGAGCAAAGCTCAGCTCCCGAGTTCCAACGCATCACTTATGCAACACAGATAATGATGATTATGATGAGAGCATCGAAACATGAATGAGATTAGACCAAAACAGCATATCAAACTCCAGAGACAGTTAAATTGCAAGCGGAAGACTGTGATAGATATATATAATGTATATATATTGTTATAAGTCTCCAGAGTTGAACATGTTACCAGGTTAAATATAAACATGTATACTCCAAAATTGAACAAAATGAGTATACATGGGTGTTCCAAAAGTGAAAAATAATAAGTGCAATGGTGTCTAATCAACCTCCCTGTAACCCCGTCGATCAGAACATGGTCTTCATAGACTTGCCTAATAGTTGTATATGGAAGAAACACGCCACATCATCATAAAAGTCTGACTTCACTTTGCAAGCAGTGCCATCATCTGAAACTTAAGACGGGGACTGGTTGGTATGTACAACATTGTCCCGTAACGTGAGAGTGAGTAGCTAACTCAGTGGAACAATAAAGCATAGGTTAACATATTATCAATTCAGTCAAGCAGTAATGATAAAGTAGTACAATCAACATTCCTAAGTACTGTAATTAATGCAAGGATGAGATACGATTATGATGCATGCCCTCACCAACATACTCCCTCGTGCGGCACCATCTTACGTCCGCAGCATGCTGGTACCCTCAGTGCTCCACATCTTCCAGGCACATGCAATGCGATGATGAGTATGATTACTGAGTTATTATTAGTCCATTTCAAATAGCAGTATTAGGAAACTAAGGTACCTTCCTTATATCATTCCCAAACAATGATCCATTCTAAGGTCATCAGTCATAGATAATCCCATACGATGGTGTGTTTCTAGGTCGCTGCAAGGGCTGTCAGGGCTATTACACGGAATCGTTACACCACTCCCCCATCACCTTATCAATATAGGCCTAGTTTATACCCTGTTACTATGGGAAGGCTCGTCGGCTCACTGCAGATTTAGAGTATGCTCGAGGTCACTACACCGGGTACAGTCCGGGCTGCCAGGGCTGTTATACGGAATCGTTGCACCACTACCCCATCACCCATTAAAGCAGTGTAGGCCGATAGCTTGAATATAGTGTCCCATACCACCATAATCGTCCCACGAGTCTGGTTGCTCAATGGTCACTACGGGGAGGCTCGTGGCATTAGCGTAGGCCGACAGCTCAACCATGGTGTCACATACTGCCATGCCCGGCTCATGAGTCTTAGCGGATCGAGGTACCACGGTTAAAGGGATTCCATTGGTAAGGTTATGTAACGCCCTGAAAATCGGGGGTCAAGCATAAACTCAACTCCCGAGTTCTAGAACATCACTTATGCAACAAAATGAATGATGATTGAATGTTGACTGTATTCGTGCATTGAACATGAGTGAGATTAAGCCAAAACAGCATATCATACTCCAGAGACATTTAATTTTGCAAGCGGAAGACTATGATACATAGATAAAATATATAAACTATGATGAGTCTCCAGAGTGTGATAACATTACCAGGTTAAATAAATACAAGTACAGTTCTAAAACATACCAAATGTGTAAGTTTAATGTCTTCTATCCCCAAGCACTATTAAATGAGTTCGACAATACAAGAATGTGTCTTTGAGACCATGTCGAGGGTTACATGATAGGAGAACTCCTCCTCATCACCATAGAAATAGTCCATACATCTCGCTTCATAAGCATCGCCATCATCCGAAATTCAAATTGACATTTGGTGTGTACAACACCGTCTCGTAACGTGGGAGTGAGTAGCTAACTCGGTGGAACAATAAAGCATAAATTAACATGTTATCGATGCAAATAAGCAAGAATGATAAAGCAATAAATCAAGCACTCCTAGTTACTGATTAATGCAAGTATGAATGCAGTATGATGGATGCCCTCACCGACATACTCCCTCATGCGACACCATCTCACGTTACGCATGCTTACATCCCATAGTGCTCCACATCTTCCTGTGCACATGCGATGCATGATGAGCATGATTACCGAGTTTTTAATTAGTCCATTTCAAACAAGCAGGATTGGGAAACTAAGGTACCTCCCTTATATCATTTCCAAACATGATCCAATCTAGGGTCGTCATCTAGTTAAATATCGACGATGGTGTGTTTTCTAGGTCACCGCAGAGGTCAAATTCGTGGGTTACGCACAAAGTTTGCACCACTCCCCATCACCCCTTAAACGATTCATCACTATACGTAAACAGCCTAGTTCATACTCTATATATCGCGGCGAACCCTAAGCCACGCCGCAATCTCTTGGAGAATATGCTCGCGGTCACTACTAAAGGTCGCGTGGTCATTACGCACAAAGGTTGCACCACTCCCCATCACCTTATCAATGTAGGCCGACAGTGCCGCGAATATAGTGTCCCATACCACCATAATCGGCTCACGAGTTGTTGCTCACCGGGTCACTACGGGAGGCACGTAGCCCTGGGCCGAGGCCGACAGGCCGACTCGACCACGGTGTCCCATACCACCATGCCCGGCTCATGAGTCTTAGCGGATCGAGGTACCATGGTTAACGGGATTATCACGGTAAGTTTGGTACCCTAGGTTCAAGCATTAGCGACCAAACATGGTGAACATACATAAGACACACGGTTTACTTGACGTGTTGGCCGCTCGAGCGCACAACAAGTTGGGCGATATGAAGCGTAGAAGCACCTCGTGTGGCCAACCACTATCGCCAACCGAAGTACGACACGGGTTCGCCAACACATCATGCGTGGCGGAACGAATCCCAACCACATCTTCAAGTCTGATACCGGATGCCTGGACTATGAACATAGTCCCAAGCTCAGTCAAATCCTAACCATAGCATGTGAAATACAAAGATGATAACATGGTAATTCAAGAACACTAACAATCATATTATAAAGCATATCATGAAGCATGTTAATAAACAAGTCACAAAGCATGTTCAAAAGCATGTTATAAAGCATTATGCAAATAGGGATACAAATACTTATATTTCCTAGGCGAGGGATTAGAGTGAATAACCACATGGAGGATGTCATAGGTGGCTCTAAGGTAGCGGAGAATCCCACCTCAGACCTACCTAAGGTTCTAACACTTAAGCACTTACACTCACAAGTGATTTCACCAACACTTGAATGCACTATTTCAACATACATGACGTATGCTAGAGAAATGTGTACTAGGATTGTCCCTTTACCAAACTAGTATTTTATACATATACATCATATTCATACAACAATTAAACATGGCAATCACATCAGCAAATTTTATACGTATAGGGTACTTCCTCAGTATACCCAATTTCGACATACATAGTGTTTACAAAGGAACATAGATTGCGGCGATTCCTTTCGCCAAACTAGTATTTTAATCATGTATTGTATAATCATATATTAAATAAATATGTCAAACATTATTCCAAAAGAAATACGTATACGGTATTTCTAAAATACGTAATTTCAACATACGTCGCATTTACAAGTGAACATATATTTTGGCTGTTCCTTTTCGCCAAACTAGTATTTTATTCATATATTATATAATCATACATTAAATAAACATGTCAAACATTTATCCAAAAAATATACGTATACGGTATTTTCTACGTATACCTAGAATATGTGAAATTCCATATTTCACAACGTTAATCGAAACAGAAACTAAAGCACTTTGTACATGTGCAATTGCAAGCAAATCATGAATCTACCATTATCTGACATTGAAAGCGTTGAAAACCGTAACTTATACACTTAAAATCCTCACCTTTGCCTTTGGAAACGAAACGAATCAGCAAGGGTAGTAGAACTTCCGTTTACGGGAGATTTCTAGCCTAAAGAGCGGAATCGGTTAGTCGTTACACAACCCACATCGATCCCACCTCAAATCAGACCTAGGTTTAGGGTTTCTTACCTTCAAATGGGATGGATACCGCCGGGAAAGTGCCTAGAACAGTATGGTGTAGGCTTAATAGCTATGGAGGAACAAAGTGAAGCAGGGAATTCCTCCCACATCTCCTTCACTTTCTCTCTCTTTTCTCTCTCTCCCTCTAGGGTTAAAATCCCAAATTCGTATGGCTGTGAGAGAGGGTGCTCTAAGGCCCTTATATAGCCTAAAACATTCCCAAAATAGACTCAGGTTCAAGGTGTACTGCTAATATAGGATATTCGTCACTTTTCCAGCTCAAAAGGGAGGTTCTGGTGGCCCTCTTTGAACCAAACGTCAAACTTAAGCTCACCATCTATAGATCTACGTGGGATTACGTTTTTGACTCGATCGGATTCCCAGATCACACGTGGCGGACCACTTTCAGTTCGACGGTCAGTGGGCCACGATCAGAAATTCCAAGTACATGTAAATGTTCCTGAAATTTTTCTTAATCCGAGGGTGTAATTTGGTCTGATTCTGATGGTCAGGTTGCTTAATACTGACGCGTCAACGAATGATGCCAGATCACTATTCCAGATATTTATTTTGGATGGGAATAGTGTTTTTCACACTCCCTCACTCCGAATCGAAACGAATGGCCATGGAACATCGGATGGAGCTGATTTTTGAGATGATTGTTAAGCCTAGTGGGCGGTCCTAGTTCCTTAGCCGGGTTAATCTGACTCGATGTGCGATCTAGACCTAATACTTTTTAAGTTTCGTTTCATTCTTTAGAAGACGGAAATGAGTTTGGTTCTAAACTTTAGGTAACCTAGCGCCAATGATTCTCGCAACTTTTGGGTCTTGTCAGATCGTATTTAAAGCGATCCTAACGGATTTCATGGCTAATTGAGTTTAGTACTTAGTTAACTTTGTTAAATTTCTAAAGAATTTAATCCTAAGTGATTTTCATCTGAGGTGGAACTTAGTCCATTGTAGTTTGTATATAAAGTGATCCAAGTTATACTACTTAGCTAGTTTAAGATAGTGTCTAGGTGTTTGCTTTGTCTCCTGGGCAAGGTGCTTTGAAAACTTGAAATCTTACAAGGTAGTGAAGGGTGGGATTTGTGAAGAAAATGGTTTAAGGAGCGATTTGAGGCTTTAATTGAGCGTTTAAGAAGTTAAACCTGTGTTAGGATTGATCCATTGCCTAAGGACGTCTAATCCCAGGTTGTCAAAAATCTGGGGCGTTACAGGTTAGTACCTCAGGTTCAAACAGAGGCATCCAAACATGGTAAACATACATAAGACAGATCGGGTTACTTGACGAGCTCGGCTAGCTCGAGTGCACAACAAGTTAAATGATATGAAGCGCATAAGCACTTCGTGTGGCCAGCCACTATCATCAACTGAAGTATGACTCCGGTTCGTCGAACACATCTCGCATGGTGAATGAATCTCAACCACGCATTCATTTCCATTTCTGATTGCTTGGACTATAATCATAGCCCCAAACACAATCAATCCTTATTCAGAAGCATGTAGAGGAAAGCAGAATAAACTAAGTAATTCAAGCATGTTATAAAGCACAATATGAACAGGAAATACAAACACATATATTTCATAAGTAAGCGGTTAAATTAAACAAACAACAGGGAGGAAATCATATACATCTTTAAGGTAGCTGAGAATTCTATCTCAACACCACTATTAAATTTAGTTCGTCACACAATTTCTCACACAGGCATGTTATCAAACACTTAAACTACACCACTCCAATATACATGACGTATGTTGATTTAAACATAGAATAGGACAAATCCTTATATTAAGGAGTTGTCTCATACACATCAATCATGTGCTTACATTCAATACATATGGTAGGCATAAATCATAAATCCATATTTATTTAGACATTTCAATAAACACTTAGACTACACACATTAGCCTACATAAACAATGTTGGCCAAAAAGTGTATTAGGGCGAATCCTTTCGCCAAACAGGTCATACATCCATAACTAGCATATATACATGGCAAATACTCATGGCAATCATATCAACAAAATTTATATGGATACGGTATTTTCTACAAATACCCAGAATACACAAATTTCCATATTCTTCGTATTTAACCGAAACGAAAAACAGACAGCACTTTGTACTTTGTACATATGCAATTGCATGCAGATTATAAATTTATCATTATCTGACATTGAAAGCGTTGAAAACCATAACCTATACATCTAAAGTCCGCACCTTTAGTCGTAGAATCGTAACGAATTCGATAGGTTTGCTGAGCTTCAGTATACAGCGATGTGGCAACCTATTACTTTGGGTTAGTTATTTCATAACCTACAACTATCAAAACCCCAAAACAGGTTAGGGTTAAGGTTTCTTACTTAGAAACAATGTCGGAATCGCCGGGAAAATGATTAGAATGGAGTGGTTAAGCTTGCAGAGCGGCAGGGGAAAATAGCAGAGAGGTTTTCCCACTTCTCTCACACTTTCTCTCTTCTCACACCTAGGGTTTTTCTCAAATTCGTATGGCTGAATGAGAGAGGGTTTAAAGGTCCTTATATAGCCTAAAATCACACTGAAATAGACCTAAGGTCAAGGTATACTTAGGTTATATCCAAAGTAGACCTATTTCAGCTCAACGGAGGACTTCTGGCGGCCCCTTTTCTTTGTGCAGTAGGACTTAAGCTCACAGACTCTAGATCTAGGTGGAGTTAAGTTTTCGTTCTAGTCGAATTCCCAGATCACGCGTGGCGGACCAGTTTCAGTTCAACGGTCACTGAATCATGATCGGGGATTTCAAGTACACTCCCATGTATATGAAATTTTTCCTGATCCGAGGGTATTTTTAGGTTAAATTCTGACGGTATGATTGCTTATATCAGGCTCGTAAGTAACAAGTCTCAGATTACTTAAATTTGGAATTTATTTCTAAAATATCTACGTTTCTCACACACTTCACTCCGGGCTCAAGAGAATAGCCCAGGACACTATCTGGATTTGATTTCTGAGATGGTTGTCAAGCCCAGCAAGGTGGTCCTATTTCTATAACTTCGTATTACTCGGACTTTCAACGTGCGGTCCAGATCTGATACAGAGTTTTGTGAAGCTCCCGAGAGAAGCCGGGTAATGAGATTGATCCTAAATTTTAGGGTAACCTAGCATCAATGATTCTACAAGTTTTGGGTCTTGCAGATTGTATTTAAAGTGATTAGTGTGGATTTCGTAGCTAATCTAGTTTAGCACGTAGTTACTTTTGAAGAATAAGGTAGTGAAAGGTGAGATTTGTGAAGGAAAAGGGTTAAAAAGCAATTTTAGACTGTGGGATTGAGTTCTGACAAGTTAATAAGGCGTTAGGATAGACCCATTGCCTAAGGACGTCTAATTCCAGGTTGGCAAAAATCCGGGATGTTACAATTTACCCCCCTTAAAAATAATTTCGTCTCCGAAATTGGCTAAAGGTAATAAGTAAGAATTCTATTATTTCATTTGCCTAAGACTTATTGATTCAAGTTTATATGCATGGTAGGGTGTATCTTGTGCATACTAGTCTAGTACATTTTAGGCTACCCCCCTTAAAAATTAATTTCTTTATCCCTTGCTTATACCCTAACAGGTTGATACAATTTATTCCGTCATCTATTTGATGTCTTGACGACAATTCCCACCTATTTAGAGTAAGATAGATGTTTTCAATGTTTGACCAACACGGAGAGACGATTATAGTGGGCTTGATCCCGATACATCGATCATTTACCTGGCCAGGGTAGAAAGCTCATCGTATCCCTTCCTAATCCTGGTAGATCTTGGTCTTCTACTCGGCCAAGTAGTGAGTCCATTGATAGTCGCCCAAGTTTGAGAATTGGGTCAATCCGCAAATACTTCGCAGTTGTATATGTCAATAACTCCGTAGTCCGATCACTCTAAAAAAAGTAGGGAATGTCCATCATTGAAAGGCTCAAATTTCCTATCTATAAAGTTGCCCGTTGGGTCTTGGTCTAGGAGAGTCCTCGATATTATCTATGTTCAAGGAAACGGTGAGTCAAATCTTACTAGATCATCCTAAAACGGTTTCTCATAGTAGAACTTGCTAGGGCTTCTATTATGTTCATATTCAACGAGCACAGTTATAGATGCGTTGACCTTAGCTATTGTAATTCAGTTCGTACCCATTGTTAGGCCTATTCTGTAATATGAAATTGGTTAACACTTGAACCCTGATTGCTTTACATTGTAAGGAAGATTCAGATCATATTTAATGACCGAACCTTGTGTATAACTGGGAGTAATTTCTTTCGATCCTGGGCCAGTGGGGCAAGGGCCAACCATGCTTCCGTTGCGCCCATGAACGGGTAGACGTGTATACCTACTTAACTTAACTAGGTTCATAACTTGTCTACCCCCCTTAAAATTGTTTCTATTCTCAAGGTTCAAGAATTTGTACATCGATCTGTATGCCAAAACGAGTTGAAATTTGAAACCTATCTTTGGTATGACATGGGAAGCAATTTAGCAATACATTGGTCTTCTTTTCACCGATGATGCGTATTATGGCATTGGTACCAATAATTATAGAGAGGAACTAGAGATGATGGGTATTGTGGTTGATTTCAGGGGCAGGTGTGAGTTTGAGGCAAGATGCCTAATTCTACCAAGGAGTTTTATCACGGTCCAGACTTATCTTATTTAATCATGTTTAGCTTAACAGGCAGGCTATCTTTCGAAGTTCATATGTACAATATGCATGCCAACATGGCATGTGATTTGGGACCGAATTTCTAACTGTCTGTTGCCCATTTGGGAAATTCCTTAGGCCTAAAAGACAAAGTCTTAATCGGCTATATACTCCTAATATTTCTCAAAGATGAAGTTATAAACTTTTGGTTGTAAGTGGTAGGGCCATCACGGAAGGAAAGTTGTGTAGTGGGTCTGAGTCAGATACATGGACCTTCTGCCTAGCTAGGACAGAAAATTGTCATATTAGTTCTTAATCCTAGTTGTTCCCGACCTTCTGCTTGATCAGAGCATAGAGTTCATTGGTCACTACCAGGATTGAGAATTCAATTCAAACCGCGAATACCTCGCTTATATATAGTTCTCTACTCCGTGTTCCTGATTGTAATAAGTCTTTGGAAAGGTAATTCAAAGGGGTGTATTGATTTGACCTAACATTAAATCCAAGGGATACTGAGCATGTATAGTTACAAATCAAACAACCCTCCTACGAGTTATTAAAGAAGCCTATGAGTACCAAGGGGATTCAACGAAGAAACGGGGTCTCGCTCCAACCTAATCAATCCGACTAACTAAGTCTATCATTCAATTAGCTTAGCATAATTAATTAGTCTTTTACTTTCGTTAGCCTAATAAGTAGTCTAGTCTCCAGTTAGGAGTAGTGGTAATCCACTGGTTGTAATCCAAAATCTATGCTTATACACTAGATGATTTTATACCCTTTCTAATATAAGAAATTATTTTATCGCTTAGGGTCAAAGTTGTCTTATTGAAATTGAGTTGCCCGAACTTGAATTTAACCACGCTCGAGCACGACACACATACTCTTACTAACTAAGACGGTCTTAGGGTTCACGTTACTACATCAGTAGATTTCCTATACTGTTTGGTCGTTCGAATCTAGGAACACCACTCTAGGTCCAAAACTCTATGGGCCTATTTAGGTATTAAGTTGTATTAAATGGACTATGTTGCTAATCCTGCCTCGGGATTAGAAGTGGTATGTTTAGTAGGAGGGTGGGAGGGGATTAAAATTAATGTCATAGGCTTTGGAAAATGAGCCTTATGTTGGAAAGTGTGAGATGGGATTTCCAAACCCCATGATGATGAATTTCTAATTGTAATTTGAAAGGAAAACCCGGGATATGCTTTTCATTGTATACATTCTAAACATGGCATTGGAAAACATGGGATACACCCAATTTAGGGACCATACCTTACACATGCATTTATTGTTACGTTTACAATTCTAGCCACCTTAATCTTACCTAATGCAATTGGCCGAACAGGCCCACGTCCTCAACCATCTAAAACATTCTACCAACTACTACACCCATCAACATGAAAACATAACATCCAAAGGCAGTAACCAAGGCAAACTACAAGACAACATTATGGATGACTAGGCATCCAAGAAAATGTTCGTACTATGCTCGGATAGAGCCATGGGAAGTGAAAGAAAGGGATAAGAGGAATGGGGTTTGATGGGTTGTTGAGTTATGAGGAAATGAGACACAAAGAGGGGTTTGTGAACTCAAAGCAAGTGAAAGGAAGAAGATGGGAGATGTATACAACTGTGGAGGGCAGTTAGAAGCATAAAATGATGAAGGAAATCAATTTCCTGGAAAGGAGAAGATGGGATTTGAGGTTTGCATGATTTTGAGACCAAAAAGAGAGTGTAAAGGCTCAAATGAAAAGGGATATGAGGGAGACCGCAGCTGTAGGAGGAAGTTTTCGAATGGGTAACGACGGTAGTGCATTAAAACGAAAAAAGGAGTGATCAGAGGGGCGTTTCCTATGAAAAATCAGAAACTTTGTGGGAAAATGAGAGCTCGGAGGGGTGATTTGTGAAGGAGATAAGGGTTTGGGGGGGTTTCAATGAACGGGACACATATCAGGGGGGTCCCACAACCCCCAAACTCGATCGGCCCGACCGACCAGCCCGACCAAGCCCGCCGACCGGCGAGGCCTCGTCGACCGGGCGAAGGCCTCGCCACTCCCTGGACAGATGGGTAAGGGCTCGCCACATGGGAGAGGTCCTCGTGCCCCCTAAGCCCCAAAAACATTTGGGTCCCACCCTACGTACCCCTGGACATGCATGGGTAGGCCCACGACTCCGTTTCGCTCCGTTTCGGGTCAGTTCGGGTGTTTTCTCATACAAACTTGCATTTACCAATTTTTAACAGCTAGGATGGGGTGAATTGTGGTCTAGACCCGTCGTGTGATGGTCTAGAAGTGGTTTGGGGTCGATTCGCGGGATCAAGGTTGAGTACAGAATCAAACAATACGACCTAATTTAGTGAACTTCACCGATTGGCGAAACTGGGACTACTTATGACTGTTTCTATGTTCCGTAGCTCCCTCCTAAGTCAGACTGCGTCAGAGTGCATCGTGTGACCATAACCCAGGTCCAGTTTAATCCAAATCATGCTCTGATACCATCTTGTAACGCCCTAAAAATCGGAGGTCGACCAAAGCTCAGCTCCCGAGTTCCAACGCATCACTTATGCAACACAGATAATGATGATTATGATGAGAGCATTGAAACATGAATGAGATTATACCAAAACAGCATATCAAACTCCAGAGATAGTTAAATTGCAAGCGAAAGACTGTGATAGATATATATAATGTATATATATTGTTATAAGTCTTCAGAGTTGAACATGTTACTAGGTTAAATATAAACATGTATACTCCAAAATTGAACAAAATGAATATACATGGGCATTCCAAAAGTGAAAAATAATAAGTGCAATGGCATCTAATCAACCTCCCTGTAACCCCATCGATCAGAACATGGTCTTCATAGACCTGCCTGATAGTTGCATATAGAAGAAACACGCCACATCATCATAAAAGTCCAGCTTCACTTCACAAGCAGGGCCATCATCTGAAACTTAATACGGGGACTGGTTGGTGTGTACAACACTGTCCCGTAACGTGGGAGTGAGTAGCTAAGTCAGTAGAACAATAAAGCATAGGTTAACATGTTATCAATTCAGTCAAGCAGTAATGATAAAGCAGTACAATCAATATTCCTAAGTACTGTAATTAATGCAAGGATGAGATGCGATTATGATGCATGCCCACGCCAACATACGCCCTCGTGTGGCACCATCTTACTTCTGCGGCATGCTGGCACCCTCAGTGTTCCACATCTTCCAGGCACATGCAATGCGATGATGAGTATGATTACCGAGTTGTTATTAGTCCATTTTAAACAGTAGTATTGGGAAACTAAGGTACCTTCCTTATATCATCCCAAACAATGATCCATTCTAGGGTCGTCAATCCTAGATAATCCCATACGATGGTGTGTTTCTAGGTCGCTGTAAGGGCTATCAGGGCTGTTACACGGAATCGTTACACCACTCCCCCATCACCATATCAATACAGGCCTAGTTTATACCCTGTTACTTCGGGAAGGCTCGTCGCCTCACCGCAGATTTAGAGTATGCTCGAGGTCACTACACCGGGTGTCAGGGCTGTCAGAGCTGTTACATGGAATCGTTGCACCACCCCCCCATCACCCATCAAAGTAGTGTAGGCTGACAACTCGAATATAGTGTCTCATACCACCATAATAGGCTCCTGAGTCTGGTTGCTCAATGGTCACTATGGAGAGGCTCGTGGCCCCAGCGTAGGCCGACAGCTCGACCACGGTGTTCCATACCACCATGCCTGGCTCATGAGTCAACCACGGATTGAGGTACCACGGTTAACGGGATTCCACTGGTAAGGTTAGTACCTCAGGTTCCAACAGAGGCGTCCAAACATGGTAAACATACATAAGACAGATCGGGTTACTTGACGAGCTTGGCTAGCCTGAGTGCACAACAAGTTGAATGACATGAAGCGCATAAGCACTTCGTGTGGCTAGCCACTATCGTCAACCGAAGTACGACTCGCATTCGTCGAACACATCTCGCATGACGAATGAATCTCAACCACGCATTCATTTCCGTTTCCGTTTGCCTGGACTATAATCAGCCCCAAACACAATCAATCCTTATTTAGAAACATGTAGAGTAAAGCAGAATAAACAAAATAATTCAAGTATGTTATAAAGCACAATATAAACAGGAAATACAAACACATATATTTCATAAGTAAGCGGTTAAATTAAACAAACAACATGGAGGAAATCATATTCATCTTTAAGGTAGCTGAGAATTCTATCTCAACACCACTATTAAATTTAGTTTGTCACACAATTTCTCACACAGGCATGTTATCAAACACTTAAACTACACCACTCCAACATACATGATGTATGTTGATTTCAACATAGAATAGGACAAATCCTTATATCAAGGAGTTGTCTCATACACATCAATCATGTGCTTACATTCAATACATATGGTAGGCATAAATCATAAATCCATATTTATTTAGACATTTCAACAAACACTTAGACTACACACATTAGCCTACATAAACAATGTTGGCCAAAAAGTGTATTAGGGCGAATCCTTTCGCCAAACAGGTCATACATCCATAACTAGCATATATACATGGCAAATACTCATGGCAAACATATCAGCGAAATTTATACAGATACGGTATTTTCTACAAATACCTAGAATACACAAAATTCCATATTCTTCGTATTTAACCGAAACGGAAAACAGACAGCACTTTATACATGTGCAATTGCATGCAGGTTATGAATCTATCATTATTTGACATTGAAAGCATTGAAAACCATAACTTATACATCTAAAGTCCACACCTTTTGTCGTAGAATCGTAACGAATTCGATAGGTTTGCTAAGCTTCAGTATACAACGATCTGGCAACCTATAACATGCTTTAGGTTAGTTATTTCATAACCTACAACTATCAAAACTCCAAAACATGTTAGGGTTAGGGTTTCTTACCTAGAAACGATGTCGGAATCGCCGGAAAAATTATTAGAATGGAGTGGTTAAGCTTGCAGAGCGGCAGGGGAAAATAGCAGGGAGGTTCTCCCACTTCTCTCACACTTTCTCTCTTCTTACACCTACGGTTTTTCTCAAATTCGTATGGTTGAATGAGAGAGGGTTTAAAGGTCCTTATATAGCCTAAAATCACATCGAAATAGACCTAAGGTCAAGGTATACTTAGGTTATATCCAAAGTGGACCTGTTTCAGCTCAATGGAGGACTTCTAACGGTCCCTTTTCTGTGTGCGGTCAGACTTAAGCTCACAGACTCTGGATCTAGGTGGAGTTAAGTTTTCATTCTAGTCGGATTCCCAGATCATGCGTGGCGGACCAGTTTCAGTTCAACTGTCACTGAATCACGATTGGGGATTTCAAGTACACTCCCATGTATATGAAATTTTTCCTGATCCGAGGGTGTATTTGGGTCAGATTCTGACGGTCTAATTGCTTATATCAGGCCTGCAAGTGACAAGTCTCAGATTACTTAAATTTGGAATTTATTTCTAAAATATCTACATTTCTCACATACTTCACTCCGGGCTCAAGCGAATAGCCATAGGACACTATTTGGATTTGATTTTCGAGATGGCTGTCAAGCCTAGCAAGGTGGTCCTATTTTTATAACTTCGTATTATTCAGACTTTCAACATGCTGTCCAGATCTGATACGGAGTTTCGTGATGCTCCCGAGAGCAGCTGGGTAATGAGATTGATCTTAGATTTTAGGGTAATCGAGCGTTATTGATTCTACAAGTTTTGGGTCTTGCAGATCATATTTAAAGTGATTAGTGCGAATTTCGTAGCTACTCTAGTTTAGCACTTAGTTACTTTTGAAGAATAAGGTAGTGAAAGGTGAGATTTGTGAAGGAAAAGGGTTAAAAAGTAATTTTAGACTGTGGGATTGAGTTCTGACAAGTTAATAAGGCATTAGGATAAACCCATTGCCTAAGGACGTCTAATTCCAGTTTGGCAAAAATTCAGGATGTTACACTAGGACCGACGACCCTAGGATGGATCATTGTTTGGGAAATGACATAAGGGAGGTACCTTAGTTTCCCAATCCTGCTATATGAAAAAGACTAATAAGAACCTAGCTAATCACGTGCATGTACCGTATTACGTGTGTGTTTGGCGTAGCAGGTTAAGCACTGAGGAAGGGTTTCATGCCGCGATCGTAAGATGATGTCGCTGAGGGAGAGTAAGCGAGGGCATGCATCATTGTTCATATCATTCTTGCATTAATAAGAGTATTTAGGGATGTTTAATTTTACTGCTTTATCATTACTGCTTGACTGAATTGATAACATGTTAACCTTTGTTGTATAGTTCCACTGAGTTGATCACTCACTCCCATGTTACGGGACGGTGTTTTAAACACCAACTAGACTTTGTCTTGATTTTAGATGGCGACATGATTCCTGAGGCGGAGCCAGACTTTTGTGAGGAGAAGGAGGCATTCTCGTACATGCAGTATTCAGACGAGTTCATGTGAGCCGTTCTGAATCGACGGGGCTTCAGGGTTCATACTTTGTAGAGGACTAGCATTTTGAACATTTTGTATTTTGACACAATACTTGTATTTATTGACCTAGCAACGCATACATACTTTGGGGACCTATACTGGTTTATAAGTTATACTTGTTTGTTTCAGTCTTCAGCTTGCGTATTACAACTGTCCCTGGATTATGTTTTGCTGATTTGGCTTAATCTCACTCATGTTTAATGCACTAATACAGACAACATTTAATCATCTTTATCCATGTTGCATAAGTGATGCATTGGAACTCGGGAGTTGAGGCTATGCTCGACCCCCGATTTTCACGGCGTTATATGTTGCCTTTCTGATTTGGGTATACTTGTGGTTATGCTTCTTACAAGTAAAATGTACATTGGAAAATCCTCCTTGTAGGATCCCAGGATCGGAATCTGGAGTATGGACGCCAGGAGCCGAGAATGGGGTACTGCGGATGCTGTCGGCACCGGATTCTACGATCGGGAATTTTGTGAGCCCAGTTTCCGAGTTTGGGGCCTGACACATAAGGGTTGTTACATCATTTGTATTTTCTTATTCTGATTCATCAGACTCATAAGAACTTTCAGAGTTAGATGATTCATCCCAAGTAACTATCATGCCCTTTCTTTTTTACTTATCCCTTTTAGGACATTTGTTCGTCAAATGCCCATATTCATGACAATTGAAACATTGACTATCCTTTACAGATTTCCAAATTTTAGATTTTCATTTTCTTTTGTCAGTTGGTTTTTGAAAATCTGATCTTTTCTTGTTTCTGATAATTCTATAAAATTTCTTAGCAAGTAATGTCATATCATCTTTTGTATCTTCAAAATCAGAATTAACACAATTTTCTTTTGAAAAAGATTTAGACAATTTAAGAGCAATGAACTTACCTTTATGAGCTTTAAAATTTAACTCATACGTTTAAAGAGAGCCAACAAACTCCTCAACCTTCATATGATCACTATCTCTTAATTCCTAAATGGCAGTTACTTTAGAATTGAATCTCTCAGGAAGAGATCACAGTATTTTTTCATAGACCTTGCTTTCTGAGATTCCATCTCCTAGACCCCACATGAAATTTACTATATCATTTAGTTTCGTATAGAAGTCTTTGAAAGTTTCATTTTCTTCTATACGAATTTTCTCAAATCTAGTAGTGAGGATTTGAACTTTTGATTTCTTGACTATAGTAGTTCCTTCATGCGTTCCCAAGCTTGTTTGGTTGTATCACATAAAATAATTCTCTTGAATTTATCAGGTGATAGAGCACAAGTTATGGCATTTAAGGCCTTAGCATTTGCACTGCTTTCGATTTTTTGAACTGCAGTCCATGAATAGAATGCAGTTTCTCTCATAAATTTAGTTCCATCACTGCCTAATACTTCAGCCATAGGAGGTTTCCATTTGGTTATAGTGGCTTGCCACACACTTTCATTTAAGGATTTTTGAAAAATCCTCATTCTGGCTTTCCAATATCCATAGTTAGAGCCATCAAAAGGTGGTGGCCTGGTAATAGACAAGCTATCAAAATTTGACATAATGAAAGCTTTAGATCTTTTAACTCAAGGAAATTAATAATAATAAAAAAGCAATAAAGCTTTGATACCATTTGAAAAGGCGAGCTTAAGAAGTCCTAGAGGAGGGGTGAATAGGACTATGCCAAATAAAAGTTAAAGTGCTGAAATAATAAATAAATCAGAAAACTTGATTGCACTAGTATTGAAAAATTGATTCAAACCAGTTCGTAGGACAACATTCACCCAAAATAAAGTTTAGGTAGGACAACCTTATTTCACGAATGATTATAAGAATCAAGATCTCAAACCAAGTAAGAGAAAGTACAACTATCTATTACAAACATTCACCACTTTCACATAAATATAATTACAACCATTCTCTACAAATGCAAAAAGTAAATATTCACCACAACACCAAGGGTTATAGTGGTTCGGTGTGTACAACAACTATTCTCAAATAGCCACACCTACTCCACTCGCAATAAGCACAATCCACGTGATATTGGCTTTCACTATAAACAAGGTTTTCATAGGGTCACCTTAAAACCTAATACAGTTGTGATTTTAAAGGGCTATCACAAACTAAAAAATCCCTCATTGAGATTTTCTGCCTATCTCAGGAAAACCAACAAATGAGATTTTCTAGCTATCTCAATAAAATAAAAATACAAAAGACATAATATAGTTATCTTCACCTCTGAAGATGTATCAGTTGATGTAGCCGTAGAACCGCTTCTCTTTTTATAGATTGTTCAAAGTTCAGTCACATAGACAAGGGTTCAAGGTTCTAGATTGATTTTAAATAGATTCAAATCAAAGGCTACTTATTTGAATTCCTCAAGATCTCAAAGAAGAGTATCTACTCTCTTTATAAAATGAAATTCAAAGAATAAGAGATCTAGGAATTAAAACAAATAAGCTTTTTAAAATTTTATAAATACCGTGCAATAGCTTGAGTATAATAGGGGCTTCTATCTCTCTTGATGATGGATTTGATGTGCTCGAATTGTGTTTTCGGATTGAGAGAAGGCCTCTATTTATAGGTAGAAATTTTGTTGCTTCGACTTGTATAAGACTTTCGTTGACTCATCGAAGATCCGACAGATTTTTAAATTTTGAGCGCCATCGGATAAAATAGAACTTCAACTGGTCGAAGGCCCTGCTCGACTTGTTGAAGGCCCTGTTCGATTGGTCGAGCATGGTTTTCAACTGGTAAAGGGTGCCAAAAATCAGTTGCTAGACTTTGAGTCGATAACCCTCGACTGGTTGAAGGCCCCTCTTCGACTGGTCGATCAGCCTGCTCGACTGGTTGAAAAAGTAACGGAAATAATCCATTTTTCTAAATTTAAACTCGGACTGGTCAAAGATTCCTTAGACTGGTCAAGCCACAGCTTAGACTAGTCAAACCATAGCATAGACTAGTCAAAATTTAGCATAACATAAGTATAAAAACCCATTTAAGTTTACGTTTTAAAAGAACTTAAGCCTAAGGTCTTTCTAGGGTTCGTTATACCTGATATGACTGAACTTTGAAGTAGCCTGAACTTCATGAAACTTATTCTTCTACTTGAATCTTCAATAGAGCTTGAAGTTGAAGATAGAGCTTAATCTTCTACTAGAACTTTAGTAGAACTTGAACTCAGTCATCTTGAACTTAGTAGAACTTAAACTTTCCATCTTGATCCACATTAGACGTCGGACCACTTCATAAGTTATTTTGTCTAAATGAAATTTGACAAACAAAGGTGTGCATTATACAACATACTACTTACATTCATCCATGACATTCATTCATAACACTCATGAGTTTTCATCCATGACATTCATTCATAACACTCATGAGTTATCAAAAATTTGTTCATGACATCAAGAAAAGAAGAAGAGAAACGAGCACGAAAATAAGTCATAGCAAATATCAAAAGGAATTCTATATGTCCTCTGACATTCCTAATGTAAGCATGTATCGCCGTAGATCATCCTTTAACTGAACTTCAACAGCCGCATTTTCAACTTTGGTGTCAACGATGAGCTTGATCAGATTAGGAGCGTCAATCAGTTCTTGTTCTAAAGAAATTATTGCCTCCTCTCCCTTCGAAATCTCCAATTGCTCAAGACTAGTTATCCGCCTGTTGACTTCAATATCGGCTTTAAATGTGCTAGTTCCCGAATCCACTTCATGTTGCTTAGCTTCCAAGTCCAAAATTTGTTGCCTGAGCATCACAATATTTTCAGTAATAGCTGTTGAAGAACGCTTAGAAGCCTTTACCTACTCTTCCAGAGAGTGAAATTCTTTGTTGTAACCAGAGATCAACGTCATCGACCTCGAGACTTTCTCTTTAAGTTGTGACAATTCTTGCTGGCGAATAAGGATTTCAGGAGCAACGGTCATATTCTAAGCGTCCCCCAATTTGCACAAGATAAGTGTCAAGTATTCAATGCAATTCCATAATCATACAATGTCAAAAATATTGGCAAGATCATGAATCATATGATAACAGAGTAAGCAGAAATACTGACAAGTCCATGAGTCATACCATATCAAAGTACGCAATACAGATCAGCTATGTAAATGATGAGTCATAGAGAGCCAAATATTAGATGTTGAGTGTACAATGCAATATGTAAATCCTATTAAGTCCGTCTAGGCCATATAAGTACAGAAAAATAACAACCTAAAATGCCATATGCCTGCGGATGCAATATGCGATGTGAGTGAAATGACCAAGCTGGAGTATGAGGTCGGGATGATAGTACATAGTATCGCAGGCTACGGGGTCCATCACAAAGGACTTCTATCCAAACCAGTCTCATACCTAAATTTGGATAGTCAGACTCAATGTGATAAACTCCTGATCTCAATCACGCGCCTAACCGAAATCCTGGCCATGCAAAGGTACACGTAATAAATAGTTACGCACCACTAACCCGAGTGGCTAGTGAATGAATGAATGAATGAGTATGCAATTCCTGATCAATAAGTCCACATATCAGTACGGTTCCTCTTTGGGGAATCATCGGGGTCTATTACACTCCAAACCAGATTGTCGCCCCATCACGCGCAACAAGGTGGGTGGAAGAGACCTCACTATCCACCTGCTAATATCAGGCCCGACTCGTCGATAGCGGACCCATTCCTCGAGCTAGTCTGACTCAGCCTAGCATTATCCCCTCCTCTCGGGAGGTAAGGTTGTACCCCCTTCCAACCGACCACGATATGGTGGGAGACATGGCCTAACAGTATACGGCCCTCATGCGCTCATACATCCAGTCGGTCTAGACATTGGAGCAATCTCTAGAACCAAGAGGATTCTGGGACTTTCACCCAGGGATATCTATAGCACCCCATGTAGAACAGATTTTCGGTGTCCCATCTAGCCATCCACGATATGCCTGTGGAGGCTATGGCCCTGATGTCGCTAAGGGGTATGGTGGTCATATCACAAAATGTGAGATGCATGACTCATACTATCCAGTCATACATCAAACATGCACGTATCGCACGCTCATGTGGGGCAACTCTGCCTATCAGGGAGTCCCATAAACAACCGGAAATATGGCATATGCAATGGTCAATCATATCTCATAACAAACATGCAGATGATGCATATGGTCATGTATCATGATGCTATGCTGTCACATACTCATAATCGGTATCAATAACTAACATCGACAATCGACCTCGACATTGTGGAGATTTAACAAACATTGCCCCCAAGGAATGGCCCACATAGAGCCTAACAAATAGTGGACCCATGGCCTCACACAAGGGCCAAATATACAACACCATAGGCCTTTCACATGGGCTTAACATACATCATAATGGGCTCCATCGCCTGGGCCTCAAATGCATCACAATGGGCCACGTCACATAGGTCTCATATACATCGCATTGGGCCTTAAATACAGGCTGAATACATATCACAACAGGCCTCAAATACGGGCCGCATATACATCACATTGGGCCTTAACAATCGACCTTGATATCTGGCCTCGACAATCGGCCTCGATATCCGACCTCGACAATTAGCCCCGACAATCAGAATTAGCCTCAACAATCAACCTTGACAATGGAAATCAGCCTCGATAATCAAAATCAGAATCGGCCCCAACAATCAGTCTCGATAATTGGCCTCGACAATCGGAATCAGAATTGGAATTAGAATCGGCCTCGACAATTGGAATCAGAATGGCCTCAACAATCGGCCTTGACAATCAGAATTGGCCTTGACAATCAGAATTGAAATCAGATTCAGCCTCAACAATCGGAATCGGCCTCGATAATCTGAATCGGAATCGGCCTCAACAATAGGAATAGGAATTGATAATCAGAATCGAAATCGACCTCAACAATCAACCTCGACAATCGGAATCGAAATCAGAATCGAAATCGATAATTAGAATCAGAATCAGCCTCAACAATCGCCTCGACAATCAGAATCGGCCTCGATAATCAGAATTGAAATCGAAATTGGCCTCAACAATTAGCCTCGATAAACGAAATCGGCCCCAACAATTGGCCTTGACAATTGGAATTGGCCTCGATAATCGGCCTCAACAATCGAAATCGAAATCGTCCTCAACAATCGGCCTTGACAATCGAAATTGGTCTCGACAATCGGAATCGAAATCGGCCTTAACAATCGGCCTTGACAATAGGAATCGAAATTAGAATCAGCCTCAACAATCAGAATTGGAATAGGCCTTAACAATCAGAATCGGAATCAGAATTGGTCTCAACAATCAGAATCGGCCTTAACAATCGGCCTCGACAATCGAAATTGGCCTCGATAATCGGTACCAATAATCAGCATCGATAATCGGCACCGATAAGCAAGGCGGGGTCCATATATGAACAGCCGATCGAACCCATAATATAAAGATCAGCCCTCGGCCATGGTTATATCCAATCCGGTAGCGCGGAGCCATCCGTCTATGGCGAATGGGGCCCACTTGTTTAGGTTAACCCACGAAGAAAATGGGCCTAACAAGGCCTAAGGGAAGGTCACAATGAGGACATCTAACCATCATTGCCCATCAATGTAGACTTCTAACTAACATTGCTCCCAAGGAGTGGCCCACGGAAGGGATTCATACATAACGCAACGGCCATACATACATCACATCAGGCCTCATACAAGGGCCTCGAACATATCACAATGAGCCATGCCCATGGGCCTCAGATACATCTCAATGGGCCGCGTCCATTGGCCTCAGTTATATCACAATGGGCCACATCCCATGGGCCACCAAGCTATCGCAATGGGCCTCATCAAATGAGCCGTAAATGCATTGCCATGGGCCTCATACGTGGGCCTCATATGCAACAAGTGGGCCACACTGTTTAAGCCTCATATGCATCAAATGGGCCTCGTATCTGGGCCTCAAATACATCATATGGGCTACGCTCATGGGCCTTGAATACATCACATCGGGCCGTATCACATGGGGCTTAAATTCACAACAGGTGGGCCATGCACCTTGGCCTCATAGGGGTGCACATGGTTCGGTTTGGTCCGATTCTGGGGTGAAACCGGAACCGAACCGTTTCTAATGGTTCTAGGAAATTCGAAACTGGAACCGGACCGTTGGCACCCTAGAACCGAACCGGATCAGTTCCACGGTTCTGGGCTTTTTATAATCCAGCCCAATTGTAAGCCCATGTCCATCCATGTTGTGGTCCATTTGATGAATAGTTTAGATATTGTATAAGGTGTGCAAAAATACATTTATGAAAATAATTGTTCTAGAGAAAATAATTATAAGGGTGCAAAAATACATCAGTTTAGTTCAAGGTTCGGTTGCACGGTTCGGTTCTACGGATCGGATCCACGGTTTGGTTCTACGGATTGGTTCACGGTTCGGTTTGGTTTTACATACCCCCAAACCGAAAACCGAACCGATGTCACCGGTTCTTTGATTTTTGGAACCGGAACCGGTGCACTCTAGAACCGGACCAAACCGGACCGTTTGGTCGGTTCCGGTCCGATTCCATGGTTCTACTGGTTAAATGTGCACCCCTAGGGCCTCATACACATCAAATCGGGCCTCTTATACATCACTTTTGGGCTCACCAAACGGGTCACATAAACATCACATTAAAGTGGGCCCTGCACGTTCCAAGTGGGCCCCATACACATTATCTGGGCCTCACATGGTAACCAAAATAGATGGACGGTGTGGTTGCGAAGTAAATCAGGGTGGGCCCCACCGTAACATTTATTTTTCATCCAATCTGTCCATACGGTCACAAGGACCTGGATTAATTGGAAAAATAAAAACATACTGAACCAAAACTTCTGTGTACCCAAAAAGTTCAATGGTGGATCCCACTATTTTATGCAGTGTGGTCCACCTGATAGATAGTGTGGATATAAGATAATACACCAATGGTGGATCCCACCGTCCAGCCATCTGGACGATGTGGATAAGACCCATATATCACAGTGGCCATCACTGCACCATCCAGATGGACGATGCAGCTAATAAATACATTACAGTGGAGTTCACACTGATGGATGGTGTGGAATACAATTCGTACATCAGTGGGCCCCATGTCCAATGCACTGTACATGTCCAGGCACATCAGGTGGGTCCCACGTCTGGCTCCCATCATCAAGGTAGGCCCCATGTGTGGGGGTGGGTCCCACCGTCCAAGCAATGGACGGTGAGGAGGAGACCCATACATGTATGGTGGGTCCACAGAACTTGGTGACGTCAAATGGCAGTGGGACCCACATCCCTGGTAGATGGACGGTTTGGATTTAAAACTGATGGGCGGTGTGTATATAACACACACTTCACGATCAGGCCCACCGTCCCAGCCCATGGACGATGGGGATATACAACGTATGACAAGGTGGGTCCCACGTTGCTAGGTGACGTCAATACAGCAGCTAAATAGCTGTTGTGGACGTACAACAGCCAATCCCCTTTCCAAATATAGGTGGGTCCCACATGGGGCCCACACGTACAGGTAGGCACGTCCAAATGTATATACACGTACATTATATATCATGTATATATAATGCTTTATAATATCATATTATAATATTATAATATATATACATATCATATATATATATATATATATATATATATATATATATATATTTAAATCTAGAGTCCAACCCACCAGCTTGCTGGACGGTGCTGGATGATGCACCTACATCATGGTGGTCCCATGTAGTGGGCCACCAGATTTGGATCAAGTTGATATTTATTTTCTCCCCTCATCTGGGCCTGTATGATCGTCCAATCATGTAGGCCCCAAATTGGGATCAAGGCGGCCCATTCGTCGGGTGGCATGGATAACATACACATATCATAGGTGGGCCATTAATCATAGAGAAAGTGAGAGAGAGAGAGAGAGAGAGAGAGAGAGAGGGATATCGGTGATGATGGAGGGGCCCTGCCACTATGGGCTCCTCTTTGTTACAAAGCTTACATCAAGGTGGGTCCCACCATATATAGACCCTTAAATAAATAAATAAATAAATAAAGATGAAAATCCAAGATCACCCACCGATTGCTAATCTTCTTGCTCCCTTGGCAACCTTTGCTCATTGGCTTCGATCCCAACGGAAGATGATGGAGAATGAAGGGTTGAGATGTGAGATGAGAGGGTTAGGAAGTGGGCCACACACAAAATTCTCTCATGGAGGTTAGGAGAGCTTTGGAGGTTGGAATTCTTTTGTGCTTTGGGTTGCTCAGAAAAGAAGGGAGAAATAAGAGAGAGAGGAGATGGGGTGGAGTGATGGATGGGAGAGAGGGATGGGTTGTGTAAGGGATTGTTGACTTTTGGGATAGATTGTGTAAGAAGGGTATGGGTTGTGTAAGGGATTGTTGACTTATGGGGTTGCTTGGGGTTGGGGTGTGAGGTGATGTATACTTGACATGTACTTGACCCTTGATGGGATTGATTGATTGATTGATGTGATATTTAGGCAAAGATTCTCTTGGGTTTTGCAACGTGCGACATTTTCCTTGAACTGAACGCGGGCTCACATCCCTTGGCCTGGGTATCGCCTCGGCGGGTGAGTCACGGCATTGAAACCGCGGCGACGGCGCAGTCGCTAGAGTATAAGTCTGGAGTTGAGTTGACTTGGGTTGACAGCGTGTGTCTCAAGTTCACACGCAAATGTCGGTTATAGGTCATGGGTTGGCAAAAATTGACAGGGAGGATCGCAAGAATCTATGGAATGATATGGATTATGATATGGGTCTTACAGTTTTGATCCTCCCACACACTCATAACAATGGATGAACAGTTGGATCGGCTCGGATCGGTGATTAGATGATCCACCAAGCTCGTCACCACCCCTAATTTCTTCTAATCTCTCTTTAGCTTCTTAATCTCTCCTAATTTTCTCTTAAGCTCTCTCTTTTCTCTAAAATCATCTCCTTAATCTTTCTTTCTTTCTCTTCTCTCTTAATCCCTCCCTAATTCTCTTTAATCTATTTCTACTCTATTACTAGTAAATGGTAGAAACGAGAGGGAGTTAGGGGATTTATGGTAGAACTTTTAGGATAGGGAGGGAATTAAAAGAAGATAAGAGGGCTAGAATAGAGAGATAAAAAAGGAGAGAGGGATAGCTAGGCATGGG
Organism: Magnolia changhungtana; assembly: GCA_030180095.1. Lineage (NCBI taxonomy): Eukaryota > Viridiplantae > Streptophyta > Magnoliopsida > Magnoliales > Magnoliaceae > Magnolia > Magnolia changhungtana. The sequence continues at coordinate 2,608,309 of JASAUF010000150.1, forward strand.
CATGGTGTGAGACCCGTATCCTATACCGTACCGTTTCGTATGCTTCTACGGCCCTCTCGGTCGAATTTCAGCGACCCGCGAGCTGTAATCGACATTTTTGCGCGATACTGAGTCGTGTCCTACATATCAGAGTCAACTCAACTCAAAACTTGTACCCCTGTGACCGTACCGTCACCGCAGTTCCAACGCCGTGACTCGCGTACCGATCTAATACCCAGGCCAGGAGATGTGGGCTCGCGTTCATTATGAAGAAACGCTGCGCGTTGCGTATTCTGAGAGAATCTCTACAACATGTCCCATCAATCAATCAATCAAGTCAAGTCAAGTACACACCATACCATAAGTACAAGCAACCCATCCCTTTCCCTTTCTCAAAGTCAACTCTCTCTCTCTCCAACCATCCCTCTTTCACCCAAATTTCAACCCAACTCATGCCTTCCCATTCCCATCCCTTACAACAACCATTCCATCCATCTCATCTCCCTTACATCTCTTCTCTCTCTCTCTCTCTCTCTCTCTCTCTCTCTCTCTCTCTCTCTCTCTCTCTCTCTCTCTCATTTCTCATTTCATTCTAAGCAAATCTCATGGGAGGTGGACATCTAAGCTCTCCATGAAAAGAACTAGTGCGGCCCACCTTCCAACCACCCAATCCCACCCTCCAAACTTTATCTCGACCGTTAAAATGCATCCCATGGAGCTCTAGATCGCATCAGTGGAAGGACTCCAAGATCTAAAGGTGGGTGCTTTTTTAAGATTAGATTTGTATCATTTTGCTTGGATTTGATGATTGAGGGTCCACATATGGTAGGACCCATTTTAATGTATGATTTGTATGAGGGGCTCATAGTGGCAGGGTCCCTCCGCTACACTGATCTCTCTCCCCCTCTCTCTTTCTCATTTTCTTTTGGTGATGTTGATGATGAGTGTGTGGCCCACTTATAACGTATATATTATATCCATACCGTCCGTTTTGAGATGTTAGACCCCACCGTGATGAATGGATTAGATCCACACCATCCATTAGAGGACCATGTATAAGTGGGGCCACCTCTATACATATATGTGGTTGGTGGGCCACGAGTACATGGACCCCACCTTGATGATGGTATTGCATCCATACCTTGGACGTCCAGCAGTCTCTGCTGCTAGATTGTGTAAGGAAAATCACACAAGCATCCAAAAAAAAAACAGAGAAGTTAATATTTAATTTATATATATATATATATATATATATATATATATATATATATATATATATATATATATATATATATATTCTCATACCAAGCTAGTACGTTGAGGTGGGCCACACGTGTGGGACCACCTTGAATTCATGCGTTAGATCAGCACCGTCCAGAGCGTCCAGACTCTGGACGGTGGCCCCTTTTACATTTCATGTATATTATGTATATTATAATATAATATATTATATTATATTATATTATATTATATTATATATATATACAACAAGAGAGAGAGGGAAGTGGGGTGGCCCACGTACATGGGACCCACCTGACGAGCTGACTACTCCACACCATCCATCCATTCATCTGGCAAGTTTGTCCTGCTCCACACCATCCATCCATTCATCTGGCGAGTTAGTCCTACTCCACACTGTCCATCCATTCATCTAGCGAACCCGTCTTGCACCACACCGTCCATCCATCTGACATTGTCGTGGGCCCCACTCTGATGGGTATTTTCCATCCAAACTGTCCATCCACTTGGTGGATTTTGGACCATCCATCTGCTGGACGGTCAGCGCCCCACCCATGATGGATATTTTCCATCTAAACCGTTTGTTCATTTGGTGAACAGCCACCTATGTGGACCTCACATTGTTATATAAATCGTCCATACATTTGGTGAGCTCGTCCTTGGGCTTGAGAAGAAAAATAAGATAGGTCCAATATCAAGTGGACCACACTACAGAGAAAAATGGTGAATTGAATGTCTACCATTGAAACCCTTTTTGGGTCACAGAAGTTTTTGATCTATATGAAAACTATTTTTCCTCTTAATTTAAGTATTCATGACCGTATGATCAGATTGGGTGGAAAATAATGTTATGGTGGGACCTACCTTGATAATGTTTTGTATACACTGTCCATCCATGTGGGGCCAGCTGTGATGTATTTGTTATCCACGTCGTCCATCTTATGCAATGCGGCCCACCTTGATATATGTATTTTATACTTACAACATTTACCGCTAGATGGTGCCATGTGGAGCCTACCATTGATGCATGTATTGTCTACCTCTGTCGTCCGCCCCTTAGATGTGTGGCCTACCTTAAGGCATCTGGGTCATCCAGACCATCCAGATCATGAGGCCTACCTTGATGTATTTGTGGTCCATCCATAAGGCCTGTTGATGCAACCCACTTGATGTTGATGAGGCCCGTTGATGTGGCCCACTTGACATATATGAGGCCCATTGGTGTGGCCCGTTAATGCAACCCACTTGATGTTTATGAGGCCCATTGGTGCGGCCTGTTGATGCAGCCCACTTGATGTATATGAGGCCCGATGTGATGTATTTATGGCCCATGTACCAAGGCCCATTGTAATGTATATGTGGCCCATGTATGGGGCCCATAGTGATGTGTATGCGGCCCAGATATGAGGCCCATTGTGATGTATTTGAGGTCATGGGATGAGACCCGATGCGATGTATGAGAGGCCCATACGTGCAGCCCAATGTGATATATTTGTGACCCATTTGGTGAGGCTCAGTATGATGTATATGTGACCTATTCGGTGAGGCCCATCGTGATGTGTATTAGGCCCTAGACTGAGGCCCATGATGATGTATATTAGGCCCTTGTGTGAGGTCATAGGCCCACTATATTTTTGGTTATATGTGGGCCACTCCTTGGGAGTGATGTTAGTTAAATGTCCACAATAATGGGCAATGATGGTTGAAAGTCCTCATTGTGACTTTCACTTAAGCCTTTTGTTAAGCCGATTCCAATTGTCGAGGCCGATTCCGATTGTTGAGGCCGATTTCAATTATCGAGGTTAATTTTGTTTGTCAAGGTCGATTCCGATTGTCGAGGCTGATTCCAATTATCGAGGCCGATTTCGTTTGTCGAGGTCGATTCCGATTGTCGAGGCTGATTCCGATTGTCGAGGCCGATTCCGATTGTTGAGGCCAATTCTGATTATCGATTCCGATTATTGAGGCTGATTCTGATGTCAAGGCTGATTCCAGATTATCGAGGCTGATTCCAATTATCAAGATCGATTCTGATGTCAAGGCTGATTCCGATTGTCGAGGCCGACTCCGTTTATCGAGGCCGATTGTCGAGGCCGATTTCGATTGTCGATTATGATTATCGAGGCCGGTTGTTGAGGCCGATTCTAATTGTTGAGACCGATTCCAATTGTCGATTCTGATTATCGAGGCAATTGTTGAGGCCGATTCCCATTGTCGATTTTAATTGTCGAGGCCGATTTCGATTGTCGAAGCCGATTCCAATTGTCGAGGCCGATTGTTGAGGCCAGTTCTGATTGTCGAGGCCGATTCCGTTTATCGAGGTCGATTTCATTTGTCGAGGCCAATTCTGATTGTTTAGGCCAATTATGATTATCCAGGCCGATTGTTGAGGCTGATTCCGATTGTCGATGCCGATTCTGTTGTCGAGGCCGATTGTCGAGGCTGATTCCGATTGTCGATTCCGATTATCGAGGCTGATTCCAATTTCGTTTCCGATTGTTGATCCCGATTGTATAGGCAGATTATCGAGGCTGATTCTGATTGTCGAACCCTTTGTGATATATATATATATATACAGTCTGTATTTGAGGCCTATTATGATGTGTATTCAGCCCGTGTTTGAGGCCCAATGTGATGTATATTAGGCGTATGTGATGGGGCCCATTGTGGTGCATTTGAGGACCGGGCGATGGAGCCCATTGTGATGTATCTTAGGCCCATGTGAGAAGCCCATCGTGTTGTGTATTGAGCTTTTGAGTAAGGCCCATGGTGTTGTATATTAGGCCCTTGTGCGAAGCCATGGGTCCACTATATATTAGGCTCTGTGTGGGCCACTCCTTGGGGCAATGTTGGTTAACTGTCCATATTGTCGAGGCTAATTGTTGATGTCGATTATTGATACCAATTATGAGTATGTGACAGCATAGCATCATGATAAATGCCCATACGCATCATCTGCATGTTTGTTATGAGATGTGGTTAACCATTGCATATGACATTGGGCAAGTACTACGTGAAAAATGAAAAAAAAAAGGATGGATTTTGAGACTGTCCAGGACCGTCTCAAAAATTCTTTGGTTTAAAGACGGTCGTAAATCGTCTCTAAAATTTTAAATGGCTCTTGACCGTCCCTAATATTGTCTTAAAATGTTGAACGTCCACAAATCATTTAAGACGGTCTTTGACCGTCTTATATGCGTCATCTGAGACGGTCAAAGACTATCCGCATTAGAGACGGTCATTGGCCGTCTTTTACTTATAATCTGAGACTGACAAGGACCGTCTGCATTAGAGACGGTTATTGGCTGTCTTTTACTGGTAATATGAGACAATCAATGACCGTCTGCATTAGAGACGGTCCTTAGCCGTCTTATAGCCCGGTCAGAGACTGTCTGCATTAGAGACCGTCCTAAACCGTCTTTAATGCTTAGGTCAAAATTTAAGAAGTTCAAAAAAATTATGAATTTCAATATATATATATATATATATATATATAGTTGAGAAGCTTAAAAAAATAATTAACAATGTTTAAGAAAATTTTAAATTTTGAAAAAAAAAACTGTGATTTTATAAAAATCTAGATTTTGAAAAAAATAAATTAAGAACTTTGAATAATGTTGATAATTTTGAAAAAGAAAAAGATTTCGATAAAAAAATGATATTTTGAAAAAGAAAATTTAAAAAATTAAACAAAATTGTGAAAAAAATGACAAATTGAAAAAATAAAAAGTTTACTTTCAGAGATGAAATTAATTTCGTAGGTAAAAGCCACCTTTAGCGACGAAAATTTTTGTCACTAAAGGGTGTTTTGAATTTTTGAAAAAATATAAAAATCAAAAAGTTTCCTTTTAGCGACGAAATTAATTTCATAGCTAAAAGCCACCTTTAGCGACAAAAACGTTCGTCGCTAAAGGGTGTTTTGAATTTTTGAAAAAAAAAAAAAAACAAAAAGTTTACATTTAGCAACGAAATTAATTTCGTAGCTAAAAGCCACCTTTAGCTACGAAAATTTTCGTCGCTAAAGGGTGTTTTGAATTTTTGAAAAAACAAAAAAATCTAAAAGTTTCCTTTTAAAGACGAAATTAATTTCATAGCTAAAAGCCACCTGTAGCGACGAAAATTCGTCGCAAAGGGTGTTTTGAATTTTTGAAAAAATAAAAAAATCGAAAAGTTTTCTTTGATAAAAATGTTCGTCACTAAAGGGTGTTTTGAATTTTTGAAAAAACAAAAAAAAATTTTGAAAAGTTTCCTTTTAACGACAAAATTAATTTCATAGCTAAAAGCCACCTTTAGCGACAAAAATTTTCGTCGCTAAAGGGTGTTTTGAATTTTTGAAAAAACAAAAAAATCGAAAAGTTTCCTTTTTAGCGACGAAAAGTTTTGTCGTTAAAAGGTGTTATGAATTTTTGAAAAAATAAAAAATCGAAAAGTTTCCTTTTAGCGACGAAATTAATTTCGTATCTAAAAGCCACTTTTAGCGGCGAAAATTTTCGTCGCTAAAGGGTGTTTTGAATTTTAACAAAAAAATTCGCACTGTCTTGGAAATGTTCGCGTTAAGACTTTTACTGACGAAAATTTTCATCGGTAAAAGTGTTTTTCCTAATGTAAAAATGTGTGTATGTGTATATATATATATGTTTAGTTTTTTTATCATATGAATGTAAATTTATATATATATATATATATATATAATTAAAAGGTAATATTTAAATGATTTGTATTATCATATAAAAAAATAATATTGAAAAGCTTAGAAATTTTAACTATGTTTAAGAAAAAATTTGAAAACAAAATAATGCTTTTGAAGGAAAAAAATCGACATTTTCAAATTTTTGAGAAAAAATTAAAATATGAGAAAATTTTTGAGATTTTGAAAATAAAAATTCAAAATTTGTATTTTAAATATTTTTGAAATATTTTATAATAAAAATGATATTTGGTTTAAAGAGTAAAAATATATACATTTTGAAAAAAAAATGTTATTTTTAAAAGGAAATTGAAATTTATTTGTGAAAAATAAAATTACTAAATTATTAGGCACATCCACTAATTGAACCTTTAATCATTTTTGGACAATCTAATCAGTTCAAATTAAAGAGTAAATAACTTCAGATGTTTAAATCAAATTTCACTGAAATTGTTGATCAATCTTATATGCCCAATATCTTTCTCATATGTAGCCTGATTGAGGTTCCAAAATTATTCATATGATAATTTCAATCGGACGGTGAGAAGCTTCTAAAATTATTCATTTGAGTTTGGTATGATTTGCATCTTCTGAAATTCTATATTGACAGTAGAAAATGATAGCAAATCGTAGAGCTTTGCTAAGCGCACACACGTGTGCAATTAAACTCGTGTACATGCCACACATATGCCAGCATGGCACATACATGCTAGATCTCATCCATCCATCAGGTTGGTCCTACTCTGTATATGTTTTTTTCTTCAAAATAAAATCTGGTCCAATGAGTATGTGGGCCTCAATTTGGAAACAACGGATGGGTTAGAAAACTTCAACCAGGTTTTCAGAGCCGTACTTTTTTTTTTTTTACAAATTGTGGCCCACATAACATGTGGACCAATCGGATTCTTGAATTAAGTTATTATTATTGTGTTTTTGTTCTGATGGATGGACTAGATCTCAGATCTATTGTGCCATGCTGGCAAATATATGGCATGTACTCGAGCTGTATTGCACATGCTTATGGGCTTAGCAAAGCTCAGAATACAATATTGATATTTCAACATTTTAAAAAGAGAACTAATCACCTACATGCAACGGTACTATGGCTCGCATTACCGTGTCATTTATGGAGGACATTAGTACCAGGAAAAAGGTAGGCCCCTCAATGAAGATTGTCCTTCTCCAAAAACAGGCTGATCGTCCATTCATTCTCCTTACGTGTGACAGTGATGTACAACTATCCAGACCATCCAAATTGTGAGATTATGCAAATCTCTAGAACCACAAGGTCAAGTAATCTTGACCATCCAATTAATGACCATCAAATAGATTATTAAAAGTAAGTAGTGAGTGGTCCAAATTCAAAGTAAAAAATCAGGTGCATGGTTAATAATCTTCTCTTTGTCATTTTTCAATTATACTCCATCCACACTTGGTTTAGTGATTTGGACGGTTGTGATTACTGTAAAACCATGCCACTTGTACAGCTAAAGAATTACCTCCAATTGATAAACATTGCCCACTCTAGAGTCACTATGGCTATACATCGAGCCAAGTCGAGTCGAGTCAAGGTGGGCCAAGATGGGCTTGACTTGTCCATGCTATACTCGACCTCAAGCTCACCCTCGAGCTCAACATTGAAGCATGGCTTGTTTGCCAAAGCTATCGTGTTGAGCTAGTTGTTTGAGTCGAGTCGAGTGGAGCTTGTTCATATGTTAACTTATTATATTTTTGACTAAATAATACAAATTAAATGTCAATCATGTTAAGTATAAAAAACCTCCAACCCGACCTAATCCAGCCCTCCCAACCCGATCCAAACCCCAACCTGACCCAACCTAGCCCCCCAACCATAAATCTAAAATAAATCTACAATCATATAAATATACGAGTTAAATAAATAAATAAAAAAACAAGTTAAACACCTACTTCGTAGAGATCAGGTCGAGTCCGGATTGGGCGCAGGTTGGCTCGGAGCCTCAAAGAGACCGGGAGAATGAGAGAAAGAGAGAGATAGAGGGGCGGAGATGGTGACTGGCGGGCAGCGTGCTGGACTGTTAGTTGCGGTCGTGCAGGCAACGGCTAGGGTAGGAAAAAAAAGAAAGAAGAGAGAGGCAGTGTATGGTCGGGTATAGGGTATTAGAGTTTTTTTTTTTTGAACTTTAACTTAAATATAATATTATATATATATTTAATATAAATATAATATATATATTAAAAAATTTTAAATTATTACTGGGCCCACATTGAGGTTTATTCACCATTTAACCCATTCATAGGGTCACATAGACATGGATAAGGGAAAAATATAAATATAAGCCTGATGTAAAACTTCTAAGGGCCTCAACAAGTTTTTAATGGTAGGCGTTCAATTCTCACAATTTCGTGTGGTGTGGTCCACTCGAGCTTTGAATTTTCCTAATTTTTGGGCTCATGCCTTAAATTCATTTGGCATAATGAATGGGCAGTGTGGATAAGCCACACAAATTATGGTGGGCCTTAGGATAGTTTCAATGGTGGGAATCACTCTCCCCACTATTTTCTGTGGTGTGGTCCACTACATCTTTTTATCTGCCTCATTCTTTGGCTCATGCCCTAAAATAATATCTCAAAAGGGATGGACGGTGTGGATACAACACATACATATAGTGGGGCCCACAGAAGTTGGTGACATCACTTTAGTAGCCAACTCGCTACTCAACCTTAAGTCGCGCGCCCTCTCCCTCTCTCACTCTCACTCTCACTCTCTGTCTTGCACCCTCTCCATCCTCTCGCTCTCTATCTCTCTCTTCCTCTCTCTCTCTCTAATATCTCCACCATTTCCTCTCTCTGTCTCTCTCGGCATCCTCTCCCTCCTCTCTCTCTATCCCTCTCTCTTCCTCTCTCTCTCTAATCTCTCTTGCGGTCCATTGCCGAATGCCCTACCCACGCACACCCTCTCTCTCTCTCTCTCTCTCTCTCTCTCTCTCTCTCTCTCTCTCTCTCTCTCTCCCTCTCCCTCTCTTTCTCTTTTTCTGAAGCTCGGTTAAAGGTCATTCACGATAGTGAGGTATCTCTCTCTCTCTCTCTCAATCTCAATACCGATTTAGGGATTTGGGGATTTATGGATTTGGGGATTTATGGATTTGGGGATTTACAGCTTTGGGGATTTAAGAATTTGGGGATTTAGGGATTTGGGGATTTAGAGATTTAGGGTTTAAGGTGGGCCCTACTAAGTTGGGACTAGTGTTATGGGAATGTACTACTTATGGTCTACAATTTCTCAAAATTTAGGACATGGATATAGATGTGGGCATCCCATTTATAACATGCTATTCATATTAGTATTTGTGATTTTGAAATATTCGACCTATTCTATTTTATTCTTTTAGATATTCCATTCTATTAACTTCTAATTTTTTGAACAAGTCACACTCACACAAACACACCACACACATACACCACATAAATTCTTTCTAGCATGCAAAATTTGTACGTGTGTGCGTGCCATGATGGGAAGCTGACTGAAATAACTGGGACAAGGCTATGATGATTCTATCTTATAACAATAATGTAAGGAAATTATCAGGATTCTGTTAAAAGTAAAACCATATCCTATAAATATCGTATGATTGTTTAGTACTAGTGCAGTCATCTTATGTCTGACACAATATACCAAGTCTCTAGAAGTGTCTGGGATTGTTTGTTTACACAGGTTTAGAAAAAAAAAGAAGGCAATGACCTATGTAGATAGATCTAGACAGTTTTATATGATAGTTTAGAATAATTTAGGAGAGTCATTGTTATATGGTATAAAGTAGATAAATAACTATAGAATAAATTAATGAAGTTAGACCTGCTAAAGAAATCTATTGACTTTAGGCTTGTTATGGGGTCTTCCGTCCTGCGCTTCTTGTTAAAATTTTGCTTAATCCCCATTCCTTTTTCATTTTGTTCTAAGATTACCTTTGCCCTTGTTCCTTTTTCTTAATAGCGGTCACTTTTCTCAAGTAGAAAGAGCTACATTCTTCGCTTGATTTGACTCTCAAATTCGTACATGGAATGAGAGAGTGGGGTTTAAGGCCCTTTATATCGAGATTCACCAATTAGATCCATTCTAGGGTTGCAATGCCAGGTATACTACATATAGTTGTAGGTTCTTGTGACTCGGCCCCAGAAAATTGAAATGCTGTGGTGCTCTTTGACAAGTTTCTTAGTTGTTGAGTAACTTGGTTAATCTGGAGTGTCCTCTTGGTTCATCTAGAAAAGTATGTGGTTATCTTTTTCTAGAATAACATGTGGAATGGTATGGGGCATTTCATATGTTCAACTGGCTCTCTCTCTCTCTCTCTCTCTCTATATTCTCGTCTAAAAGTTTTAGTATTTTCGGTGGAACCTATGTAACTTTATATTGAGTTGTCTTTTATATTGATATGGTTGTTAAGCCTATCCATTGATTTTTTTTGTGCCAAAAAATTCCATCTGATTTGCTTTTTTCCTTGTATGGTTTATTCTATTTTCTTTCCTTTTTTGTGACAATAATTTCCTTTTTGGAGTCGCACATTCATCCATGTAACAATCATTATGGATTTTGGAACCAGGAACCTCAGAATAATTTGAATAGGGAACCATCACTGAGAAGCGTTCTCTTAGATCCCTTATCGTAAGTTGTAATTTTCACTTGCTTTCTTAATTCTTCTCATTCCTTTACATTTTGGATCAGTGATTATGAAGTTTTTCTTGCTTTCTTTGTTCATGGAAGTTGATATAAGCCCATTATTTACCTTTTAAGACACACGTGCATTTGGAAAGCTTTTACATTGTGCATGGCACTGCTAATCATCAGTCTGTAGCTCCATTTGTCCCCACCTTCACATGGATGTTAACAACATCCAATAGCATGAAAAATGGATGGTTAAGATCAAGTGCAGAAACAAAATAGGCCTAATAATCATCTTGAAGCATCTATCCAGTAGGTCCCAACATGGATTCCTTATTTTTCAAAATAAGCACTTTGGTTTAATGATGCTTACCATCTGATCCACGACTCAAAAAAGATGGACAGCTGTACAAATCTGTGCAATTCAATCTGATTTGCTTGATGTTTGCACCATGTTTGCACCATGATTTGTTTGAACTAGAATGACATGCTTTTTATTTTTTGGATGATAGATTATGACGTCAAGCAATTTCAAGCAGTAGACAATCAATCCTCACTATTTATGTGGTGTAGTCTTCTTGAGCATTTGATCTGCCTCATTTTGGGGGTAATAACCTAAAACAGATGGATGACATGGATAAAACACATATATCATGGTGGGCTCCACAGAGCTCCTAACAAGACCGTCTATCTCTAGCTAGGTTCTACTAGGAGTAGTACTCAATCCCGGCACTAAGGCAGCATACTAGTAAACTCTTATGTGGCCATTATGATGTATATGTCTTATCCACGCCATCCATCTTTTTACCCTTCATTTTAGGGCATGACAATGTTATTGAATCATAATCCAAACTTAATTACACCATACCACTGAAAATAGTAGGAATTGAAGGCTTACTGTCAAAAAATTATTGAGGACAGTACTCGTGGATCAAACTTATCATTTCTGATGAAATTAATGTTATTTGCAAGGTACGTACCTTATTAAACTTCCACTTCAATGTACCTCAATTTATCCTTACGGTAAATGGAGAAAGACTATATTGCACTGGATATGGATGAATTTCAATAGTGATAGCATTTCAAAATTGTGCTTATATATATATATATGTATATGTATATGTATATATGGGAAATGGTACTATGAGATCGACCTCATGGGAACTTCCCATGAGGTTGAGCTGTGTGGGCCCCACCGTGATGTGTGTTGAACATCAACACTGTGCATTTGATGGGTCATATACGGAACTCAAGTGGGATATCCCAAAAATCATTCATGCATTTTAGAGAACCACTTACAATGAACCAGCGTAATTGAATTCTAACAACAACAAAATGCTTATAACTTTCATGTTTTGAGATGGAAATTGATGTTTTGATTTAACTTCATTGCAGATTATAGAAGTTAGGAGCCCTTGAGTGGAACAAAGTGGTATTGAGTATTGAGTACAATACTATTCCAACAAGGTGAGTATTGAGTACAATCATTGCATTTTTTCATGCAGTTGATTGCACCATTCGTGGGATTTTAGCTGCATTTATTTAGTCCATCCATCTTGTTATCGCAGTGGTTTTGCTGATAGTTGGGCAAGTGCTAGTGTATGTATTTCGGTCGGCATATTTACAGGATTAAAAAAAGCAAAAAGTTTTACTATTTCAGCAATCTTCATACCATTTGTCCAACTACGTTCATTTAGTTTGTGAAGGATTATGGTTAAACCCCAATTTAAACCTGATAAGGGGACTGCTCCTAGTTGGCTTGAAACTCGATTGGATATATTCTTCTTTTCACTTCTCTGATATTCCATTGTATTAAAGAAGTCTTGTACTAAGAAAGTTTTTATTCACAACTTAGAAAATCACAAAGCAACAATATTTTTATGAATTCAAATTCCTCATGTTTGAAGTAACCTTGGATTCAAGCATGGCTTAAATTGAAATTCCTTTAATGCAAAAGAAAAGAAGAAGAAGAAGAAACTTTCTCTGCATTCATCATTTCATTTATCTGATATTTAGTTGTAGTAAAGACATCTTTTAGTAAAAATATTTGGATGGTGGGAAGTTTTTGTGAACTTGAATTCCCTATGTTTGTTTAAATAATGTTGTATTGCTCAATAAAGTTTTCTTTCCTTGCATTCCTCTAGTTTGCATTCAATCCAAACAGGCCTTTATGGTACAATCACTTTACCTTTTAATTCCTTTTTGTTTGGTGTTAATGAGATGTTTATACTGCCAATAAAAATAAATAAATAAATAAATAAATAAAAGGAAAAGAAAAAAAAAGATCTGTTTTGGCATCATTGCCATTTGGAATCCAACAAACAAACAGTTAGCTAGCACAAATTCAGAGATCCTCTGAGATTAGAGGATCCCAACTAACACTTTGGATGCTTTTCAACTGAATGTGGTCTGCCGTTGTATTTTCTTGTTAACTTTCAATTCCTAGATTGGGGTCAAGTTATGTTGTTTATTAATTTCAAGAAGGGGCATCCCTTTCTTGTTATGCTTTGTGGTTTAATTCCTTTTTGTTTTGTGCTAATGAGATGCTTATACTACCAATAAAAATATGTAAATAAATAGAAGGAAAAGAAAGAAGGAAAAAAAAAAGATCAGTTTTGGCATCATTGCCATTTGGGATCGAACAAACATTTAGTTAGCTAGCACAAATGCAGAGATCTCCTAGATTGGAGGATCCCAACTAACCTTTGGACTCTTTTCAACTGAGTGTGGTCTGCCATTGTATTTTCATGTTAACATTTAATTTCTAGGCCATTCTTTGGATAGTTAGGATCTTCTAATCGAAGAATTTTCAGGGCATGCCCCATCCCCCCATCCATAGTGGAGCCAATTGGATCAATGCTCTGGATCACTGAATGATGGGCTGATGTGTATGGGATTCTAAAAGTTAGTAAACTATACATTTGTTCATGGGCCATACAGTTCCTCTTCACAGAAATGAAGTTAAGGAGTAACTAACATTGATTTCCCCTTTTGTTTTCCTTAACTCATTGATTATAATCATTTCTTGTTCTCAATTATATTTCTTTGATTCATTACACTCCATTCAGGTATAGTTTGCACCAATTCAAGAGATTATACATTAGGCATTCAATATATAAGACTGGAGTGAGACAGATTAGGCATTTAAATGTGTTGCAGGATGTTGTTTGAATTGCTTGTCCTAACAGGTGCACAAGTTGGGATAGATTGGACTTTTATCTTGAGAAAACACCATGACTTCAGGTAGTTATGATTGTAATGGAAAGTTAAAAAATTAAAAGAGAGAGAATGAATTCATGGAAAGAAATGTTCTTTATCATTAGGGCTGCTTTCGTCGGGTTTGATGCAAAAATCGTCGCCAACTTCACAGAAAGACAAATAACATCATTGGCCACAGATTGTAACCTGGATTTAAATAAGGTTCTAGGTGCCGTCAACAATTCTAACAGAATCCTCCAGGTCAGATTGTTGATTGGACCTGATTTTATTTAAATGATCTTGATAATCCATTTTATTTATATGAGCAGACATGGATGTGCGTCGGAGCTATCCAGATGTTGAGCGGGGATCCCTAGAAGGTGAGAACCGCTGTTATAACTATGATGAAGCTATCCATTTCCTATGGACAGCATTGGAGCGGCCTGGCCATTTAGACAGGCCGTGTTTATGTATTAGCTTGAATTTGTTGGAGCAAACCCGGATGTGTGTTGGAGCTATCTAGATGTTGAACGGGGGTCCGTGGAAGGTGGAAACCGCTGTTATGATCATGATGAAGTTGTCCATTTCTTATGGACAGCATTGGAGTGGACTGACCATTTAGGCAGGCTGTATTTATATCTGTATTTGTTCAAAATTGATGGAGCAGGCCCGAATGTGCATCGAAGCTATCCGGATGTTGAGTAGGGGTCCTTGGAAGGTGAGAACCGCTGTTATGACCATGATAAAGCTGTTCATTTTCTATAGACAATATTGGAGTGGCCTGGCCATTTGGACCACACCCTTAACCTATAACCTAAACCTATTCTCAAATCCCAAAACCAATAACTACAACCTAAACCTTAACCTAAACCTATAACCTATAACCTAAACCTATAACCTAAACTCAATTCCCTAAACTCTAACCTACAACCTAACCTAAACCTATACTTATAACCTAAACTTATTCTCAAATCCCAAAACCTATAACATAAACCTAAACCTTAACCTAAACCTATAGCCTATAACCTAAACTCAATTTCAAACCGTAACCACAACCTAACCTAAACCTATAGTTATAACCTAAACTTTTCTCAAATCCCAAAACCTATAACCTAAACCTAAACCTATAACCTAAACCTTCACCTATAACTTTAACTTATAACCTAAACCTATAAAATAAACTCAATTTCCTAAACTTTAACCTATAACCTAACCTAAACCTAAACCTATAACCCGAACCCGATTGTTAAACCTAAACTTAAAGTATTCTCAAATCCCTAAACCTAAACCTACACCTAATACTAATCTCAACTCCCTAACTTATAACAATTCCCTAAACCTTAACCTATAACCTATAACCTAAACTCAATTCCCTAAACCTATAACCCACACCCTAACCTAAACCTATACTTATAACCTAAACCTATTCTCAAATCCCAAAACCTATAACCTAAACCTATAAACTATAACCTAAACTGAAAACTATAACCAAAACCCGAACATAAACTCAAACCCAAACCCGAACCCCGAATTCCTAAACCTAAACTACAACATAAACCTATAACCTAAAGCTGAAATGTATAACCTAAACCCGAACATAAACCCGAACCCGAATTCCTAAACCTAAAACTATTCTCAAATCCCAAAACCTATAACTATAACTTAAGCCTTAACCAAAAACCTATAACCTATAACCTAAACTCAATTCCCTCAACCTTAACCTACACCCTAACCTAAACCTATACTTATAACATAAACCTATTCTCAAATCCCAAAACCTATAACCTAAACCGAAATCCAAACCCGAACACGATTTCCTAAACCTAAACCTACACACGTGTTCTCCATTCCCAAAACCTTAACCTATAAGCTAACCTAAACCTAAACCTATAACCTAAACCTATAACCTTAACCTAAACTTAAAACCTAACCTAAACCTTAACCTCAGTAACCTATAACCTAAACCTAAACCTAAGCCTTAACCTAAACCTATTCTCAAATCCCAAAACCTATATTATAACCTTTAGCCCAAACATATAACCTAAACTGAACCCGAACTCAACTCGAACCGAGTTCTTAAACCTAAACCTAAACCTAAACCTATAACCTTGACCTTTAACCTATAACCTTAACCTAAACTTATAACCTATAACCTAACCTAAACCTAAACCTAAACCTACAACCTACACTTATAACCTATAACCTAAACCTATAACCTGTAACCTATAGCCTAAAACCTAAACCCAAACCTAAACCCGATCCCGATCCCGAACCCGAACCCGATTTCCTGAACCTAAACCTCAACCTATTCTCAAATCCCTAAAGCTATAACTTATAACTTAAATCTAAACCTAAAACTATAACCTTAATCTAAACCTAAAACCTAAACCTAAATCCTAATTGTATTCTCAAATCCCTAAACCTAAACCTACACCTAATCCTAATCACAACTCCTTAACCTAAACCTAAACTTGAAAACCCAAACCTAAACCCGAACCTAATTTCTCAATTCCCTAAACCTTAACATATAACCTAACCTAAACTTAGACCATAACCTACACTTATAACCTAAACCTAAACCTATAACCTAAACCTAAGCCTAAAAGCTAAACTTAAACCTAAAACCTAAATGTATTCTCAAATTCCAAAACTTATAACCTAAACCTAAACCTTAACCTAAACCTAAACGCAGAACCTAAACCTAAACCTACACTTATAACCTATAACCTAAACCTATAACCTATAACCTAAACCTAAAACCCAAACGTAAACCTGATCTCAAACCCGAACCCGATTTCTTAAACCTAAAAACTTAACATATTCTCAAATCCCTAAACCTAAACCTACACCTAATCCTAATCTCAACTCCCGACCTAAACCTAAACCTAAACTTGAAAACCCAAACCTAAACCCGAACCCGAACCCGATTTCCTAAACCTAAACTTATAACCTTAACCTAAACCTATTCTCAAATCCCAAAACCTATAACCGAAACCTAAACCTAAACCTTAACCTATAACCTAAACCTTAACCTATAACCTTAACCTATAACCTAAACCTATAACCTAAACTCAATTCCTAAACCTTAACCTATAACCTAACTTAAACCTAAACCTATAACCTACACTTATAACCTAAACCTATAACCTTAACCTAAACAAAAAACCTAAACCTAAACCTATACTTATAACCTAAACCTATTCTTATAACCTAAACCTATTCTCAAATCCCAAAACCTATAACCTAAACCTAAACCTAAACCTAAAACCTACACCTAAACCTAAAACTCAAACGTAAACCCGATCTCAAACCCGAACCCGATTTCCTAAACCTAAACCTTAACGTATTCTCAAATCCCCAAACTTAAACCTACACCTAATCCTAATCTCAATTCCCTAACCTAAACCTAAACCTAAACTTGAAAACCCAAACCTAAACCTAATCCCGAACCAGGAACCCGATCCCGATCCCGAACCCGAATCAATCCCTAAACCCTTAACCTAAACCTAAAACCCAAACGTAAACCCGATCTTGAACCCGAACCCGATTTCCTATACCTAAACCTTAACGTATTCTCAAATCCTAAACTTAAACCTACACCTAATCCTGATCTCAACTCCTAACGTAAACCTAAACTTAAACTTGAAAACCCAAACCTAAACCCGATCCTGAACCCGAATCTGAATCCCTAAACCCTTATCCTAAACCTAAAACCCAAATGTAAACCCGATCTCGAACCCCAACCCAATTTCCTATACCTAAACCTTAACGTATTCTCAAATCCCTAAACTTAAACCTACACCTAATCCTAATCTCAACTCCCTAACCTAAAGCTAAACTTGAAAACCCAAACCTAAACCGAACTGAACCCAATTTCCTAAACCTAAACTTATAACCTTAACCTAAACCTATTCTCAAATCCCAAAACCTATAATCTAAACCTAAACCTTAACCTATAACCTAAACCTATAACCTAACCTAAACCTAAACCTATAACCTTAACCTAAGAATAAAACCTAAACCTAAACCTATACTTATAACCTAAACCTATATTTATAACCTAAACCTATTCTTAAATCCCAAAACCTATAACCTAAACCTAAACCTATAACCTAAACCTACACTTATAACCTATAACCTAAACCTAAACCTAAAACTCAAACATAAACCCAATCTCGAACCCGAACACGATTTCCTAAACCTAAACCTTATCGTATTCTCAAATCCCTAAACCTAAACCTACACCTAATCCTAATCTCAACTCCCTAACCTAAACCTAAACTTGAAAACCCAAACTTAAACCCGAATCCGAACCAGATTTCCTAAACCTAAACTTATAACCTTAACCTAAAACTATTCTCAAATCCCAAAACCTATAACCTAAATCTAAACCTAAACCTTAACCTATAACCTAAACCTTAACCTATAATCTTAACCTATAACCTAAACCTATAACCTAAACTCAATTCCCTAAACCTTAACCTATAACCTAACCTAAACCTAAACCTATAACCTACACTTATAACCTAAACCTAAACCTATAACCTATAACCTAAACCTATAACCTACACTTATAACCTAAACCTAAACTTATAACCTATAACCTAAACCTAAACCTAAAACCTAAATGTATTCTCAAATCCTTAAACCTAAACCTACACCTATTCCTAATCTCAACTCCTTAACCTAAACCTAAACTTGAAAACCCAAACCTAAATCCGATCCCGATCCCGATTTCCTAAAACTAAACCTTTACCTATTCTCAATTCCCTAAAGTAACCTATAACCTAAACCTAAACCTATAATGTAACGCCCTGAAAATCGGGGGTCGAGCATAAACTCAACTCCCGAGTTTCAGAACATCACTTATGCAACAAAATGAATGATGATTGAATGTTGACTGTATTTGTGCATTGAACATGAGTGAGATTAAGCCAAAACAGAATATCATACTCCAGAGATAATAAATTTGCAAGCGGAAGACTGTGATAGATAGATAAAATATATAAACTATCATGAGTCTCCAGAGTGTGATAACGTTACCAGGTTAAATAATTACAAGTACAGTTCTAAAATATACCTAATGTGAGGAAGTGTAATGTCTCCTATCCCAAATACCATAGCCCCGTCAATACAGTACCAGGTCTTCAGAGACCCGTCAGAGAGTTACATGATAGGAGAACTCCTCCTCATCACCATAGAAGTAGTCCGGCTCTGCTTCATAAGCATCGCCATCATCTGAAATTCAATAAATCTGGTTGGTGTGTACAACACCGTCCCGTAACGTGGGAGTGAGTGATCAACTCAGTGGAACAATAAAGCATAGGTTAACATGTTATCAATTCAGTCAAGCAGTAATGATAAAGCAGTACAAATCAAACAATTCTAACTACTCTTATTAAGTGCGAGAACGAAATGACATGATGTTGTATGCCCTTGCCAAACCACCCTCATGCGACATCATCTTACGTTCGCGAATGCTTAACTCCCTCAGTGCGCCACGTCTACTAAGCACATGCGGTGCGATGATGATCATGATTACCGAGTTATTATTAGTCCATTTCAAACAGCAGTATTGGGAAACTAAGGTACCTCCCTTGTATCATTCCCAAACATGATCCATTCTAGGGTCGTCAGTCCTAGTTAATCTCATACGATATTATGGTTTGAGAGGCGTAGCGAAGGCATCACAAAGGGCTCGTCACCCGTCAGCACGGATACAGATCTCACCGTATGCGGCTCAATTGCTGACCGTCAGCTCGAGTACAGGTCTCACCGTACTCGGCTCAATCACTAGCCGTCAGCTCGAGTACAGGTCTCACCGTACTCGGCTCAACTCATACTCTAGTTGCTGTGAAAGACTCGTCGCCAATCACAGACTTGGAGTATACTCGAAGATACTACAGAGGACTCGTCGCCCGTCAGCACGAGTACAGGTCTCACCGTACTCGGCTCTCGCCGTAAGTATCGACAGCTCGAATATAGTGTCCCATACCACCATAATCGGCTCACGAGTCTGGTTGCTCACTGGTCACTACGGGGAGGCACGTGGCCCCAGCGTAGGCCGGCTCGACCACGGTGTCCCATACCACCATGCCCGGCTCATGAGTCTTAGCGGATCGAGGTACCATGGTTAAAAGGGATTTCACTGGTAAGTTTGGTACCCTAGGTTCAAGCAGTAGCGACCAAACATGGTGAACATACATAAGACAGATCGGGTTACTTGACGAGCTCGGCTAGCTCGAGCGCACAACAAGTTGAACGACATGAAGTGCATAAGCACTTCGCGTGGCCAACCACTATCGCCAACCGAAGTACGACTCAGGTTCGTCGAACACATCTCACGTGGCAAATGAATCGCAGCCACGAATTCAATTCTGGTACCGATTGTCTGGACTATAATCATAGCCCCAAACATGATAACTTGCAGATAGATAAAGCAGTAATGGATCAAGATTCCACTCATACAATCAAGGTATGGTATTATCCGTTTAGGGTTGCCAGGGCTATTGCACGCACTCGTTGCTTCGTTCCCCCATCACCCATGACGGGTCATACAACGTAAATATAAATTTAAGCATATGCATTACATAGTTATAATCAGAAAGCAGTTGAGCATGTTATGAATCACAACACAAGCATGAGTTTATACATGTTCAATTCCTACTCACACAACAATCCAAGGAGATCATACACATAGTGAAAAGAGGTTGAGAATCATATCTCAACACCCTTATACATTACAATTTGCTAACTACTATTCATTCAGATGTTTTAAAAAAACACTTAAACAAACATACATCAACATACATGACATATGTCGATCACATAGGCATTAGGCCAAATCCTTTCCCTAGGGAGTTGCCCCAATCATAACACGCGTATACCCACGACGGATAGTCATGGCAAGCAGGAATCCAAGTTCCATATTCATTCGGATCATTTCCACAAACACTTGGGCCACACATTTTAGCATATGTGGTGTATATTGGCCGTGGCGTGATTTAGGGCAAATCCTTTCGTCAAAAGGGTATCACCAATACAACAATCATGAATCCATGACAACTAGTCATGGCGAGTACGAATGAGAATTCGGTACTCATTCAATCATTTTCACAAACACTTAGAATACACTATTACAACATACATGGTGTATGTTAGTAAAACATGTATTAGGGCTATCCCTTAGCCAAGTGGGTATTTTATCCATGTATAATATATTACTACAGCAAATAATCATGATAAATTCATCTCCCAATATTTATACGTATACAGTATTTTCTAGAATACGCATTTTCAACATACATAGTGTATACAAGCAAACATGTATTACGGCGATTCCCTTCGCCAAGCAATTATTTTATACACACATAATATATTTATACGATGATTAATCATGACAAACACATCGCTAAAATATACATGTATACGGTACTTCTTACAATACCGTATATCTACATACATAGTGTTTATTAGTAAACATGTATTTAGGCGAATCCTTTCGCCAAATAAGTATTTTATCCATACGTCATATATCCATATGACAAATAAACATGTCAAACACATTTCCATAAAAAATATGTATACGGTATTTTATACGAATACCTAGAGTATGTGAATTTCCAAATTCTTCAATTCTAATCGAAACAGAAAACGGAAAGCATTTTGTACATGTGCAATTGCATGCAGATCATGAATCTATCATTATCTGACATTGAAAGCATTGAAAACCATAACCTATACACCTAAAGTCCGCACCTTTTGTCGTAGAATCGCAACGGAATCGATAGGTTTGTCTAGCTTCCGTATACGGGAGTTTGGCAGCCTAAAGAACGAAACAGTTAGTTATTTCATAACCTACAACTGTCTAATCCCCAAACAGGTTAGGGTTAGGGTTTATTACCTTAAAACAGAGTCGGTATCGGGAAAAGCGTCTGGAAGGAGCGGCAAAGGCCCTGGAGCGGCAGTGGAAGTACGAGGAGTTCCTCCCACATCTCCCTCACTTTCTCTCTCTTTTCCCTCTCTCAAATCCAAATTCGTATGGCTGGAATGGGAGAGGGTTTAAGGTCCTTTTTGTAACGCCCTGAAAATCGGGGGTCGAACATAAACTCAACTCCCGAGTTCCAGAACATCACTTATGCAACAAAATGAATGATGATTGAATGTTGACTGTATTCGTGCATTGAACATGAGTGAGATTAAGCCAAAACAACATATCATACTCCAGAGACAGTTAAATTTGCAAGCGGAAGACTGTGATAGATAGATAAAATATATAACTTATGATGAGTCTCCGAGTGTGATAACATTACCAAAGTTAAATAAATACAAGTGCGGTTCTAAAATGTACCAAATGTGAGGAAGTGTAATGCCTCCTATCCCATGTACCATAGCCCGTCAATACAATATCGGTCTTCATTGACTGCCAGAGATCTGAATAGGAGAACTCCTCCTATCATCACAGTATAGGTCCGACTGCTTCACAAGCATCGCCATCACCTGAAACTCAACAAATCTGGTTGGTGTTGCAAACATCGTCCCGTAACGTGGGAGTGAGTGATCAACTCAGTGGAACAGTAAAGCATAGGTTAACATGTTATCAATTCAACCAAGCAGTAATGATAAAGCAGTACAAATCAAACATTTCTAACTACTCTTGTTAAGTGCGAAAATGAAATGACATGATGCTGTATGCCCTTGCCAAACCACCCTCAAGCGACATCATCTTACGTTCGCGAATGCTTACTCCCTCAGTGCGCCACATCTACAAAGCACATGCGGTGCGATGATGCTCATGATTACCAAGTTATTATTAGTCCATTTCAAACAGCAATATTGGAAAACTAAGGTACCTCCCTTGTATCATTCCCAAACATGATCCATTCTAGGGTCGTCAATCCTAGTTAATCTCATACGATGTTATGGTTTGAGAAGCGTAGTGAAGGCATCGCAAAGGGCTCGTCACCCGTCAGCGCGGATACAGATCTCACCGTATGCGGCTCAATTGCTGGCCGTCAGCTCAAGTACAGGTCTCACCATACTTGGCCCAATCACTAGTCAGCTCGAGTACAGGTCTCACCGTACTCGGCTCAACTCATACTCTAGTTGCTGTGAAAGACTCGTCGCCAATCACAGACACTTGGAGTATACTCGAAGATACTACGGAGGACTCGTCGCCCGTCAGCACGAGCACAGGTCTCACCGTACTCGACTCTCGCCGTAAGTATCGACAGCTCGAATATAGTGTCCCATACCACCATAATCGGCTCACGAGTTTGGTTACGCAATGGTCACTACGGGGAGGCACATGGCCCCGGCAGAGGGCGACGGCTCGACCACGGTGTCCCATACCACCATGCCCGGCTCATGCGTCTTAGCGGATCGAGGTACCATGGTTAAAAGGGATTTCACTGGTAAGTTTGGTACCCTAGGTTCAAGTAGTAGCGACCAAACATGGTGAACATACATAAGACAGATCGGGTTACTTGACGAGCTCGGCTAGCTCGAGCGCACAACAAGTTGAACGACATGAAGTACATAAGCACTTCGCGTGGCCAACCACTATCGCCAACCGAAGTACGACTCGGGTTCGTCGAACACATCTCACGTGGCAAATGAATCACAGCACGAATTCAATTCTGGTACCGATTGTCTGGACTATAATCATAGCCCCAAACATGATAACTTGCAGATAGATAGCAGTAATGGATCAAGATTTCACTCATACAATCAAGATATGGTATTATCCGTTTAGGGCTGCCAGGGCTGTTGCACGCACTCGTTGCTCTGCTCCCCCATCACCCATGACGGATCATACAACGTAAATATAAATTTAAGCATATGCATTACATAGTTAAAATCATAAAGCAGTTGAGCATGTTATGAATCACAACACAAGCATGAGTTTGTACATGTTCAATTCCTAATCACACAACTATCAAAGGAGATCATACACATAGTAAAAAAAAAGGTTGAGAATCATATCTCAACACCCTTATACATTACACTTTGCTAACTACTACTCATTCAGACATTTCTAGAAACACTTAAACAAACATACATCGACATACATGACATATGTCGATCACATAGGCATTAGGCCGAATCCTTTCACTAGGGAGTTGCCCCAATCATAACACGCTAACACCCACGACGGATAGTCATGGCAAGCAGGAATCCAAGTTCCATATTCATTCAGTCATTCCCACAAACACTTGCGCCACACATTTTAGCATATATGGTGTATATTGGCCGTGGCGTGATTTAGGAAAAATCCTTTCACAAAAGGGTATCGCCAATACAACAATCATGAATCCATGACAATTAGTCATGGCGAAAGCAATTTAATGAGAATTCTATACTCATTCAGTCATTTTCACAAACACTTAGAATACACTATTACAACATGGTGTATGTTAGCAAAACATATATTAGGGTTATCCTTTAGCCAAGTGAGTATTTTATCCATGTATAATATATTACTACAGCAAATAATCATGATAAATACATCTCCAAATTTTACATATATGCAGTATTTCTAGAATACGCAATTTCAACATACTTGACATTTATAAGGGAGCATGTATTTTGGCGATTCCTTTCGCCAAACTAGTATTTTATACATATATTGTATAATCATACATTAAATAAACATGTCATACATTTTCCTAAAAAAAATACATATACGGTATTTCTAGAATATACAATTTCAACATACGTAGCATTTACACATGAACATGTATTTCAGCAATTCCTTTCACCAAATTAGTATTTTATCCATATATCATATAATAATACATTAAATAAACATGTCAAATGTTTTTCCAAAAAAATTACGTATACGGTATTTCTACGTATACTTAGAGTATGTGAAATTCCAATTTCTACAACGTTAATCGAAACAGGAAACGGAAAGCACTTTGTACATGTGCAATTGCAAGCAGATCATGAATCTACCATTATCTGACATTGAAAGCGTTGAAAACCGTAACTTATGCACTTAAAGTCCTCACCTTTGCCTTTTTGAAACTCAACGAATCGCCAGAGGGCGTAGAACTTCCGTATACGGGAGTTTTCTAGCCTAAAGAGCGGAATCGGTTAGTTGTTACATAGCCTACAACGATCCTACCAAAATTCAGACCTAGGGTTAGGGTTTCTTACCTTCAAATGGGATGGATACCCCGGGAAAGCGCCTAGAATAGGGCGGTGTAGGCCGTGTAACAAGCCAAAGCAGGAGGAGGAAAATCGGCAACAAACTCCAAGCCTTTCTCTCTCTTTTCTCTCTCTCCCTCTAGGGTTTTTCTCCAAAATTCATATGGCTGTGAGAGGGGCTGTTCTAAGCCCCTTTTATAGCCAAAAACATTCTGAAATTAGACTCAGGTTCAAAGGGTACTGCTAATATAGGATATTCGTCACTTTTCCACTCAAAGGAGGTTCTGGTGGCCCTCCTTGAACCAAACGTCAGACTTAAGCTCACCATCTATGGATCTATGTGGGATTACATTTTTGACTCGATCGGATTCCCAGATCACACGTGGCGGACCACTTTCAGTTCGACGGTCAGTGGGCCACGATCAGAAATTCTAAGTACATGTAAATGTTCTGAAATTTTCTTAATCCGAGGGTGTAATTTGGTCTGATTCTGACGGTCAGGTTGCTTAATACTGACGCGTCAACGAATGATGCCGATCACTATTCCCGGATATTTATTTTGGCATGGGAATAGTGTTTTTCACACTCCCTCGCTCCGAATCGAAACGAATGGCCGTGGAACATCGGATGGAGCTGATTTTTAAGATGATTGTTAAGCCGGTGGGGCGGTCCTAGTTCCTTAGCTTCGGGTTAATCGGACTCCCCGATGTGCGATCTAGACCCTAATACGAAGTTTCGTTTCATTCCCGAGAGCAGACGGGAAATGAGTTTGGTTCTAAACTTTAGGGTAACCTAGCGTCAATGATTCTGCAAGTTTTGGGTCTTGCAGATCGTATTTAGAGCGATTCAAATGGATTTCATGGCTACTCTAGTTTAGCACCTAGTTCACTTTGTCAAATTTCTAAAGGATTTAATCCTAAGTGATTTTCGTCTGAGGTGGAACTTAGTCCATTGTAGTTTGTATATAAAGTGATCCAAGTTATACTACTTAGCTAGTTTAAGATAGTGTCTAGGGCGAAGGTACTTTGAAAAATTGAAAGCACAAGGTAGTGAAGGGTGGAATTTGTGAAGAAAATGATTTAAGGAACGATTTGAGACTTTAATTGAGCGTTTAAGAAGTTAAACCTGTGTTAGGATTGACCCATTGCTTAAGGACGTCTAATCCCAGGTTGGCAAAAAATCTGGGGCGTTACACTTTTATAGCCTAAAACCTTCCCAAAATAGACTCAGGTTCAAGGGTTACTGCTAATATAGGTATTTTGTCACTTTTCCAGCTCAAAAGAGAGGTTCTGGTGGCCCTCCTTGAGCCAAACGTCAGACTTAAGCTTACCACATATGGATCAATGTGGGATTACGTTTTTGACTCGATCGGATTCCCAGATCGCACGTGGCGGACCACTTTCAGTTCAACAGTCAGTGGGCCACGATCCGAAATTTCAAGTACATGTAAATGTTCCTGAAATTTTTTCTGATCTGAGGGTGTAATTTGGTCTGATTCTGATGGTCTGGTTACTTAATACTGATGGGCAAGCGAATGGTGCCAGATCACTATTCCAGATATTTATTTTGTAAAGGGAATAGTGTTTTTCACACTCCCTCGCTCCGGATCCAAACGAATGGCCATGGGACATCTTTGGACTGATTTTTGAGATGATTGTCAAGCCCAGTGAGGCGGTCCTAGTTCCTTAACTTCGTGTTAATCGGATTTCCAATGTGCGGTCTGACTAATACGAAGTTTCGAGATGCTCCGTGAGCGTAGGGTAATGAGATTGATCTTAAGTTTTAGGGTAACCTAGCGTCAATGATTCTACAAGTTTTGGGTCTTGCAGATCGTATTTAAAGCGATTCAAATGGATTTCGTAGCTAATCTAGTTTCGCACATAGTTACTTTGTCTCATTTCTAAAGGATTTAGTCCTAAGTGATTTCTGTCTGAGGTGGTACTTGGTCCTTTGCAGTTTGTATATAAAGTGATCCAAGGTATACTACTTAGCTAGTTTAAGATAGTGTCTAGGGCGAAAGTGCTTTGAAAAATTGAAAGCACAAGGTAGTGAAGGGTGGGATTTGTGAAGGAAATGGGTTAAGGAGTGATTTTAGACTGTGGGATTGAGTTTTGACAAGTTGGTAAGGTCTTAGGATCGACCCATTGCCTAAGGACGTCTAATCCCAGGTTGGCAAAAATCCAGGATGTTACATATAACCTAAACCTAAACCTAAGACCTAAATGTATTCTCAAATCCCTAAACCTAAACCTACACCTAAAACCTAAACCTAAACCTAAAATCTAAATGTATTCTCAAATCCCTAAACCTAAACCTACACCTAATCCTAATCTCAACTCCTTAACCTAAACCTAAACTTGAAAACCCAAACCTAAACCCGAACCCGTATCCAAACCCGATTTCCTAAACCTAAACCTTAACCTATTCTCAATTCCCTAAACCGTAACATATAACCTAACCTAAACCTAAACCTATAACCTACACTTATAACCCAAACCTAAACCTATAACCTAAACCTGTAACCTTAACCTAAACCTATAACCTCTTCTAATTTATTACTTAGTTTCAACAAGATTGTACATAATCTGTTGCAAAGGAAAAGAAAAGAGCTTAGTTTTTGAGTTCTTTTAAGCTTCCTTATCATCCATGCATGGCACTGCAAACCTTTACTAAACTGTAACTCTAATCGGAACTTTATGTGCAATCTGATCAAGTGCATTAACATCTAGTACTATCCTATTCCTTTGCAGGATAACATTACCATATTTATGGGCCCTTGTGTTGCGATTCTTATTCTCATCATCATTGGACTCTCATGCATGGGAATCAAGGATGTATCCCTTTTAACACATGCCCCTTTTTACAAAGCTTTGATTTTTGTTGTTATTTCTATTAACTTGAATTGAAACACTTTTTTGCATTATTTACTTGCATTACTTTTATTTTAATGATCAGTTTTACTTTGAACACTTTTTTGGAAAAAAAAAGAAAGTGAATGAAGTTTCTGCAATTCTTCATGATTTTGAATTATAATGTTTTGTTGGTTGAATGTTTTTTTATTAGATGAAAGACACGAAAAGAAAATTGTTTCTGATTTTCTTTTTATTTTACTTTTTAATGCAAGAAATTTTCTAATGGCTTTTAGACTGTCCATATTTTTCTAAATATTCAAATCTGAGACGGTCCATAACCGTCCTTTTAAGGTTCATCAGAGACTGCTCATGACCGTCCTTTTTAAGGACAGTCCATGACCATCCTTTGAAGGTTCATCAGAGACTGCTTATGACCGTCCTTTTTAAGGACGCTCCATGACCATCCTTTTAAGGTTCATCAGAGACTGCTTATGACTGTCCTTTTTAAGGACGCTCCAGGACCATCCTTTTAAGGTTCATCAGAGACTGCTCATGACCGTACTTTTACGGTTCATCAGAGACTGCTAATGACTGTCCTTTTTAAGGACGGTCCACGACCGTCCTTTTAAGGTTCATCAGAGACCTTATAACCTCTACATTTATTGACGGTCCATGACTGTCCTTCTTTACAGACAGTCCATAACCGTCCTTTAAATGTCTATAGAAATGACGGTTTATGACCGTCCTTTAAGTAATATGACGCCCCAAAATAGGACAGCCCTTACGATGGTCCAAGACCATCCTTTATCGTCTTTTGAGACGATTTTTCAACCATCCTATTTTCGTTATTTTGGCATAGTGAGGTTGTTATGAGACTCCTTGATAGGCGAAGGTTATCTTACATGAAAGCATACGATATACGCAGGATTGATGGATGACTGGATTGTATGACTCATGCATCTTACATTGTGTGTTGTGATTACTGTACACCCTAGCGACATCAGGGCCGTAGCCTCTACAGGCATATCGTGGATGGCCAGATGGGACACCAAAAATATTTGGTTCAGCATCGGGCTGTCATAGATGGCCCTGGGTGAAAATCCCTAAACCCTCTTGGTACTAGAGGATGCCCCAACATCGAGATCGAGTGGATATATATGAGCACATGAGGGACATATACCAGTAGGTTGAGTCTCCCACTATGTCGTGGTTGGTTGGGAGGGGTGTGGCCTTACCCGCCCGAGGAAGTAAGCATATCTAGGCTGAGTTTGACTAGCTCGAGAAATGGGTCCGCTATCGACGAGCCGGGTAAGTATTGGCAGACTACTGGTCAGGCGAATAGTAAGGTCACTTTCACTTACCCAGTTGTGCGCTTGATGGGGCAGTAGGTGGTGTTAAGTGTACTAGACCCCGGTGATGATCCCAGAGAGGAACCGTACTGATTTGTGGAGCAAGAGTTACATACTAATTCATTCATTCATTCACTATCCACTCAGGTTAGTGGTGTACAACTATTTATTACATGTACTTTCGCAATGGCCGGATTTCGGTTGGGGCACGCAACTAACCTAAGATTAGGAGTTTACCACATTGAGTTTGACTATCCAAATTTAGGTATGGGACTGGTTTGGATAGAAGTCCCTTGTGATAGACCCCATAGCTTGCGATACTACATATTATCATCCCGACTTCACACCGCAGCTTGGTCATTTCATTTGTACCACGATTTGCATATTGCATTGCATCATCGACATCTGATATTTGGCTTGTTGTCTTCACATTGCATAGCTGATCTACATTGCTTCATTAGTATATGATATTATTTTTATTATATTTCTGCATCGCATAGCCTGGATAAGGGTGATGGTATTTTTGGGCCTATCAGTATGTCTTCGCATTACTCTGATATCGTATGATGTATGAACTTGCCAGTATTTCTGATAATGTATGCTTTATGAGCTTGTTAGTATTTTTGCTTACTCTGATTATTCTGATATTGCTTACTTAGCACTTACCTTGTGCACACACTTTCACCACCCACTAAGCTTTTTATAAGCTTATACATGATAAATGCATACAGGTGGCGTTAGGTTGCAGCAGCGTTGAGCTTGGAGCATACAGCAGACCTCTGAAGCTTTATTTTCAATGTATGTATTTCCCTTTCAGCACTGTATTCAAATGTATTATATTAGTGGATATGTGGTGATGATGTTTCCTTTATGATTTGGGTAAACTTGTGGTTATGCTTGTTACGAGTTAAATATACATTGAAAAAAAATTCTCCATGTAGGTTCCCAATATTAGAATCTGGTGTATGAGCACTGAAAGCTAAGAATGGGGTACTATGGAGGCTGTCGACACCGAATTCGGCGATCGGGATTCCTGTGAGTCCGATCTCAGGGTTTGGGGCTGACACAAGGTATGGATTACATGATGAGGCATGTATTACTTTGACTAATGGGGAGAGAGAAGTGATGGGTTGATTGATTGATTTGACAACATTAGAATTTATGCAAGTGGGAGTCGCGTGTGTGGCCCACCTCGAATTATGCTAAAACTGTAACTTTTAATCTAGGGCTGTGTCGCTTGGCGTTGGAATCATAGCACTCGCACGGTCGTTAGGGTACAAATCTCGGAGTGTTGCGGTACTAAAATAGGGTCATGATTAAAACTCATCGATCTGGTCCGCCAGGAACATGTCGGTGCCAAAATTGAAGCGTACGAAAAGTCTCACAAGGTTATGGATCTTACATCCTTTACCCTAAGATGACTTTTAAGTTTGCGTTCTAAATATTCAGAGTAAGGGACTGCAGTTACAGATAGGGAATGTGTTAGGCACCCTCTTTGCCATATAAATGTATGGTCTTTACTTCATAAGATTTGACTAATTTCTAAGGAATATATTAGTTCTCATGTAAAGAAGATGTAATGCAATTCAATGACAATGGTAGTGGGTAGTCGGTCTAAATTTTTTATGGGAAAAATCTGATTATATCGATAAGTTGCAGAGCAAATGTTCAAATCGATCGAGTGCAGGGTGCAAAGTATGTAGAAATGTGATGTATGAGATGCTTGATATTGTATTGATGCTTATGATAAAATGATGGCTAACTGGCTAAGGTTTCTAGTGGGCCTGCTCCGATTATATCACCAAGCCACGTAGTATACACCTGCTAGTTAGATGCAAGAAAACAATGAATGCAATGTAATGATAATGTATATGAGCAAGGGGGTTGAGAAGGGAATAAGTGTTGTATGATATTAATGCTCTTATTTGATGAAACTGATTGAAGCATAGACGGTTAGATGAATGGTAGTATTGCAAGGCTAGATCAAGTGGCTTATATTTAAATTTAAGTGGCTCGAGGGACTCAGATTCTAGCTTAGCTAGGTCAAACTAGGGCTGGACTCTCTCTCTCTCTCTCTCTCTGTCTCCCTCTCCTTGGTGAAGGGATGGCTAGATAGCTAATCTTATGAGATCTCTGGATGAGAAGGGATGGTTGAAATGAGAGTGCATCCTTTATGCATATACTGGATGTTTTAAATGAGAAGGGGAGGGGGTTATTTATAACCTGCAACCTAATTTTCTTGTAATTGCTAGTAATCCTAAGGGCAAAAGATGGTTGAAGGGCTACCATTGAAAATTGCCACATGGCACCATCTCATGGGTTGGATGAGGTGGTAAAAGGATAATTTTGGATAATGAGATTATCATCGGAGTAAATACACCTCAACCGTATGCTTAGGATCTGGAAAATAGATATCTCACATGCTTAAGGAACACCACCCCAAAGAGGGGGAGTGCCACGTGGTCAGTGGAAAACTGCCTGCCATTGATCCACACTTGGACTCCCCGCTTCAGCAAGAAGCCTCCCCCAAGTGTGTGGAGGCTCTTATGTGAAGGACGTTGTGTTGACGTTTTACATGGTACTCCAATTGGGCTCACTTTTGGTCTTTGGTTTAGGCTCGATTTTGGGCTTAACTTGGTGAGTTGACTAGGGTGTTGGATTGGGTAGATAGACTAGGTGAGTTGACTTGTCGAACTGACTTAAGGCTCTAAGGTTTTAGGCTCCAAGGGTTTAGGATTAGGCTGACTGGGTTGACCGGGTTATCTGGGTTGAATGAGCTAACTAGGTTAAATTTAGGGTTTAGGATTGGGGTTCCTGGGGTTTAGGCCTCTAAGGTTGGGATTTAGGAATGGAGTTTGGTTGACCTTACATTTGTTCAAAATCAATCAGCTTATCCTCCTAGGATGGGGTGTCTACATAAATCACCACTCTATCTAAAAGCTTAAGCCATTAAAGAATGGTGTATTAGTTTATATTAAGGGACTTCAGTAAAAATGATCTCATGAAATGAATGGACAATGCAGATATCAAACGTATATTGTAGTGAGCCCATAAAACCTTCTTTTTTTGTGGGTTAGCTTGTCTGTACACACCCCACTATCAATACACACTTCACTGCTAGCCACACCAACTAGGGAATCGATACCAAGACCTCAATGGTGACATCTACACCACTACTAAAGTCGGTGGTGCCTAGCACACGAAGCTTTTTGCTTTTGGTACATTAGTGCTACATTTTGTGTGAAGCGGATTGGCTAGTGTACCACACACCACCCACCTGGCTGGTGTGTTGACGTCACCGAGTTCTACGGGTCCCATCGTGAGGTATGAGATATATCTGTCCGTCCACTTGGTGATCTCGTCGTAGGTCTTAAGTTAAAAAATAAGATGGGTCCAAAGATCAAGTAGACCATACTGTAAAAAGCAGTGGGGGATTGAATGCCCACCATTGAAACCCTTTTGGGTGTCATGGAAATTTTGTACAGTATGTTATTTGTTTTTCCTCTTCATCCAAGTCTACGTGACCTTATGAGCAGATTATATGTAAAATAAATGTTATGGTGGGCCCTGCTTAATGGTGATAATCATTGTCCCGTGCCATTTGTGGTGTGGTCCACTTGAGCCTTTAAAATGACTCATTTTTAGGAAAAAAAAAGATCTAAAATGATCTCTCCACATGGATGAACGGTGTGGATATGATAAATACAACATTGTGGGGCCATGTAACTTTGACATCCTTTGAACTGTTTATACAAATCGGAGCTTGAGGAGCATTAGGGATTGTCTTCCACAACACATACCCACACCAGCTAAGTTGGTGGTGTGTGATACACCAGCCAATCCACTTCCCATTTTGTCACCATCGTTAACAAGTTAGTGTGAAAGTAAGGAGGGCATACCTTACAATAATACTGTCATAGAGTTAACAATCATAAACATGGATAGGGGAAGCGGATTGGATGGTGTACCACACACCACACCACCGACCTATATAGTGTGTTGACGTCACTAACAACTATGATTCCCCATGAGGTATGTGTTATACCAAATTGTTTGTCTATTTAGCTAGCTCGATGTAAGGCTTGAGCCAAGAAATAAGACAAATCCAAAGATCAAGTGGACCACACTGCAAAAAGCAGTGGGGGATTGAACTTCTACCATTAAAACCTTTTAAGGGATTATAAAAGTTTTACATGAATATGATATTTAGTTTTCGTCTTTATTTAGGTCCATGTGACCTTATGAATAGATTTGATGGAAAAAAAAGCATCATGGTGGGCTTACTAATGTTTTAACAATGAGAATAACTGTCGCCACTGTTATTTATGATGTAGTCAACTTTAGCTTTGGATATGACTTATTTCTGGGCTCAAGTTTTAAAATGATCTTGCTAAATGAACGAACACCATGGATATAATAAACACATCATTGTGTCTACGTAAGTTTGATATCATGGATTGGCTGGTGTACCTCATAGCAGCTAGTTGTATTAATGTCAGCAAGTTCTGTGGGTCTAATCATGAGGTATGTGTTATATCCAAACCGTCCATACATTTGGTGTCTCAAGGCTTGAGACGGAAAATAAGACAGATATAACTATCAAGTGGACCACACTGAAAAAAGAAGTGAGGGATTGAACGTCCACCATTGAAACCCTTTTTGGGGTCACAGAAGTTTTGGATCAATCACTACCAAAAAAAGGGATAAAGGATTCAGACCATGTTACTTTTTTGCTACGAATATAAACCTTAGCTATCGTTACTACGGTTTTAATCCGTAGCTAAAAAGTTGATACACCATTAATAATTAATAGTGTTGTAAGGGGCTCTATGAGGCCTAAAAAAACTATATGTTTTATCTAAGTCGTCTATATATTTGTAAATATTACTTTAAAGCATGAAAAAAAAATCAGCTAGATCGAAGGCTCAAGTGGACCACACGATAAGAAACATTGAGATTAAATCACATTTGCTTCCTATGGTGTGGTCCACTTGGGCCGTCAATCAATCTTAAGTTTAGGATCATAAGCTAAAATAATTTAATAAAATTAATGGTTGGAATGGATAAACAAAATACATCATGATGGGCCCCACAGAGCCCATATCAGGACCGTCCACGGTCCGTCTCATGAACCGACGCCCAAATTTGGGCGCTCGCTCAAAATAGAGTCGTGCCCAAAATAGGGTTCTCTCTCTCTCTCTCTCTCTCTCTCTCTCTCTCTCTCTCTCTTCGTTCCCTAATCCCCTCTCTCTCTCTCTCTCTCCGTTTCCCAATCATCTCTCCCTCCCGATCTCTGCTCCATCTCTCTCATTCTCCTCCCTCTCTCCCCAATTCATCTCTGTCATCTCTTCTATCTCTCTCTATTGCAACAGCCATGAAGCTCCTCTCCATAGCTCTGCGGTCCTTTCTACAAGCAGCTGCGAGGCGACAACCTCTCTCTCTCACTGCATGTCTCCCTCCAAACATGTCTCTGATCGCAAACGAAGATTTCCAGCACATTCTTTGTGTTTTGAACATGAAGTGGACGGGAATCGAGATCTGATCTTGTGATGTTCGGTTAGGGTTCATTGATTTTGATATTAATCTTGATACTGGTAATAGATTTTAGATTTTGTAGATCTGTTCACTTGAATCGGATTCTCTTTTATCTTTGCAATTTCTAAAGTCTATGTTGATTTTTTCTTTTGTGAATTGGGTTTTACAGGTTAGTGATGTGGGGAATCTGATCAGATTGTATGCTCAATGGCACTTGCGTTTGCTCCCTTACTATTCATTTGATCAGTTCATACACAAGGTGGAACAAGTAGGTGCCACCAAGCGTGTACGAGTAAGCCACTTTGAATGCTAGGTCTTGCACATCTTTGCTCTGCACACACGTGCTGTAAGCTATGTTAATTAGGATTTTACTTAGATCATCTTTCCTCTATTAGGACATTGTAAAGGAAGCTAGTACAGGGAAAGATGCAATGGGTAGGCCATGTATCTTGGTCCAGAGGTCTAGGTTCTGTATTATGCTGAAAATGACAAAATCTT
This sequence comes from Magnolia changhungtana, assembly GCA_030180095.1. Classification (NCBI taxonomy): domain Eukaryota; kingdom Viridiplantae; phylum Streptophyta; class Magnoliopsida; order Magnoliales; family Magnoliaceae; genus Magnolia; species Magnolia changhungtana. The sequence continues at coordinate 2,643,436 of JASAUF010000150.1, forward strand.
AGCTTATCTCTCTTCACTGAAATTTGGCCAGTTCACTCTTTGGCTCCTGTTTATTTGACTGGCCATATTTTTCAAATGATCAGTCATAGTTATACAGGCACAATTGACTTCCTGTGTTTTTCTTAAGATATCAAGATTTATAGATCTTTAACCTAGGCATTATGACCATGAAAGCCTGTTAGCTGATGATTTTGATAGAGGTCAGCTGTTACAAATAATGTTATTTTGATAGAGTATGGTAGGTGTTTGGTTTTTGGCCAACGAAAATGTTCTTGTATTGGTATTCCTATTTCTACTCATTTGAAAAGTTTCTGCTCATTTAAAAGATCATATGCATGCATGGTAGTAGTTTGTTTTTTGGCCAATGAAAATATTATTGTATTGATGTTCTAGTATATGCATATGGTGGAGCAAGACCAATTTCTGCTCATTTGAAATTTCTTGCAAGAGATAGCATGCAACTATGTTAAGTTTCAGTTTCTTTGATATTTCCTGCAAGAGAAAGCTTTCAATTATTGAGTGTGAAATGTTCTAGTAAGCCAGGGGTTCTGGGTGGTTAGATTTTCTACGAGCAGGGCCTTAATCTTCTAAGCTTTTGGTTCGTTTGCTATTTAGTTAGGTTGCTAGCAGGGCTAGTTTTTGTCGTTCCTGGTGAAGTATGCAAGTTGTCTCCATCCTTGTTGGAGCCTTTCATGTGGTCTATTTTCTTACTTGCCCAAGCTTCTTCAAGTTTTGTCTCTCTCAAATTTTTGTCATTCAAGTTGGATTGGAGCTTGTCTTTTAGATGGATCGGAGCATCAGTTTTAAGGTGTTCTTTTCTTGGAATATAGGATGGTAATTTTGGATTGGTAAAAATATTGACCAGGATTGCAAGACCCGGAATGGAAAATGTAGTGGGGTTGGAAAATTTTGGTAAACATCGTTGACAACAAAATGATGCCTTGCCTATTAATGCAATGCCCAAATTGAAACAATTCAATAATTTTTGTGGCAAATAACGTCTTGGTCATATTGTTGTTCTAAATGTTATTTCAGCAACTCTTAAAGGATCTTCTGATCTGGTTAAGTGAGTTCTGGTTTTATGGGGTTTTGTTGAGTTGTTAAATGAGGTTGGGGATTAGCTACAACCTTTTGGAGGCTTATTGTTGTTCTAAATGTTATTTCAACACCTCTTAAAGGCAGTTCGTTGGTTTTGATGGAGACCTGTTTATGCTGTTTGGAGGCTATCTGAAGAGGAACATTTAATTTGACAAACATTGAGCTATATTTTGTAGGATGTGCAAGCATGTCGGAGAATTTGAATCAACTTTTCTGTCGGATCTTGAGGGAGGCCAATTGCCAATAAAAGACTCCCATGATGGTTTGGAAGGTAAAGTTGGAGGACAGTAATTTGAAAACTCTTCTTGGGACATTCAGTCATTTTTTGAGGTTGACCATATCGATACTATTAGCTTACAAGATACTCCAATATTAGTTATAGTTTGAAACATAACTAATCATTGTGTTAAGTTTCAGGTGAATTATGGATGAATTTGGATGGTGACCTCTCTCCCATATGTTTGAATATCTTGCCATTACTTTCCTCTTCCGCATAGCTGTAATGTTTTCATGTCTTTATTGCTTAACTACATTATATCATTTGTCTGAAATTTATATTCTCATGGCAAGCAGTTCCTGACATAGCATGTGTTGGTACAGGTCTTCATCCTCTTTACAGATTCTTCCTACTAACTTTATATTACTCTTTGCTGTGAGTCCTTGATCTCATTGAACTCTTTCATAGTACTTACAATCAAAATTATGATTGGCAGATCATGGTTAGTAGCTATTTGTTTCAAGATCCTTAGTAGATCGATCCAGGCTACTTATCATGGTTGGCAGCTATTTGGCAGCTATTCTTTTTCATGTTTATGAAAGGTTTGTTATGACTTATGAACTATGTTCGAGGATTTTAGGCAGAATTGAGAAAACCACTCTTTTATATTAGATAAATGGCATTGATTCAATCATCCACTCAGCCAACACTTTATCCAATCCTTTTTCTCTTCTTATTATAGTGTTAGGTTCCCTATTTTGGTGGGCTAGGAATGTGATGTTGGGTTCGGTCCTGGGAGCGGCATTTTGTTTCCCTCTTAGTAATATTCCTATTCTCATCTATTTATATGAATGAATCAAAAGCTTACTGTTCGTTGCTTCCAAATATAAATTGGCGCTGCTATGTTAATTTACACAAATACGACTTTTATATTTTTCATGGAAGATATCGTGTGCACATTGTATACTAGGAGACTGCACGTTTCTTGCCATTTGATAGCCAGATAGCAGGAATCTTAACATGCATTTCCAAATAGGCGTTTAAAATTTCACATTTTGTGAACCGCGTGAGATTCCCGTGAATTGTCTTCTATCAGTCGAAGTTGCGCTCTTTATATGAAAACCAAAAAAAAAAAAAAAAGAAGAAAAAACAGAGAATATGGAGAAAGTTAATCCTCTCATTTTTTTTTCTCTTTAGAAAATGAATTTTTACTGAAACAAGTATGTGATGGAGTGATTGTGATGTGGTTTTCATCATCTTTGAATGATATGTTTTGCAATTATCAATAGCTATCAACTAAGTTTTTTTTTTTTTTTTTTTTTTTTTTTTTTTTTTTTGCTCTTTCAATGGGAGAGTTTGGAGAGCGAGAAGAGGACCCCATCATCATCTACAATGGGGGCTTTTTGGATTGACCTAAGGTGGCAACCATCAGAAACCATCTTCCTAGCGGATTGGTGGTTCATTCTATATCAGATTGAATGCTTCTTCTTGAACGGTATGTAGAGTTATCTCTTGCATAGAATTCAAAATGGATTTTACAATCTACTTGCAGTTGTTGGTGTGTTGTTCACAGGCATGCAATAGTTTTTTTTTAACTCTTTGTCTTATTTCTGTAGAATAGGAGAGAGAGTTGGTCTCATTTTTGTAAGATAATATTTCTCTGAGCTGATCAACTGTTGCTAAAATTACCTTTCAGTTTCCTATATTTGCGAAAGGGTACGAAAAAGATCCAGCAATTGTAGCAAATGAAGCTATCCAAAAGGCTACTTGCAATAAATTAGATGTTGTTTTTGTAGATATAGCTAGGTGGATGTAGGTAACTGTTATGTAGGATATCTATGGGGTTAATTTGTTTTCCTTCTCTTTTGCTCTTTTGGTAGTTGGAGTACCTTCCACGAGTCTTGTATTTCTTCACTGGTGTGCATTTATGTACTCAGTTGCATAATTAAATGTTACACTTCAAGACAATGAACAACACTGATGAGAGCACCTTCCAAGCTCATTTATCTTAACAACCTGGATCTGGTTCTTTTAGCTGGAGAGGCACTGATCAAGTTTTGTATTTGTTGTAACTTTATTATACTTGCTACATCAAAATCATGCTTTTCAATTCCCTTCTATTGGAGAAGAAAGAAAACAGCTGCCATGCAAGAAAACAAAATATATGGTTAACCAATGAGAATTGATAGAATTACAGTTCAGAAACAAAATATGTTCTTATACTTGTTTGTCTTTTAAAGAATTCGGAAAGATGGGTATTGATTTTTTATTTTATTTTTAGAATTTTTGAATTTTGAACAAAGTTATTTTGTTGATTGTAGATAGATATCAAGATGACTTGCTTACTCTATTTGACCATAATGTAAGAAATTTAGATGGGTACTACATCCAAAGCTAGCCTAAGTTATTTCTTCTGGTTCATTGAATTTTGAGACCAGTAGCTCTCAAACTATAGTTAACCTGTCTTTTATTCTCTAGTTTGTGATTGTTGTAGATGATGAAAATGGTGATGAATAAGGAGATCTTATCATGGAAGCATATCTTACAAGCTTAATGTCATTTGTTTCATTTCAGTTATCAGTCTCTTCTATATTTTATTAAATCAATAAAAGCTTTCACAATGTCAAACAATAAAACTAACAATCATCAACATCCATGAAGATGAAAGCTTCACAAGACGTTAATAATCTTACACATCAAAGAGAATAGAAAAGAAGAAGAAGAAGATTAGGAAAATACATCAGGTTTATTTTCTTCTTCTTAGACCTTCATATGATTTGGCTTGGCTCTTAGAGAGGGCTGAATTACTTTTTTAGTTCTTCCTTCCAGCTCTTCAAAATATGATGCGACTGGAATTCCTAATACAAACCATCATTTCTTCTTTTATACACTTCAGCTTTCAACCCACACACCATGTCATGTGCCAAGCACATGCCATGTCACCAACCTGACACTATTTCATTTCCCTTCATCTGAATTTGAATTTCAAATTAAAGACTCAATTGCATTATAAAGGTGTCATGCCCCAAACCCAGAGATCGGATTCACAAGAATCCTGATCGCCGAATCCGATGCCGATAGCCTCCGTAGTACACCATTCTTGGCTCCTAACATCCATACGCCAGATTCCGATCCTGGGATCCTACAAGGAGAATTTTTTTTGTACATTTATCTCGTAATAAGCATAACCATAAGTATACCCAAATCATAAAGGCAATACATCATCACATTGGGCTGCAATTACATCGAGGTGGGCCTTAACAGATGGGCCATAAATACGTTAAGATGGGCCTCAGGGATGGGCCGCACCAATGGACGGTGTAGATATACAATACATGTATCAATGGTAGGCCCTTGGACGGTGTGAATATAGGATACGTAAAGCAAGGTGGGCCCCAATCTCATGGGCCTAATATATATAACAGGTGGGCCCCACATACGCAGCAAACGGGTCCCACCAAATAGGCAACATGGGTACATACATCGCGGTGGAGCCCACGACACTGTCCAAACATTGTCCAGCACCGGACGGTGTAGATGAAATAAATACATCATGGGGGTCCCATGCTGGTGAAAACAGATGGACCGCATCACGGTGGACCCTTGAGATGGACGGTTGGAATGGAGCACAAGCATCAAGGTGGGGTCCATGTCCCCTTACTGGACGGACGAAGTGGATATAAAACAATTACATCAAGGTGGGTTTCCATCGTCCAAACAGTGGACGGTGGAGATAAAATATATACATCACGTGGGGTCCACGTGCACAACAGATATACCAAGGTGGGACCCACACGGATGGACAGCGTGGATGGAACACATACATCAAACAGGGCCCCACTGTCTAGCTTATCTGGACGGCAGAGATAGAACATATACATCTGAAGGGGGGTCCCACTGTCCTGTGATGTGGACGGTGTGGATCACCACATAAATCTCAGCAAGCCCCACCGTCCTATGCTGGTTTGGACGGTGGGGGATGAATACATGCCTCAAGGTGGCACCACGTGAGTGGGCCACCATATATATATATATATATATCATATAGTATATATAAAATATTATATTATATATTATTTATTACTTTACTTTTTTTATCAGCAACGTCCAGATGCCCACCATCCAAGCAATGGATGGTGTGGGTTATACAATACATGTCTTCAAGGTGGTCCCATCCCACACGTGCAGCACATGTGGGGTGGGCCCCACACGAACAGATATGGATGAACAGCGTGTATGAACACTTACAATAGGGTGGGGTCCACACCACCGTCCAGTGGGTAGACGGAGTGGATATAGAATACACGCATCAAGGTGAGTCCTACAGACAGCTTGGCCCACCAGAGATTTGGATCTGTCTCAATTAAATGGATGGTATGGGTTCACACCACTTGGATGGATGGTGTGGATACACACATACCATCAAGGTGGGTCCGCCCTTCCAGTGAATGGACAGACGGCCAACATAAGACATATATCTTGGTTAGCCTCATAGCAGCACCATCCAATGAAGGACGGTGTGGGTGCCAGATACACACATCGAGGTGGGTCCACACGTGTGGCCCACCTGCCTATATTAAACCAATATTTGTGTTATCTCTCCATCCGGGCTGATCCAAACGGGCAGCAAGTAGGGCCCGGTCATGGCATCGAGGTGGGCCCCGCTTGGACAGCGGTGAGGTCCACCAGATGTATGGCATGGATAAGATACTTACATCATAGGTGGGCCATAATAATAAATAGAGAAAGAGGGAACAATAGAGAGACAGTGAGATGGAGATCGGAGTAGTAGAGGGGCCCCACCACTATAGGCCCCTGTTTGATACAAATCATACATTACGATGGGTCCCACCAACATGGGCTCTTAAATCATCAAAACAACAAATAAAATCACCCACTTTAGGATCTTCTTCTTCATTCTTCCACCAACGCGTTGTCGAGCTTCGAGGGAATAAGATTCAACGGTTGAGATCGATTTTAGAGGTTGGGATTGGGTGATAGGAAGGTGGGCCACACATGGCTTCTTCATGAAAGCCATGAATGATTCTTCTCTTGGGGTTGTTTGGGAGAATGAGAAAGAATGAGAGAGAGAGAGAGATGATGGGAGATGAGTGATGGGAGAGTGGGATGGTGAGTGATGGGTAGGTGTACTTGGTTATAAGAGAGTGTTGACTTTAGGAGAGGGGTGGTTGTACTTGGAGATGGGGTGTGAGGTGATGGGAGTACTTTGATTGATTGATGGATTGATGTGATATTTTGTAGAGATTCTCTCGGAATTGCAACGTGTGGTATTTTTTTCTCGAACTGGACGTGGGCCTACGTCTCCTGACCCGGGTATCGCCTGGCGCGCCAGACGCGGCGGCACAGTCGCTAGGGTGCAAGTCTCGGATCGAGCCGACTCTTAAATACGGGATACGACTCAAGATCACGCACAAATATCGATAACAGATCGCGGGTCGCTGGAATTTGACTGGAAGGATCGCGGAAGCCTACAGAATGGTAAAATATAGGATACGGGTATTACAAAAGAAGTTCTCTAATGGATAACACTTGTACATATCCCCCACGTGGTAGAGACTGGTTAAATTGTGGTAGGTTACAACATGTATGGCTACACACTAAACTAGCAACAACTTGCAGAACAAAAAAAAAAAAAAAAAAAACAATTCGACAAGTGATCTTCCTAACCTATTCATGCTAGATTGTCATGTTTACAGTGTGCATATAGATGAACATATGCATAAAATACATGCATGCTTGTTGGTGCTTCTTATTGAAAGGGTTTAAGCCCTAATTTCTCCTACAGGGAACCAACATTTCTACAAGGTGTGATTTTTTTTCCTGTTCTCTTTTTCTTTTTCTGCACAATCACTTTCAGGTTTTATGCATGTTTGTTTGGTAGTCTTAAAAAAATAGAGAGTATAGTATGTGTTTGCAAGGTGTATTGCCTGATATTCATGCCATTCAGTTTGTTTAATGCTTTGCATCTTCATAGTTCCATGCTCAACCAGAATAATTTCTGTATGTGAGCATTTACTAGCATTCATAATGAGGCACGAGCCCTCAAATTATTGTTACCTTTCTTTCAAGTCCAACTTCAAACCAATTGGTGAACCTAGTACAACAGGATTTATTCAAATCACCTCCCAGCTTGACATATTTATAGGACCATATCATATCAACAGAAGTACTTCTAAGAAAAAGAGAACCAAAACCAAAATCAAGGTCCTTACTCTTGCCCGGGTGGTAGACTCTCAGGAGTTTCAACTCCCGGTCAGGGGTTCGAGTACCCATAGGTGGTGAAATTCCACCAGCGTGAGTGTGTGGGGTGTGTGTGCATGTGTTAAAAAAGTGACTTAGAATTCGAGGCTTTACTCATTTAGAACCAAAATCAGGGTAACATATCAAATTGTTAAGGTTGTTGCATAGGTTGTTGTGGCACGAAAGGGCCCTACTGATGCGGCTGATAGTGAATTGAATGGCGGGGCTCCAAACAATCAGCTATCAGTGGTTCATCTGATTCGAGCAGTTTCGGTAAGTGTGTTGGTCATCTGATTTTTTTTCTAGAACAGTCGGTATTGTTCATCTAATTTTTCGATATCCAGGACAACCGTCTTAAGTGAGTGCTCTCCACTTCACTACTGCAAACTGTACTTCATCAGATTCAACCCAATGTTACATGGCCTTGATTCTAGGAGAGAGCATATGTTGACATTTCAGGACCTGCTCACGACAGGGTGTGAATCTCATGTGTGTCTACCATGTTGGCACAAGTACCATAGGATTGCCTTTTAAATATATGTTCCTCTGGCACAATAGCACATTCTTCAGCAAAAAGGATATCCATGAGGTGTCATCCAAATGCAAAACAACAACATCCCTGGACACCCTTGTTCACACACCCAGACACCTCATGGATGTTAACGCCCAGGTAGATATGGACATCCTTAGCTCAAGAGTTGTCCATGCATGCAGCCAATGAAAATTTCCCCATGCAATAGAAGGATATTGTTGTATCTGTAAAGATGTTTTTTAATACCATTTTTCTGTTCATAGTAGTTTCTATTGTTTATCATGGATATCTTCTTAAAGATATTTTGGCAATTAATCTATAATTATAAATTATCTATTTGATGTCCATATCATCTTTCTGACACCAGAACTTCATTATGTACATTATTTATTCAGCAAGTATTTTACTGTCTATGGTGATTGGTGAATCAAATGTTAATCAAAAAAATACTAAAATGTTCTTTTAAATCATAATTAGTGCACAACCTTCATGCCTTGATGAATCGAGAATTTTGTTTTGAAGAATGTTGACAGTTTACCCTCATTATTTATCTATAACTAATTTGTTGATGCGACATGATATCTATTTTTTTTTTTGTCTATTGGTATCAGGCCATATTCGTGCTTAAGGCTTGATATTCAGTCAACTCAGCATTAAACATTGCTTGATGCTCCTTTCTTTCTTTCATTTTTTTCCCGTCTCTCCATTACCGAATGACACATTCATTTCACTCAAATTTTTTATACAGTTGTGAAGGGAGGTGTTTGAGGTCCTTCCATGCAACTAAAGATGCTAGTGCTGACTCAGCCTGTAAATCTCTTGGCATGTCCAAGGCTCAAGTGAAAGTATGCACACTTATGAAACCATCTTTCGTTTTTACTATATGTCATGTTTTTGTTCATCTTGCTTCCAAAAGTTTGGGGCATTCACCTTCACATTGTTGGTTTGGCACAGGCAATTCAAAACTTATTGTGCACAAATTGTCAATACAAACAGCATCAGTGTTTTTTTTTGTGGCAAGTTGGGCTCTTCCGATAAATCCAGCAACACTGAGGTTTGTTATATTTTAGTAGAATTTTCAAGTCTTAAAAAATATTAATATGATCTTTTCTTGTCTGAATGATTACAATTTTTTGTGAAGGATTAGATTATTAATTTCAATGGTAAAACAAAGGGATAACAACATTTTGTCTCATCATTTATAGTAGATGCCATTAACTAAACTGAAATCAGCCTATGATGTAAAAATTGAATCATGGTCAAGTGACTGCTAATGATATCAGGATCAATTCTAGCAATCCCATTCTTTTTAAGGCTTTCTTGCAAGTTGTTTGTATAACAAGGAATATGAAAAAAGAGATACATTAACCACTCTAGCTAGTTCTCAAGATTATTCATGAAGATAAATCACACACAGTTGATAAGAGTCAAGAAACCAGTCATAAGAACACAATCGTATTACAATTAAAACTCTCACAAGTAATGTTGTCTCAAAATATTTTTGGTACTCAAGATATGCCAATGGAACACTGTTTGTGTGAGAACAGGGCCATTCATCTGGTGCACCTACCTTGTACATGCCACGGCCTAAAGGAGGTCAGTCTGCTTAGTAGATGGGTCACATGTATTTGAAAAAAAAATGGATAATTAAGCACTGATGGATAATTCACACTATGTGCGCATTTGGCCCACCCAATGAGGGCTAGCATGATTTTTTGTCGGTGGTGCATGCATAACGAAGCCTGCCCCTATCTGTCACATGTGTCACAATAACATATTGTGAATATGATTTGGAATCCTACTCCAGTGCATGCCTTAGCAGCTGCTTCTTTTGGTAAGGCTGGCATTAGGTACATTCTCTTTAGTGATGGTATGTGTAGTTGTGTACATTCAATTTTCTTTCATTCTAGCTTTATAATGGGTGTAGTTTAAACATTTTTAGGTCAATAGCTCAAACTTCCATGTCCTTAATGCTTAAAACTTCCTGACTAAGATGCTCATTCATCGTGGCCTTTTGGCTTTCAGGTTTTCCCGTGTTTCTGCAACCTGTGGCCATTTCTATCATCCAGAATGTGTTACAAAATTACTTCATCTAGGAAATGATACTAAAGCGGAAGGGCATAAAAAAGAGATAGTTGCTGGAGAACCATTTACTTGCCCTGTTCATAAATGCCTTGTATGTAAACAAGGAGAAAACAAGGAGGTTGAGGGTTGCAATTTGCTCTGTGTAGACGCTGTAATGATTTGATTGCTATTTGTAATATGAATGTAGGATGTATTGTATGATTTGATTGCTATTTATAATATGAATGTTGGATGCATTGTATAATTTGATTTTTCTTTCCTGATTGCATTTTATGTACTATTCCTAACAGCATTAATTGTATTAGCTTAAATGAGTTGATCGATTACAACATGTTCTTGCAATGGTAACGGACACCATTGTTATAATTTTTTATATTTTAAATATTAGTTACGGATAATAACCGTAGCTCTTGTTCTAAAAACCATAGCTATTGGCCAACTTTAGCATATTGCTATGGATTTCGTTCTACTTTTAGCTACAGATATTATCTGTAGCTTTATGTGCATTTTGATATAGAAATTATAGATACGGATTATATCTATAGCTACTGATATCTATTGCTATGGATATAATCCGTAGCTATAGGTTTTTTGACCTTTAGCTACCCCACCAATAGCGATTAACGTGCTACGGAATATATCCGTAGCAAAAGGTCTTTAGCTACGGTTTTTGGCCATAGCCTTTGCCCATTTTTCTTGTAGTGAATATGAAATTTGTTTTTCCTCTTATTTCAAGTCTTTGTGACCTCATGAACAGATTGGATGGAAAATAAACGTTATGGTGGGCCCTACGAATTGTTTAACGGTGAAAATCATTATCTCCACAGCTATTTGTGGTGTGGTCGAAATGATCTTTGGATATGTTCATTTTTTAGGTGATGCACTAAAATTATCTCTAAAAGTATATACACAGTGTAGATATAATAAATACATCACCGTGGGGTCATGTAACTTTGATCTCCTTTGAACTATTTGTATACTCGGAGCTGGAGGAGCGTCAGTGCTCGTCTTCACATGACACGTACCTACAGCAGCTATAAAGTTGTTGTGTGGTACACCAACCAATCCACTTCCTCCTTTAAACTATTCATACAATTGGGAGCTCATGGGGTGTCAGCACTTGTCTTCCCGCTGTTGGGGGCCTTGCACAAAACCTTAGGCTCTAGCCTCCCAAAACAATTCAAAATTATGGAATAATAATGCAATGAAATAAATCAAAGCATAAACCACACCACACAAGAGAATTTTACGTGAAAAACACTCAAAGAGGTAAAAAAAACACGGGACCTCGTCCAGATCATCAATCCACTATGAAGTAGAATGTTACATCCTTCTTCATTCACACAGGAGTGGATAAACAATAAGAGAAACAAAGAAAACGGAGAGATCTAACCGATTACGAGGACGTGGAAGCGCTGAGATATCAAGTGCATAGTAGATCACCTCTACGAGCAGAACCTCCCTTCCACAAGCTTCCGCTCTCTCTCTCTCTCTCTCTCTCTCTCTCTCTCTCTCTCTCTCTTCCTCTCACCCCTTTGATAGCCCTAAACCCTTTAGCAAAACCTTGTAAAGTTTTAGTAACCCTCTTGTATCTTTTTCATACCCTAGAAAACCCTAGGGACTTTCTATTTATAATTTTAGGAAACTCCCTTCCGCATCCTTATTGCGAAAGGACTCAAAAATCCACAATTCGCACAAAATCACAAAACGAATCTGCGTAACCTCGACTGGTCGAGTGGATCCCTCAACAGGTCGAGCAGCACTTCGACCAGTCGAGCACATCCCACGACCGGTTGAGTACCTTAGAAATCCAAAACCTCAATTCGTTGGACTTTGAGTTGAGCCCTACTCGACTGGTCGTGCATCAGACCTCGACCGGTTGAGCGAAGCTCACGACCGGTCGAGCTCAGGAAAAAGCTCCATCGAATCTCTCCCTTTTTTACCCAGGAGTTATTCACCTTCTTCAAGCTAGTCAGGTTTCTACAAACCTCAAACTTGCCCTTGAGCAAAGCCTTAGTCATCATGTCTGACCCATTATCATCCCTGTGGACCTTCTCAAGCCGTAACACTTTCTGTTCCAAAGTATCCCTGATCCAGTGATACCGAATCTCTATGTGCTTGGACTTGGAATGCTGACTTGGATTCTTGCTCAAGTGTATAGCACTTTGACTATCGTAATAGACCATGTGCTCCTTCTGCTTCAGGTTAAGTTCTTGTAGAAACCTTTTCATCCAAAGCATCTCTTTACATATTTTTATGATGGCAATGTACTCGGCCTCTGTTGTCGATAATGCTACGATCTTCTGTAGCTTGCTCTACCAAGAAACTGCTCCCCCTGCAAACGTGAACATGAACCCCGATGTGGACTTCCTGGAGTCTATGTCGCCTACCATATCTGCATCTATGTAGCCCTCTAACACAGGTTTTCTGTCACCATAGAATAGGCTCAACCTGGATGAGCCTCTTAGATGCTGCAGTATCCACTTAACCGCTGTCCAATGTTCTTTACAAGGATTGGCAAGATACCAGTTGACAACACCAATTGCATATGCTATGTCTGGACGTATACACACCATAGCATACATCAAACTTCCTATAGCTGACGCGTAGGGTATCTTTTATATCTCTTCCACCTATGTCTTCATCTTAGGAAACTGCCTGTCGCTCAATCTGAAGTGACCATCTAGTGGAGTACTGACCCCGTTCGCTGCATTCATATTGAATAGCTGTAGGACTTTCTCAATATACCACTCTTGTGACAGCCAAAGCTTCATATTACTTCTGTCATGGGTTATCTCCATTCCTAGGATCTGTCTAGCCGGGCCCAAGTCTTTCATCGTAAACGACTTGCCCAACTCCTGTTTCAACCTATTGATCTTCTTGATGTCTTTTCCCATGATGAGCATGTCTTCAACGTATAGCAGCAGAACTAAGAAATCACCATTTGAGAACTTGCGCGTGAACACACAGTGGTCTGACTCCGTTCTGTCATACCCATGTTGTAACATAAACGAGTCGAACTTCTTGTACCATTGCCGTGGAGCTTGTTTAAGCTCATACAAGCTCTTCCTCAGCCTACACACCATATGATTTTTGCCCTTGACTTCGAACCCCTCTGGTTGGTGCATATAGATCTCTTCTTCCAGGTCACCATGAAGGAAGATAGTTTTAACATCTAACTGCTCTATCTCCAGATCCATGCTAGCCACCAACCTAAGCAACACCCGTATGGATGTCAACATCTCCACCGATGAGAATATCTCCTCAAAGTCTATACCTTTCCTCTGACCAAACCCTTTCACCACAAGTCTGGCCTTGAACCTCGTCTGTGAATTCTTCTGCTCAACCTTTTTTCTGAACACCCACTTGTTGCTCAAAGCTTTCTTGCCCTTAGGCAATTTCACCATATCATAGGTGTGGTTCTTTTGTAAGGATTTCATCTTCTCTTGCATAACTTTTAACCACTCCCTCCATGCTTATCGACTAGGGCCTCAGAATAATCTTCTGGCTCTCCCCCATTAGTCAGCATAATGTACTCATGCGGCGAGTACCTCTTGGATAGCTGTCAGTTCCTAGATGACTTCCTCACCTGTGGCTCAACAGGTGGATCAAGTGGGGGCTGCTCTCCTGGTCCATCTTCTAAAGAAACTTTCGCATCCTTTGCACCTTACTGTACTCCCCCGTCATCAGACACCACGGGAGGAATAATCGGATTCATGTCCTCTAGCTCACCTGAACTAGGCTGGTTCTTCTCTGGCTTACCAATGTCTTCTATACACTGATCTTCAAAGAAAACCACATCTCTGCTCTTGACGATCTTCTTCTCCGTCAAATCCCATAATTTGTAACCAAACTTTTCATCATCGTACCCCAAGAACACACACTGCCTGATCTTTATATCGAGCTTGGACCTATCATCCTTTGGTACGTGAACGGATGCCCTACATCTAAACACCTTGAGATGACTATACGATGGATCCTGTCTAGTCCACACCTTCTCAAGTACTTCTCCATTCAATGGGGCTGATGGATACCTGTTTATCAAATACACCGCCATGTGCATTGCTTCTCCCCAGAACATCTTGGCAATTTCACATGGGATAACATGCATCTGATTCTCTCTACAATGGTGTGATTCATTCACTTAGCTACTGTTATGCCCCATACCTAAAAATCGGATTCACAGGAATACCGATCGCTGAATCCAGTGTTAACAACCTCCATAGTATCCCATTCTCGACTCCTAGCGTCTGTACGCCAGATTCCGATCCTGGGATCCTACAAGGAGGATTTTTTTATACATTTAACTCGTAATAAGCATGACCATAAGATTACCCAATTCACAAAGGCAACATCATCATCACATATCCACTAATATAATTATTTAAGTACAATGCTGAAAGGGAAATAAATAAATAAATAATCAAGCTCCAGAAGACCGCTACACGCTCCAAGCTCAATACTGCTGCAACCTAACATCACCTGCACGCATCTATCGTGTATAAGATTATAGAAAGCTTAGAGGGTGGTGTAAGTGTGTGCACAAGGTAAGTACCAAGTATTCAACGTAATGCCATCATCATACAGTACTGAAAATACTAATAATCCATAAATCATGCAATATCGGAATAAGTAGAATTACTAACAAGATCATGAATTGCCAGAGTAAGCAGAAATACTGGCAAGATCATAAATTATACAATAACAGAGTAAGCGGAAATATGGACAAGTCCATCAGTCAATCAATATCAGAATATGCAATGTGGAATAGTTATGCAATAAGGAGTCATAAAGAGTCAAATATCAGATGCCGAAGATACAATGCAATATACAAATCCTGCAAAGTTTGTCTGGGCCATATAAGTACAGAAACATAGCAACCCAAAATGTCATATGCCTATGGATGTATGCAATACGTGATGCGAATGAAATACCATGCTGGAGTGTAAAGTCAGGATGATAGTATGTGGTATCGCAGGCTACGCGGTCCACCACAAGGGACTTCTATACAAACCAGTCCCATACCTAAATTTGGATAGTCAGACTCAACGTGGCAAATACCTAATCTCAGGTTAGTCGCACGCCCAACAGAATTCCTTGCCATAAAGAAGGTACACAACAATTAGTTGCGCACCACCAGCCCGAGTGGATAGTGAATGAATGAACAAATGAGCATGCAAATCCTACTCAATAAGTCCACATATCAGTATGGTTCCTCTCTGGAAAATCACCGGGGTCTATTACACTCCAAACCAGATTACCACCTCATCGCGTGCAACAAGGTGAGTGGAAGAGACCTCACTATTCGCCTGCCAATATCGAGCCCGACTAGTCGATAGTGGACCCATTCCTCGAGCTGGTTAGACTCGGCCTAGCATTGCCCCCTCCTCTCCAGCGGGTAAGGACGTACCCCCTTCCAACTGACCACGACACAGTGAGAGACACGGCCTAACGGCATACGACCCTCATGCGCTCATGCATTCACTCGGTCTAGACGTTGGAGCAACCTCTGGAACCAAGAGGGTTTAGGGACTTTCACCCAGGGATATCTATAGCACCCCATGTAGAACAGATTTTCGGTGTCTCATCTGGCCATCCACGATATGCCTGTGGAGGCTACAACCCTGATGTCACTAGGGCGTACGGTGGTCATGTCACACAAATGCAAAATGCATGAGTCACACAGGGCAATCATGCATAAATCCTACGCATACCGTGCACTCATGTGGGGCAACTCCGCCTATCAGGGAGCCCCATGAACAACCTGCCCTATGGCATATGCAATGGTCAATCACATCTCATAACAAGCATACAGATGATGCGTATGGGCATATATTATGATGTTATGCTGTCACATACTCATAATCGGTATCAATAACCGGCATCAACAATCGGCCTTGACAATGTGGACATTTAACCAACATTGCCCCCAAGGAATGGTCACATAGAGCCCAATATATAATGGGTCTACGGCCTCACACAAAGGTCTAATATATAACACAATGGGCCTTACTCAAGGGCCACATATACATAACAGGCAGACCCTACTCATGAGCCTAATACATATCACAATGGGCCTTGCCCATAGGCCATGAATGCATCCCAATGGGCCTTGCCCATGGGTCTTAAATACATGACATGTGGGCCCTACACATGGGTCTTGAATACATCAAATGGACCTTGCATCATGGGCCTAATACATGTCACAATGGGCCTCAACTACGGGTTGCATGTATATCATGTAGGTCTCGACAATCGAAATTGGCCTCGATAATGAAAATCGGTGAGAATGGGCCTAACTAGGCCTAAGGGAAGGTAACCATGCAAGCAAGCGTTTAACCATCATTACCCAAAAAAATGTGGACATTCAACTAACATTGCTCCCAAGGAGTACCCCATATAGGGTTAAACGTATAGTGGGCCCATGGCCTCACACAAAGGCCTAATACACATCGCAATGGGCCTCACACAAGAGCTACTACACATCATAATGGGCCACATTACATGGACCTCGAATTCATCACAATGGGCCCTACACATGGGCCTCGAATACATCACATTGGGCCTCGCCCATGGGCCTCGTACATATCCAGTGGGCCACATCAATGGGCCGCACCAGTGGGCCATAAATATGCAACAGGTGGGCCCTGCACCTGGGCCTTATATATAATAACGGGCCCCATTACTTGGCCTGATATACACAACATCGGGCCTCACACATGGGCCTCAAATATACATCGCAGGTGGCCTCTAGAATACATCACAGGTGGGCCCTATCACATGGCCAAGCGGTGTGGGTGAATCACATCCATCAAGGTAGGACCGGTAGAAGGACGACATGGAGATAAAATACAAATATTATGGTGGAGTCCTCATCACCGTCTAAACACGTTCGGCACTGTCCAGATCATCTAAACGGTGTGGACAAACAATTGCATCGTGGTGGGGTGGCACGACACCATCTAAACTGCCCAGTACAGATGAACGGAGTAAGTGTAATACATACATCAAGTCAGGGCCCCACTGTCCCTGTGGATGGTGGCTAGTGGAACACGTACATCATGTGTCTAGCACGGATGAACGATGTAAATACGATACATGCATCAAGGTGGGGTCTTAAGGTGGGATGGCTGGGAGGTAAAACAGATGGATGGCATGAGTGCAGAATAGGTACACGATGTGGATCCATATGTTCAGGTGGTCCCTAATGTCCAGTTCATCGGACGGTGCAGATATAAGACACATACAACACATGTGGGTCCCACAAGGAATGGCAGTGTAGAAAATATATAACATAAAGATGGGCCTACACACAACAAGTATGGGCCTACCAATGGCCCTAGGGAGAGTTGTAATGCGGACATTTAACCAACATTATACTTACAATGTGGACGTCAAACTAACATTGCTCCCAAGGCATGGCCCGCCATAAATGCCAATACATGAACCACGGTGGAATGACATTACAATGGGCTTCATGTACATCCCATTGGGTCTAGACCCATGGGCCTCCAATACACCAAATGGGCCTCATAACATGGGCCCTATTCACATCATAGTGGGTCTCAACCCACGGGCCTTTATACATCACAATGGGTCTCAACCCATGGGCCCTAATACATCACAATAGGCCTTAACCCATGGGCCCTAAGATACATCCAAATGGGCCTTATAACATGGGCCTTACTTTCATATCAAGGTGGGCCTCAACAACAGCCTCATACACATCAAGGTGGCCTAATCACATGAGTCTTATGTACATCAAGGTGGATCACACCAATTGGGCCCCAGGTATATCAAATGGGCCGCTCCAAATAAGTGGTGATAATGATTTCCGCCATTTAAAATTCCTAAGGCCCACCATACGTAAATTTTCCATCCATCCTGTTCCTAAGTTAACATAGGGATAGATGAAGTGGAACAAATATTAGCTTAATTGGAAGCTACTATGGCCCTTACAGATTTTGAACGTTGGACGTCATTGTGCACTAATTAGATAGTGGGGTCCACTTGACTCTCGATCTGCCTCATTTTTTGTCTCAAGCCTGAAAACAAGCTAGCCAAATGGTTGAACGGTCTGGATGCAACACAAGCATCATGGTGGGGCCCATGAAAGCCCACCATCAGGTATATTATATAAAATGTAATCTATATATATATATATATATATATTTATACACACACACGCACACACATACAAACATATACACACACAGGTGCACACACACGCGCACACACACACCTACGCACACGTGCACACACACGTGCATACACACATACACGCGCACCGTCCCCTGGACAGTGGGGTTAAAACAAATACATCACAGATGGCTCCACCGTCCAGGCGGACGGTGGAAATAGAATACATATATCATTGTGGGTCCCATGTGGGGCCCACCTTAATGTTTACTTTCCATCCATCCCGTTCATAGGGTCACGTAGACCAAGATGAAGGGTAAAAATAAATTTCGGCTAGATCTGAAACTTCTGTGGGCCCAAAAAGGGTTTCAATGGTTGGCCTTCAATCAACATTGTTCCTATGATGTGAGCCGCCTGAGCATTAGATCAGCCTGATATTTAGAGGGGGCCCACCTCAGGAGATGGCCCACCTCATGAACGGCTTGGATGGCATACATACATCAAGGTGGGGCCCACGGCTGGAGCCGTGGGACCCAACTCATCCGCTGCCCGGCACCATCTGCCCTCCCCTAAAGAAAAGCAGGCAAGCAAGAACGTCAAGCTACTATTGATATAAATTTTTTTTTTGAAAAACCAAATTTTTTGGGGTTTTCGGAGGTAGGGCCCACATCAGCTAAATCCAGGCCTGCCAATGGATTCTACCATCCATAACAAACCCATCAAGTCCAATATTGAGTATTTTTTAGCATGTAAAAAGATTCGAGTGGATTTAAATGGTGAAAATCACTGTTTGCTAAGGTACGGTCCACCTGAAACTCGGATCAGCTTCATTTTTTGGCTCAACGCCTAAAATGATCTCAGGAATGGAATGAACGGCTTGGATTAAAAGAATACATCAAGATGGGGCCTATATATGCAGCTCGCCCAATGAATTTTGAAACAAGCTAATATTTTTGTTTTCATTTCCATCCAGGGACATCCCTGGACGTCTGGGCCTCACACATGCTCAAGGTGGGCCCTACTCAGGTGGGCCATCAACTGATGGATGGTGTGGGTACAATGCATATGTAAGTGGGCCCCACCTATAGATGGGTTGGATAAAATACATGACTCATGGTGGGGTTCATCGGAGTGGGCCACACGGCCACATCACCACACATACAAAAGAATATGAACAAGAGAGGGAAAGAGAGAGAGAGAGAGAGAGAGAGAGAGAGAGAGAGAAGCACCCACTTATGATCTTCTTGGTCCTCAACTTCCATCAACGCATCCTAAAGCTCTGAGGGACGCATTTCAATGGTGGAGATGATTATTGGAGGGTGGAGATGGGAGGAGGAAGGTAGGCCAAACTTGCTCTCCGTGGAAGCCATGGATGATTGCTCCATGGGAGTGCTTGAGAAAAAAAATAAGAGAGAAATGAGAGAGAGATAGAGTGATGGGAGAGAAGTAATGGTGAGTGATGGAGTGTGTAAGAGATGGGATGGAAAGGTTGACTTTGGGGTTGCTTGGGGATGGGTGAAAGTTGATGTGTACTTGACATGAGGTGTAATTGATGTGTACTTTGATTGATTGATGGGATTGATTTGACATTTGGTAGAGATTCTCTTGTGCGGTGTCTTTCTTCGTACTGAGCGTGGGCCTACATTTCCTGTACCGGGTATCGCCTCGGCGCGTGAGACGCGGCATCGGAACCACGGCGACAGTGCGGTCGCACTAGTACAAGTCTCGAGTTGAGTCGACTCGGGTTGACGGCATGTGAATTAGGGTCGCGCGCGAACGCTGGTTAAGGGTCGAAGGTTATCGAAATTCGACGGGGAAGACCGCAGAAGCCTATGAAACGGTACGGTCTAGGATACGGGTCTTACAACTCTCCCCTCCTAATAGAAATTTCATCCTTGAAATTTAAATCACAACATAACAAATACAAAGCTCACAAAAGGGGGAAAATTCTATCCGAACACAACATGCCAACATAATCAAACACCTAAAAGATGTGGACAACGCCTGTGAATCCCTGCCTTGCTCTCAAAACTCCTCATCAACACTTCAGTGATCCAACTAGACCTCGAATCCTGGATCAGAAATGATAGAAACTGGGATACAATACTGCCTCAAATCTCAACGGTAGGGAGCTATATCAGAAAAATCTCTAAGTTATTCGAACTCGGGGATCTAATCATTCTAAGTTCTCAACAATCATATAGTGAATGGTAGATATCGGCAGATATGTGATGTTATCTTCAGGTATTCCCAAACTTGGCTCTGATACCAACTTTTGTCACGCCCCATACCTGGAAATCGGATTCACAGGAATTCAGATCACCGAATCCGGTACCGACAGCCTCCGTAGTATCCCATTCTCGACTCCTAGCGTCCATACGTCAGATTCCGATCCTGAGATCCTATAAGGAGGATTTTTTTGTACATTTAACTTGTAATAAGCATGACCACAAGATTACCCAATTCACAAAGGCAACATCATCATCACATATCCACTAATATAATTATTTGAGTACAATGCTGAAAGGGAAATACATAAATAAAAAAATCAAGCTCCAGAAGACCGCTGCACGCTCCAAGCTCAATACTGCTGCAACCTAACATCACATGCACGCATCTATCGTGCATAAGCTTATAGAAAGCTTAGAGGGTGGTGTAAGTGTGTGCAAAAGGTAAGTGTCAATTATTCAACACAATGTCATCATCATACAGTACTGAAAATACTAATAATCCATAAATCGTGCAATATCGAAATAAGCAGAATTACTAACAAGATCATGAATTGCCAGAGTAAGCAGAAATACTGGCAAGATCATTAATTATACGATAACAGAGTAAGCAGAAATACAGACAAGTCCATCAGTCAATCAATATCAGAATACGCAATGTGGACAGTTATGCAATAAGGAGTCATAAAGAGTCAAATATCAGATGTCGAAGATACAATGCAATATACAAATCTTGCTAAGTCTGTCTGGGCTATATAAGTACAAAAACATAGCAACCCAAAATGTCATATGCCTGTAGATGTAATGCAATATGCGATGCGAAGGAAATGACCATGCTGGAGTGTGAAGTTGGGATGATAGTACGTGGTATCGCAGTTACTCTGGGTCCACCATTAGAGGACTTCTATCCAAACCAGTCCCATACCTAAATTTGGATAGTCAGACTCAACGTGGTAAACTCCTGATCTCAGGTTAGTCGCGCGCCCAACCGAAATCCTTGCCATAATGAAGGTACATAATAATTAGTTGCGCACCACTAGCCCGAGTGGATAGTGAATGAATGAACGAATGAGCATGCAACTCCTACTCAATAAGTCCATATATTAGTACGGTTCCTCTCTGAAAAATCATTGGGGTCTATTACACTCTAAACCAGATTGCCGCCCCATCGCGCGCAACAAGGTGAGTGGAAGAGACATCACGATCCGCCTACCAATATCGGGCCCGACTTATCGATAGCGGACCCATTCGTCAAGCTGGTCAGACTCAGCCTAGCATTGCCCCCTCCTCTCGGGTGGGTAAGGTTGTACCCCCTTCAAACCGACCACGACACGGTGAGAGACGCGGCCTAACGGTATACGGCCCTCATGCGCTCATGCATTCACTCGGTCTAGACGTTGGAGAAACCTTTGGAACCAAGAGGGTTTAGAGACTTTCACCCAGGGATATCTATAGCACCCCATGTAAAACAGATTTTCGGTGTCCCATTTGGCCATCTACAATATGCCTGTGGAGGCTACAACCCTGATGTCACTAGGGCGTACAGTGGTCATGTCACACAAATGTGAAATGCATGAGTCACACAGGGCAATCATGCATAAATCATGCGCATACCATGCACTCATGTGGGGCAACTCCGTCTATTAGGGAGCACCATGAACAACCTGCCCTATGGCATATGCAATGGTCAATCACATCTCATAACAAGCATGTAGATGATGTGTATGAGTATATATTATGATGCTATGCTGTCACATACTCATAATCGGTATCAATAATCGGCATCAACAATCAGCCTTGACAATGTGGACATTTAACCAACATTGCCCCCAAGGAATGGTCACATAGAGCCCAATATATAATGGGTCCACAGCCTCACACAAAGGTCTAATATACAACACAATGGGCCTTACTCAAGGGCCACATATACATAACAGGCGGACCCTGCTCATGAGCCTAATACATATCACAATGGGCCTTTCTCATAGGCCATGAATGCATCCCAATGGGCCTTGCCCATGGGTCTTAAATACATGACATGTGGGCCCTACACATGGGTCTTGAATACATCAAATGGGCCTTGCATTATGGGCCTAATACGTGTCACAATGGGCCTCAACTACGGGTTGCATGCATATCATGTAGGTCTCGACAATCAAAATCGGCCTCAACAATAGAAATCAGTGAGAATGGGCCTAACTAGGCCTAAGGGAAGGTAACCATGCAAGCAAGCGTTTAACCATCATTACCCAAAAAATTGTGGACATTCAACTAATGTTGCTCCCAAGGAGTGCCCCATATAGGGTTAAATGTATAGTGGGCCCATGGCCTCACACAAAGGCCTAATACACATCGTAATGGGCCTCACACAAGAGCTACATACACATCACGATGGGCCACATTACATGGACCTCGAATTCATCACAATGGGCCCTACACATGGGCCTCGAATACATCACATTGGGCCTCACCCATGGGCCTCTCACATATCCAGTGGGCCACATCAATGGGTCGCACCAGTGGGCCATAAATACAAAACCAGTGGGCCCTGCACATGGGCCTTATACATAATAACGGGCCCCATTACTTGGCCTGATATACACAACATTGGGCCTCACATATGGACCTCAAATATACATCGCAGGTGGCCTCAAGAATACATCACAGGTGGGCCCTATCACATGGCCAGGCGATGTGGGTGAATCACATCCATCAAGGTGGGACCGGTAGAAGGACGGCGTGGAGATAAAATACAAATATGATGGTGGAGTCCTCATCACCGTCCAAACATGTTCGGCACCGTCCAGATCATCTGAACGGTGTGGACAAACAATTGCATTGTGGTGGGGTGTTACGACACCATCTAAACTGCATAGCACAGATGAACGGAGTAAGTGTAATACATACATCAAGTCAGGGCCCCACTGCCCCTATGGATGGTGACGAGTGGAACACGTACATCATGTGTCTAGCACGGATGAATGATGTAAATACGATACATGCATCAAGGTGGGGTCCTAAGGTGGGATGGTTGGGGGGTAAAACAGATGGATGGCATGAGTGCAGAATAGGTGCACGACATGGATCCATACGTTCAAGTGGTCCCTATTGTCCAGTTCATTGGACGGTGTAGATATAAGACACATATAACACGTGTAGTTCCCACAAGGAATGGCGGTATAGAAAATATATAACATAAAGATGGGCCTACACACAACAAGTATGGGCCTAACAACGGCCCTAGGGAGAGTTGTAATGCGGACATTTAACCAACATTATACTTACAATTTAGGCGTCAAACCAACATTGCTCCTAAGGCATGGCCCGCCATAAATGTCAATACATGAACCACGGTGGAATGACATTACTATGGGCTTCATGTACATCCCATTGGGTCTCGACCCATGGGCCTCCAATACACCAAATGGGCCGCATAACATGGGCCCTATTCACACCACAGTGGGTCTCAACCCACGAGCCTTTATACATCACAATAGGTCTCAACCCATGGGCCCTAATACATCACAATAGGCCTTAACCCATGGGCCCTAGGATACATCCAAATGAGCCTTATAACATGGGCCTTACTTTCATATTAAGGTGGGCCTCAACAACGGCCTCATACACATCAAGGTGGCCTAATCACATGGGTCTTACGTACATCAAGGTGGATCACACCAATTGGGCCCCATGTATATCAAATGGGCCACTCCAAATAAGTGGTGATAATGATTTCCGCCATTTAAAATTCCTAAGGCCCACCATACGTAAATTTCTCATCCAACCTGTTCCTAAGTTAACATAGAGATAAATGAAGTGGAACAAATATCAGCTTAATTGGAAGCTACTATGCCCTTACAGATTTTGAACGTTGGACGTCATTATCCACTACTTAGATAGTGGGGTCCACTTGACTCTCGATCTGCCTCATTTTTTGTCTCAAGCCTGAAAACAAGCTGTCCAAATGGTTGAACAGTCTAGATGCAACACAAGCATCATGGTGGGGCCTATGAAAGCCCACCATCAGGTATATTTTATAAAATATAATCTATATATATATATTTATTTATTTATTTATACACACACGCACACACATACAAACATATACACACACACATGCACACACACGCCTACGCACACGTGCATACACACATACACGCGCACCATCCCCTGGATGGTGGGGTTACACCGTCCAGGCGGACGGTGGAAATAGAATACATATATCATTGTGGGTCCCATGTGGGGCCCACCTTAATGTTTACTTTCCATCCATCCCGTTCATAGGGTCACGCAGACCAACATGAAGGGTAAAAAAAAATTTCGGCTAAATTCGAAACTTTTGTGGGCCCAAAAAGGGTTTCAATGGTTGGCCTTCAATCAACACTGTTCCTATGATGTGGGCCGCCTGAGCATTGGATCAGCTTGATATTTGGAGGGGGCCCACCTCAGGAGATGGCCCACCTCATGAACGACTTGGATGGCATACATACATCAAGGTGGGGCCCATGGCTAAAGTCGTGGGACCCTTCTCGTCCGTCCGCTAGCTACCCGTCCTCTCCCTGACAGCAGCAGCAGTGCTGCTGCTGTTGATATAATTTTTTTTAAAAAAAAACCAAATTTTTCGTGTTTTTCGGAGGTAGGGCCCACATCAGCTAAATCCAGGCCTTCCAATGGATTCTACCATCCATAACAAACCCATTAAGTCCAATATTGAGTATTTTTCAGCATATAAAAAGATTTGAGTGAATTTAAATGGTGAAAATCGTTGTTTGCTAAGGTACGGTCCACCTGAAACTCGGATCAGCTTCATTTTTTGGCTCAACGCCTAAAATGATCTCAAGAATGGAATGAACGGCTTGGATTAAAAGAATACATCAAGATGAGGCCTACATAGGCAGCTCACGCAATGAACTTTGAAACAAGCTAATATTTTTGTTTTCAATTCAGTCCAGGGACGTCCCTGGACGTCTGGGCCTCAAACATGCTTAAGGTGGGCCCTACTCAGGTGGGCCATCAACTGATGGATGGCGTGGGTACAACACATATATAAGTGGGCCCCACCTATAGATAGGTTGGATAAAATACATGGCTCATGGTGGGGTTCATTGGAGTGGGCCACACGGCCACATCACCACACATATAAAAGAATATGAACAAGAGAGGGAAAGAGAGAGAAGGAGAGAGAGAGAGAGAGAGAGAAACACCCACTTATGATCTTCTTGGTCCTCCACTTCCATCAACGCATCCTAAAGCTCCGAGAGACGCATTTCAACGGTGGTGATGATCATTGGAGGGTGGAGATAGGAGGAGGAATGTAACGCCCCGGATTTTTGCCAACTTGGGATTAGACATCCTTAGGCAATGGGTCAATCCTAACACAGGTTTAACTTCTTAAACACTTAATTAAAGTCTCAAATCATCCCTTAAATCATTTTCTTCATAAATCCCACCTTTCACTACCTTGTGCTTTCAATCTTTCAAAGCACCTTCGCCCTAGACACTATCTTAAACTAGCTAAGTAGTATAACTTGGATCACTTTATATACAAACTACAATGGACTAAGTTCCACCTCAGACAAAAAATCACTTAGGATTAAATCCTTTAGAAATTGACAAAGTGAACTAGGTGTTAAACTAGATTAGCCATGAAATCCATTTGAATCGCTTTAAATACGATCCGCAAGACCCAAAACTTGCAGTAATCATTGACGCTAGGTTACCCTAAAGTTTAGAACCAAACTCATTTCCCGTCGCTTCGGGAATGAAACGAAACTCAGTATTAAGTCTAGATCGTACATCGGGAGTCCGATTAACCCGAAGCTAAGGAACTAGGACCGCCCACCGGGCTTAACAATCATCTCAAAAATCAGCTCCATCCGATGTTCCACGGCCATTCGTTTCGAATCGGAGCGAGGTAGTGTGAAAAACACTATTCATATCCAAAAATAAATATCTGGAATAGTGATCTGGCATCATTCGTTGACGTCAAGATAAGCAACCTGACCGTCGAATCGACTCAAATTACACCTCGGATTAAGAAAAATTTCAGAACATTTACATGTACTTGGAATTTCTGATCGTGGCCCACTGACCGTCGAACTGAAAGTGGTCCACCACGTGCGATCTGGGTATCCGATCGAGTCAAAAACGTAATCCCACGTTGATCCATCGATGGTGAGCTTAAGTCTGACGTTTGGTTCAAAGAGGGCCACCAGAACTTCCCTTTTGAAGCTGGAAAAGTGGCGAAGTGCCTATATAAGCAAATCACCCTTGAACTCGAGTCTATTTTGGGAATGTTTTAGGCTATATAAGGAGCTTAGAGCACCTCTCTTCCAGCCATACGAATTTGGGTTTTGGGAGAGAGAAAAGAGAGAGAAAGTGAGGAAGAAGTGGGAGAATCTCCCGCTGTCGTTCCCTCGCCATCCAACGGCCTACACCGCTTCATTCCGTGTGTGTTTTCCGGCGTTTTCCGTCCCATTTAAAGGTAAGAAACCCTAACCCTAGGTCCGATTTGTGGTGGGATCGATGTGGGTTGCGTAACGACTAACCGATTCCGCCTCGTAGGCTAGAAATCTCCGTATACGGAAGTTCTACTACCCTTGTCGATTCGTTTCATTTCCATAGGCAAAGGTGAGGACTTTAAGTGTATAAGTTACGGTTTTCAACGCTTTCAATGTCGATAATGGTAGATTCATGATCGCATGCAATTACACATGTACAAAGTGCTCGTTTCTGTTTCGATTAACGTGGTATAATTTGGAATTTCACATACTCTTAGTATTCGTATAAATACCGTATACGTATTTTTTTGGGATAAATGTTTGACATGTTTATTTAATATATGATTATATAATATATGAATAAAATACTAGTTTGGCTAAAGGGATCGCCAAAATACATGTTCACTTGTAAATGTGACGTATGTTGAAATTGTGTATGTTAGAAATACCAGATCACGTATTTCTTTTGGAATAATGTTTGACATACTTATTTAATATATGATTATACAATATATGAATAAAATATTAGCTTGGCGAAAAAGAATCGCCAGTATTACAAGTTCCCTTGTAAACACTATGTATGTTGAAATTGGGTATCCTGGAAAATACCCTATACGTATAAAATTTCCTGATGCAATTGTCATGATTAATTGTCTGTAGTAATATATTATACATGGATAAAATACTCACTTGGCTAAAGGATAGCCCTAATACATGTTTTGCTAACATACGCCATGTATGACGTAATAGTGTATTCTAAGTTTTGTGAAAATGACTGAATGAGTATAGAATCCTCATTCGTGCTCGCCATGACTAAATGTCATGGAATCATGATTGTTGTATTGGCGATACCCTTTGACGAAAGGATTTTCCCTAGTTCACGCCACGGCCAATATACACTATATACTGCTGAGATGTGTGGCCCAAGTGTTTGCGGAAATGATTGAATGAATATGGAACTTGGATTCCTACTTGCCATGACCATCCGTCGTGGGTGTACGCATGTTATGATTGGGGCAACTCCCTAGGGAAAGGATTTGGCCTAATGCCTATGTGATCGACATATGTCATGTATGTTGATGTATGTTTGTTTAAGTGTTTCTTGAAATGCCTGAATGAGTAGTGGTTAGTAAATTGTAATGTTTTAGGGTGTTGAGATGGGATTCTCAACTACTCTAGAGACATGTATGACTACCTCCATGAGGTTATTTGCTTAAACCGCTTACTTGTAATATATGTGTTTGTATTCCTATTGATGAAGTGCTTTACAACATGCTTTCTATCATGCTTTATAACATGCCTTATAACATGCCTACTAGCATGCTTTAATTACTTTGTTATTATGCTTTACTCCACTTGCTATGGATGCGAATTGATTGTGTTTGGGGCTATGATTATAGTCCGGACAATCGGTACTGTAACTGAATTCGTGGTTGCAATTCATTTGCCACGTGAGATGTGTTCAACGAACCCGAGTCGTACTTCGGTTGGCGATAGTGGTCGGCCACGCGAAGTGCTTATGCACTTCATGTCGCTCAACTTGTTGTGCGCCGAGCCAGCCGAGCTCGTCAAGTAACCCGATTTGTCTAATGTATGTTCACCATGTTTGGTCGCCCGCTGAACCTAGGGTACCAAACTTACCAGTGAAATCCCTTTAACCATGGTACCTCGATCCGCCAAGACGCATGAGCCGGGCATGGTGGTATGGGACACCGTGGTCGAGCCGTCGGCCCACGCCGGGGTCATGTACCTCCCGTAGTGACCATTGCGCAACCAACCTCGTGAGCCGATTATGGTGGTATGGGACACTATATTCGAGTGCCGATACTTACGGCGAGAGTCGAGTACTGGGTGAGACCCGTGCTCGGCCGACGGCGCCGAGTCCTCCGTAGTATCTTCGAGTATACCCAAGGTCTGTGATTGGCGACGAGTCTTTCACAAGAATCGGAGTATGAGTTGAGCCGAGTACGGTGAGACCGTATTCGAGCCGACGGCCAGTGATTGAGCCAGTACGGTGAGATATGTACTTGAGCCGACGGCCAACAATTGAGCCGCATACGGTGAGATCTCAGATCCGAGCCGACGGTGACGAGCCCTTTGCGATGCCTTCACTACGCTTCTCAAACCATAATATCGTATGAGATTAACTAGGATCGACGACCCTAGAATGGATCATGTTTGGGAATGATACAAGGGAGGTACCTTAGTTTCCCAATACCTTTGGTTGAAATGGACTAATAATAACTCGGTAATCATGATCATCATGCACCGCATGTGCTTTGTAGATGTGGCGCACTAAGGGAGTAGCATTCGCGAACGTAAGATGATGTCGCTGAGGGTGGTTTGGCAAGGGCATACAGCATCATGTCATATCATTTTTGCACTTAACAAGAGTAATTAGAAATGTTTGATTTGTACCGCATTATCATTACTGCTTGATTGATTTGATAACATGTTAACCTATGCTTTATTGTTCCACCGAGTTGATCACTCACTCCCACGTTGCACATGACGGTTTGCAACACCAACCGCATTTATTGAGTTTCGTGTGGTGGCGATGTTTGTGAAGCTGAGCCTGGGATTACTTATGATGATAGGAGGAATTCTCCTATCTGTTTTCTCTCTGACGGGTCTCTCAAGACCTGGTACCGTATTGACGGGGCTATGGTATTTGGGATAGGAGACATTACACTTCCTCACATTAGGTATATTTTAGAACGTACTTGTAATTATTTAACTCTGGTAACATTATCACACTCTGAGACTCATTATAGTTCATATATTTTATCTACCAATCACAGTCTTCCGCTTGCTAATTTATTGTCTCTGGAGTATGATATTCTGTTTTGGCTTAATCTCACTCATGTTCAATGCACAAGTATAGTCAACATTCAAACATCATTCATTTTGTTGCATAAGTGATGTTCTGGAACTCGGGAGTTGAGTTTACGCTCGACCCCCGATTTTCAGGGCGTTACAAGGAAGGTGGGCCAAACTTACTCTCCATGGAAGCCATGGACGATTGCTCCATGGGAGTTGCTTGAGAAAAAAAAAAAGAGAGAGAGAAATGAGAGAGAGATAGAGTGATGGGAGAGAAGTGATGGTGAGTGGAGTGTGTAAGAGATGGGATGGAAAGGTTGACTTTGGGGTTGCTTGGGGATGGGTGAAAGTTGATTTGTACTTGACATGAGGTGTGATTGATGTGTGCTTTGATTGATTGATGGGATTGATTTGTGTAACGACTCAGAAAATCCCGTGCAATAGCCCGAGTACCACCTCAGGCAGAAATCGCTTAGGATCAAATCCTTTAGAAATTTGACAAAGTTAACTAAGTGCTAAACTAGATTAGCCATGAAAACCGTTTGAATCACTTTAAATACGATCTGCAAGACCCAAAACTTGTAGAATCATTGACGCTAGGTTACCCTAAAATCTAGGATCAAACGCATTACCCAACTGCTCTTGGGAGCACATTGAAACTCCGTATCAAATCTGGACCGCACATCGGGAGTCCGAATAATACGAAGTTATAGATTTAGGACCGCCTCGCTGGGCTTGAAAATCATCTCTAAAATCAAATCCAGACAGTGTCCCACAGCTGTTTGCTTGAGTCCGGAGCGAGGAGTGTGAGAACACTTGATTTTTCTTTATAAATAAATATCTCAAATAGTAATCTGAGACTTGTTACTTGCGGATAATTTGTAAGCAATCAGACCATCAGAATCTGACCCAAATACACCCTCGGATTAGAAAAAAATTTGTATACATGGCAGTGTACTTGAAATCTCTAATCGAGTTTCACTGACTGTTAAACTGAAACTGGTCGGCCACGCATGATCTGAGAATCTGACGGAAATGAAAAATTAACTCCATCTAGATCCAGTATTGGTGAGCTTAAGTCTGACCTTTGACTCAAGGGGGGTCGCCAGAAGTGCTCCGTTGAGCTGGAATAGGCTCACTTTGGTTATAACCCAAGTATACCTTGACCTTAAGTCTGTTTTGGAGTAGTTTTAGGCTATATAAGGACCTTAAAACCCTCTCTCATTCAGCTATATGAATTTGAGAGAAACCTTAGGAGAGAGAAGTGAGAAAAGAGAGAGAAAGTGTGAGAGAAGTGGGAGAAGCTCCCTACTACTTTCCCCTACCGCTCTACAAGCTCAACCACTCAAGTCTAATCGCTTTCCCGGCGATTCCGACTTCGTTTCTAGGATACCAAACTGTCGAATACGAAAGCTTAGCAAACCTATGGGATTCGTTACGATTCTACGATAAAAGGTGAGGACTTTAGGTGTATAGGTTGTGGTTTTCAACACTTTTAATGTCAGATAATGATATATTCATGATCCGCATGCAATTGCACATGTACAAAGTACTGTCTATTTTCCGTTTCGATTAAATACAAAGAATTTGGAATTTTGTGTATTCTAGGCATTTGTAGAAAGTATCGTATATGTATAAATTTTGAAAATGTGTTTGCCATGATTATTTGCTGTATAAACATATTATATATGTGTAAAATACTTGCTTGGTGAAAGGGCTCGCCCTAATACATGTTTTGCTAATATACACTATGTATGTTGAAATAGTGTATTCTAAGTGTTTGTGAAAATGCTTGTGAGAGTAAGTGCTTGGCTGATGGTGCCTTAAATAGGTGTTGAGATGGGATTCTTAACTACCTTAGAGACGTATATGATTTCCCCCATGTTGGTTGTTTAATTTAACCGTTTACTTATGAAATATATGTGTTTGTATTTCTTGTTTACTTTGTGCTTTGTAACATGCTTTATGACATGTTTGTTAACATGCTTAAATTACTTAGTTTATTATGCTTTACTCTACATGCTTTGAATAAGGATTAATTGCGTTTGGGATGATGATTATAGTCCAGACAATCGGTACCAGACTTAAGTTCGTGGTTGAGATTCATTTCGCCACGAAGGACGTGTTTGACAAACCTGAGTCGTACTTCGGTTGGCGGCAGTGGTTAGGCCACGTGAAGTGCTTATGCACTTCATGCTATTCAGTTGATTGTGCACTCGAGCTAGTCAGGCTCGTCAAGTAACCCGATCTGTCTAATATATGTTACCATGTTTGGACGCTACTGCTTGAACCTAGGGTACCAAACTTACTAGTGGAATCCCGTTAACCATGGTACCTTGATCCGCTAAGACTCATGAGTTGGGCATGGTGGTATGGGACACTGTGGTCGAGCTATCGGCCTAAGCTGGGACCACGTGCCTCCCCGTAGTAACCAGTGAGCAACCTTGACTCATGAACCGAATACGGTGGTATGGGACATTGTATTCGAGCTGTCGGCCTACACTGATTGGGGACAAGCCCTTTGTAGTGACCTCGAGCATACTCTAAATTTGCGATGAGGCGACGAGTTTTGCCACGGTGTGTAGAGTATGAACTAGGCCTGTATCAATTTAGTGATGAACCGTTAAAAAGGTGATGGGGGAGTGGTGTAACAATTGCGTGTAACAGCCCTGGCAGCCTTTGCAGCGCCCTAGAACCACACTATCATATGAGATTATCTAGGTTTGACAACCCTAGAATGGATCATGTTTGGGAATGATACAAGGGAGGTACCTTAGTTTCCCAATCCTGCTGTTTGAAATGGACTAATAACAACTCGGTAATCATGCTCATCATCGCACTGCATGTGCCTGGAAGATGTGGAGCACTGAGGAATGAACGCATGCCACGAACGTAAGATGGTGTCACATGAGGGAGTATGTGGTGAGGGCATGCATCATGACTGTATTTCATACTTACATTAATAAGAGTAGATAGGACTATTCGATTGTACTGCTTTATCATTACTACTTGACTGCATTGATAACATGTTAGCCTATTCTTTATTGTTCCACTAAGTTAGCTACTCACTCCCACATTACGGGACGGTGTTGTACACACCAACCACACTCTGTCTTAGGTGCAGATGAGGTGACGACTCAGGAGGCTGAGCCGGACTACGACGAGGACCAGGACGAGTTCTCATATATGCAGTATTCTAGTGGCTTTGACTAAATTGCATGGATCGATGGGACTTACAGGGCTTACTTCTCTAGTTGTATTTTTGACATTTTGTTCGTAAAACAGATACATATATATGGTGACTCAGTTGGGTTCATACTCTGGAGATTGTGATGGTTTTGTTTATTTTACATACAATTATATACAGTTTCAGTCTTCCGCTTGCCTATATACAATTGATCTGGAGTATGAATTATTGTTTTGGTATAATCTCACTCATGTTTATTGCACTAACACAGACAACATTTAATCATCATTATCTATGTTGTATAAGTGATGTTTTGGAACTCGAGAGTTCAGTTGTTACTCGACCCTCAAATTTCAGGGCATTATAAGTTGGTATCAGAGCATGATTTTGATTATACCGGACCTGAGTTATGTTCCCATGACGTATGCTGACGCCTTTTTGACATAGGAGGGTGCGAGAACAATGTAGTAACAGTCTTAGGAATCCCAGTTTCGTCCAACGGTAAAATTCGCTGAAATGAACGCCGAAACCCAGTCTGTACCAACCCTGGTCGCACGAGTTAATCCTAAAACACTTCTGAGCCATCTATTGACGGGTCTAGATCACAATCCACCCAACCCCAGCTGTTAAAACGTAATAAATGTCAGTTTAGATCAGAGACTTCTCGAAACTACCTGAATTGGAACGAACGGAGTCGTGGGCCTCCCCGCGCTAATCTAGAGGGACCCTGGACAGACCTAGGGTGTGTTTGGAACCTTGGGAGGGTGGTGAACACTGCCCTACCGCGGTGGTGCAGTTCTCAGCCAATTGGACCGCAACGGAACCGCGGTTGACAGCGGTCAGGTCCATCGGGTATAGTTGGGCCGGGTCTGGTCAGGGTCGGCCCGACCCCAGGACATGTGTGGGGCCCGCGAAATCGCGTGGGGGCCCCTATTTCTATTCCGTTTGCCCCCCTCTCCTCATTTCTACCCTTCCAAGCCCTCCAAATTGCTGCCTCTCTCTCAACTCTCCCTTCCAATCGTCAAAAATCTCATTTTCAATCACAACCCACCCCTCTCCTTCGTTCACAGCAACCCTACCTCCCTATCCTCTCCATTTCTCTCTCATTTCAACCCATACATTCCCATTTCGTCTCAAATTCGTGCACACCCCCTACCCCGCTTCATCTTTTCTTTTTTCTCCTAAAACCCTGGTCATTTGGGCCTCTACAACCACTGTTGAGACCCAAGTTCGTGGTGAATCAAAGAGAGCAGCCCTTTCTCTCTCTTATCTTCATTTTCCATGGCTTTCTTCGCCATTGTTTCGGCCATTTTCTCTATCTCTGTCGCCCTTTCTCTTATGGGGAATAGAAAGACCACTGCAGACGAAGTTGGGCCTAGCCGTCCAACCCGTTCGAGGAGAGAAGTGGATGATGAAGCCAGCCCTAGCACAGTTCGGGAGTATAGGTCGAAGCGAGACCTAGATCCCCAACTTCCGATCAAAAATGTTTTTCCTATAGGCTTCGAATATGGACGTTTTGCTGACCGTAAGATAGTGTTTGAAGCTCACGTGGATGAGAGAATGTTTGGGCTACACCCGATGATGGACCGCTTGGTGGACATTGAATGGGGTCCTATATTTGAAGGTGAGTCTCCTGCATGTGAGAACACGGTTCGTGCCTTCTACACCCACATCATAAACCCATCGTTGGAGCCTCTTCAGTTCACGGTCTCTGTGAGGGGCATAAGTAATACAATTACTATGGTTGAGATGGCGCAGATCATGAACATCCCACGTGGTGAAGTGCTTCCTAATGACAACTTCTTCAAGAGTGTGCGAGAGAGAGATCGTCGTACGTCATACCTTTGTGGTCAACGGGTTTCTTGGAAGCGAGGCAACTGTCTTTCGTCATCGAAGTTGACAGCTGACTTTTGTTTGCTTCACCACATTTTCACATATAATGTGTATCCACGGTCGGGTAACCGCACGGAATGTACTCGGTTGATGGTGGACTTCCTATACAGGATCGGACATGGGGGCAACTTATGCCTGCCCACGTTCGTCCTATTTCAGATAGTTCAGGTCGTTCGATCTGTCAGGAACGACCTCTCGCTCCCATTTAGCCGCCTGATATGCAAGATGGCTCGAGATGTCGGCTATAAGCTTAACATGGAAGACCTTTCACCAGTCCGGGTCATAAGTGAGGCTACGCTTAACAACATGAAGATCGGCCCTTGACAACGGCAAGCCCGACTCGACGAGTCTGGAGATGAGTCGGATAGCGCAGGTGAGGAGAGTGTTGACCTCGAGGCAGGAAGCGAAGAAGGAAGCGGTGATGAGATACAGGAAGAGGAAGATGAGGCTCAGGATACTGAGGAGAACTCTCCTCCTGGAGCACCAGAGCCGGATGCTGCTCAGGCTACAAGGGATGCTCGTATGGTTCGCATTGAGGAGAACCAGGCCGCCCTGCGGTAAGAGATTGGACAGGTTCGGGCTGAGCTTGGTGAGACCCGAGCCAAGCTTGAGGTGACCGAAGCTTACATGAAGAGAAGTTTTAAGAAGGTGTATCGCACATTAAAGACTATCCTGTGCTGTGTACAGGACAAGGATGCCCCTCCTCCATCGCCTGACTCGGATGCCTAGTCATCCAAGTTATTGTTTGTAGTTTGTTTTGCTTACCGCTTTAGGCGGTTTATGTTTTCATGTTGATGGATGTAGTAGTTAGTAGTATATTTTTTGTAGTAGTTTAAGCTTGGTTGTATTAGCTCCCCTGCATCTTCTGTCATGATTCATGTAACTCTGTATTCCATGTATTATGATAATTTTGGTAATGAAATGCATACAACCTCTTTTGCTATAAAGTGTGTGGAATGCTTAAGTGATTATGTATTATGTTGCAATGCTTTATCTCACATGCAATGTACCCTATATTGTATAGGGCATGTCACGGAGGTTTATGAGGAGCACGGCACCCCTCTTGCTCACTGACTCGATGGACCAGACTCCTCCTCGCAGAGGTGGTCCTACGGACCCGGGTTCTGGCTTAGATCAGCCTTCTGCTGGTCCTACTGGTGGATTGCCACCTTATACACCCCTGGTTCGCGAGCAGAACTGGGCATCCTCTTCGACACCGTATGAGTCGCAGGCTGCTCCACCTACTGACAGGTTCGAGTAGATGATGATGCTGATGCAGCAGCAGCACCAGCAGCTTCTTACGGTCTTATCATCTCAAGGTGGGAGTGCGACTCCACCTTCGCCATCTACACGTCCTGCTGAGCCTACAGAGCCTCCTACTCAGGCTGAGGATATGCCTCTGCCCACACCTGTTGCGTACCCTACGGGAGACGTGGGTACTCGCGGTCTACTCAAGCGATTTTAGCGCTTGAGGCCTCCGACTTTTA
Organism: Magnolia changhungtana; assembly: GCA_030180095.1. Taxonomy (NCBI): domain Eukaryota; kingdom Viridiplantae; phylum Streptophyta; class Magnoliopsida; order Magnoliales; family Magnoliaceae; genus Magnolia; species Magnolia changhungtana. The sequence continues at coordinate 2,679,883 of JASAUF010000150.1, forward strand.
CGGGTTCTCACAGACCTAAGGAGGCTGAGTACTGGTTAGACTGCATCTCGAAGATACTGAAGATGCTGCATTGTTCTGAGGCTGAACAGGTTGAGTTGGCTGCCTTCATGTTCGAGAAGGAGGCTAGCTTATGGTGGGACATCATACTTCAGACCGTCGCAGTGGGATGTGTGGACCTGGGCAACATTTGAGTTCCATTTCCATGAGAAATATTACCCTCAGGCCTACCGACATGAGAGGGAGAATGAGTTTCTGCGCCTCAGATAGGGAGGCATGACAGTCACTGAGTATGAGCATTGCTTTACAGAGTTGGGCCGCTTTGTCCCGACTATACTTGTTGATGAGCCAATGCGGATGTGATGCTTCACTGAGGGCTTGCGACCTGACATCTAGTCGAAGATGTGTTGTGTCCGTATACCATCCTATACGGAGTTGATTCATATGTCCATTCAGGCGGAGCAGGATGTGGACCGCTTGACACGCTCTCGTGGCCCTATAGTGCCTAGGCCACGATCGGATATGCTGAGCAGGCCTTTCCTTGGCAAGAGGCCTCATGCTGATTCACCTCCCAGGATCACAGCGCCAGTGGCTCCGATGAGGCATCCTGTTGTGACCTGTACATACTGTGAGAAACAGGGTCATCCTACTGGGAGCTGTTTTGCGCGGATGAGGGATAGTGGGTTCTCTCCACCGTAGATGATTGGTCGTTCTCACCCACAGGCTCTATCGGCTCCACCACTTCAAATGGCACCTACACATCCGTCCTTCAGACCACCTGCACCTCGCTTCAGGCCGCCTCAACGGCCCATGATACCTCAGCCTAACCGATCGCAGCAGGCGCGTGTTCATGCGCTTATAGCAGAGGAACCAGAGACTGCACCTTCAGCGCCTATGGCCTTCGAGGTCACTGCACACGTCCAAGGTACTCCCATCTTCTTATTGGTGGACACTGGGTCCACTACCTCTATGATTTCATGCACTGCAGTCAAGTGACTGGGCTTAGTTACTGCTCCTACGAGAGGAGTGAGGGTCATCACTACCACAGGGACTTCCTCTGAAGTTACTCATATGTGTGAGGGCTACCCAATAGACTTAGGTGGCACAGTGATACTAGTTGACCTGATCGTCGTCCCCCTATTCCATTACGACGTTATCTTCGGTATGGATTGGCTCACTGAGATGCGAGCAGAGATCAATTGCGAGACTAGGGTGGTGATAGCCTATGGACTTGATGGCACGGCCTTTACTTTTCCTGTTCAGGTCAGTCACGCTACTCGGTTGAGATGTTACGCTTCTTCATTAGAGGCTGTTAATGTTCCGATGCTTGAGGATACCCCTGTAGTTCAGGCTTTTGCGGACGTGTTTGCACCGATTCCTGGGTTGCCACCTCAGTGTGAGATTGACTTCACCATTGATCTTACGCCCGGTGCGACACCCATCTCTTTACCGACGTATTGCATACCTCCGTGTGAGATGAAGGAACTGTGGAAATAGATTGACGGGCTAGTAGAGAAGGGCTTTATACGACCTAGTGTGTCTCCCTAGGGACCACCTGTACTGTTTGTGAAGAAGAAAGATGGCTCACTACGGTTGTGTATTGATTACCGTAGGTTGAACCAGGTCACCGTGAAGAACTAGTACCATTTGCCCAGGATAGATGATCTGTTTGATCAGTTGAAGGGGGCAAAGTATTTCTTGAAGATCGACTTGCAGTCAGGGTACCACCAGTTGCTCGTCAAAGATGAAGACGTGCAGAAGATAGCTTTCGGGACCTGTTTTGGGCATTACGAGTTCCTGGTGATGTCGTTCGGTCTTACGAACACACTGGCCAAGTTCATGGACTTAATGAATAGGGTATTTCGACCATTCTTATACCGATTTGTCATCGTATTCATTGATGACATCCTGATATATTCCACGAGTCGGGAAGAGCACGAGGTGCACCTAAGAGCAGTGTTGGATGCCTTGAGGAAGAACCAGTTGTTTGCGCAGTATAAGAAGTGCGACTTCTGGCAGGAAGAAGTCAAGTTCCTGGGACATGTGGTGTCCAAGGATGGGATTGCAGTGGACCTTGCTAAGGTAGCCGCGGTTCAGGATTGGAAGCAGCCTGGCTCAGTTACCGAGGTGAGGAGTTTTCTTGGCCTGGTAGGGTATTATCAACGCTTCATTCGGGACTTCTCGAAGATTGCCAGGCCGTTGCCACAGTTGGCGTGTAAGGAATTGAAGTTCACCTGGAATGAGAAGGCAGAAGCAGCTTTTCAGGAGCTGAAGGACAGACTGACATCCGCCCATGTGCTATTATTGCCAGAGTAATGGGTTAAGTACACGATATACACTGACGCGTCTCGCATTGGTTTGGGTTGTGTCCTTATGCAGAAGGACAAGGTGATCGCATATGCCTCGAGACAATTAAGGAAGCACGAGGAGAATTTCCCTACACACGACCTTGAGTTAGCAGCTGTCATCTTTGCATTGAAGCTCTGGAGAAATTACCTCTACGGAGAGGAGTTCGAGTTTTTCTACGACTACAAGAGCCTTAAGTATATATTCACGCAGCGAGACTTAAATATGAGGCAGCGCAGATGGATGAAAACCTTGAAGGACTTCAAGTTCGAGGTCTCCTACTATCCTGGCATGGCTAACCTTGTAGCGGATGCGTTGAGCTGTGAGAAGGCGATTGCATTTGCGACTCCGCTGATGATAGCAGAGTGGAATATGCTGGAGTTCGTGTGGGACTTCGAGCAGAAACTCACCGTGGAGGAGCCATTTGAGGGTGTCGCACACGTTCGGGTGTGGCCACTTATTGATGATAGGATTATCAAGGCCCAGCAGGGCGATGAGCGGTTGTCTGAGTTTCAAGAGAAAGCTAGCGACACCGAGGACTCCTAGTGGAGAGTTGGCACAGATGGGGGTCTATGATACTGTGGTCGCTTATGCGTTCTTGATATTCATGACTTGCGACAGGAGCTCCTCGAGACTGCCCACAAATCGAAGCTTGCGATGCACCCTGGTAGCACGAAGATGTACCAGGGCATGAGACGGTCTTATTGGTGGGACAATATGAAGACCCACATAACAGAGTATGTTTTTCGTTATCTGACGTGCCAGCAGGTCAAGGCAGAACATCGTCGACCTCCTGGACTGCTTCAGCCCATGCCCATAGCTGAATGGAAGTGGGACTTCATTTCCATGGATTTTATATCGGGGCTGCAGAAGATGAGGAAGGGACACGATTCCATCTGGCTGATCGTGGATCAGTTGACCAAATCGGCCCATTTCCTTCATATCAGAGTTACGAACTCTGCAGACGAGCTAGCTAGGCTATACATTAGAGAGATTGTGCGTCTGCATGGAGTTCTCCTAGAGATCGTGTCGGACAGAGACGCGCGGTTCACGTTTATCTTCTGGACTCGTATCCAGGAAGCGATGGGTGTGAAATTGAAGTTTAGTACTGCATTTCACCCTCAGACCGATGGGCAGACAGAGCGGGTGAACCAGATTTTGGAGGATATGTTGCGGGCCTGTGTCTCAGACTTCAAGGACAATTGGGATAACTGTCTTCCTTATGCAGAGTTCGCGTACAACAACAGCTTCCAGGCAAGTATTGGCATGGCTCCATATGAGGCCTTGTATGGTCGTCCTTGCAGAGCATCGCATTGCTGGGCTGAGGTTGGCGAGCGCAGCTTGATTGGGCCGGAGTTGGTACAGGCAACCTCAGAGAAGATCGACATTATCAGGCGTCGACTTCTTATAGCATAGAGTAGGCAGCAGAGTTATGCCGATACGAGGTGGCGATCGCTTGAGTTCGAGGTCGGAGATCACGTATTCCTCAGAGTTTCCCCTATGAAGGGAGTCCTTCGGTTTGGGAAGAAGGGGAAGCTCATACCGAGGTTCCTCGGTCCGTTTCAGATACTTGATCGAGTGGGTGCTGTGGCATATCATCTCACTTTGCCCACACCACTTACAATTGTACATAACGTATTTCATGTATCTATGCTGAAGAAGTACGTTCCTGATCCTTCACACATTATCAGATGGGATTAGGTACAGTTGAGTGAGGATGCTACATATGTGCTACGCCCGACACGTATCCTTGACAGCAAGGAGTAGGTACTGCGTAGCAAGGTGATCCACTCGTGAAGGTACTGTGGACGCATCATACAGAGGAAGAAGCTACCTGGGAGACAGAAGCTGAGGTCCGAAAGAACTACCCTCAGCTTCTCAAGGAGAATGAAAAGGTACTAATTTCGAGGACGAAATTTTTCATTAAGGGGGGGTAGATTGTAACGACTCGGAAAATCCCCTACAATGGCCCGAGTACCACCTCAGGCAGAAATCGCTTAGGATCAAATCCTTTAGAAATTTGACAAAGTTAACTAAGTATTAAACTAGATTAGCCATGAAATTCGTTTGAATCACTTTAAATACGATCTGCAAGACCCAAAACTTGTAGAATCATTGACGCTAGGTTACCCTAAAATCTAGGATCAAACGCATTACCCGACTGCCCTTGGGAGCACATTGAAACTCCGTATCAGATCTGGACCGCACATCGGGAGTCCGAATAATACGAATTTATAGACTTAGGACCGCCTCGCTGGGCTTGACAACCATCTCCGAAATCAAATCCAGACAGTGTCCCACGGCTGTTCGCTTGAGTCTGGAGCGAGGAGTGTGAGAACACTTGGTTTTTCTTTATAAATAAATATCTCAAATAGTAATCTGAGACTTGCTACTTGCGGATAATCTGTAAGCAACCAGACCGTCAGAATCTGACCCAAATACACCCTCGGATCAGGAAAATTTTTGTATACATGGCAATGTACTTGAAATCTCTGATCGAGTTTCACTGACCGTTGAACTGAAACTAGTCCGCCACGCGTGATCTGAGAATCCGACTAAAACGAAAACTTAACTCCACCTAGATCCAGTATTGGTGAGCTTAAGTCCGACCTTTGACTCAAGGGGGGCCGCCAGAAGTGCTCCGTTGAGCTGAAACAGGCTCACTTTGGTTATAACCCAAGTATACCTTGACCTTAAGTCTGTTTTGGAGTAGTTTTAGGTTATATAAGGACCTTAAAACCCTCTCTCATTCAGCCATACGAATTTGAGAGAAACCCTAGGAGAGAGAAGTGAGAAAAGAGAGAAAGTATGAGAGAAGTGAGAGAAGCTCCCTACTACTTCCCATGCCGCTCTACAAGCTCAACCACTCAAGTCTAATCGCTTTCCCTTCGATTCCGACTTCGTTTCTAGGTTACCATACTGCCGAATACGAAAGCTTAGCAAATGTATCGGATTCGTTACGATCCTACGATAAAAGGTGAGGACTTTAGGTGTATAGGTTGTGGTTTTCAACGCTTTCAATGTCAGATAATGATAGATTCATGATCTACATGCAATTGCACATGTACAAAGTGCTGTCTGTTTTCTGTTTCGATTAAATACGAAGAATTTGGAATTTTGTGTATTCTAGGTATTTGTAGAAAGTACCGTATACGTATAAATTTTGGAAATGTGTTTGCCATGATTATTTTCTGTATGAACATATTATATATGTGTAAAATACTTGCTTGGTGAAAGGGCTCACCCTAATACATGTTTTGCTAATATACACTATGTATGTTAAAATAGTGTATTCTAAGTGTTTGTGAAAATGCTTGTGAGAGTAAGTGCTTGGCTGATGGTGCCATAGGTAGGTGTTGAGATGGGATTCTCAACTACCTTAGAGACGTATACGATTTCTCCCATGTTGGTTGTTTAATTTAACTGCTTACTTATGAAATATATGTGTTTGTATTTCTTGTTTACTTTGTGCTTTGTAACATGCTTAATGACATATTTATTAACATGCTTGAATTACTTTGTTTATTATGCTTTACTGTACATGCTTTGAATAAGGATTAATTGCGTTTGGGACTATGAATATAGTCCAGACAATCGGTACCAGACTTGAGTTCGTGGTTGAGATTCATTTCGCCACGAAGGACGTGTCCGACGAACCCAAGTCATACTTCGGTTGGCGGCAGTGGTTAGGCCACGCGAAGTACTTATGCACTTCATGTCGTTTAGTTGATTGTGTGCTCAAGCTAGTCAGGCTCATCAAGTAACCCGATCTGTCTAATGTATGTTCACCATGTTTGGACGCTACTACTTGAACCTAGGGTACCAAACTTACCAGTGGAATCCCATTAACCATGGTACCTCGATCCACTACGACTCATGAGCCGGGCATGGTGGTATGGGACACCGTGGTCAAGCTGTCGGCCTATGTTGGGGCCACGTGCCTCCCCGTAGTGACCAGTGAGCAACCTTAACTCGTGAGCCAAATACGGTGGTATGGGACACTATATTCGAGCTGTCGGCCTACACTAATTGGTGACGAGCCCTTTGTAGTGACCTCGAGCATACTCTGAATTTACGGTGAGGCGACAAGTTTTGCCGCGGTGTGTAGAGTATGAACTAGGCCTGTATCAATTTAGTGATGAACCATTAAAAAGGTGATGGGGGAGTGGTGTAACAATTACGTGTAACCTCGCCACAAACCCTTTACTAAGGTTCTAGAACCACACTATCGTATGAGATTATCTAGGTTTAACGACCCTAGAATGGATCATGTTTGGGAATGATACAAGGGAGGTACCATAGTTTCCCAATCCTGCTGTTTGAAATGGACTAATAACAACTCGGTAATCATGCTCATTATCGCACTGCATGTGCCTGGAAGATGTGGAGCACTGAGGAATGAACGCATGTCGCGAACGTAAGATGGTGTCGCATGAGGAAGTATGTGGTGAGGGCATGCATCATGACTGTATTTCATTGTAACGCCCTGAAAATCGGGGGTCGAGCATAAACTCAACTCCCGAGTTCCAGAACATCACTTATGCAACAAAATGAATGATGATTGAATGTTGACTGTATTCGTGCATTGAACATGAGTGAGATTAAGCCAAAACAAAGATATCATACTCCGTAGACAAGAGTTAAATTTGCAAGCGAAGAAGAGCTCATGATAGATAGATAAAATATATAACTTATGATGAGTCTCCAGAGTGTGATAACATTACCAGGTTAAATAAATACAAGTGCAGTTCTAAAATGTACCAAATGTGAGGAAGTGTAATGCCTCCTATCCCATGTATCATAGCCCCGTCAATACAATATCAGGTCTTCATTAACCTGCTAGAGAGATACAGATAGGAGAATTCCTCCTATCATCATAGAAGTAGTCCGGCTCTGCTTCACAAGCATCGCCACCACCTGAAACTCAACAAATCTGGTTGGTGTGTACAACACCGTCCCATAACGTGGGAGTGAGTGATCAACTCAGTGGAACAGTAAAGCATAGGTTAACATGTTATCAATTCAACCAAGCAGTAATAATAAAGCAGTACAAATCAAACATTTCTAACTACTCTTGTTAAGTGCGAAAATGAAATGACATGATGCTGTATGCCCTTGCCAAACCACCCTCAAGCGACATCATCTTACGTTCGCGAATGCTTACTCCCTCAGTGCGCCACATCTACAAAGCACATGCGGTGCGATGATGCTCATGATTATCAAGTTTTTATTAGTCAATTTCAAACAGCAGTATTGGGAAACTAAGGTACCTCCCTTGTATCATTCCCAAACATGATCCATTCTAGGGTCGTCAATCCTAGCTAATCTCATACGATATTATGGTTTGAGAAGCGTAGTGAAGGCATCGCAAAGGGCTCGTCACCGTCAGCGCGGATACGAGATCTCACCGTATGCGGCTCAATTGTCGCCGTCACCAAGTACATATCTCACCGTACTTGACTCAATCACTAGCCGTCACCAAGTACGGGTCTCACCGTACTCGCTCAACTCATACTCTAGTTATTGTGAAAGACTCGTCGCAATCACAGACACTTGGAGTATACTCGAAGATACTACGGAGGACTCGTCGCTGTCGGCCAAGACGAGCATGTGTCTCACCGTACTCGGCTCTCACCGTAAGTATCGACGGCTCGAATATAGTGTCCCATACCACCATAATCGGCTCACGAGTTTGGTTGCGCAATGGTCACTACGGGGAGGCACATGGCCCCGGCCGAGGCGACAGGGCGACTCGACCACGGTGTCCCATACCACCATGCCCGGCTCATGCGTCTTAGCGGATCGAGGTACCATGGTTAAAAGGGATTTCACTAGTAAGTTTGGTACCCTAGGTTCAAGCAGTAGCGACCAAACATGGTGAACATACATATACACATATCGGTTTGCTTGACGAGCCTGACTAACTCGAGCGCACCACAAGTTGAGCGATATGGAGCGCAAAAGCACTCCGTGTGGCCAACCACTATCGCCAACCGAAGTACGACTCGGGTTTGCCAGACACGTCCGTTGTGGCGATATGAATCTCGGCCACAACCGCAAGTCTGGTACCGAATGTTTGGACTATAGGCATAGTCCCAAACTCAAACAGTTGTAAAGCATGAAGTAAAGCATGAAGTAAAGCATGTTAGTAGGCATATTATAAAGCATGAAATAAAGCATGTTATAAAGCATGTTATAAAGCATGTTGTAAAGCATGTTGTAAAGCATGTTATAAAGCACTATACACATAGGGATACAATTACATACGCATCACAAGTGAGTGGTTATAGCGAACCACCGCATAGAGGGGACCCTACATGTCTCTAAGGGAGTCAGGAATTCCATATCAGCGTCTATCTAAGGCACTAACACCCAAGCTTCTACGCACACAAGCATGTACACCAAACACTTAGAGTGTGCGATTCCAACATATATAACGTATGTTAGCAATTGCGGATTAGGGCTATTCTTTTGCCAAGCGGTTAATTTACCCGCGTATATCATAATCATACAACAAATAATCATGACAATTACATTTCCAAATTTTACATATATGCGGTATTTCTAGAATACGCAATTTCAACATACTTGACATTTACAAGGGAACATGTATTTTGGCGATTCCTTTCGCCAAACTAGTATTTTATACATATATTGTATAATCATACATTAAATAAACATGTCATACATTTTCCCAAAAAAAAATACATATACGGTATTTCTAGAATATACAATTTCAACATACGTAGCATTTACACATGAACATGTATTTCAGCAATTCCTTTCACCAAATTAGTATTTTATCCATATATCATATAATAATACATTAAATAAACATGTCAAACATTTTTCCAAAAAAAATATGTATACGGTATTTCTACGTATACTTAGAGTATGTGAAATTCCAATTTCTACAACGTTAATCGAAACAGGAAACGGAAAGCACTTTGTACATGTGCAATTACAAGCAGATCATGAATCTACCATTATCTGACATTGAAAGCGTTGAAAACCGTAACTTATGCACTTAAAGTCCTCACCTTTGCCTTTTGAAACTCAACGAATCAGCAAGGGCAGTAGAACTTCCGTATACGGGAGTTTTCTAGCCTAAAGAGCGGAATCGGTTAGTTGTTACATAGCCTACAACGATCCTACATAAATTCAGACCTAGGGTTAGGGTTTCTTACCTTCAAATGGGATGGATACCGCCGGGAAAACGCCTAGAACAGGGCGGTGTAGGCCGTGTAACAAGCCAAAGCAGGAGGAGGAAAATCGGCAACAAACTCCAAGCCTTTCTCTCTCTTTTCTCTCTCTCCCTCTAGGGTTTTTCTCCAAAATTCGTATGGGCTGTGAGAGGGGCTGTTCTAAGCCCTTTTATAGCCAAAAACATTCGAAATTAGACTCAGGTTCAAGGGGTACTGCTAATATAGGATATTCGTCACTTTTCCAGCTCAAAAGGGAGGTTCTGGTGGCCCTCCTTGAACCAAACGTCAGACTTAAGCTCACCATCTATGGATCTATGTGGGATTACGTTTTTAACTCGATCGGATTCCCAGATCGCACGTGGCGGACCACTTTCAGTTCGACGGTCAGTGGGCCACGATCAAAAATTCTAAGTACATGTAAATGTTCCTAAAATTTTTCTTAATCCGAGGGTGTAATTTGGATGATTTACGACGGTCCAGGTTGCTTATCACCGACGCGTCAACGAATGATGCCGATCACTATTCCGAGATATTTATTTTGGCATGAGAATAGTGTTTTCACACTCCCTCGCTCCGAATCGAAACGAATGGCCGTGGAACATCGGATGGAGCCGATTTTGAGATGATTGTTAAGCCCGGTGGGGCGGTCCTAGTTCCTTAGCTTGGGTTAATCGGACTCCGATGTGCGATCTAGACCTATACTGAAGTTTCGTTTCATTCGAGAGCAAAGCGGGAAATGAGTTTGGTTCTAAACTTTAGGGTAACCTAGCGTCAATGATTATGCAAGTTTTGGGTCTTTGCAGATCGTATTTAAAGCGATTCAAATGGATTTCATAGCTAATCTAGTTTAGCACCTAGTTCACTTTGTCAAATTTCTAAAGGATTTAATCCTAAGTGATTTTCGTCTGAGGTGGAACTTAGTCCATTGTAGTTTGTATATAAAGTGATCCAAGTTATACTACTTAGCTAGTTTAAGATAGTGTCTAGGGCGAAGGTGCTTTGAAAAATTGAAAGCACAAGGTAGTGAAGGGTGGGATTTGTGAAGAAAATGATTTAAGGAACGATTTGAGACTTTCATTGAGCGTTTAAGAAGTTAAACCTGTGTTAGGATTGACCCATTGCCTAAGGACGTCTAATCCCAGGTTGGCAAAAATTCGGGGCGTTACATTCATACTTGCATTAATAAGAGTAGATAGGACTATTCGATTGTACTGCTTTATTATTACTGCTTGACTGCATTGATAACATGTTAACCTATGCTTTATTATTACACTGAGTTAACTACTCACTCCCACGTTACGGGACGGTGTTGTACACACCAACTAGACTCTGTCTTAGGTACAGATGAGGTGACGACTCAGGAGGCTGAGCCAGACTACGACGAGGACCAGGATGAGTTCTCGTATATGCAGTATTCTGGTAGCTTTGACTAGACTGCATGGATCGATGGGACTTACAGGGTTTACTTCTCTAGTTATATTTTTGACATTTTGTTCGTAAAATAGATACATGTATATGGTGACTTAGTTGGGTTCATACTTTGGAGATTGTGATGGTTTTGTTTCTTTTACATACAATTATATACAGTTTCAGTCTTCCGCTTGCCTTTATACAATTGATCTGGAGTATGAATTACTATTTTGGTATAATCTCACTCATGTTTATTGCACTAACACAGACAACATTTAATCATCATTCTCTATGTTGCATAAGTGATGTTTTGGAACTCGAGAGTTGAGTTGCTACTCAACCCTCGAATTTCATGGCGTTACAATTTGACATTTGGTAGAGATTCTCTTGTACAGCGTCTTTTCTCGTACTAAGCGCGGGCCTACATTTCTTATACCAGGTATCGCCTCGGTGCACCAGACGCAGCATCGAAACCGTGGAGCACATCAGAAACGCGGCAACGCCGCGGTTGCACTGGTACAAGTCTTGAGTTGAGTCGACTCAGGTTGACGGCATGTGAATCAGGGTCGCTCGCGAACACCGGTTAAGGGTCGAAGGTTACTGAAATTCGACCGGGAAGACCGGAGAAGCCTTTAAAATGGTACAGTCTAGGATACGGGTCTTACAGCTACACCATTATACTGGGGAGGTCTTGGGAACCATCTGTTCATGCCGTATACCTTGGGACTTACAATACTCATGAAAGTCGCTAATGTATTCACCACCATTATAAGTGCGGATGCACTTCAATGATCTACCTGTCTCTTTCTCGACCATAACATGAAACAATTTAAACACACCAAAGACCTCGTCTTTGGATTTCAAAGCACAAACCCAAACCCTCCTAAATGCATCATCTATAAAAGTGACAAAATACAATGCCCCACCCAAGGTTTTTGTCCTCATAAGACCACAAACATCAGAATAAACCAAATCTAATGCATATACTTTATTAACATGAGAAGCAGATTTAACGAATAAAACTCTATGTTGTTTCCCTGATAAACAATCAAGATAGGTTTTGAAAGGCTTACCTGTCACATCTGGAAGGAGCCACTTCCTTACTAGTAGTTAATGCCCTTTTCACTCATGTGGCCTAGACGCCTATGCCACATGTCAATAGCTGAATCTTCCATTGCGTTCAACCCACCCTTGCAGACACTGACACTTCTCTTGTAAGGGGTGCAACACTTCTTTCCTCTGGCTGCGATCAACGAACCCTTAATGAGCTTCCAACGCCCACTAGCAAAACGGCTTTCATAGCCATCATCGTCTAACCTTCCCGTCAACATCAAGTTAAGGCGAAGGTCTGGGATATGCCTCACATCCTTGAGAACCAATGTACAACCCACATTGGCCTTCACACAAATATCACTAACTCCTACGATCTTCGATACGCCATAATTTCTCATCTTCACGGTCCCATAGTCAACTGACTTGTAGCTAGCGAAGAAGTCCCTCCGTGAAGTTGGATGAAAAGAGGCTCCCGAGTCTATCACCCAGTTGATGTCCTGACTCATAGCCGTGAGATATACATTGTGATCTGCTGAAAGAATAATTACAGCATCGCCATCTGAGGCGACCGCAGTGGAATCTGATTCATCTTCCTTCCCTTTTCCTTTCTTGTCGTTATTCTTACCACGACATTCATGCTTGTAGTGGCCCTTCTTGCCACAATTCCAGCAATTAACATCCTTTCTGTTACTTGACTTGCCTTTTGATTTATCTCGGGCCTTCCCGCCCTTCTTGTTCTTTCCTCTCCTCCGTTCCTGTCTCACAAGTACCTGTTGCTGAGTAGACCCCTGTTGACGCATAAAAAAAATATCTCATTGCAGTGGTCAGAGAATTCCATGATACAAATCCTGTCCGGGGGTATTTTAGTAAAAATCTCATCTGGGGTATTTTGGTAAAAATCATGTCCGGGGCTATTTTGGTAAAAATCCATGTCTGGGGGTATTTTGGTAAAAATCTCGTCCGGGGTATTTTGCTAAAAATCTTGTCCGGAGGTATTTTAGTAAAAATCCACATCCAGGGGTAGTTTAGATATCCAAGGGTAGTTTAGGTATTTTGGTAAAAGGCATTAAAAAGGGTAGTTTGGGAAAAAGGGGTGCACATGTATCATTTTAATGGAAAGAGGTTGTACACCACCATTTAAGGGAAAACTTGGTGGACACCGTGGTTTAAGAGAAGAAGATGTATATGTGTGAAGGGATAAGTGGTGCTGATCACCACTTTGTAAGAGTGGTGGGGCCTATAAATACCCCACTCTTGCTTCACTTGAAGGGGTAGGATCAGTTGGATCAGTTGGGAGATCAGTTGGTGGGCCAGGGAATGAGAGAGAAGAATGAGACAAGAGAGGGAAAGCATTGTCTGTACCTCATTGTGGATTGGGGGCGTTGTGTGGCACACAACACATTCCCCACACAAAGGGAACTCTGCACAAAGAGGAAGTCGCACAACAAAATCTACACAGCGGATCCTGCGCAATGGATTCCGCGCAACGGATCCCGCGCAATGGATCCCGCACAACGGATCTTGCACAACGGATCATGCACAATGGATTCTGCATAACAGATCCAGCGCAATGGATTCTGCATAATGGATCCCGCGCAATGGATTCCGCACAACGGATCCAGCATAATAGATTCTGTGCAGAGGAGATCGTGCACTCAGATCCGCACAAAGGGAACGAGCGCACAATGAATACGTGGCATGTTCGCACGTGTGAGAGCTATAAATACACCATGACCTCTCTAAAGGGGTCATTAGCACCAAATTCAGGAGAAGAGAAAGGAGAGGAGAAGACTTTGGAGAGAGAGAGGTAGAGTTTGCACCCATTGTGTGGAACAGCTGTTGTGCGGCGCACAACACTGCCAGCGCGCAACAACACCACCGCACAAAGCTCCAGCGTGCAAAGTCCTCCAACGTACAAAGCCTCCAACGTGCAACGGCCAGCGCGTAACAGTTTTCACATAACAGCTCCACCGCGCAATGGGCAGCGCACAACAGTTTCCGTGCAACGGCCAGCGCACAAAGATTCAACACAATGAAAATACAGCATAATGAAAATACAACACAATGAAAGTATGGCACAACGAAAGTATGGCACAATGGAAATATGGCACAACCCAAGTTCATGAAATTTCCAAGTTCTCTTAGAATGTGCACCAGTGTTCTTACCCAGAATGCCCTATCCTTGATCAAGTGCTCCAATTACTGGATTCATAAAGAGGAAGTAAGGGAAATGTGAAGCCTAGAAAGAGAGTTCAAGGAGGAAGAAGAGTTCGTCCGCATGACTGAAAGGATGATCAATGCTTATTGCATAACCAAATCAAGTCTCTTCAAGACCCCACAACCCCTTTTGTCTCTGTGATGAACATTAAAAGCGTCGAAATGCTGCTAGAATCGCCATCAGACTGTCTTTTCTTTCATTCAGTTCTTTGATTGATTGTACTATGTTTTTAGAATCAAGGGAATCTGAGGATGTAAATGAACACCAGAATAAATGCGATCAATGTTCTCTTATTGAATTCTTTGTTATCATTGAATAAATCCCTCAAATCAAACGCATTTGTTTTCTTGTCGAAACAAAATGGCGACTCCACTGGGGAATTATTATTTGATGGTAACCTAGCAAACATTTACAGAACATTTATCACTTTTTGGCCTCTGTATAGACGCCAAAATGGTAACTCTCAACGGGAACATCCTCCCCTTCATCTTTGAAAATAAAGTACGATTTTATTTAATAAATTAACTAACACTCTGTTCTGAAAGACAGATATATCACAGTGATCTTTCTTCCGACTAATATAGTCATTTACTTCACATCCCATAGACTTCCCAAAAAAAAGTGTCAGAGATGATCAAATCCGTTTTGATCAAAGACAAATAATGTCAGAATGATGACAGTTTCTGAAGAGAGCTAGCTTCTTGTACGAGAGCGATTCAAGCATCAGTTAGGCAACACATGTCTAAGGAAGAGGAGCAGGTCTTCCCCTTGGTTGTAGACAAGTTCTCATTCGAAGAACAAACTACCTTGATCTAGCAGTTCTTTCGCAGCATCCCTGTGAATATGATGGCGGAGTTCCTTCCATGGCTTTCTTCCTCTATTTCACTTAATGAGCATCAAGATATGTTGAAATACTTGTGCAGGATAGTTCCAGACAAAAAGCTTCTTCAAAAGGTTATATTCACCTGGATGGAAAGAAATACTACCAATATCATTAAAAGTTCTGAAGATGATCCTTAACTGCAGTACTGTATGGATCTCACACATGACCAGTTAATAAATCGAACAGAGAATGGGTGGTGCGCTTGTGAATCTTCCAAGACTAGAAAAAGGAAACATTTGGAGTCAGCAGTTGATTCAATTATAGCACAACCAATTGATGAAATATTGTATTGGCATAATGCTATAAAAAATGAGTTGAATGATATAGCTGACTAGGCAAGGAAGATACAACTTTCAGGAGATTTCTCTAATCTATCAACTTTTAATGAGAGGTAACAATTTATTGCCGAAGTATGCATCTTCGAAAACATGGCTGAGGATATAGTTATATTCCTAGCAGTAGATGGGGAATTATCATTTACTCAGGAGCATGCTGAAGAAGAAAGCCAATTCGACAATTTTATATGCTTGATAGAAAGCATTCAGAGTGTTGGAGCTAATTCAAATTCAGTCGATTCTTATGCAAAGTTGTGCTTACATGTTGACCAAATAATGGGCATCATACAAAAGCACTTCTACGGTAAGGAAGTTGAGGTTCTTCCTCTTGCTCATGAGCATTTCGGTCCTACAAAACAGTGAGAGCTTCTATATGAAAGCTTGTGTGTGATGCCACTGAAATTGGTAGAACGCATCTTACCATGGCTGGTAGAATCACTTAGTGAAGAAGAAGTGAGGTTTTTTTTTCTTCCAAATATGAACTTAGTAGCTCCAGCATCTGATGCTGCACTGGTTACACTTTTCCCTGGTTGGGCATGCAAGGGTCGTGCCCGGGATGTTTCCAAATCAGGAAGGTTCATACGTTTATCTTCAAGTGCAATCAGTGACTGTCCGGTAAAAAAAAAATTTGAATGAAATTAAGTAGGTATCAATCGGCCATTATGTGCATGTGCTTCTCGATCGTACACACATGAAAAGACATCATTTCTCGATTGTACAACAAAAGGCCAGTCAAACATGGAAACTTCTCAGGGTAATGTCCAAAGCAGTTTCTGTTTCACTGGTAGTGCAATAAGACAATGAAGAACGGATGATAGTGTGGTGGTGCACAAAAATATATGAAGATTCCATCATACATTGCTTTTGAGAGATGAGAGGATAATGGAGAAAAGAAAGAAAGAAGAAAGAAGATTAGAAAGAAAGGATATGTAAAGAAGAATGAGACCTGCGCAAAAGTTATAGGGTATTATGCATACAGGGACAATGGTGATTAGATCAGGTTGACAGAGACGGCTGAGATTTGGTGAAAGGTGGCCCATGACATGTATATCAAGAGTCCGTACGTATGGAGGTCTAAATAATAATAATAAAAAGAAT
The DNA here is from genome assembly GCA_030180095.1 of Magnolia changhungtana. Lineage (NCBI taxonomy): Eukaryota > Viridiplantae > Streptophyta > Magnoliopsida > Magnoliales > Magnoliaceae > Magnolia > Magnolia changhungtana. The sequence continues at coordinate 2,696,428 of JASAUF010000150.1, forward strand.
GGAACATAGTGATCTCTGAAAAAAGGAAAGGTTCAATCTTCTCTTACAAGGAATATCATCCTGCCGAGTACGGATATTAGTACATTCGAAGTGTGTAGAAAATAGAAAAAATCACCAACAAGGTGTTCATCATCCTTCACCAAATGAACGTGTTACCGAAGACCTTACTCTTCCAACAGCAAACCTTGCGGAAAACCCTCAGATGAAAAGTTAGTTCGATTGAATCAAACGTTGCTCGCCAATAAGCAGATGAATTAGTTAACAAACTAATGAATTCATCGGTCAATAGAGAATCCTGGGGGCATCATCACAACTTACCAAAGTAGAAGAACAAGTCCAATTTGTAATTTGAAAATGGTCAAAGTGAAGCAGCTCAACTCTCATATGAATTAGCCGCTTGAAAGTCTTAAAAGAGTAGTAGCAGATAGTGCCAAAGAAAGAAAGCAAAACAAAGGATTGTCAAAGGTAAATAGTTGAAATTCTGCTAAAGAGAATATCGGCGATTTTACAAACAAGAAAGTAAAGAAAGGGTTCGGACAATTAAAAGACTACATGAAATATACATTTGAAGAAGATGGCATACTCCTTATGATTGCTAGTTACGGGGAAAATTGAATTGCCATGGTTAAACTATTAAAGGAAATAAAACAAAGAAGAAAAGAAGAACAGGCAAAAAGAAAGCAAGACAACATGTTGACTCAGAAGATTCACAGCGTTTTGAGCAGGAAGAATTACAATATTTGACTCAGAAGATTCATTGCACAATTATTCAAGGGGCAAGATAAGCAGTCTCAGAATGCCAGTAAAGTCTCAGAGTGCCGAAATCTCAGAATCCCAAATGAGGTAATCATTGATTCCCCGAGATGATAATTATCTATATCAATTTTTACAAGTCAAAGTTGGGGCTAAAGTAAGCACTGAGATAGCAAGCATTGTGATTGCTATCAAGCATTGACGATTGATGATTGCTATCAAGCATTGACGATTGTCGCCAACAAGTAGAGGATTGCGAAAGACAAGGTCATGTACTCTCCCTTATGCGAATGAATTAAAGTACAAATTTTCAATTGACTTCGAATTTCAGGAGAAATTCAGGAGATACAATTAAAGAAGAAAGAAAAGTGAATGGCTTGAAGAACAAGTTACGGAAGACGGTTGATAAAAGCAAAATTGTTAAGGTGTACGACATAAGAAAAAAAAAATAATAAGAGTACACAGGCTTGACTAGTTCGAGACTGGGGGCAAAGCTAATCTTGAGCAAAAGTATGAAATGATGCAGCGTCAGTATATTTGTTAAAGGTCGCAACATCGTGATTTTGATTACAAAGATTCCTAGAGCAATGCTTCCTAATCAAAAGGGGGTAAGACAAGTGAGTAAAAACCAGACAGGTGAGTAAAAACTGTGAAATATGTTTCTCACCATAGAATGTATTTCTTTTGTATATATGAATAAAATGCAAGCTTTCAAGCACATCAAGGCATCGCCAAATGAAAAGCGTTGATGATCGCTGCTAAGCATGGATGATCGCGGCCAAGCATTGATGATTGTTGTCAAGCATTCACGATTGTCGCCAACGCCGAAGATTATCGCCAAAATCGTCAAGCATCGATGACATCACCAAATTCACCAAACGCCGATGATTGTCGCCAAAATAAACAATTATCACTGTCATCATCAATTACTTATACAAGCTTATCTTATCAAAATTGTTATTATCGCCAAGCTGATAAACTATTTCAAATATAACATGAATATTGACAGAACATTATCAGCGGTGGCGAAATATCAATTATCGATTCACCATCTTTTGGTAGTGGAATAAACTATACAGCCAACCACATATATAAAGTTGATGATAGCGATGGTAGCTTAAAATTTAAGGCAGCCTATCCAAGCCTATATGGCCAACTACGCATAAGACCTACAAAGCCTGAAAATGGCAGCCCGAAATCGGCGATAAACTAGAATTGCTCCTTGAGCCCTGCCCGAAATTGGCGGTAAACCATCTTTCTTTTTGAGACCAGTGTCAAGTCCAGTTCATTCAAATCTGGTCGTCCAGTTTAGTCAAGTCTAGTCGAGTCAAGTTCAGTCTTGTCCGGTTAAAGTATGGTCAGTCAAAGTATACTCGCTCCACTGCTCAAAAGCATAAATTATGTGTAGCATCAAAATGTGGCAGATACATATTAAAGATGCCCAAATATGAAAAGCTTAAACTAAGTTTAGCATTCAAAATGCTGAAGATACATATTAGATATGCTCTCAAATATGCAATTGCCTGATGAAATTTTGAATATTGAGTAAACAACATGCAAAAATGCGTTTATCTTGAATCAGGTTCAAATTATAGTAATAGTAAATGTCTTCAAGATATTGACAATTATCTACTCTAAAGTTCAAGTCTTCAAAATATTGGCAATTATCTACTCAAAAGTTCAAGTCTTCAAGGTTAATTGGTATATTGACAAAAGCCATAAGGTCTTTTCGTCTCTTTTCTTCTTGATGAATAAAGAAATATTATCGCACAAGATTTTCAGAAGGGGGCAGAGAATGAACTAGTGAAGAATTATCATTCTCTTCCGGACAATCTAAAGATTCAGATATATTCTTTGGATTCGTTAAAGGAGCAATAAAGATTATCCATCCTTCAAGGGTATCAGCAGGCTTTACTTCGAAAATATTATCTTCTAAAGAAATCTTTATGCGAAGACTGACCTGGAAAGGAGGCATGATATACTTCTCTAAACCATGCCTTGGTCTTTCTGATAATTTTTATGCACGATGAAGGAATTCATATACCGAGAATCATGAAGCATGATTCAATGTGAACGTTCAAAGTTGCTTCTATATTAAAGCCCAGTTATATGCCGATGTCGTAACTTTTTGCTATCTTAGTAATGATATTGCAAGACTCCAAGTACCAGATCTAATGGAGATAAAGAACAAACGGAATCATCATCAGTAACTTCTATGGTCTTTGAAAAATTATTAAAGAGAAATTGAAAGAAGTTTTGTATATTTTTCAGAATCAGCAAAGATCCAAGGAAAAGTCTATAAAGAAATGCCAAGGAGCACAAGCTAGAAAAGACTCAGCGATTGAACCTTTAGAGTTGGAAATGATATCTCTAAGAGCGCAATATAAAGAATATAAAGAATGCAATGCAAAGCACGATGACAAGCGCAAAGATGAAATGATTAAATCATTATCATATTATGAATATGACAATCAATTTTAAAAGAGAAGAGAAGTTTTCAATATATATTTCAGAATTATCAATGCTTCATGAAGCTAAATTGGAAAGTTATAATGTCTTAAGATACTAATTCCGATTAATTTGGCAGGAAAGATCATCATTTGAAAGGTCGGATTATGCAGATCATGAATAAAGGAAATAATAAAACAGGGTTATTGCGGCAAGAGCAGCATTAAAGAACAACTCTCTAGACACAGAATTGAAGGAAAAATTGCTGGAGTTGATCAAAGAGAGCGTTGCAGCAGCAATGGTGTTGAAAGATAGTTCTCTGATCAAGTTGTTCAAAGACAAAGTTGTCACAGCTGTTATAGTGGCAAAAGAGAATTTCTTCTTCTCTAGCGAAGCATCCGCTCGATACTATTAGCAGGGGGCATTCAAGTCTTCCATTCGAGCACAATCATTCAAGTCTTTCGAGTGCAATCATTCAAGTCTTCCGTTCGAGCACAATCATTCAAGTCTTCTGAGCGCAATCATTCAAGTCTTCCGTTTGAACGTGATCATTCAAGCCTTTCATTCGCACGCGAGCATTCCAGTCTTGTAACGACCCGTAAATTTCCGTACGTTGGTTCGAGTACCACCTCGACCAGAAATCAATTAGGATTAAATCCTTTAGAAATTTAACAAAGTTAACTAAGTACTAAACTCGATTAGCCGTGAAATCCGTTGGGATCGCTTTAAATATGATCTGCAAGACCCAAAACTTGCAAAACAAGTGACGCTAGGTTACCCTAAAGTTTAGAACCAAACTCATTTCCCGGCTGCTCTCGGGAATGAAACGAAACTTCATATTAGGTCTAGACCGCTCATCGGAAGTCTGATTAACACAAAGTTAAGGAACTAGGAGGGCCTCACTGGACTTGACAATCATCTCAAAAATCAGGTCCATCCGATGTTCCACGGCCATTCGTTTCGATCCGGAGCGAGGGTCTGTGAAAAACACTATTCCCATCCCAAAATAAATATCAGGAATAGTGATCTGGCACCTTTCGCCATACACAAGATAAGCAACCTGACCGTCAGAATCCGACCAAATTACACCCTCGGATTAAGAAAAATTTCAGGAACATTTACATGTACTTGAAATTTCTGATTGTGGCCCACTGACCATCGAACTGAAAGTGGTCCGCCACGTGCGATCTGGGAATCCGATCGAGTCAAAAACGTAATCCCACATAGATCCATAGGTGGTGAGTTTAAGTCTGACGTTTGGCTCAAGGAGGGCTACCAGAACCTCTCTTTTGAGCTGGAAAAGTGACGAATATCCTATATTAGCAGTAACCCTTGAACCTGAGTCTATTTTGGAAATGTTTTTTGCTATAAAAGGAGCTTAGAACAGCCCCTCTCATAGCCATACGAATTTGGGATTAAAACCCTAGAGAGAGAGAAAAAAGAGAGAGAAGAGCTTGGGATTTGTGGGAGATCTTCCTCCTATTGCTTTCGGTTGTCGCACGGCCTACACCGCTCCTTTCCAGGTGTTTTCTCGGCGGTATCCATTCCATTTGAAGGTAAGAAACCCTAACCCTAGGTCTGATTTGATGTAAGATCGTTGTAGGTTATGTAAAGGCTAACCGACTCCGCTCTTTAGGCTAGAAAACTCCCGTATACGGAAGCTCAACGACCCTTGCTGATTCGTTGTGATTCCAAAGGCAAAGGTGAGGACTTTAAGTGTATAAGTTGTGGCTTTCAACGCTTTCAATGTCAGATAATGGTAGATTGATGATCTGCATGCAATTGCACATGTACAAAGTGTCTTCCGTTTTCTGTTTCGATTAGAATTGTAGAAATTGGAATTTCACATACTTTAGGTATTCGTATAAAATACCGTATATGTATTTTTTATGGAAATGTGTTTGACATGTTTAATTGTCGTAGGGACATATGATGTATGGATAAAATACTCATTTGGCAAAAGGGTTCGCCTAAATACATGTTTACTAATATACACCATGTATGTAGAAATACGGTATTGTAAGAAGTACCGTATACGTGTATATTTTTGCGATGTGTTTGTCATGATTAATTGTTGTATAAAAATATTAAGTGCGTATAAATTAACTGCTTGGCGAAAAGAATCGCCGTACTACAAGTTCCCTTGTAAACACTATGTATGTTGAAATTGGGTATACTATAAAATACCCTATACGTATAAAATTTGCTGATGTAATTGTCAGGATTATTTGCTGTATGAATATGATGTATATGTATAAAATACTAGTTTGGTAAAGGGACAACCTTAGTGCACTTTCCTCTAACATACGTCATGTATGTTGAAATAGAGCATTCCAAGTGTTGGTGAAATCGCTTGTGAGTGTAAGTGCTTAAGTGTTAGAACCTTAGGTAGGTGCTGAGATGGGACTCTCAGCTACCTTAGAGTCACATATGATACCCTCCATGTGGTTATTCACTCTAACCACTCACCTATGAAATATATGTATTTGTATCCCTATTTGCATAATTCTTTATAACATGCTTTTGAACATGCTTTGTAACTTATTTATTAACATGCTTCATGATAGGCTTTATAACGTGATTGCTAGTGTTCTTGAATTATCATGTTATCATGCTGTATTTCACATGCTATGGTTAGGACTTGATTGAGCTTGGGACTATGTCCATAGTCCAGGCATCCGGTATCAGGCTTGAAGTTGTGGTTGAGATTCGTTCCGCCACACATGATGTGTTGGCGAACCCGTGTCGTACTTCGGTTGGCGATAATGGTTGGCCACACGAGGTGCTTCTGTGCTTCATATCGCCCAACTTGTTGTGCGCTCGAGTCAGCCGAACACGTCAGGTAACCCGTGTGTCTTTCGTATGTTCACCATGTTTGGTCGCTAATGTTTGAACCTAGGGTACCAAACTTATCAGTGAAAACTCCGTTAACCATGGTACCTCGATCCGCTAAGACTCATGAGCTGGGCATGGTGGTATGGGACACCGTGGTCGAGCTGTTGGCCTACGCTGGGGCTACGTGCCTCCCCGTAGTGACCAGTGAGCAACTTAACTCGTGAGCCGATTATGGTAGTATGGGACACTATATTCGTGCTGTCGGCCTACATTGATAAGGTGATGGGGGAGTGGTGCAACCTTTGTGCGTAACAGCCCTGGCAACCCTTTGTAGTGACCACGAGCATATTCTGAAGTCGCAGTGCGCCTTAGGGTTCGCCGTGATATATAGAGTATGAACTAGGCCTGTTTCTGTATAGTGATGAATCGTTTAAGGGGTGATGGGGAGTGGTGCAACCTTTGTGTGTACACCGTACGGGCCTCTGGGTGACCTAGAAAATACACCATCGTCTGATATTAACTAGGACTGACGACCCTAGAATGGATCATGTTTGGGAATGATACAAGGGAGGTACCTTAGTTTCCCAATCCTGCTGTTTGAAATGGACTAATTAAAAACTCGGTAATCATGCTCATCATGCATCGCATGTGCCTGGAAGATGTGGAGCACTGTGGGATGTAAGCATGCCGCGAACGTGAGATGGTGTCGCATGAGGGAGTATGTCGGTGAGGGCATCCATCATATCTGCATTCATACTTGCATTAATCATAGTAACTAGGAGTGTTTGATTTACTGCTTTATCATTACTGCTTGACTGTATTGATAACATAATAACTTATGCCTTATTATTCCACTGAGTTAGCTACTCACTCCCACGTTACGGGACGGTGTTGCGCACACCAACCAGACTCTGTCTCAGGTTTAGGCGATCCGACGACTCTGGAGGCGGAGCCTGATTATGACGAGGACCAGGAGGAGCTCTCGTATATGCAGTTCTCTGGCGGCTTCGACTAAGTTGCTAGGATCGATGGGTTCTACAGGGATTATACCTAGTTTATTTTTGACATTTTGATTTTAAACAGAAATGTATATGGAGACTCAAAGCATTCATACTCTGGAGAATGAAACGTTTATTTTGTTTCTTTACATACATATATATACAGTTCAGTCTTCCGCTTGCTTTTATACAATTGATCTGGAGTATGAATTACTGTTTTGGTATAATCTCATTCATGTTTATTGCTCTAACACAGACAACATTCAAACATCATTAAATATGTTGCATAAGTGATGCGTTGGAACTCGAGAGTTGAGTTACACTCGACCCCCGATTTTCAGGGCGTTACAAGTTGGTATCAGAGCATGATTTTGATTAAACCGGACCTGAGTTATGTCCCGACTACGTACGTTGACGTGTCACAACCTAGGAGGGTGCGCAAAAATTTAGAAACAGTCTTAGGGTCTCCCGATTTCACCGTTCGGCGAAATTTATTAAAAACGAACGCGTTGATCGAGTCTGTACTCGATCTTGACTGCACATACGGACTCTAAATCACTCCTTGACCGTCTATTGACATGTCCAAGTCACTACCCACCCAAAATCAGTCTTCAAAAATCAGGAGAAATCAGATTAGTTCGAAATTTTTCTAACTAACTGTTCGGTGAGCCGAACTGAGTTCGGGGCCCCCACGTTAATCCATCAAGGGTCCAGATTGAACCAGGGTGCATTTGGCACCCTGGGCATGTGGGAAACAGGGCCCCACCGCGGCAGCGCAGTTCTGGCCAAGTCCGACCGCGGCGACGCCGCGGCTCGGGCGGCGGACCGCGGTCCGGTCGATTTTCTGGGGTGGGTCCAAGGCTAAGGTTGGTCGGCCCAACCTCCTACACCCCATGGCACGTGCGAAATTCTCCTAAGGTTAGGATTTAAGGGGCTGGAGCACCCTTCTTCCTCATTTTACCCATTTTCAAACACCTTCAAACCCATTTTCGATTTTTCTCTAAACCTATCCCTCCAAACCTTGCAATCTTCTATTTTCTTCCATAACCCACACACCCCAACCTTCCACAACAGCCCTAGCCTCCTCCTTTCCCCATTTTCTTAAGTTGGAGCTCTCATACCCCTCATTGGAGCTCAAAATCGGGTAATCTCCTAACCCATTCCACTTTCTTCTTGTTTCTCCTTCATTTCCTACCTCTAGTGCCCCTTCCACACCTATTGGATTGTTGCTTGTGGTGGATCAAAGAGATCAGCCCCTTTTCCCCCATTTTGGTAATTTTTCATGGACCTCTTTGGTGTGGTGGCGACTATTTTCTCCATTTCCTCCATCTTATCTTTCATGGGAAAGAGGAAAACCGCGGCCGATGACGCCAGCCCAAGTAGGCCAGCCCATTCCCGAAGAAGATCCCACATTGGGGCCGGCACTAGCACCGTTCGGGAGTTTAGGTCAAAGCGAGACCTGGATCCTGACCATCCCGCCAGAAATGCTTATCCGATAGGCATCGAATACAGGCGCTTCGCGGGCCGCAAGGTTGTGTTTGAAGCTCATGTGGATGAAAGAATGTTTGGCCTACACCCGATGATGGACCACTTGGTGGATATCGGATGGAATTCTATATTTGAAGGCGAGTCTCCCGCATGTGAGAACACGGTTCGCGCTTTCTACGCTCACATCGTGGACTCATCGCAGAGCCTCTTCGCCATCGTCTCGTGAGGGGCATAAGGCGCACAATCACTGTGGATGAGGTGGTTCGAATCACGAAGATCCCGCTTGGTCAAGTGCATCCTAGTGATGACTTCTCTCGAAGTGCGCAGGAAAGGGATCGTCGCACGCGATATCTCTGTGGTCGCCGGGTTACTTGGAAGCGAGGAAATTGTATTGCGGCGATAAAGATGGCCGAAGACTTCCATTTACTCCATCACATTTTCACATACAATGTATACCCACGGTGGGGTAACCGCACGGAGTGTACTCGGGTGATGGTGGACTTTCTGTACAAGATGGGACGCGGGGACAACATATGCCTACCCACATTCATCCTATCCCAGATAGTTCAGGTTGTTCGTTCTGCCAGGAACGATCTTTCGCTCCCATTTGGCCGTCTGATCTGCAGGATGGCTCGTGATGTCGGCTATAGACTCAACATGGAAGACCTTGCACCAGTCCGAGTCATAAGTGAGGCGACACTCAAGAATATGAAGATCGGCCCTCAACAGCGGCAAGCACGACTCGACGAGTCTGGAGATGAGTCGGATAGCGCCGGTGAGGAGAGTGTTGACCTCCAGGCAGAGAGTGATGAGGAGCGCGGTGATGACATACAGGAAGAAGAACCTGAGGCTCAGGACACTGAGGAGAGTTCACCTCCTGTGGCTCAGGAACAGGGTGTGAATCGGGATGCTTTTGATGCACGTTTGGCCCGTCTCGAGGAGGGTCAAGCCGCCCTGCAGCAAGAGGTTGGACAAGTTCAGGCTGAGCTTGGTGAGACCCGAGCCAAGCTTGAAGAGACCGAAGCCTACATGAAGAGGAGCTTTAAGAAGGTGTCTCGTACATTGAAGGCCATTCTGTGCTGTGTGCAGGATAAGAACGCTCCTCCTCCACCGCCTGTTTCGGATGCTTAGTCATCCACGTTGATGTGGTTGTTGTTTGTTTTTAGTTGCCGCGATAGGCGGTTTATGTTTTCATGTAGTTGATGTAATAGATAATAGCGTGTCCTAAGTGTTTAATGTTGTGAATGTATTGGCTATCATGTGATTTCCGTCATGATTCACGTAACTCTGTATTCCATGTATTATGACAAATTTTGGGTAAATGAAAGGCATGTAGCCCCTTTGTTTTGATGATGTGTGGAATGCTTAAAGTGCTTTATGATGTGTGTTATGCTGTATCTCACAAATGTTGTACCCTATGTTGTATAGGGCATGTCATGACAGTATACGCGGAGCACCGCACATCTCCGTCTGACTGGCTCTATGGACCAGACTCCTTCTGGTAGTAGCGGTCCTGCGGACTGTGGGTTAGGTTCTGATCAGCCTCCTGCTGGTCCTGCCGGTGGATTTCCACCTTACACGCCCCCGATCCGTGAGCAGTATCGGCCGTCTTCTTCGCGTTAAACATGACTCCCAGTGCCGCTCCGCCGACCGATAGGTTGAGAAATGATGTTGATGATGCATCGCCAGCAGATGCAAAGAAGACAGCAGCAGAAGACTAAGGCCTTATGGCCACTATCGCCGAGGCCTTGTCCCATGGTGGTAGTGCGACTCCACCTACGACATCCGCTTGTCCCGCCGGCACTCTGAGCCTCCGCTCGGTGTGAGGATGCGCCCGCCCACATCCGTCGCACCTCCTACCGGAGATGCGGTGTACACGCGGTCTACTCGAGCGATTTCGGCGCTTGAGGCCTCCCCTCATTTATGGGTTCTCACGGACCCGAGGAGGCGAGTTCTCGCTTGACCGCATCTCTAAGATGCTTCGGATCTTTCGCATTGCTCGAGGCGAGCAGGTGGAGCCGGCCGCTTTCATGTTTGAGAGGGAGGCCGGCTTATGGTGGGATAGCGTGTTGCGGTCTGTCGCACAGACACGTTTGGACCTGGGAGGCTTTCGAGTTCCGGTTCCATGAGAAATGCTACCCGCAGACTTATCGACATGAGCGGGAGGATGAGTTCCTACGCCTCAGGCAAGGAGGCATGATGATTACGGAGTACGAGCACCGCTTCACAGAGTTGGGCCGCTTTGTCCTGACTATACTGGTGGATGAGCAGATGCGGATGCGTTGTTTTTCCTTGGGTTTGCGACCGGAGATACGGTCGAAGATATGCTACCTCAGTATACCTACCTATGCAGCACTGGTTCACATGTCTATGACGGCAGAGCAGGATGTGGACAGGTTGGCCCGATCTCGTGGTGCTATGGTTACGAGGCCACGGCAGGAGATACAGAGCAGGCCTATTCTAGGCAAGAGGCCTCGTGTTGACTCATCTCCCAGGATCGCAGCGCCAGTGGCTCCTGTGAGGCGCCCTATTGTGACCTGCACGTACTGCGGGAAGCAGGGTCATCTTATTGGGAGTTGTTTCGCGCGGATGAAGGATAGTGGGTTCTCTCCGCCACAGATGTTGGGTCGTTCTCGGCCGCAGCCTTATCGACCATACCTTGGCTGACACCGCACATCCTTCCTTTCAACCTCCCGCATCACGGTTCTCAGCCGCCGCAACGGCACTTGGCCCTCACCGAACCGTCAAGAATGCGCGCGTTCATACGCTTGTGGCCGAGGCACCGAGACGTCACTGCGGCCCCGACAGCTTTTGAGGGTACAGCTTATATCCATGGTACTCCCGTTTCTTTATTGGTGGACACTGGGTCCACTACTTCTATTATTTCTTGTGGGGCGGTTAAACGTCTATCTTTGCCTACGATTTCCATAAAGGGAATGAGACTCACTACGGCTACTGGGACCTGTTCTGATGTCACACGGTTATGCGAGGGTTGTCCGATAGTTTTGGGTAGCAGCACAGTGCTCGTCGACCTCATTGTTGCTCCACTATGGCACTACGACGTTATCCTTGGTATGAATTGGCTCGCCAAGATGAGGGGGGAGGTAGATTGCGATACTCGGATCGTGACTGCCTATGGACCTGATGGCACAGCTTTCATGTTTCCAGTACAGTCAGTTGGCCTGTCTTGTGTTGATTGTTACACTGCTTTACTTGTGCCGATTGATGGTCCGACAGTAGAGGGTACACCGGTGGTTCGAGAATTTGCAGGCGTGTTTAAGACTATTCCTGGTTTACCTCCTCGACGCGAGATCGATTTTACAATCGATCTTACGCCGGGTACGACACCCATCTCACTACCGACTTATCGTATGCCTCCATGTGAGATGGAGAAGCTGCGGAAACAAATTAATGATCTGGTAGACAAGGGTTTTATACGACCTAGTGTGTCTCCTTGGGGAGCACCTGTGCTATTTGTGAAGAAGAAGGACGGGTCGCTACGGTTATGTATTGACTACCGTAGGTTGAACTAGGTCACAGTGAAGAACAAGTATCCTTTGTCCAGGATAGATGATCTGTTCGATCAGTTGAGGGGGGCGAAGTATTTCTCGAAGATTGATCTTCAGTCGAGGTACCACCAGTTGCACGTGAGAGAGGAGGACGTGCAGAAGACAGCCTTCAGGACGTGCTTTGGGCACTATGAGTTCTTGGTGATGTTGTTCGGCTTGACGAACGCACCAGCCGTGTTCATGGATCTGATGAACCGGGTATTTCGGCCCTTCCTGTACCGATTCGTCATCGTCTTTATTGACGACATCTTGATATACTCTACGAGTCGGGAGGAGCACGAGGAGCACTTGAGAGCGGTGCTGGGTACACTGGAGAAGAACCAGCTGTTCGCACAATACAAGAAGTGCGACTTCTGGCAGGAGGAAGTCAAGTTCATGGGACACGTAGTGTCTAAGGATGGGATAGCAGTGGATCTTGCTAAGGTAGCTGCGGTTCAGGATTGGCAGCAGCCTGAGACTTTTACTGAGGTGAGGAGTTTCCTTAGTCTGGCTGGATATTACAGACGCTTCATTCGGGATTTCTCGAAGATCGTCAGGCCATTGTCTCAGTTGACTCGGAAGGACCTGAAGTTCGCCTGGAACGAGAAGGCTGGGCGCTTTCAAGGAGCCGAAGGACAAGTTGACGTCCGCCCCGTGCTAGTATTGCTGCCAGCAAGGGGAGAAATACACATATATACCGACGCGTCTCGCGTTGGTTTAGGTTGTGTCCCGATGCGAAGGATGCAGGGTGATTTCGTATGCCTCGAGACAATTAAGGAAGCACGAGGAGAATTACCCTACACACGACCTAGAGTTGGCAGCTGTCATCTTTGCATTGAAGCTTTGGAGACATTACCTCTACGGAGAGGAGTTCGAGCTTTTCTGTGACCACAAGAGCCTTAAGTACATATTCACACAGCGAGACTTGAATATGAGACAACGTCGATGCATGGAGACCTTGAAGGACTTCAAGTTCGAGGTTTCTTACCATCTTGGCAAGGCGAACCTTGTGGCAGACGCGTTGAGCCGCAAGAAGGCGATTGCATTTGCGGCACCACTGATGATAGCTGAGTGGGACATGGTGGAGTTCGTACGGGACTTCGAGTAGAGACTCACTGTCGAGGAGCCATATGAGTGTGTTGCGCACGTTCGGGTGCGGCCACTTATTGACGACAGGATTGTTGAGGCCCGGGAGGGTGATATACTACTGTCCGAGCCGAGAGCAAAGCGGGCTAGCGACGCCGAGGACTCCGAGTGGAGAGTTGGTTCTGATGGGGGTCTACGTTTCCGTGGCCGCCTATGCGTTCCTGATGTGCCTGACTTGAGACGCGAGCTTCTCGAGTCTGTCCATAACTTGAAGCTTGTGATGCATCCTGGTAGCACGAAGATGTACCAAGATTTGAGACGAACATATTGGTGGGACAATATGAAGGCCCACATCGCTGAGTATGTGTCTCGATGTCTGACGTGCCAGCAGGTCAAGGCAGAACATCACCGACCTCCTGGACTGCTTCAGCCCATGCCCATAGCGGAGTGGAAGTGAGATTTCATCTCCATGGATTTCATATCTGGGCTGCCGAAGACGAGGAAGGGACACGATTCCATTTGGGTGATTGTGGACCGGTTGACCAAATCGGCTCATTTCCTCCCTATCAGAGTTACGAACTCTGCAGACGAGCTGGCTAGATTGTACATCAGAGAGATCGTCCGTCTGCACGGGGTTCCATTAGAGATTGTGTCGGACAGAGACACGCGGTTCACATCTATCTTCTGGACTCGTATCCAGGAGGCGATGGGTGTAAAGTTGAAGTTCAGTACGGCGTTTCATCCTCAGACTGATGGGCAGACAGAGCGGGTGAATCAGATTCTGGAGGATATGTTGCGAGCATGTGTGTTGGACTTCAAGGATAGTGGGATGACTGTCTTCCGTATGCGAGTTCGCCTACAACAATTTCCTTCCGCGGCGACTATTGGCATGGCGCCATATGAGGCTCTATATGGTCGACCTTGTAGGCACCGCACTTGTTGGGCGAGGTTGGAGAGCGTAGTCTAATTGGCCGAGGAGTTGGTACAGCGACTGCAGAAGGTCGACATTATCGGGCGTCGATTACTTGGCGCACGAGCAGCGTGCGGTAAGAGTTACGCCGATACGAGGCGGCGACCGCTGGAGTTCGAGGTCGGGGATCATGTATTCCTTCGAGTTTCCCCTATGAAGGGAGTCCTTCGGTTTGGGAAGAAGGGGAAGCTCACACCGAGGTTTATCGGTCCATTTCAGATACTGGATCGAGTGAGTGATGTGGCGTATCGTCTCGCTTTGCCCACACCACTTCGTGCTGTACACAACGTATTTCATGTATCTATGCTGAAGAAATACGTTCCTGATCCTTCGCATATCATCAGATGGGAGCAGGTACAGTTGAGCGAGGATGCTACATATGAGTTGCGCCCGACGTGCATCCTTGACAAGAAGGAGCAGGTACTGCGTAGCAAGGTCATCCCACTCGTGAAGGTACTTTGGACATATCATTCCGAGGAGGAAGCTACCTGGGAGACTGAGGCCGAAGTCAGGAAGAACTACCCTCAGATTCTCGAGGAATATGAAAAGGTATAAATTTCGAGGACGAAATTTTTGTTTAAGGGGGGTAGATTGTAACGACCCGTAAATTTCCCTACATTGGTTCGAGTACCACCTCGACCAGAAATCAATTAGGATTAAATCCTTTAGAAATTTAACAAAGTTAACTAAGTACTAAACTCGATTAGCCGTGAAATCCATTGGGATCGCTTTAAATATGATCTGCAAGACCCAAAACTTGCAAAACAAGTGACGCTAGGTTACCCTAAAGTTTAGAACCAAACTCATTTCCTGGCTGCTCTCGGGAATGAAACGAAACTTCGTATTAGGTCTAGACCGCTCATCGGAAGTCCGATTAACACAAAGTTAAGGAACTAGGACCGCCTCACTTTGGACTTGACAATCATCTCAAAATCGAGGTCCATCCGATGTCCCACGGCCATTCGTTTCGATCCGGAGCGAGGGTGTGTGAAAAACACTATTCCCATCCCAAAATAAATATCAGGAATAGTGATCGCACCTCTTCGCTTGCGCATCAAGATAAGCAACCCGATGTCGAATCGGACCAAATTACACCTCGGATTAAGAAAAATTTCAGGAACATTTACATGTACTTGAAATTTCTGATCGTGGCCCACTGACCGTCGAACTGAAAGTGGTCCGCCACGTGCGATCTGGGAATCCGATCGAGTCGAAAACGTAATCCCACATAGATCCATAGGTGGTGAATTTAAGTCTGACGTTTGGCTCAAGGAGGGCTACCAGAACCTCTCTTTTGAGCTGGAAAAGTGACGAATATCCTATATTAGCAGTAACCCTTGAACCTGAGTCTATTTTGGAAATGTTTTTTGCTATAAAAGGAGCTTAGAACAGCCCCTCTCACAGCCATACGAATTTGGGATTAAAACCCTAGAGAGAGAGAGATAAAAGAGAGAGAAGAGCTTGGGATTTGTGGGAGATCTTCCTCCTATTGCTTTCGGTTGTCGCACGGCCTACACCGCTCCTTTCCAGGTGTTTTCTCGGCGGTATCCATTCCGTTTGAAGGTAAGAAACCCTAACCCTAGGTCTGATTTGATGTAAGATCATTGTAGGTTATGTAAAGGCTAACCGATTCCGCTCTTTAGGCTAGAAAACTCCCGTATACGGAAGCTCAACGACCCTTGCTGATTCGTTGTGATTCCAAAGGCAAAGGTGAGGACTTTAAGTGTATAAGTTGCGGTTTTCAACGCTTTCAATGTCAGATAATGGTAGATTCATGATCTGCATGCAATTGCACATGTACAAAGTGCCTTCCGTTTTCTGTTTCGATTAGAATTGTAGAATTTGGAATTTCACATACTTTAGGTATTCGTATAAAATACCGTATACGTATTTTTTATGGAAATGTGTTTGACATGTTTAATTGTCGTATGGACATATGATGTATGGATAAAATACTCATTTGGCAAAAGGGTTCGCCTAAATACATGTTTACTAATATACAACATGTATGTAGAAATACGGTATTGTAAGAAGTACCGTATACGTGTATATTTTTGCGACGTGTTTGTCATGATTAATTGTTGTATAAAAATATTAAGTGCGTATAAATTAACTGCTTGGCGAAAAGAATCGCCGTACTACAAGTTCCCTTGTAAACACTATGTATGTTGAAATTGGGTATACTATAAAATACCCTATACGTATAAAATTTGCTGATGTAATTGTCAGGATTATTTGCTATATGAATATGATGTATATGTATAAAATACTAGTTTGGTAAAGGGACAACCTTAGTGCACTTTCCTCTAACATACGTCATGTATGTTGAAATAGAGCATTCCAAGTGTTGGTGAAATCGCTTGTGAGTGTAAGTGCTTAAGTGTTAGGACCTTAGGTAGGTGCTGAGATGGGACTCTCAGCTACCTTAGAGTCACATATGATACCCTCCATGTGGTTATTCACTCTAACCACTCACCTATGAAATATATGTATTTGTATCCCTATTTGCATAATGCTTTATAACATGCTTTTGAACATGCTTTGTAACTTGTTTATTAACATGCTTCATGATAGGCTTTATAACATGATTGCTAGTGTTCTTGAATTATCATGTTATCATGCTGTATTTCACATGCTATGGTTAGGACTTGATTGAGCTTGGGACTATGTCCATAGTCCAGGCATCCGGTATCAGACTTGAAGTTGTGGTTGGGATTCGTTCCGCCACACATGATGTGTTGGCGAACCCGTGTCGTACTTCGGTTGGCGATAGTGGTTGGCCACACGAGGTGCTTCTGCGCTTCATATCGCCCAACTTGTTGTGCGCTCGAGTCAGCCGAACACGTCAGGTAACCCGTGTGTCTTTTGTATGTTCACCATGTTTGGTCGCTAATATTTGAACCTAGGGTACCAAACTTACCAGTGAAAACCCCGTTAACCATGGTACCTCGATCCGCTAAGACTCATGAGCCGGCATGGTGGTATGGGACACCGTGGTCGAGCTGTCGGCCTACGCTGGGGCTACGTGCCTCCCCGTAGTGACCAGTGAGCAACTTAACTCGTGAGCCGATTATGGTGGTATGGGACACTATATTCGCGCTGTCGGCCTACATTGATAAGGTGATGGGGGAGTGGTGCAACCTTTGTGCGTAACAGCCCTGGCAGCCCTTTGTAGTGACCGCGAGCATATTCTGAAGTCGCAGTGCGCCTTAGGGTTCGCCGTGATATATAGAGTATGAACTAGGCCTGTTTCTGTATAGTGATGAATCGTTTAAGGGGTGATGGGGGAGTGGTGCAACCTTTGTGCGTAATGTTCCACGGCAAACCTCTGCAGTGACCTAGAAAATACACCATCGTCTGATATTAACTAGGACTGACGACCCTAGAATGGATCATGTTTGGGAATGATACAAGGGAGGTACCTTAGTTTCCCAATCCTGCTATTTGAAATGAACTAATTAAAAACTCGGTAATCATGCTCATCATGCATCGCATGTGCCTGGAAGATGTGGAGCACTGTGGGATGTAAGCATGCCGCGAACGTGAGATGGTGTCGCATGAGGGAGTATGTCGGTGAGGGCATCCATCATATCTGCATTCATACTTGCATTAATCATAGTAACTAGGAGTGTTTGATTTACTGCTTTATCATTACTGCTTGACTGTATTGATAACATGATAACTTATACCTTATTGTTCCACTGAGTTAGTTACTCACTCCCACGTTACAGATCGGTGTCACAAGACACCAACCAGACTGTCTCGTGCGAGTTTAGGCGATCCGACGACTGGAGGCGAGTCTCGATTATGACGAGGACCGGAGGAGTTCTCGTATATGCAGATTCTCTGGCGCTTCGACTAGGTTGCCAGGATCGACGGGTTCTACAGGGATTGTACCTAGTTTATTTTTGACATTTTAATTTTAAACTGAAATGTATATGGAGACTCAGATGCATTCATACTCTGGAGAATGAAACGTTTATTTTGTTTCTTTACATACATATATATACAGTTCAGTCTTCCGCTTGCTTTTATACAATTGATCTGGAGTATGAATTACTGTTTTGGTATAATCTCATTCATGTTTATTGCTCTAACACAGACAACATTCAAACATCATTAAATATGTTGCATAAGTGATGCGTTGGAACTCGGGAGTTGAGTTACACTCAACCCCCGATTTTCAGGACGTTACAAGTCTTTTAATAGAACATGATCATTCAATCTTCTGGTTAAGAATGATCATCTAGTGTTTCATGCAAGCATGATCATCCAGTCATCCTTCAGTTGCAGTTCATTCAAGTTCTTCGGGAGGAGGAAGATCGATCCTCCATTTGATTTCAAGAATCAATCAAAGAAGGGTCGAGAGGGCATCTGTTGACGCACAAAAAAATATCTCATTGCAGTAGTCAGAGAATACCATGATACAAGTCTTGTCCGGGGGTATTTTAGTAAAAATCTCATCTGGGGGTATTTTGGTAAAAATCATGTCAAGGGCTATTTTGGTAAAAATCCATGTCCGGGGGTATTTTGGTAAAAATCCCGTCCGGGATATTTTGGTAAAAATCCTGTCCGAGGGTATTTTGGAAAAAATCCATGTCCAGAGGTAGTTTAGATATCCAAGGGTAGTTTAGGTATTTTGGTAAAAGGCATTAAAAATGGTAGTTTGGTAAAAAGGGGTGTACAGGTGTCATTTTAATGGAAAAAGGTTGTACACCACCATTTAAGGGAAAGCTTGGTGGACACCGTGGTTTAAGAGAAGAAGATGTATGTGTGTGAAGGGATAAGTGGTGGTGATCACCACTTTGTAAGAGTTGTGGGGCCTATAAATACCCCACTCCTGCTTCATTTAAAGGGGTAGGATCTGTTGGATCAGTTGGGAGATCAATTGGTGGGCCAGGGAATGAGAGAGAAGAACGAGATAAGAGAGGGAAAGCATTGTCCATACCTCGTTGTGCGTTGGGGGCGTTGTGTGGCGCACAACACATTCCCCGCACAAAGAGGAAGCCGCACAACAAAATCCGCACAGCGGATCCCGCGCAATGGATTCTACACAGCAGATCCCGCGCAACGGATTCTGCGCAATGGATTCCGTGCAATGGATTCCACACAATGAATCTCGTGCAATGGATTCCGCACAACAGATCATGAACAATGGATTCTGCGTAGCAGATCCCGCACAATGGATTCCGCACAACGGATCCCACGTAATGGATTCCGCACAGGCACAATCGATTCTGTGCAGAGGAGATCACACACTCAAATCCGCACAAAGGGAACGAGCGCACAATGAATACGTGGCATGTTCGCATGTGCAAGACAGCTATAAATACACCATGACCTCTCTAAAGGGGTCATTAGCACCAGATTCAGGAGAAGAGAAAGGAGAGGAGAAGACTTTGGAGAGAGAGGTAGAGTTCGCACCCATTGTACGGAACAATTGTTGTGCGGCGCACAACACTGCCAGCGGGCAACAACACCACCACACAAAGCTCCAATGCGCAAAGTCCTCCAACGCGCAAAGCCTCCGCAACACAGAACGACATAGTTTCCGCATAATAGCTTCGCCACAATGGCTAGCCATGGCATCCAAGATCACAAAGCACTCGACAAAATCCATCACAATGAAAATACAGCACAATGAAAGTATGGCACAACGAAAGTATGGCATAATGGAAATATGGCACAACCCAAGTTTATGAAATTTCCAAGTTCTCTTAGAATGTGCATGAATGCCGTCCATGATCAAGCGCTCCAATTAATGGGATTCATAAAGAGGAAGTAAGGAAAATGTGAAGCCTAGAAAGAGAGTTCAAGGAGGAAGAAGAGTTCGTCTGCATGACTGAAAGGATGATCAATGATAATTACATAACCAAATCAAGTCTCTTCAAGACCCAACAACCCCTTTTGTCTCTGTGATGAACATTAAAAGCATCGAAATGCTGCTAGAATCACCATCAGACTGTCTTTTCTTTCATTCAGTTCTTTGATCGATTGTACTATGTTTTCAGAATTAAGGGAATCCGAGGATGTAAATGAACACCAGAATAAATGCGATCAATGTTCTCTTATTGAATTCTTTGTTATCATTGAATAAATCCCTCAAATCAAATACATTTGTTTTCTTATCGAAACAACCCCTGAGACTTCTTCCTTGTCTTCTCATTGAAGAGACAACTGGTTACCTGTTCCATGGATATCTTTCCGTCTGGCGCGGAGTTACTTTGAGACACCACCAATGTCTCCCAATCACAAAGCAATGAACCAAAGCTGCAATTCATCATCAGGGACCATCAATGGTTCACTATATTCTTGAACTCATTCATGTGCTCTACCCACAGAACCACCATCCTTGAACTTGAGATTCACAAGTCACCTTATCAAAAAATTTTATTACCAAATTGTCTTCCTCTCAAAGCTTCCGCTTTCAAAATAGGTACGCTAGTGTGGTGAGGTTTCCGTATACACATGGTGGAATATGGAATCGTCCAACCATTGTCTAATAAACCCCACCGCTTTTGGTCCATCTTCTTAATCATCAAACATATCCTGGATTTTGTTGATATGCCTAAAATTGGAGAATATAGGTCCTTGCACAAAGCAAGTCCTCCATCTTAGCCTTCCATAGGAAGAACCAGTGAGGTCGATCATGATGAGCCACCTTCCATGATCCTACCATTGATGAACGTAGCTTTGATACCATGATCTAGCCTCCCAAAACAAACTAATTATGGAATAATAATGCAATGAAATAAATCAAAGCATAAACCACACCACAAAAGAAAATTTTATGTGGAAAACCCTCAAAAGGTAAAAACCATGGGACCTTCCAAGTAGAACGTTCTTCACTCACGTAGGAGTGGATAAACAATAAGAGAAATAAAGAAAACGGAGAGATCTAACCGATTATGAGGACATGGAAGCATTGAGATATCAAGTGCATAGTAGATCACCTCTACGAACCTCTCTTCCATAAGCTTCTTCTTCTCTCTCTCTTCCTCTCACCCCTTTGATAGCCCTAAACCCTTTAACAAAACCTTGTAAAGCTTTAGGAAACCCTCTTTTATCTTTTTCATACCCTAAAAAACCATAGAGACTTCTTATTTATAGGAAACTCATAAAGAGGAAAAGGACTCGAAAATCCACAATCCGCACAAAAAGAAGACCGCATAACCTCTACTAGTGGAATGGATCCTCGACCAGGTTCTACCTTTGATCGGTCGAATCCCACGATCAATACCTCGTAAATCCAAAATTCATTGGACAGTCGAGCCCTCCTCAAATAACCGATTGAGCGAATCTCATGACCGGTCGAGCACGGGAAAAAACCCCATCAACGGAAGTAGATTGGCTGGTGTACCGCACACCAGCTATATAGCTGCTATAAGTACATGTCGTTCGAGTATGAGCACTAATGCTCTTCAAGCTCCAAGTTGCACAAACGGTTCAAAGGAGATCAAAGTTACATGGCCCCACGGTGATGTATTTACTATATCTACCCCGTTCATCTATTTTTAGAGATCATTTTAAACTATTATCCAAAAAACGAATGATATCCAAAGATCATCAGGACCCCACCACAAATAGCAGCGAAGATGATGATTTTTACCATTAAAAAATTCATAGGGCCCACCATAACGTTTATTTTCCATCCAATCTGTTTATAAGGTCACAAATGTTGGGATGCCTTGCACAAACCTTAGATCTTCCGAAACAAATGAATTATGGATAATAAAGCAATGAAATAAATCAAAGCATCAATCACACACCACACAAGAGAATTTTACGTGGAAAACCCTCAAAGAGGTAAAAACCACGGGACCTCGTCAATCAACAATCCACTATGAAGTAAAACGTTTACAACCTTCTTCACTCACGCAGAGTGGATGAACAATAAGAGAAATAGAGAAACGAAGAGATCTAACCGATTATGAGAACATAAATCCCGAGATATAAATGCAAAGTAGAAAAACCTCCTCGAGCGTAACCTCCCTTCATAAGCTTCCTCTCTTTTTCTCCCTCTCTCACCTTTGATAGCCCTCTTGTATTTTTCTCATCAACACAATATCCATAGAAAAATCCTAGGACCCCTTTTTATAGTTTTAGGAAACTCCTTCTGCATCCTATTGAAGGACTTGCAGATCCTAGTTATGAAAGGACTTCGCATCCTAGTCTAAGAAAGGACTTTGCGATCCAGGCCATAGCGAAAGGACAACGGGTCAAAAAAAAACCCATCAAATTTCCTTTTTGACCCAGAGGGATTCACCTTCTTTAAGCCACTGAAGTTTCTACAAACCTCAAATTTTTGAGCAAAGCCTTGGTCATCATGTCCCGACCCATTATCGTCCGTGTGGACTTTCTCAAGTCAGTAACACCTTTTGTTCCAAAAGTATCTCGATCCAAGGATACCGAATCTCTATGTGCTTCGACTTGGAATGCCGACTTGGATTTTTGCTCAAGTGTATAGCACTCGACTATCGATAGACCACGTGCTCCTCCCGCTTTAAAGGCTAAGTTCCCGTAGAACCTCTTCATCCAAAGCATCTCTTTACATGCTTCGTGATCGCAATGTACTTTCGTAGTTGACAATGCTACGACTCCGTAACTTGCTCCGCCAAGAAACCGCTCCCCCGCAAATGTGAACATGAACCCCGATGTAGACTTCCTGAGTCTATGTCACCGCCATATCGCAGACCGTGTAGCCCTCTAACACAAGTCACCATAGCAAAGCTCAACCTGGATGAGCCTCTTAGATACCGTAGTATCCATTTTACCGCCGCCAATCAGATTGGCAAGTACCGGCCGACAACACCAACCGCATATGCTATATCCGGGCGTGTACACACCATAGCATACATCAAACTTCCTACCGACGCGTAGGGTATCTTCTCGCATCTCTTCCACCTCTCGCCTTCGTCTTGGGACACCGCACGTCGCTCAATCAAGTGACCATCTAGGGTCTGACCAGCATTCATATTGAACCGCTCAGACTTTCTCAATATACCGCTCTTGTGATAAAGCTTCGTCACGGTTATCTCCATTCCTAGGATCATAGCCTGCCCAAGTCTTTCATCGCAAAGACTTGCCCAACTCTGTTTCACTTCACCACAATCTTCTTGATGTCTTTTCCCATGATGAGCATGTCATCAACGTATAATAGCAGAACTAAGAAATCACCATCTCGAGAACTTACGATTGAACACACAATGGTCCACTCCCTCATACCCATGTCAGTAACATGAACGATCGAACTTCTTTGTACCATTCGTGGAGCTTGTTTCACCATACAAGCTCTTCCTCACCCTACACACCATATGTTCCTTGCCCTTGACTTCAACCCTCTCGGTTGGTGCATGTAGATCTCTTCTTCCAGTCACCATGGAGAAAGGCGGTTTAACATCTAACCGCTCTATCTCCAGATCCATGCTAGCCGCCAACCCAAGCAACACCCGTATGGATGTCATCTTCACCACGGTGAGAATATCTCCTCGAAGTCTATACCTTTCCTCCGACCAAACCCTTTCACCACAAGTCCGGCCTTAAACCTCGTCCGTGAATTCTTCGCTCAATCTTCTTTCTCGAACACCCACTTGTTGCTCGAGCTTTTCTTGCCCTGTGCGTTTCACCATATCATGTGTGGTTCTTATGCAAGGATTCCATCTCTTCGCATAGCTTTCAACCACTCCTCCTTATGCTCGTGGGCCAGGGCCTCGAATAATCTTCCGCTCTCCCCATCTAAGCAAGCATAATGTACTCATGCGGCGAGTACCTCTGGACTACGGGTCTCCGTCCCTAGATGACCTCCTCACCTCGTGGCTCAACAGTGGATCAAGTGGGGCCGCTCCCGGTCCATCTTCCGAAGGAACTCCCTCGTTCTCCGCACCTCGCACTCAGTACTCCCCCCGTCATCGCACCACGGAGGAGTAATCTGATCCATGTCCTCTAGCTCACCCGAACTAGGTTTGGTTCTTCTCTAGCTTACCAATGTCTTCGATACACCGATCTTCAAAGAAAACCACATCTCGCTCCCGACGAGCTTCTTCTGCGGTCGGATCCCATAAGAGTAACCGAATTTTTCATCACCGCACCCTAAAACACACACCGCTTGATCTTCATATCGAGCTTGGACCTCTCGTCCTTTGGTACGTGAACGGATGCCCTGCATCCAAACACCCTGAGATGACTGTACGATGGATCATGTCCAGTCCATACCTTCTCAGGTACTTCTCCATTCAACTGGCCGATGGAGACTTGTTTATCAAATATCATGCATTGCTTCTCCCGTAACGTCTTGGGCAAGCATGGGATAACATGCATCTAATTCTCTCAACAATGGTGCGATTCATTCGCTCGCCTACACCATTATTTGGGGGTCTTGGGAACCGTCTGCTCATGCCGTATACCCCTGGACTTGCATAAAGCACTCGTGAAAGTCGCCAATGTATTCACCACCATTGTTTATGATGCACTTCAATGGTCTACCGTCTCTCTCGACCATAGCATGAAACAACTTAAACACACCAAAGACCTTGTCCTTGGATTTCAAAGCATAAACCCAAACCTCCTAGATGCATCATCTATAAAAGTGACAAAATACAATGCCCCACCCAAGGTTTTTGTCCTCATAGACCACAAACATCGAATAAACCAAATCTAATGCATGCACTTTATTAACATGAGAAGCGTTTTAACGAATGAAACTCTATTGTTTCCGATAAACAATTAGGAAAGTTTTGAGAGGCATACCGTCACGTCTGGATCGCTCGCTAGTAGCCGAAGCCCTTTTCACTCATGTGGGCGTAGACGCCGCGTGCCACATGTCAATAATCGAATCTTCCGCCGCGTTCAACCCACCCTTGCACATACCGACACTTGCCTTGTAAAGGGTGCAACACTTCTTTCCTCTAGCCACGATCAATGAACCTCGATGAGCTTCCATCGCCCATCGAAGAAACCGGCTTTCATAGCCATCATCATCCAACCTTCCCGTCGACATCAAGTTGAGGCGAAGGTCCGGGATATGCCTCACATCCCTAAGAACCAATGTGCACCCCACATCGCTTTCACACAAATATCACCAACTCCCACGATCTTTGATACGCAGATTTTCCATCTTCACACCCCATAGTCACCGACCAGAACATGAAGGAGTCCCCGTGGAGTCGCATGAAAAGAAGCTCCCGAGTCATCACCCAAATTCGGTGCCCCGACCAGAGCCGTGAGACATACATCGTGATCGTAGAAAGAATAACTACCATGTCGCCATCCGAAGCGACCGCAAGCGATTCATCTTCCTTCCTTTTCCTTTCTTGTCATTTTTCTTACCACGACATTCATGCTTGAGTGGCCCCTTCTGCCACATTCCAAAGATTCAACCTCTTTCTGTTACTCGACTTGCCTCTTGATTTATCTCGGCCTTTCCGCCCTTCCCGTTCTTTCCTCTCCCCGTTCTCGCGTCACAAGAGCCTCTCACGAGTAGCACTTCGAGACTTCCTCCTTGTCTCCTCATTGAAGAGACAACGGTTACCTGCTCCATGGATATCTTTCCGTCTGCGCGGAGTTACTTAGAGACACCACCAATGTCTCCCAACCGTCGTGCAATGAACTAAGCAATAAAAACGCCATCATCCAGACCATCTTCATAGAGTGAGTTGGTTCACTATATTACCGACCTCATTCATATGCTCTTACCACGTAACCACCATCCTGAACTGAGATTTACAAGTCGCCTTATAAATATCTTATTACCATGCCTTCCTCTCATACGTTCGTAATTTTAGCCATAAGTATGAGACACTGGAATGTAATCATCCAACCATTGTCTAATAAACCCCAGCCTTTCTGGTCCATCTTCTTCCAATCATCAAGTCATATCCTTGGATTTTGTTCGATATGCCCGAGATGGAGAATAAGTTATAAAGCAAGTCCTCCATCTTAGCCTTCCATATGGTCCAGTTGAACCATGAGGCCGATCATTCGAGCCACCTTCCATAATTCTATCCCCCGTTCAATGAACTAGCTTTGATACCACTTTTAGAGATCATTTTAATAAACTGAAATAAATATCAATCACACACCAACAAGAGAATTTTGAAAGAGGTAAAAACCACGGATCCAGATCAAGATCATCATGAAGTGAAAACGTTTAACTTCCCACCACAATAAGAGAAATAGAAAACGAAGAGATCTAACCGAAGAACATGATGAGATATAAATTACAAAGTAGAAAAACCTCATTAACCTCCCTTCTATAAGCTTCCTCTCTTTTTCTCCTCTCTCTCACCTTTGATAGGGCCCTCTTGTATTTTTCTCATCAACACAATATCCATAGAAAAATCCTGGGACCCCTTTTATAGTTTTAGGAAACTTGATCCAGTTGCGAAAGGACACAGATCCAGTTGCGAAGGATCTGTTTATAAGGACAACGGGTCAAAAAAAAAACCCATCAACAAAGACATGAATGACGAGGAAGAACAAATTTTATATTGATCGAAAACTTCCTTGACCTCAAAAAGAGTTTCAATGGTAGACGTTCAATCCCCCACCGTTTTTTTCAGTGTGGTCCACTTAACAGTTACATCCGTCTTACTTTTCACCTCAAACCTTAAGCCGAGCTCATGAATGGACGGTTTTGATATAACACATACATCATGATCAACTTGCCAGCTGTATAGCTGGTGTGAAGTACCCCAGCCAATCCGCTTCCTCCCGCAACACCTACCCCCACCAGCAGGTCGGTGGTGTGGTACACCAGCCAATCCGTTTCCATGGATCAGTGACCGTACTCACGTGGCATTCATGAAAATCAGTCAAATCAATAAATATCAATTCCCCACTCAAATGGAAAGGAAGCATTGTGTGTTGCGCCACACGCTTCCATCATCAGTGGTGTGTTGATGTCACTTAGTTCCGTGGCCCATCAACACTGTCCATTATTTTGCAAGATTATCTTAGACCACTAGCTAAAATACGAAGTAGATCCAAAGCTTGGGTGGACCACACCATAGAAAGCAGCAAGGACACTGATGCCCAGCTTTAAAACATTCGGAAGGCCCACTGTAATATTTATTTCTCATCAGCCTGTTCACCAGGTCATGCGGACCTGGATGAAGACAAACACAAGAATCAGCATGATACAAAACATTTATTATATGTTTCCAATGGTAAGCGGTCAGATTCTGCTGCTTTCCATGAATAGCGCACATCAGCATTAGGTCCGCCTTATTTTTGATCCCATGCTTAAAATTCATCTAGCGAAATAGGTAGATCGGTGTGGATATAACCCACGCATCAGTCAACATAAACCTCTCACTGATGGACATTTGTGCCTTAAAAATGTACTACTGCCATTCTTCATTTTAACTGTCCATTTCGTGGTCATTGATTGAAAATTTAGGAAACTGTGATTGCTTTGATGAAACCAAATTGGGCCTTCAGATATAAACGGTTCAGATTGATATTCATACGTGTGCAACGTATGTGGTCAAGGTTCATGCATATGCGCGCAATAAGTCGCCTATTTCTTCCTATTGCTCTATGCACTTGATTGAAAACGTCATTGCGTGGACGGAAAGATAAATGCTTCCCACCACCGACATACCCTCTCAATCCTAACAGGTATGCTTTTGCGTTTTCAAGCACGCTCGTAGTTCCACGAGGGCCCCTCATGTGCCGGGCGGAGCACATGTGGAAGAATGGTCAGACGCCCCATGTGTCAAAGATCTGAGCCATTCATTAGGTAGGCCACATTATAAACAGACCCTAGCCTAAAATCAGAGTAACGATCTCAAAAGGCAAGCCACATGTCCGACTCTTTTTTGGCCGAATGTGTGTTCATAGGGTACCCCACGTTGTGAATGAACCAGATCATAGATCATGACACGTCCTCCGCCTCTGCACCATATCGATCACCACCCTCGAAAGCTTTTTAACAATGTAACCATTTGTTCAAGCCTGATCCCCGATCCTTGATCGATACCGTTGACATGATTTGGACACGACGTAGATAAAGATTCCGCAGAAATTTTCCGGATTGGATGCATTTACCCATTACTGACTTGAGAATGTTATTTTAGAGCATTTCCTGCGCTTTTCACTAGCCAATTCGTTTCTAGACCATTGATCCAAGCGTAGCAACTGCTTAAACATAGAAATGTTGCACGCTTCAACAATCCACTTCGGATTCCTTTAGATCAACGGTCCAGATCCAAGAACCATAGGCCCTACATGCAAGTAACTGGGGCATCAGTCCACTTACTCGCTTCTGCACGAATGTGAACCCTGATGTTCTTCGCATAAAAACCCCTTCAATGCACCCGTCGAAAGACGACACCAAGGTCGGTCCCTGACGAGAAGATGTGGTCCCCGACGACAAGATGGGCCCTCCACCTCAGCAATCTCATCAGACCCGAGTCATTCGCAACATGCACCTCTTTTGGGGGAAAAAAAAAATCAGTTAATAAAAAGTAGCCTGCTATTGTACCTATTTTTAACCGATGGAAGCCGAGCCAATAAGAAAATGACACCAGGCATTAAATGTGAGTTGTCTGAATAAATTTTTTAAGAAATTTAGTTTGGAATTATAGCCGTCATTAATTTGGCGCTACACATTATAGAGGAGGACGTGTAGTTACAGGACGCGGATTGCGTCCTACCCCATCCGTCCGGGGCAGGGCTCAGTGGGGCCCACCATGTAACTGTTTTATCCAAGCCCTTAATCGCTTTTCTCGAGCCATTCTAAGTTATGAGCCAAACACTGAGTAAGGTACGAGGCTTAAGTGGACCACAAAGTGGAGATTTAATTTCCACCATTAAAACCTTCTTGGGAGCTGGAGAAGTTTCAGATCAAGCTAATATTTGTTTTTTCACTTCATCCATGTCTACGTAACCTTATTAACTGGTTGGATGATGAAAAAAAAAAAAAAAACATCACGGTGGCCCCTAGAAAGGTTTCAATGGTGGGTGTCATTATCACTGCAGCTTCCTCTGGTGTGGTCCACTAGAGTTGTGGACCTGCTTCAATTTTAAATACATACCTTAAAATGATCGAAGAAAAGTGATGAATGGCGTAGATAAAACACTTACATCATGGTGGGCCCCACAGAGCCCTGCCTGGACGGATTAACATCTGGGCGGGGGTAGGATGCAATCCACGTATGTAGTTATAACATTGTTGATGCAAATTTATGGTGTGCCTTCCCTTCATACTCGTCACGTGCATAAGAGAGAAACAAAAGGGAGACCATTGCTCTAGCCCGGGTAACCTCCGATGCTTAAGTCAGCTTCTTAGGCTAAGGAGAAGGCGTTTTTGGAATCTTAAATTATTTACCTTTCACCAAAATGGAGGTTCCTTATTTATAGGTGCGGGAGAGTCATGTTGTGCAGGGATTCTCTTCCTGATATCATGGAGATTTGATTTTGGCCAGCTTTTGGTCTCCATCTGATCCCGAGACCATCGGAATCAAGGATTCTTTTACGAGATATCCGGGACAGTGTTTTCATTTATACTAATTTTCCTTTATTTGGCTCGGCCATTTCCGACTCAAGTAACAAATGAGTCTTGACTGGCTTTACGGAGATGAGCTTTTTGCCTAATGCCAGGTGGAACAGTCTCGGTTTGGACCGTCGTCCTTTCCTATCCTATAACTGACAATGCCACTGGCTTAATGGTGAGTCAGTTTTCACTGCCGATCGTGTGGCTCATAGCTTTTAGGCCTTAGTCGGCTCATGCTAACGTTGCCAGCTCGTCAATCGAGCTGACTTAATTCGTCTTATTCTCTCCACCTTATTGTGTTTGCATGACATTGTCTCGAACCCAACTATTGCCTCGGTAATCCCAGGCAGTGTCAGTAGAATTGGTCCATTCCATATCTGAGTCTCTGGACTTAGCATATTTTTTTTCCAACAGTAAGCCCCCTTACTCCATGTGTCTTTCACGACACTAAGGAGTAATGAGTTTTTAAGTCGGTTCATAATTAAGTCTGAGCTAATAATTAGGCATTTAATGCCTTTTGAGTCGTTCCCAATGGGAGATGGTTCGTTGTCCGAGGTCGCACGAGCAGATAACCGTCAAGTCATTTCTTCCGCTTATGAGTGTCAGACGGGTGGCGAGAGCGTTACTGTCGTCAGTAGGCGTGCACCACGTGTCGGGCGGGGGAGTTGATGCAGGCGTCGTTTTGTTTCCCCATTAATTGCTTCTACCACGTGGCAAAGCTATAAAAGGAAGGAAGAGGCACGCATTTCACATTTTCGTTGCTGCTTCTCCAGCTCTCCGTTCCCTCTTCGTTTTTCTTTTCTTCTTCTCCCTCTTCTTTTCCACTATTAGCATTACATTCTGCCATTTTCACCTTCACCTCTGTCGTTTTCTTCCTCATTATTCTTCTTACTTTCTCCGGTGAGTTCTTCCCTCCCTTTTAATTGACAATAATGGTACATGGCTCTCAGAGCCCCCGGGAGGAAACTTCCAATGACGAAGGCGAAGCGCAGCATTTTTGAAACGTTGCGGAATTGGCTTCTTTACTGGCGGAGATTGTCGTTGATGCCAACGCCGCTTTCCAATTATCTGAGAGAGCCACCGGAGCTCTGGCGAAGCGTCCCTATTCGATCGGTCCTTCGCGTGGCGGGTCGTCTCTGATAACCCGCCCAAGGAGACCCAACCCTCCAATGGATTTGTTGGATGAGGAAGAGGAAGAAGAAACAGGGGTTGCCGAGGGAACCTCTATGTCTGCTCCTATTAGTAAGTCGACGCAGGCCTCTCAGTCGGCTTCCGAAGGAGAGGAGTCAGAGGACGAACTGAGGGGTCTAGTTCCTTCAGTTTTGACTGAGGCGGACTTGGACAGAATCCGAATTGGGTATCATGTCCCGTACTCGGTCATATTTCATCTTCCCCGTCCGAGTGACTTACTCGACCGTCCTCCTGATGAAGCGATCGCAATTTTTCAAGTCTCGATGCAATGTGGCTTACGTTTGCCCCTTCAACCCATCATCCGAGACTTTCCATCATCCGAGACTTTCTATCTCGTGTCCGGATTGCTCCCAGACAAATAGTCCCGAACGGGTGAAGGAACTTACTCGGGTGTGCGGTGTTGTGGGCTGAGCTAGAACAACCTCCACTGACAGTTGATGAATTCCTCCACTTGTATCAAGTGCGGGTAAACCCAAACTATCCCGGCTTTTACATCTTGAGCGCTTGGAGGGACAAAGGCTGCTATTTAATAACCGATTCTCCTACTTCCAACAAACATTGGAGAGAACGTTGGTTCTGGGCATGTGGTCGCTGGGAGACGGCCGAATCCTGGCTCTACGAGGCTCGTATACGTCAGGCGTTTCGCAAAGCAGGTGACTTAGTATATCATTTTCTTATCTTTTCACGTCATAATGCTTTGAGTCTGACGGACTTGGGTTTAGCAGACATTCCGAAGAAGAGGCGGAAGCTCGGATCCAGCGCCTTAGCTCAGGTTAAGGACTTGAGAGCGTTGAGTCCGGAAGATCGGTCCTGGAAGGTACTCCTGCAGCCGAAGCGCCTTCATCTTGCAGGTTTAGACTCGACTGTCACAGGTAATCCTTACTGCGTCTTCATATCCTCCTTGAACTTCGTCTGACTTGTTTTGTTATTCTTTCAGATCTAGCTGAAGCTTGGCCCTTTCTTAAGCCGATTCCTTCAGATATGGCTGGAGCTTGACTTCCCCTTAAGCCGGCTTCCAAAATGAAGGCTCCCCCACGATCGGTCCTTTGTCGGAGCCTCAGCCTTCCAAGAAGCAGAAGGCGGCGCCGAAGGAGAAGGAACCCACAGGTTCCTCTGCCCCTACTATGGTCGTGCTTTCCGATCCGGACTAGAAGGCGGAAGCGGGGGACGCAGTGGCCGTTGAATCTCGGACGGCTCCCGAGTCAGGACCTGTTTCAGATGAAGTCTCGAGGTAGAGAGAGGAGACGAGAGCAGAGTCTTCGAGAGGGGAGATGATTCAACTGGAGCTGTCGCCCTTCCAAACGGTTGTGTGGGGATGGTTCCTTGGGTCATAGCTCATGGGAGCGAGAAAGACTTGGCCAGCCTCTACAATGCCCCCATGACACAAACCGTTAGCCATGCAGCGAAGGTACTTTTTGAGGTAAATGTCTTATATCCCTTCCTTTCATCTCTTTTGTTGTTTCTTGTCTCGGTCACTTATCATGACTTAGCATTTTTCTTTTGTAGCTTGCCCCCTACTTGGTCAAGGCTTGCTCGGAGTTATCCGCGGCTCAGAGGCTTCAGAATCGTGTGGTCGAGGAAGAAGGACGATGCGAGATTGCCCAGATTCGGATCGATGTCCTGACCGGTGAGGTGTCTCTAGCCAGGAAACTGCTGAAGACGCAAAAGCCGAGGTCGCTCGAGTGTCGTCACTTCCAACCGCAGCCGAGGAAGAGAGTCGGAAAATTCTTGAAATTCATGCCTCTTGAGAAGGCACACTGCTCGAGCCAAAGCCGAGGCTGAGGGGCTCATTCAGCGAGCTCAAGATGAGGCCAGGGAGGTTGAGGAAGCTAAGGACCGGGCTGTACAAGCCTTACTCGAGTCCCAGGAATTTTAGGATGAGAGGGATAGCTTGTTCTAAAGTGGATATACGGCTTGTATCAAACAAATGAAGAATGCGTTCCCCAATCTTGATCTCTCGGGATTTGACGAAAGTGCCTCTGGTTCTGAGGATCTAGATGTTGGTCCGGCTGACGTCGCTACTGCAGCTGCTGCCGGAGGCGAGGCTGGTGTCTTTGGGATTGCTTCGGGAGTAGAAGCTGATGCCTCTGGGACTACTTCAGGAGTAGCTCCGACCGAGAGGCAATAGCCGAGCTTCATTTTTGACACTCACACCAGCATAGTGCCGAGCTCCAAGACTTTGCACTTACACTTGCGTAATGTCGGGCTTCACGGCTGGCTCGACAACGTCCTTTGCTATCATGACCGACTATCCCTGCCTTAGTTTTGTCTTTCTTATTTTCTTGAGACAACGTTGTAATGGATTTTGACAATGTAACCCGATGTAAAAGCACTTATACTGATGAAAGAGTGTACATAGTTTTATATACGTGACTCAGTTTATATATATATATATATATATATATATATATATATATATATATATATACATATTTATGCTTTGAATACCGAGATAAGGGTAGTAGATATTGAGATATTCAGCATTCCAAGGATTAGGCAATAACTGTCCATTCAGGTCTTCTAACCGATACGTCCCTGGACGAATGGTACTCGAGACAACATATGGTCCTTCTCAATTAGGTCCCAATGTGCCCGATCCCACCTCCTTTGTGTTTTGGAACGTTTTTCGGAGAACCATTTCTCCAGCTCGGAGTGGACTGATTTTAACTCTGGTGTTATAGAATCGAGCTACCTGTCTCTGCCGAGCCATCATTTGTAGTCAAGCCATTTCTCTTTATTCTTCCATGAAATTGAGCCCTAGAAAAAGGAGTTCTTCATTGTCTTCCTCATTAAACGTACTGACTCGTGTTGAAGGCAATCCAATCTCGACCGGGGTAACTGCCTCGGATCCGTAAGCTAGAGAGAACGGAGTCTCTCCAGTGGTTGTCCGAATGGTAGTTCAGTAAGACCATAAAATTTTTGGAAGTTCTTCGGCCCACGCTCCTTTAACTCGGTCGAGCTTAGTGCAGAGATGCTGCTTGATAATTTTATTGACTGCTTCAACCTGTCCATTCATCTGAGGATGATGAGGCGAGGCATACACATTTCGGATTCCGAGATTAATGCACATCTCTCGGAACCGTTTGTTGTCGAACTGTCTTCCATTATCAGTAATGATAGCTCGGGGTATCCCGAATCGAGACACAATGTTTTTTCAAACGAAATCTGTGATCTTCTGTTCAGTTATTGTTGCCAAGGGTTCGGCCTCAGTCCATTTTGTGAAATAATTAACAGGTACGACAGCGAACTTAGTTTGACCTTTCCCCATTAGTAGTGGTCCGATGATGTCGATTCTCCATTGCACAAAGGGCCAAGGACCAGTCATGAGAGTCAATTCCTCGGGAGGCTGTCTCGGAATAACCGTGAACCGTTGACACTTGTCACATCTTTGAACGAGCTTTTGAGCATCATGCTGGATAGTGGGCCAGTAGTACCCCTAACA
This sequence comes from Magnolia changhungtana, assembly GCA_030180095.1. Lineage (NCBI taxonomy): Eukaryota > Viridiplantae > Streptophyta > Magnoliopsida > Magnoliales > Magnoliaceae > Magnolia > Magnolia changhungtana. Next base: position 2,730,680 of record JASAUF010000150.1, read on the forward strand.
TAAGACTTTGTGGGTGAGTGCTCTCCCTCTTGAGTGGTTTTCACATATTCCTTCGTGTATCTCCCGTAACACGTAGTCAGCTTCATGGGGGTCTAGGCACCGTAGTAAGGGAGCGTAAAAGCCTTTCTTGTATAGTACCCCATTCAAAATGGTGTAGCGTAATGCTCGGATCTTTAGTCGTCGGGCCTTGGCGCGATCTTCGGGCAACTTTCCATTACCGAGATACTGGATGATAGGATCGAGCCAGGTGGGTTCCGAATCAATAGCGTGTACAGTCGATTTAATCGGCTCACTGATACTCGGCTTAGCTACATGCTCGATTGGAACCGACCTGGGTATGTCGTCCTCATCCGCAAAGGCGAGCTTTGTTAATAGATCGGCTTTGGTATTTTTGGCCAGGGGGATCCGAGTCACTACACATTGCTGAAATCCATTCATTAAATCTTTCACTTTTTCTGTGTACGCCTTCAGTTGTTTTTTCCGCGTTTGATAAACACTAGTGAACTGGTTGACGACCAACTGTGAATCGTTAAAGACATTAAGATGAGTTACGCCTAAGCTTGTCGTGAGTCGAAGGCCGAGTAATAAAGCTTCGTATTCTGCTCTGTTGTTTGAGGCCTGGAATTCAACTCGTAAAGCATACTGCATGTAGGTTTGATCAAGAGTTTCTAAGACTACCCCAGCCCCGCTTGTCTTAGAGTTGGAAGAACCGTCAACGAAGAGTTTCCAGGGGATCGAGCGGAGTGATGGGTCGAGAGAAGCAGATGTTGATGTTTCGACTGCCGAGACAGGCTCAATTACTAGGTTCGTTTGTGGAGTTACTTCGGTAATGAAGTCAGCCACAACCTGTCCTTTAATGGCGATTCTCGGTCTGTACTGTATGTCGAATTCGCTTAACTCAATAGCCCATTTCATAAGTTGGCCCGAAGCTTCCGGTTTTCTGAAGGATTTGACGCAATGGAAGGTCGGTCATGACGTTGATGGTATGAGCTTGAAAGTATGGTCGAAGTCGTCGTGAAGAAACTACCAATATCAGGGCTACCTTTTCAATGGGGGGATACATTGTCTTTTCTGGTAATAATGCTTTTGTAACATCCCGGATTTTTGCCAACCTGGGATTATATGTCCTTAGGCAATAGGTCGATCCTAAGACCTCCGGAAATCAGACCCAGACAGTGTCCCACGGCTGTTCGCTTGAGTCCGGAGCGAGGGAGTGTGAAAACACTTGTTTCTTTACAAAATAAATATCTTGAATAGTAATCTGAGACTCGTCGTTTGCGGATCAGTATTAAGCAACCAGACCGTCAAAATCTGACCAAATTACACCCTCGGATCAGGAAAAATTTCATACACATTTACATGTACTCGGAATCTCCGATCGAGATCCGCTGACCATTGAACTGAAACTGGTCCGCCACACGTGATCTGGAATTCCGACCGAAACGAAAACTTAATAGAACGTAGATCCGGTGTCGATGAGCTTAAGTCCAACCTTTGGCTGAAGGAGGCCCGCCAGAAGTCCTCTGTTGAGCTGAAAAAGTTCCGCTTTGGTTATAACATAAGTATACCTTGACCTTAGGTCTATTTCGGTGAAGTTTTAGGCTATATAAGGACCTTAAACCCTCTCCCATTTCAGCCATACGAATTTGGATTTGAGAAGAGAAAAAAGTGAGAGAAAGTGTGGGAGAAGTGGGAGGATCTCCCTGATGTTCTTCCCTGCTGCTACACAAGCCCAACCACTTCATTCCAATCGCTTTCCAGGCGATTCCAGCTCCGTTTCTAGGTAAGAAACCCTAACCCTAACCTGATTTGGAGTGTTGATAGTTGTAGGTTATGAAATAGCTAACCTACTTCGTTCTCTAGGTGGCCAAACTGCCGAATACGGAAGCTTAGCAAACCTATCGACTTCGTTGCGATTCTACGACAAAAGGTGCAGACTTTAGGTGTATAGGTTATAGTTTTCAATGCTTTCAATGTCAGATAATGATAGATTCATGATCTACATGCAATTACACATGTACAAAGTGTTTTCCGTTTTCTGTTTCGATTAAAGTTGTAGAATATGGAATTTTACATATTCTAGGTATTCGTAGAAAATACCGTATATGTATTTTTTTTTGTAAATGTGTTTGACATGATTATTTGTTGTATGGATATACGATATATGGATAAAATACTTATTTGGCGAAAGGATTCTCCTAAATACATGTTTTACTAATATACACTATGTATGTAGAAATACTGTATTGTAAAAGTACCGTATACATGTATATTTTAGAGATGTGTTTGTCATGATTAATTGTTGTATAAATATATTATGTGTATATAAAATACTTGCTTGGCGAAAGGATTCGCCCTAATAACATACTCTATGTATGTTGAAATAGTGTATGTTAAGTGTTTGTGAAAATGCTTGTGTGAGCAAGTGTTTGAATGTTGATGCCTTAGGAGAGTGTTGAGATGGGATTTTCAACTACCCTAGTGACATATATGATTACCTCCATGAGGTTGTTTACTTAAACTGCTTACTTGCAATATATGTGTTTGTATTCCTATTGACGTAGTGCTTTACAACATGCCTTATATCATGCTTTATAAAATGATTTATAACATGTCTACTAGTATGTTTGAATTACTTTGTTTATCATGCTTTACTCCACATGTTATGGATGAGAATTGATTGAGTTTGGGACTATGTCTATAGTCTAGACAATCGGTACCAGATTGGAGATGGTGGTTGAGTTTCATGTCGCCACGTAAGATGTGTTTGACGAACCCGAGTCTTATGTCAGTTGGCGACAGTGGTTAGGCCACGCGAAGTGCTTATGCACTTCATGTCGTCTAATTGATTGTGCGCTCGAGCTAGTCAGGCTCATCATGTAACCCGATTTGTCTTAATGTATGTTCACCATGTTTGGTCGCTACTGCTTGAGCCTAGGGTACCAAACTTACTAGTAAAAACCCTTTTAACCATGGTACCTCGATCCACTAAGACTCATGAGTCGGGCATCGTGGTATGGGACACCGTGGTCGAGCTATCGGCCTACGCTGGGGCCACGTGCCTCCCCATAGTGACCAGTGAGCAACCAGACTCGTGAGCCGATTATGGTGGTATGGGACACTATATTCGTGCTGTCGGCCTACATTGATAAGGTGATGGGGGAGTGGTGCAATGAATGCGAGCAATAGCCCTGACAGCCCTTTGTAGTGACCTCGAGCATACTCTGAAATCGTGGTGAGCCTTAGAGTTTTGCCGCGGTATATAGAGTATGAATTAGGCCTGTTGTATAGTGATGAATCGTTTAAGAGGTGATGGGGAGTGGTGTAACCTTTGTGCGTAACAGCCCTGGCAGCCTTTTTGCAAAGCCCTAGAAAACACACCATCGTCTGATATTAACTAGGGCTGACGACCCTAGAATGGATCATGTTTGGGAATGATACAAGGGAGGTACCTTAGTTTCCTAATCCTGCTGTTTGAAATGGACTAATAACAACTTGGTAATCATGCTCACCATGCATTGCATGTGCCTGGAAGATGTGGAGCACTGAGGGAAGAAAGCATGCCGCGAACGTGAGATGGTGTCACACGAGGGAGGTTGTGGTGAGGGTATACATCATGTCATTCATACTTGCATTAATAAGAGTAGTTAGGAGTGTTTGATTGTACTGCTTTATCATTACTGCTTGACTGAGTCGATAACATGTTAACCTATGCTTTATTGTTCCATTGAGTTAGCTACTCACTCCCACGTTACGGGACGGTGTTTCGAACACCCACCAGACATTGTCTGATTTCAAATGGCGACGCTACTTTTAAGGAGGAGCCGGACCTTTGTAATGACTACAATGCCTGCTTGTATTGGTTGTCTTCTGACGGCTTCCTGTGAGCCGTGTCCTGATCGACGGGGCTTTCTGGGATATTGACTAGAGGACCTTACACATTTGGTATATTTTAGGATTGTACTTGTAATTATTTAACCTGGTAATGTTATCACACTCTGGAGACTCATCATAGTTTATATTTTTATCTATCTATCACAGTCTTCTGCTTACAAATTTAACTGTCTCTGGAGTATGATATGCTGTTTCAGTTTAATCTCACTCATGTTCACTACCTAATACAGTCAACATTCAATCATCATTCATTTTGTTGCATAAGTGATGTTCTGGAACTCGAGAGTTGAGTTACTACTCGACCTCCGATTTTCGGGATGTTACAGATGGTATCAAAGCATGATTTGGATTAAACCGGACCTGGGTTATGGTCACATAATGCACTCTGACACACTCTGACTTAGGAGGGAGAGACGGAATGTAGAAACAGTCTTAGGCATCCCTATTCCGTCCAACGGCTAGTTCGCTGAAAATGAATGCCGAAATCGAGTCTGTATTCAACCATGATCGCACGGATCGACCTTAAAATATTCCTAGGTCGTCTATAGATAATTCTATATTACAATCCACCTCACCCCAACTGTTGAAAAATCTGTAATGAGAGTGATGATGTTAACTATTCCGAATCCTCGGAGCTTCTCTGGACTCCTCACAGAGACTTCTCGAGTCTACGAGAAAAGAAAGCAAAAAGAAAAAAAATAAATTCTAATAAATTTAAAATTGATTAATGAATAATTAAAAAAATGAGTTCACAACCCTTTAAATAGAAATACCAAATAATGGGAAAGAAATCAGAAACAAACTACAACTAAAACTCCTAGAATTCGCGACTTACTATATAAGGTTGTGATGTCTACTAGTGTGCAATGTTTTCGCCCAAAAATAGTAAGTGTCCTATTTGGCTTCACCAAACCATCGTCCTAATTATTCTAAGTCCTTTCCACGTTGGGCGCAACTCTTAAAGCCCAACGGATGAAGAGAAATCAAACTAAAACTACTATTTTAGTAAAACGAAATTGAAACAGGGAAACGACCATCAATCGGAGGGTTTTCACAATTTCGGGCTGCGCAATCCTGCATAGCTGGGTTGGTTGGCTTCATTAGCTCGTTCTACCCTAAATTCATATATTTTACATTAGATAACTCATTCTGGATTGCAAGATACGTCCGATTGTCCCGAAACTACCCGAAATTGAGCGAAACGGAGCACTTCCAAAGGGATCCAGGGTCAGACCCAGAGTTTTTTGGAGCCTAGGGGGCCTGGGGGTCTCGCCCATGGGGCCCCCCTTTGAATTTTGGGAAGTTGGTCGGCGAGGCCCTCGCCCGGTTGGCAAGGCCTCGCCACTTTTTTTGCTGGGCCGGGCCCAAGGTTCGGGCCGATGTCCTTTGGGGTCTAGTGGGACCCCCTGGTGTAGGGGTCGTTCCTTAAAACACCTCCAATACCCTACTTCCTTCACAAACCACCCCTCCAAGCTCCCTTTTCCCTCCAAGTTGCTGCCCTCTCTCTTAAAATGCCCTTCCAAACACTCAATCTCCCATTTTCGACCACCACCCATCCCTTTCCTTCGTGCACAGCAGTCCACACCCCCTACCCATTTGATTCTCTCTCATTTCAGCCCCTACACCTTCCATTTCGTCCCAAATTGTGCACACCCCCTACCCCACTCCATCTTCTCATTTTCCTTCTTTATTCCCTGTCAGTGGGGCCTCTACAAACCATGTTGATACCCAAACTCGTGAAGAGTCAGCAACTCCAGCCCCTTTTCACCCTTTTGGGCTCGTTCGGCCAACTACATTAAGTGAGATTAGGTGAATGAAATTGTAAAAAGAAATAATAAATGTATGTGTAAGGTATTGTCCTTGGATTGGGTATATCCTATGTTTTCCAATACCATGTTTAGAATATACGCAATTAAAAGTAAATTCTGAGATTTCCCTTCAAATTTCACTTAGAAATTCATCATCCTGGGATTTGGAACTCCCATCTCACACTTTCCCACACCAGGCTCAATTTCCAAAGCATATACCGTTAATTTTAATCCCCTCCCACCCTCCTACCAACCATGTCATTCTCAATCCCCAAGTGAGATTAGCAATGTAAGCCCATTTAATACAACTTAAGACCACTAGCCAAATAGTGTTGAAGTGATAAAGTCCCTTGATATACATTAACCCACCACACTCTGATAGCTTAAGCTTTTAGAGTAAACTGTTGTTTGACAAATAGACCCTAGAGTTTTGAACCTAGAGCGGTGCTTCGACAGACCTGACAGTATAGGAAATCCAACAAATTAATAATGTGAAACCCAGGATCTTCTTAGCGAGTATGAACATGTGTGAAATGCTTGGGCGTAGTTAAATTCAACTTCAGACAACTCAGTTCCAATTAGACAACGTTTGACCCTAGGCGGTAAATAATTTCTTGTATTAGAAATCATCTAGCGTATGTCGGCTTGATTAGGTTGGAGCAAGACCCCGTTCCTTCGTTGAATCCCCTTGGTATTCACCAGCTCCTCTAATAACTATTAGGAAGGTTGTATGACATAGAAACTATTCACGCTCATAGAAAACTTATATATCCATTGGATTTAATGTTTGGTCAAATCAATACAACCCTTAGAATCGCCTTCTCGAGGACTTATTATAACCGGGAACACGGAGTAGAGAAACGATATATATCAGCGAGGTATTCGCGGTTTGAATCGAATTCTCAATCCTGGTAGTGACCAATGAACCCTATGCTCTGATCAAACAGAAGGTCGGGATCAACTAGGATTAGGAACTGATACGATGATTTTCTATCCTGGCTAGGCAGAAGGTCCATGTATCTGACTCAGACCCACTACACAACTTTCCTTCCGTGTTGGCTCGACCACTTACAACCAAAAGTTTAAACTTTATCTTTGAGAAGTGTAAGAATATATAGCCAATAGAGATTTTTCCTTTTAGGCTAAGGAATTTTCCAAGTGAGCAACAGACAGTTAGAAATTAGGTCCCAAATCACATACCTTGATGACATACATATTGTGCATATGAACTTAGAAAGATAGCCTGCCTGTTAGGCTTGACATGAGTACATAAGGTAGGTCGGGACCGTGATGATAGTCCTCCTTTGGTAGACTTAGGCATCTGGCCTCAAACTCACACCTGCCCCTGAAATCAACCACATTACCCATCATTTTTAGCTCATTTCGATACCCATAGGTACCAATGCCATAATACACATCATCGATGAAAAGAAGACCAACGTAGTGGGAGATCGCATCCCATTTCATGTCAAGGATAGGTCCTAAATTACACCTTGTTCCGATATACGGAGCAGGATGTAAATCTTGAGCCTTAAGGGTGAAAATTATGTTTTAAGGGGGGTAGAACATTATGAGCCCAATCTAGTTAGGTCACCTATTACACCTCTTTGATCTGGGTGGCGCAGCGGAAGCGTGGTGGACCCTACCCCACTGGCCTAGGATCAAAACTGTGCTCATTGAATACGAACATTATAGAAGCCCTAGCAAGTTCTACTATGAGAAACCGCTTTAGGATGATTTAGTAAGATTTGATTCACCATTTTCTTGGACATAGATAATACCGAGGACTCTCTTAGAATAAGAGCTAAAAGGCAACCCTAGAAATAGACAATTTGAACCTTTCAATGATGGATATTCCCTGTGTCTTTAGAGTGATCGTACAACGGAGTTACTGAAATATACAACTGCGAAACATTCGCAGCTTGACCCAATTCTCAATCTCGTGTGACTACCAATAGACTCACTGCTGACGAGCAGAAGACCAGGATCCACTAGGATTCGAAAGGGATACGATGAGCTTTCTACCTTAGCTCGGTAGATGATCGATGTATCGGGATCAAGCCCACTACAATCGTCTCTCCGTGCTGGTCAAACAATGAAGACAACTTACTCTAATTTAGTGGGAATTGTCGTTAAGACTACAGATAAATAAAGAAATAAATTGTAGCAAACCATTAGGGTATGAGAAATGGATAAAGAAATATGTTTTAAGGGGGGTAGACTAAAATGAACCAGGCTAGTATATACCCTACCACGCGTAGGAACTCGAAATCAATAAGTCTTAGGCAAATGAAATAATAAAAATCTTTCCTTATTACCCTTAGGCAATTTCGGGGACGAAATTTTATTTTAAGGGGTGTAGATTGTAACATCCTGAATTTTTGCCAACCTGGGATTATACGTCCTTAGGCAATGGGTCGATCCTAATACCTTATTAACTAGTCAGAACTCAATCCCAAAGTCTAAAACTACTGTTGAATCCACTTCCTTCACAAATCCCACCCTTCACCACCTTGTTCTTTCAATTTTCCTAAGTACTTGTACCCTAGACACTATCTTAAACTAGCTAAGTAGTATAAATTGGATCACTTTATACACAAACTACAAAGGCCTAGGTACCACCTCAGACAGAAATCTTATAGGACTAATCCTTTAGAAATGAGAAAAAGTAACCAAGTGCAAAATTAGATTAGCTACGAAATCTGCTAGAATCGCTTTAAATATGATCTGCAAGACCCAAAACTTGTAGAATCATTGACGCTAGGTTACCTAAAAATCTCAGATCAAACTCATTACCCGACTGCTCTCGGGAGCACGTTGAAACTCCCTATCAGATCTGGACCGCACATCGGGAGTCCGAACAATACGAGTTTAAGGACTTAGGACCGCCTCACCGGGCTTGACATCCATCTCGGAAATCAGACGTAGACAGTGTCCCACGACTGTTCGCTTGAGTCCGGAGCGAGGAGTGTGAAAACACTTGTTTCTTTACAAAATAAATATCTTGAATAGTAATCTGAGACTCGTCGCTTGCGGATCAGTATTAAGCAACCAGACCATCAGAATCTGACCAAATTACACCCTCGGATCAGGAAAAATTTCATATACATTTACATGTACTCAGAATCTCTGATCGAGACCCGCTGACCGTTGAACTGAAACTGGTCCGCCACGTGTGATCTGGAATTCCGACCGAAACGAAAACTTAATAGAACGTAGATCCGGTGTCGGTGAGCTTAAGTCCAACCTTTGGCTCAAGGAGGCCCGCCAGAAGTCCTCCGTTGAGCTGAAAAAGTTTCGCTTTGGTTATAACATAAGTATACCTTGACCTTAGGTCTATTTCGGTGAAGTTTTAGGCTATATAAGGACCTTAAACCCTCTCCCATTTCAGCCATACGAATTTGGATTTGAGAAGAGAAAAAAGTGAGAGAAAGTGTGGGAGAAGTGGGAGGATCTCCCTGATGTTCTTCCCTGCTGCTACACAAGCCCAACCACTTCATTCCAATCACTTTCCAGGCGATTCCAGCTCCATTTCTAGGTAAGAAACCCTAACCCTAACCTAATTTGGAGTGTTGATAGTTGTAGGTTATGAAATAGCTAACCTACTTCGTTCTCTAGGTGGCCAAACTACCGAATACGGAAGCTTAGCAAACCTACCGACTTCGTTGCGATTCTACGACAAAAGGTGCGGACTTTAGTTGTATAGGTTATGGTTTTCACCACTTTCAATGTCAGATAATGATAGATTCATGATCTACATGCAATTACACATGTACAAAGTGCTTTCCGTTTTCTGTTTCGATTAAAGTTGTAGAATATGGAATTTTACATATTCTAGGTATTCGTAGAAAATACCATATACGTATTTTTTTTGAAAATGTGTTTGACATAATTATATGTTGTATGGATATACGATATATGGATAAAATACTTATTTGGCGAAAGGATTCGCCTAAATACATGTTTTAAAATATACACTATGTATGTAGAAATACTGTATTGTAAAAGTACCGTATACATGTATATTTTAGAGATGTGTTTGTCATGATTAATTGTTGTATAAATATATTATGTGTACATAAAATACTTGCTTGGCAAAAGGATTCACCCTAATACATGTTCGTTAACATACTCTATGTATGTTGAAATAGTGTATGTTAAGTGTTTGTGAAAATGCTTGTGTGAGCAAGTGTTTGAATGTTGATGCCTTAGGAGAGTGTTGAGATGAGATTCTCAACTACCCTAGTGACATGTATGATTACCTCCATGAGGTTGTTTACTTAAACCGCTTACTTGCAATATATGTGTTTGTATTCCTATTGACGTAGTGCTTTACAACATGCCTTATATCATGCTTTATAACATGCTTTATAACATGTCTACTAGTATGTTTGAATTACTTTATTTATCATGCTTTACTCCACATGTTATGGATGAGAATTGATTGAGTTTGGGACTATGTCTATAGTCCAGACAATCAGTACTAGATTGGAGATCGTAGTTGAGTTTCATGTCGCCACGCAAGATGTGTTTGACGAACACGAGTCGTATGTTAGTTGGCAACAGTGGTTAGGCCACACGAAGTGCTTATGCACTTCATGTCGTCTAATTGATTGTGCGCTCGAGTTAGTCAGGCTCGTCATGTAACCCGATTTGTCTAATGTATGTTCACCATGTTTGGTCGCTACTGCTTAAACCTAGGGTACCAAACTTACCGGTGAAAACCCTTTTAACCATGGTACCTCGATCCGCTAAGACTCATGAGCCAGGCATGGTGGTATAGGACACCGTGGTCGAGCTGTTGGCCTACACTGCGGCCACGTGCCTCCCCGTAGTGACCAGTGAGCAACCAGACTCGTGAGCCGATTATGGTGGTATGGGACACTATATTCGTCTTTGTCGGCCTACATTGATAAGGTGATGGGGAGTGGTGCAACGAATGCGAAGCAAATGTCGACTGTGCACCCTTTGTAGTGACCTCGAGCATACTCTGAAATCGCAGTGAGCCTTAGAGTTTTGCCGCGGTATATAAAGTATGAACTAGGCCTGTTTCTGTATAGTGATGAATCGTTTAAGAGGTGATGGGGGAGTAGTGTAACCTTTGTGCATAATGCCACAGGACCTTTGCGCAGTGACCTAAAAAACACACCATCGTCTGATATTAACTAAGATTGACGACCCTAGAATGGATCATGTTTGGGAATGATACAAGGGAGGTACCTTAGTTTCCCAATCCTGCTATTTGAAATGGACTAATAACAACTCGGTAATCATGCTCACCATGCATTGCATGTGCGTGGAAGATGTGGAGTACTGAGGGAAGAAAGCATGTCACGAACGTGAGATGGTGTCGCACGAGGGAGGGTGTGGTGAGGGCATACATCATGTCATTCATACTTGCATTAATAAGAGTAGTTAGGAGTGTTTGATTGTACTGCTTTATCATTACTGCTTGACTGAGTCGATAACATGTTAACTTATGCTTTATTGTTCCATTGAGCTAGCTACTCACTCCCACGTTACGGGACGGTGTTTCGAACACCCACCAGACATTGTCTGATTTCAGATGGCGACGCTACTTCTGAGGCGGAGTCGGACCTTTGTAATGACTACAATGCCTGCTTGTATTGGTTGTCTTCTGACGGCTTCGTGTGAGCCGTGTCCTGATCGACGGGGCTTTCTGGGATATTGACTAGAAGACCTTACACATTTGGTATATTTTAGGATTGTACTTGTAATTATTTAACCTGATAATGTATCACACTCTGGAGACTCATCATAGTTTATATATTTTATCTATCTATCACAGTCTTCCACTTGTAAATTTAACTGTCTCTGGAGTATGATATGCTGTTTTGGCTTAATCTCACTCATGTTCACTACTCTAATACAGTTAACATTCAATCATCATTCATTTTGTTGCATAAGTGATGTTCTGGAACTCGAGAGTTGAGTTACTACTCGACCCCCGATTTTCGGGATGTTGCAGCTTTACTGACATAATAGACCGACAATTGCTTCCCATCATGCTCGCGTATCAAGGTCGAACTAACTGCTGCATCTGATACGGAGAGATATAACAATAAAGTCTCTCCTAACTCGGGTTTTGACAAAAGAGGTGGAGTCCCGAGGTAAGACTTCAGCTGTTGGAACGCTGCTTCACACTCTTCCATCCATTCCATCGTTTGTCGTCCCTTCAATTGTTTGAAGAAGGGGAGGCATTTGTTGGTGGCTCTCGATAGGAAACGGTTGAGTGCGGCTATTCGTCCAGTCAGCCTTTGTATGTCTTTAATTGTCTTTGGGGACTCCATGTCAAGTAATGCTTTGATTTTCTCGAGATTTGCCTCGATTCCCCGTTGACTGACTAGGAATCTGAGAAACTTTTTCAAGCTTACACCGAAAGCGCATTTATTCGGGTTTAACTTCATTCTATATTTCTGTAAGATCAGGAACATTTCTTCTAGGTCGGCTATATGATTGACTGCGTATATGCTTTTTACGAGCATGTCGTTAATGTATACTTCCATGGTTCGGCCTATCTGCCGAGTGAATATTTTGTTCACCAACCATTGATAAGTCGCTCCAGCTTTTTTCAAACCAAATGGCATCACACGATAACAATAAAGACCTTTGTCGGTGACAAAGGTAGTCGTAGACTTATCAGATTGATACATTATAATTTGATTGTACCCGGAATAAGCATCCATAAAACTAAGTAACTCATGCCCTACTGTAGTGTTTACCAACTAATCAATAATCCTTGAGAGAGGGAAGTTGTCCTTAGGGCAGGCTTTGTTTAGATCCCTATAGTCAATACAGACGCGCCACTTCCCATTTGCTTTTTTCACAAGTACAACATTAGCTATCCATTCTGGATAGTATATTTCTTCTATGGAATTGGCCTTAAGGAGCTTACTGACTTCTTCTTCGATGATAGCATACCTTTCGAGACTGAGATGACGTTTTTTTAATCTGATTGGTTGGTAGGTCAAATCGATATTGAGTCGGTGAGTCATGACAGAAGGATCGATTCCAGGCATATCCTCATGGCTCCATGCGAACACATCGGCATACCGTTGGAGCAGTGTTATCATGTTGTCTTTGAGGGGTGACTTCAAAGATGAATCAATTTGTATCATCTTCGTTTCATCTATCTCATCCAAATGTACGGATATGAGATCTTCCACTAGTTGTCCTCGCTCATGAGTTCCGACTCGAGGATCCAGTGACTCAATCATAGATATCTCAGTCGAAGCTTTTACTACTGTGGCATAGCATCGACGAGCGTCTTGCTGATCTCCTTTCACTACTCCTACTCCCGATTTAGTCGGGAATTTCATGGAAAGATGGTATGTTGACACCACTGCTTGCAGGAGACTCAGAGAAGGTCGATCGAGTATGGCGTTTTAAACTGATGATTGGTCGACGACCAGGAAGTCGACCATTATTGTTGTCTGATGCGGGAAATTCCCAGCAGTTAGTGGCAGTGAGGCGATCAACTCAGGGAGTACCTACCTGCTAGAAAACCCTATCAATGGGGTCCGAACCGAACGCAATGCTGATCGTTCAACTCCCATTTTGTTGACCGCTTGAGCGAACAATACATCCGCAGATGAACACGTATTTACGAGTATACGGAACACTTTTTGGTTAGTGATGGTGAGGGTGACAACAAGTGCATCATCATGGGGATGATGAATACATCGGGCGTCTTCCTTAGTGAATGAAATACAGTATTTTTCTCACTTCTTTTCCTTCGAGGGCTAAGACAGTATGAGAACCTCGGACCTAGGCTAACTAATGCTCCTGACGTGATTTTTCCTAGCATTATTTGAGCCGTCTCCGCCTTGAGGACTACTGACAATAGTCCGGATCTCTTCTGTAAGTCTATTTTCACTCAGACGTTCTTCCGCAGTTCCGGCTTTCACCACATGTTCTCTGAGTCGGCCCTCTCTTATGAGTCGTTTGATTTCCTCCTTTAAGTGATAGCAATCACTTGTGTTGTGCCCATGGTCACAATGATAATGACAATACTTGTCTTTACTCCACCGATTGGGATTACCTCGGAGTTTGCTGGGCCAGTTGAGAAAGCCTTCACTTTTAATTTCCATCAACACCTGCTCCTGAGGCTTATTCAGGGGGTATATGTGAAAAACCTTCGGTCAGGTCATTTGCTCGACTTTCGTTCATCGTGTGCTTGATCATCCTTATGCTTTTTTCCTCCAGTCAAGTTGGCTTCTTTTTTGGCCAACTCTTTAATTGAGGATTTTGCGTTCTGGGTTGTCTCACGCATGATTCGCATTTCTTCGGCATCTGCATATTTGTCAGACCGAGCCATAAACTCTGCTAGAGTCTCAGGCGGGTTCTTATCCAGAGATGTCAGGAATGGTTTGTCTCTGACTCCTTGCATAAGTGCATTGAGTGTTGTTTCTTTTGAATGTTTTTGAACCTGAAGAGACTCGAAGTTGAAACGTTTGATGTAATCTTTCAGTAACTCTCCCTGCTTTTGAACTATATTGTTCAGGTGTGCGGGCGGCTTCAGTTTCTTTTTCCCACCAATGAAGTTGGTGAGGAAGGCATCGCTGAGCTTGACGAATGAACTAATAGACCTCAGTTTCAACTGTTTGAAACAAAGTCGAGCTACGTCGGTTAACGTGAGAGAAAAGGCTCGACACATCATGACATCCGATGCATTGTGCAGTTCCATGTAGGTTCTAATGCATTCGATATGCTCAGTTGAGTCGGTCTTTCCAGTGAAAGGAGTGATCTGAGGTAGTCGAAACCTTTCTGGTAATCGAGCCTGCATTATTTCGTCCACAAAAGGGGATGTTTTTGCCTCGAACTTGGTCGGATGTACATTCTGACCTTGTTACATGTCCGCCATCTCTTTCACCATTTCTTCCTGTACTTCCTTTTTGAAGTCCTGGATGTCAGATTTCCACGGCTCGTCGCTGTCCATTGTACCTTCAATGGGAGGCCAACTGCGTCTCCTTCGATTTATCTCGTGTCGGAGATCGGTAGGGGGCAAGACAGATGTAATTGAATGAACTGGAGCTCGCTCGGGAGAACCTCGGGGCTGACTAGGTTGATAGAATGATCGTGGAACAGTAGGCTGAGGATCAGCTGCTGGTGAGGGGACATCTGCTGCCTGCCCTTGTTGAGGCGGCTGCATCTGTTGATGGTACATCTGTTCCATCATCTGCTTCATCACATTCATATCGGACCGGATCTCTTAAACCTCTCGATCCAACCCCTCGTTGCTGCGATTCCGCTGGTTATTGGTTGCAACAGATGTTGCTCGTCATACCGCAGAACCCTGATGGTTATTGGGTGGATTTTGAACTACCCGGACTATGCTCGCGCCCACTGGCCCTGTGACCACGACCTCATTCGGCTCTTCTTCTTGAACCATCCTTCTAGTCATCACCATAAGAATAAACTTTTAATTTTAAATTGGAATGTAAAAAATGGCTTTTCGTACGAATTCCCACAGACGGCGTGAAACTGTTTATGCAAATTTATGGTGCGCCTTCCCCTCGTGCTCGTCACCTGCACAAGAGAGAAACAAAAGGTAGACCCTGGCTCCAGCCCGGAGAACCTCCGATGCTTAATTCAGCTTCTTAGGCTAAGGAGAAGGCATTTTTGGAATCTTGAATTGCGTACCTTTCACCGAAATGGAGGTTCCTTATTTATAGGTGCGGGAGAGTCTTGCTGTGCAGGGATTCTCTTCCTGATATCATGGAGATTTGATTTTGGCCAGCTTTTGGTCTCCATCCGATCCCAAGACCATCGGGATCGAGGATCCTTTTACAAGATATCCGGGACAGTGTTTTCATTTACACCATCTTTCCTTTATTCGGCTCGACCGTTTCCGACTCAAGTAACAAATGAGTCTTGGCTGGCTTTATGGAGATGAGCTTTTTGACTAATGTTGGGTGGAACAGTGTCAGTTTGTGACCGTTGTCCTTTCCTATCCCATAACTGACAGTGCCACCGGCTTAATGGTGAGTCGGTTTTCACTGTCGATAATGTGGCTCATAGCTTTTAGGCCTTAGTCGGCTCATGCTGACGTTGCCAGCTCGTCAATCGAGCTGACTTAATTTGTCTTATTCTTTCCACCTTATTGTGTTTACATGACATTGTCTCGAACCCAACTGTTGCCTCGGTAATCGTAGGCAGTGTTAGTAGAATTGGTCCATTCCATATCCAAGTCTCTGGACTTGGCATATTTTTTCCCTAACAAACATAATTGATAGATAAAATACATCTGAGAATAATGAACCATGATAAAAGGAAACAAAGTGCCGTCGACGGGGGAGGAACACTAGTAAAAGAAAAATATAACAAAAATTTTTTGAGAGAAAGACTTTTGGACAGCAGTAATCACTAAAGTGATGATAAAGATATCTAGAAGAACAAAATATGTAACAAAAAATTATAAATAAGAGAGGAAATATACAAAACAAGCCCTTGAATCAAATACCAATCTAATCCAATCTAACTCAATTTATCAATTTACTTTATCTTATCTATCTTAGGAGTAGTGATAATTCTTAGTTTTTAGTTGTAATTCGAATCTACGCTCATATTTTGGATTTGTCTTTTATCCAATATTAAGCAGTTCTTTAAGTGACACATTCTTATGGTCGCTCCTAGTGACTGCTTGTGAGTTTTTCCTTTTATTTGATTGCACTGGTATTTTGAAAAAGTTATTTTTAAAAAAAATTTATGAAAGGCACAAAGCAACTCATCTTCAGAAGAAGAAACCCACCCTCTAACTATCGCTTAATCATTAAAAATTTCCCTAAATGGCTGAGTAAGCGTCCGATCTTCTCAGATTCTGGTCATATACATTCATATTGGGTGTATCTACTTATTTCGATGCTTAGGATCCAAAGTTGATTCGGTTTGGATCGAGTTGCTTTATCAATTTTGGCACACCCGCGCATTCAAACATGTGACAAAAAATAAACCGGAGAAAGAGCACCAACAATTTTTAGTACGTCCGGTGGGATACGATTACAAAGTATACTTATCGGTGCAGTAATTTCTCAGAATCATGAGTCGAATGGTGGTTGTAATACTTCAACAACTTCCATTGTTCACGAACCCCAAATGCAGGGCTGCGAAGTAGTAATAACTCTGTGAGACCAAGGTTAAATCCACAGGGAATAGGGAACAGAGCCTAGAACTAATCTAACTCTAATTGTTTGTTTGGATTTTTAATCCAGTGATTTAGGAAAGAGTTTTAAAACAAATTAATAAAAGACTATGAATCCAGGAATCCACTCATTACAATCTCAATATTTAATTTATTAGTTCAATGGATAACTCAATTGAAATCGAAGTCGTATCATATTCAATCGATAGATAATTTTGTTAAACCATCATTCATGTACCAAATCAGATTTGAACTTCAATTGAATTGGTTCCCACATCATGCACCAAAGTATTGATCACAGGAAATTCAAATCATCTACCATGCCCGAAGTCAATTATAAATCAATGAATTTTACAGATCGATCCATTGCAAAAGCGATAAGAAACTATTCTTAGCTTTCCTAAGCATACAATGTGCCCGGAGTTGACAATAGATCAATATAAACTATGAATAAATCTTCATTCAAACCGAATATCAACGAATTGTTCAACATTCAAATAAAATAACTTGAATCAATGTAAACTAAACATTAAGAAAAACTACAAGCTTCATCTCTTAGTCTTAGCTAAGAGATTAGGTAGTTATACTTAACTCAAAAACAAAAGAAAAACTAAAATATCTATTAGAACTCATGAAGAAATCGAAGTGGAAGAACGTTATTGGCCCTCCACTTAAGCCTTCTCTCCCCTTCTAAACCCTAGAAGATGATTTGGAACATCTTAGGGACTCCTTTAAATAGTTTTGGAAGTTAATCTTTCGAACCAACTCAGAAAAGTTCGCAAACCGACTTTAAATTTACACAGTCGCACGCACCTTCAATGGCACTTTCAATGGCATTAAATGATGCATGAATATGTCTAACAATCAACTTGAAAAAAAATATTATTTTCTCAATGCCATCGAAGAGGATTCAATGGGATCGAAGTTTCCTTCGATGACATTGAACTTGTCTTCGATGGCATCGAAGGTCTGTTTCTGTAATTTTTCAAGACTTTGTTTTTCTGGCCCTAGAATTTCAAAATATCATCTTCTGGCCCCGAATTTTCAGGATTTCTTTTCCTTGGTTTCTTTACTTCAAATCTTTGATTCATTTCCTTCCTAAATTGGTTTCCTTTGATCTTTGGTACTTGAATTCTTCAATATTGTCCTCCATAGATTCAATTCTTCTTTATTTTCTTTTAAGCTTTAAATCCATCCTTTTAAGTGCATATTCATCTTAGACTTTCGAATCACCTCGCATGAAAAAAACGTATATAATTAAATCGAATCAACACTTAAATGCCAGGAAAACTAATGTAATTGAAGGGTTAAATATGCAATATTTGAGTCTCAACACACACCTAACCATCATTTTGCTAGTCCCAAGCAAAACGTGCGAAAGATATTTTGAAAATAAAAGAATGATTTTCATAAGTTTAAGTGGTTCTAAAAACAATCTAGATTATAGAAATCTAAAATATATTAATGTTGAGTACTATCTTATCCTAAAACTTAGCACTTTGTAAATCCCTCAACCATGTTCCAAGCATTAATCCTATAATCAAAACAATTCTAAACATGAGTTTCATGGGTGTATATTGAAGTATAAAACTTAACGCAACCAAATGTTCAGTTATCTACTTTCATGATGACATTGATAATCAAAAGAGTTCAAAATAACCATAACTTTCCTTACAGTTCAACACTCTATTCTTCCAACTATTGATTTTTTTTTTTCATCGATGACTTTCATATTATTTTTACTTTTTTCTTCTTTTCAACAGTCCTTAATGAACTTTAATAGGTAGCCCTTTTCGATGACAACTATTTTTTTAGCCAGATATTACTTCTTTCTTTCTTTCTTTCTTTCTTTTTAATTCTTTTTATTGAACATGATGGACAAATTTCCCGGGTTTGGTTCCTATCATTCTTAATAATCATTAAGTTAACAATTCAATATCGAACTTAAACTTTGATGTGTAAGCTCAATGTGATATGTGAAATCATGACTCAATCAATGTTTAAAAACTTCAAATTAAGACTTAATAACTCAAACTTATCTTTAGAAATCTAGTAAATAACTAAATTTCATAATTTAAAAATCCTTAACATTAAGTATCTTATCATTATAATATCTAGATTATCTTCAAAATCACCTAAATTCATAGAAAATTTCAAAAACAAAAAAAATTTTGAAAAAACTTTATAGCTCAATAATTTTACAATTTAGCACAAATCACAAATTAAAGAATTTCCAAGGGAAACTTACCCCCAACCTAAAATCTACATTGTCCTCAATGTATAAGCACATGCAGTAAGAGAAAAATTGAGAGAAATGAAAATAATGAGGAGTTTGAATAGTTTTGGAACATCCTAGGGACTCCTTTAAATAGTTTTGGAACTCAATCTTTCACACTGCCACGAAAAAGTTATTAATCTTATTTTGAATTTACACAGTTACATGCACCTTCGATGGCATAGATAGCTTCAAATCCATCCTTTTTGCATATTACACCGACAAATCAACGCATAGCTTCGATGGCACCTTGGTTTCTTTTGATCGATGGCATCATAAACTCGTATATAATTAAATCAAATGACACCTTTGATGGCATGCTAGAACAATTTCCATAAGTTCAATGGTTCTAAAAACAATCTAGATTAAGGTGAATGAATATGTCTATCAACTTAATAAGTATCCCAAGTTTTCAATCGAGACTAAACATTAAGTTCCATGAGTGTATATTTTTTTGATGACACTGATAATCAAAAGAGTTCAAAACAACCAAAACTTAAACCAAATCTTTCATTACAGTTCAACAATCTATTCTTCCAACTTTTGATTTTTTTTTCTTTCAAAACTTTTTTTTTTTATAATGAACATGAAGGACAAATTCCTTTCAAAATTTTTTTTATTGAACATGAAGGACAAATTCCCCAGGTATGGTTCCTATCATTCTTAATAATCATCAAGTTAACAATTCAATATCAAAATTAAACTTTAATGTGTAAGCTAGATGTGATATGTGAAATTATGACTCAATCAATATTTAAAAACTTCAAATTAAGACTTAATAACTCAAACTTATCTTTAAAAATCTAGCAAATAACTAAAATTCATAATTCAAAAATCCTTAACATTAATTATCTTATCATTCTAATATTTGGATTATCTTTAAAATCACCTAAATTCATAGAAATTTTTAAAAAATGAAAAAATTAAAAAAAATTATAGCTCAAAATTTTTGCCATTCAGCACAAATCACAAATTGAAGAATTTCCAAAGAAAACTTACCCCCAACCTAAAATCTATATTGTCCTCAATGTAAAAGCATATGCAATAAGAGTAAAATTGAGAGAAATGAAAATAATGAGTTGTTTAAATAGTTTTGGAACACCCTAGAGACTTCTTTAAATAATTTTGGAACTTAATCTTTCGCACCGCCTTGAAAAAGTTTGCAAACTGACTTTGAATTTACACAGTCACGCGTAACTTTGATGGTATCAAAGATCCCTCAATGGCACCTTTGATGGCATCGAACAATCCTTCAATGGCATCGAAAGGTGCATGAATATGTCCAGCAACCAATTTGAAAATTTCATGATTTTCTCAATGCCATCAAAGAGGGTTTGATGGGATCGAAGTTTCCTTTGATGACATCGAATCTGTCTTTGATGGTATGGAAAGTCTTTTTCTGTAATTTTTTTAGACTTTGTTTTTCTGATCCTATAATTTCATAATATCATTTTTTGGTTGTGAATTTTCAAGATTCATTTTCCTTGGTTTCTTCACTTCAAATCTTTGATTCCATTCCTTTCTCACTTGGTTTTCTTGGATCTTTGCTACTTGAATTCTTCAATATTGTCCTCCGTAGATCCAATTCTTCATTATCTTCTTTTGAGCTCTAAATATATCCATTTAAGTGCATATTCATCATAGACTTCTGAATCACCTCGCATGACAAAAACATATATAATTAAATTAAATCAACACTTAAATGTCAGGAAAACTAATGTAATTAAAGGGTTAAATATGTAATATTTGAGTCTCAACAACCACTGATGCTTTTATAGCAAACAAGCCTCTTGTTCTGAAGGAAGAGTTGCAAGTTCAATGGGTGTCGAAGTAAGTAAATCAATAACCTAGTCCGGTGCCTATTCCACCAAAATCGAATAGACAATTGACATCCCGAGATGAACCTCTCGAGATTATGTTAACCAGGATAGTCGATGTGCAAAGAGGAATTCAACACATTATAAAATTGTCACAAGTTCAGGCGGAAAAATCATGACTTCATACTGAAGCCTTTAATAGGTGGATGGTGGGTCATAGCGAGAGAATGAATCGGTTGGTGGCTTTGTTGACTGAAATGATACTTGTTGCACATAAGAAATGGGTTGATACTAGCTCTGTTGGAAACCTAGCACCTGTACCACTGGTCCAACCCTTACCACTGACATTTTCCTTTACAATGAAATACACCACCCATTCTTATCTCCAGTCGAGTCTAGGACAATTGAAATTCACCACCACATTTAGATTTCAGACCTGTTGAACATGTTCATGTCTAGGATGTATGAAATTCACCACCACCGGTAGATTTTAGACATCTTAAACGTGAGAATAAAAACTTAATCCCTGATTTAAAAAATCAAGGGGTACCCATTGGGAAACCTTTGCCCAGAAATCAACATTACAATGAAGAGAAATATCAGGCTGGTCCAAACCTACTTTTAATTACTACATAACAATATTGGGATCATAATCAAATTGTTCAACTAGTTCAGGGAGTAGCATGTCAAGTTCTTAGCTGAACTATCACTCCATTTTACCATAGGCCATATCTTAACTAGATCAACTGGCAATATCCACTATCAAGGAGTTATCGACCAGATTTTACACTATTTACAAGTGATACGGGTCGATCGACCGTAAAACACATAAGTCATTTTACCATACAATGTGGAGAGTGCAATTACTATAAATTGCAACTATTTGGTCATTCACTTACTAGGGTAGCTTTCACTTGGTATTTTAATTTGCTATAAAACTTCATACATAATTGACAAGAAATGGAAGAAAAGTTTCATGCTCAGTTCTTCTATAAGGGCGGAGAAATTTTTATGGCCAATCTTGCTCGTTTTCAACAATTACCAGGAAAATTAGTCAAAATTATATTTCTCAGTTTAAGAGAGAAAAAAGCTGATGCAAGGTACTTACGACTGAAGAAGAATTTGTTCAATAAGTTCATAACAGGCTAGAATTTAAGATTTGAAAGAAGTTTATCAGGAAAAAAATTATAGATCTCTATGATTTGACCAGAAAGTTGTCTCGATGTGAGGCTCTACTTTAGGAGTCAATGCGATAAAAGAATTTGTCAGCAGGGACATATTAAATATGATGTTGCAGTAGCTAAAGTAGTGGTTAAACAGCTAATCATATGCTCGATATTAGTTAAAGTAGAGACAATGGTATGATCTAATCAGAAAGTTGAAAGAACATACACCTTTGATATTACTCAGGCTGACGATATCTTTGATATTGTGTTACTTGGCAATTTTATCAAAATTCTTGTTAACCATAAGATTCTAAATCTAAATAATTGAATAAAATTAAATACTATAAATGACATAGAACTCGGTCTCATTTCACTAATAAATGTGTTGTTTTAAGAAATGTTATCAAAGACAACATCAACCAACAATTGTTGAAGTTTTCCGAAAAAGAAAAGGAAGTAATGTTGATAGATACTTATCTGTTTTCATCTAATATGGAGATCAAAATGACCACCATTAATCCTTAAAGGTTGGTTTGGCCGCGACAAAAAAAAAAGGATTTTGAAACTCAAATGTTTCAAGCCAATGAGAAAAATCTCGGCAAAAGGAGTATAAGGCCTAAGCATATGGTCAAACAGACTGAATCACGTTCAGAGGCAATAATTTTAAATTGTTAGCATCTTTGTGAGAAATGTACAAGGCCGACTCAACCAAACTGGAGGTTTTATTGACTGAATGATCGAAAAGAACGATCTGTCATTCAAAGCAATGAAGAAGGAAATTCCTCTTTATAATCAATGGTTAAGTATGCCAACAATCACCCTCGAACCATTCTAGGGCAAATGATGGTTAAACCTTGACCTACTCGATAAGGACTTTGGAAAAGACTAAGTCATCCAAAATTTTCAACAGTACCAGAAGGGATGACTCGTAGTAAAAACAACATTGGCAAAGGAAGCAAGTCGCAAAACGAAGACAGATAGCCGCTGGAGTGGGGCTAATCTTAGATGAAGTGCCTGCAAATCCGATCAAGACTGGAAATGCAAAAGCCACAAGAAGATAGGGTGTTAATGGAGGGTTGATAGGGCCACTTGAGGAGCTGAATGCTATTTATGGTGTGGCTCCTACCACCATTAATGGTGGGATGGGTGGTGATGGTGTGTTTGGAGAGATTTTAGGGGATGGATGGTTTAGATGGGCCTTCACTTGGTGGGCCATTAGTTGATGGGTTAGCTTTTGGAGATTCGGGTATGGGCATGCCATTTGATGGGATGGACGGGGCTACGATGGTGGTGGATGGCTCGGATCTCACCATGGTCGATGGCATGGGTTTTGATGATGGAGATGGTGATTTGATCGGGTTGGATGGTTTGGATGGGGCTTGATGGTTTGAGTATGATTTTTTGTGTGGATTATAAGGCCTTAATGGGAGGTGCAGCTAATGTTAGGGATCAGGTGATGGCCCTATTGGTTATTTGGGTGGCTCAGGTATTGTGACACCTGGGGCAGGTACCGTTCGGACAACTCTTGATGTGATAGTTGTCGATGACTCTGGTCCATTTGCTGCTGCTTTTCAGGGCACACTTCATAAGGCTATGGGAGAGTCGAGCTTTTTTCGTCACCATGAGATCGACTTCTTGGACTAGTGAATGCCTATTTTTTATGATTCACCAGCTAATTTGAGCTTCTAGGTTGTCGAGGGTGTGCCGGTCCGTACCTATCATCTGCAGCCGCGCAACACTTGTTCAGAGAGACTGCACATCTAGATAGGGAGTTTGACTGCCTCTGAGATCTGTGAGCTGCATTCATTGGGCTTCAGGGAGGTCCTTCACTTTTATTGGGTTCGCTTGGACTGGCGGTTGTTGAGCGCTACGTCATATGACTAGGTTCCAGCGCTGAACCTGTTCTCCTTCAATGACCTAGAGTTAGGTCCTTCTTTGGAGGAGTTTTCCCGTCTGTTCGGGCTCCCTTTTTTCCAAGAGTCGTATCTTCCTTCATCCCATCTGGTGCGGTCCTCAAATCTGGAGTCCTGGTTTGGGTTTTCGGTAGCTCTCCCCACGGTTGACGATAGAGCTGGTGAGTTCACCCTGAGCTCTTGTATGATCGGTGTTCATCTGCTCGAGGTGGTGAATGTTATGCTCGTCAGCTTCAGTGCTTGAATGCACTGATATTTTGTGTCTTGGTGGAGCTACTCTTTTCTGGATGGTGGTGGTCATCTTTAACAGTTCTTTTTGGCACCTTCCATCGCATCCTCTCCCGTCAGAGTATAGTTCCAATGGTGCTGGCGGAGCTTTTCTTAGGCTTGTCCGAGTGTTCGCTTGAGCAGACTCACATCCTCAGGGGGTGTTGTTCTTTTCTCTAGGTACTCCTCATTCCTTTCCCCTCTTCTATTGTTCTCTCTTTTTTTGTTTATTTCTCATGCATGGTCCTTCCTCTTTTTAGGTGTGGCTATGGAAACACCGGTATATGACTCCTCTCCTTTCCTGGCTGGATGGACTCCCCCTTGGTGCCGAGGCTATGGAGTCCCTTTATCGTCATATGTTCTCAGCTCCGAGAATGGGAGGTTAGCTGGGAGGTCTCATGGGTTTGTCGTGTGTCGTTGATCTGTAGCGCCACTCGTACCCTCTGCTATTGTTGGGCTTTCGAGGGTACTGCTCTTATCATCCAGTTCGGTTCCTCCAGTAGTTTGGCTTCTGGCAAGACATCCCTGATTTTGCTTTTTCAGAATTTAGGCATTCTCCTCTTCCTCTAAGTATGTCAGCTCTTTGTCAGCTGGTCCAATCTTCGTGGCAAGGTTGTCTAGATGCGACTGTACTAGAGTTTGAGTCCTGGGCTCCTCCTTTGGCAACAGTGCCATACCAGCGATGGGTGGCGGAGAATTCACTCTATCGTTAGGTTCCCGGCTGGCACTTGACTGATGATGAGGCTGATGGGGGCATCCCTGGGGATTCTGCTTCATCTTCTTCAGGGGTTGATGACTCCTTGGAAGCGTCCGAGGAGAATCCCTTTATTGATCCTTCGTTCCTGTCAGCCACGCACGGCCACCACATATATGAGCTTTCGGTGCTTTGACTTGTTTGTGAGGACATGGCCCGTCATCTAGCGGTGGGGCGGCGATATGATGAGAGCATGATTGCATCTCGCTGTTTGGAGAGGGATGAGGTCTTTTACTTGCGTATAAAGGTGGATAGACTTAGGCAGCATTTTGTTGAGGGTCAAATATTGCATATTAGACCTCAGTTATTATCTAAATTTACAAACATGATACTGTTTAATGGCTCATTTTAATTGTGTTTGTGATGCAAGGTGAATTTAGAAGCTTGAACTGAAAAGGGGTATTAAAAGCATGGATTTAACGCTCTGAAATTACCAAAGCAAGTGACGGACCCCAGGGGACTGAGATCAAAGAAATTACAAGCTAGAGATCTGAGAAAATCAAACCGCTCATGTTAAATGGGCCTGAAAATCGTCCAGAATGCAAGATAACAACATTCTCACCATCCTTTTGGCTAAAAACTTCATATATGGCCTGAGGACCATAAATTAACCTTACACGTCAAATTTCAGCCATTGGATCCTTGTGAAAGTGGCCCAACGGATAGATCAACCCATAAAACACTGATTTGAGGCCCACCTGATATCTGGATATGCTTCAAATTTGGTTCAAAACCCTTATAGGAGGTGACACAACATATGGATGGAGTGGATTTCTCAGAAATATCGCAGTGGACCCCATCCGAGCAGTGTGTGCATAATCTACTAGTGCACTAGCCGTGCACTGCAGTCAAAGTCAGGTCAAACTGACTTTGACCCGCGACTCTAGCCAAAAATGGAAATTTCTGTTTCCTGCTGCGTAAAAACAGAAACAAGGAGTGCGGAGGCAATGTTAGTGAGCTATCATCATGGTCCATAAGCTTAATCTGAGCTGTCCATTTGAATCATACGAGGATTCTAACCAAGATCTAGTGGTTCTTTATCTGAAGAATGCCAGCAATAAGTTGCAAATGCGCTGGACAACAAAATCTTTGCTGTAAGATAAATCAAGTAGGTCGAGTCAACAACAATCTAGAACTGACCATCTCAGAACGGTTTTTCGAGGTGAGCTCAGTGAACAGTGTGGATTTTCTAACCGACCTCAATCATGGCCCCCACCATGCATCAACGCAAGCCTTGTTGCGAACGTTCCCGAAAACCGAACGTCGTTCAACCTTCTTGGGCTGTTGTGTGACCTCGGTCAGCGTCAGATTTATAATCTAGACCATCCATCATGTAGGTCATTCTAAAACGTCCCAAGGGACATTGTCCTTTTGGAAAGAAAGTAAAGAAGAAAAGAGTTGAGAGGCTGCAATCATAACTGCATGAGGTATTGTCGCAGTGGCTTCCGGTTTTGCATATTGTTATGTGTAAAGACCCGACTCCAGCAATGTCGGCTCTTCAAAAATCGTCCTCTCCACTGCCCCTGGCACCTATAAAACAGAGAGAGAGAGAGAGAGAGAGAGAGAGAGAGAGAGAGAATGTGAGCATCTTATCTTGGCTTGAACGTGCAAGAGAGAGAGAGAGAGAGAGATAGTTAGAGTGTTTTCTTTTTATTTTATTTTATTTTTTTTGTTTAAGAGATTTAGTCCGATCATGTCGGACTAAACCTCTTAGCTAGGGCTAAGACGTGAAGCTTGTGGTATGATTGGAAGGATTCTACAGCTTAATTTATGTTAGATGAACTGATTTTGAGTATAGTTTTATTATAAGGAATGCCTCTAATTTTTAATGGTTTGTTGTGACTGAAATTACAATAGATCTACAAAGACTTTGTGTATTTCCTTTTCATTATTTTTTTATTATGAAGTTAGGAAGCCCTGTTGTTCACCATCGCCCCTTGAACATGGTTGGATGATGGAATCCTTCCTAACATTCATACATCTCTCATAGTGGTTGTGGATTGGTTTAATTCTATTGTTTACCTTGTCTCATGGGCATGGTTTTGTGATGGAATCCATTATAATTTACATCCATCTTATCTCTTGAAAACTAGATCAAAAGAAGTTCAGATTTGATTTTCATGTTATATCTTCCAACTGGATGAAGATGGGACTCGAAGTCCAGTTGAGTTCATGAAACAAGCATAGATCTCCCAGATCTCTGCAAGTGGATCCTTGGCACCCTAGTTTCCCACATTTGAATTTTATGAGTTTTTGGCTTAATCATTCACCATTATTCTCTCATATCCTTCTGATTTAAATTTCATCTTAGTTTAGTTCTAACTCAAATTACTTTTAAATTACATATAAGGTTTAGTCCCTGTGGATTCGACCTCAGTCTTACCGAGTTTATTACTACATCACAACCTTATACTTGGGGTGTGAACAAGTTTTTGGCGCCGTTGCTGGGGATTGATGGTTACGTTTTCTAAAATTAACTAGTTTTAGAATTAGTTTAAGATTAGGATTTTTCTAACTTTAGGTTTATTTTTTTCTGATTTCCAGAAACTAACCTGTTTTCCTATTTTGTAGGATCCTGACATAAACTTCTAATTTGGTAATCCCGTTCTAATTCCTCTACTTTTGCTATTTTTAGAATTAGGGTTTGAGTTTTAGAAATTTTCTATTTTTAGGCTTTCTTTTAATTCTAGAAAATTTTCCCTTTTTAGACACTAACATTACTTTCTATTTTAGGATTAGGTTTTTTTAAGAACTTTCTAACTTTAGGTTTAGAACTTTCCTAATTATGTTTAGAAGCTCTCTAATTTTACGTTTTATTTTCTCCTTTTAGAAATTTTCTAATTCTAGTATTTTTCTATTTTTAGGAACTAGTTTATTTTTAGAAACTTTCCTCTTTCATTTTTAGAAACTAGGTTAGTTATTTTCCTTTTTAGAAACTCTTTCTAATTTTAGAAACTAACTCATCTTTCCTTTATTTTATTTTTAGAAACTTTCTAATTTTAGGTTTTCTTTTAGAAACTAACTTAGCTATCTATTTTTAGGTTTAGAAACTTTCCTTTTTAGAAACTAACTTTCTCTCTCTCTCTCTCTCTCTCTATATATATATATATATATATATATATATATATATATTAGAACTTTCTAACTTTTCTATTTCTATTTTAGAAACTAATATCCTCTGTTTTCTTGTGCAGGATCTTAACATAGAACTCCAATCTGGTAACTTCTTTCTAACTTCTTCTCTACCTACTTCCTGTATTGCTGTAGGATCTTTTCTTTTATTTTTCTTAGGATTAGATTCAAAGTTAGGGTTACACTATGTACATGCATGAGTGGGAACGTCAATATGCCGAGATAGCTTTTGAGCATGCGAAAAAGTGTGAAGGTATGTATGATGATTATGATAGAAATCAACCTATGTCTCAGAATTTTCCTGAAACAATCATCGAGAACTGACCAGAGTATAATGCTTCATCAGTTAAGAAGTCCTTACGCGATCATATACAGGAGAACAATTACATGCCACGGACAGTACGTGAGTGTTGGGGTTATCATAACTATGAGAGTGAGAATTATTATCACCCGAAAACAATGCGTGATTATATTATGAGTGATAATAAGTATTACCAACCATCAGATTCTCCCACCTATGATCTGTATGACTATAACCAGTGGAAACATCAATGTTGGGAAGATGAACCAGTAATATATCATAGTGATAATTCTCTTGGGTCCTCTACCCTTGAAACCTAATCAGAAACAATCCAAGAGGATTCACTTCAAAAACTCATGAAAGCACAAGAGCAGTTCAATCAACTTGTCATATGATCATGTGAATTGCTCAAATCCTCAATTCCAATAATTTAATCACACCTTATGAAAAAGGAAGAGGCTAGGTTATCCCAGCCTCATCCCAATCTAAAAGCATAATGTGAAGAAAGTGATCATAGCTCGCTTGTGGAAGAAACTGAAGTTACAAATGAGGGGTTGGATTCCATTAATGAGCATATGGTTCAATTTCCTGATGAGTCGATCTCGATGACTGTCTAAAGGAATGATTAAGAGACGTGGGTGCCTTTCAAATACAATAATAATGACATACTTCACTCATATAACACACTTGATTTTAATGATGACGAAGCGGTTAGTTTATTCAAACCTTAACCCAATCTCAGTATAGAATGTGAGGAATGTGATCCCATCCCAAGAGTATACTAACGATGATGAGTATTGGGATTCCATCTCAAGTGTGGCCCCTGCCAATGATCAAGAGGTTTAGGAAGTTGTCAACCATAATGATCTACTCCACTTGTCTGACATGACTGATTTAAATGTGGAGGATGAACCAATTTTTACTAACCTTTCCAACCTTTGTGATGCATGTTTGGACCACTCCCCTGAATTAAATGATGATATGATTCAGGAGATGGACGATTTGTTTGATATGACTCTGGAATTTGAAACTACCCAGTTGAGGTTACAATCTGAGCTATACACTTTAGACGATTCAATGCCTCCATTAAGAAGCTTCAATGACCAGAGTCTTCATATCAATTCTTCTCTTATTGATTTTCAGTGTGACTATGCAGGGCAAGAGCAAGAGAGCATGCGTCCATCCACTTCCAAAGATGATGGAATCCTTGGGCACATCATCACAGATTTCGATGCAGGAGACAAGTCATTCTCAGTTGAATTTCCCAACTCTTTAAATGAATGCTTGGCACACTTTGTAAATTTAAAATGAAAAAGAAAAAGTGGATGCCTCGCAAGACAGTACCTCGGTAGTTATCATAGACCGAGCGAACCCTTACTCTGAAGCCATTACTTCCCCATATCCTAATCGTTTACCATTGAGGGAGGAGGAGCTGAAAACTGAACCGGAGTCTGCAACTTCGGAATGTGTTGCGACTACATCATCTAATGAGAATTTTTCTGCGTTTTATTTACTTGTAGTCTCTGATTCACAGGATACTAACGTTGCAACTTTTTCTGTCACAGGTGAATCATATATACTTTGGATACCTCAGGCGAATCAACGATAAATTTTTGATGAGGTCCATAAATTTCTTTAGAACTTCATGCTCTAAGGCATCCAAGCCTATTGCAAAAAGGGCTTTTGGATGATCTTGTTGAGAATCCTACTGAGAAATTTATCAAGATATTGGCCGGAAGAGGAACCTTGCGGCATGACTGAGTAGCTTCTCCCCTGCTTTCATAGGATTAGGATAGTTTGTTTGATGTCGTTCTAGGATAGTCAGCTTTATGCTGTTAGGATAGTTTATTTGTCAGTTGATTTAGGATAGTTTGCTTTCATTGGATTAACTCTTGTGCTGACTTGCTTTCATGATGAGATCATAATGATAAAGCCTCTCTTGATTCTTTCGTCTAGGTACTATCTTTCCATCACTTCTCTTTCACTTTCGTTGTCCCATGTGCATTGTATGCTTATATCTTTTACACTGAGGACAATGTAGATTTTAAGTTGGGGGTGGGAGATTAGGTTACCTATTCAGTATTTTCTTGGTTCTGAATAAAAATTGTGAAATTTTAAAAAAATTTCTGAAAATTCTTGTGAATTCGAAGTGATTTTTTACAGCTATCCTTGATGTAGAATTATAAGATACGCAATGTTGGTAATTTATAACTCTTGGATTTAATCATCTATTAGATTTCACAGTTAAGTTCAAATTATTAATCCCTTATTAGAAGTTGTAAACATTAATTGAGTCATGATTTCACATGTCACATCTAGCTTACACATTAAGGGTTCAGTCCGATATTGAAGGGTTAACTTGGTAATCAATAA
Source organism: Magnolia changhungtana (assembly GCA_030180095.1). Classification (NCBI taxonomy): domain Eukaryota; kingdom Viridiplantae; phylum Streptophyta; class Magnoliopsida; order Magnoliales; family Magnoliaceae; genus Magnolia; species Magnolia changhungtana. The sequence goes on from JASAUF010000150.1 coordinate 2,761,541, forward strand.
GCTTGAAAGGAACCAGCTTGGAGAATTTATCCATCATATTCAAAAAGAAGAATTGAAAAGAAAGAAAATTACCCAGCTAAAAAACAGTTGCCTTTGAAAAGGGTTGGGCGAATGATCTTCACCATAGGTTTTCTCCCTATAGGTGAGGATTCGATTCCCCAAGGTTGACATAGCGTGAAAGTCATCAATGGAAAAATCAAAAGCTAGAAGAATGAAAAGAAGAACTGTAAGGTAAGTTTTGGTTGTCCTAAATACCCTTTTTGATTATCAATGTTATCATGAAAATAAAGAATTGAGTCTTTAAGAGAAGGTTACACTATACACCCATGGAACTCAATGTTTAGAATTGTTCTAATTGATGGATTAATACCTTGAACTTGACTATGAAGTTTACCGTGCGCTTGATTCCAGGAGAAAGTAATGCCCAACATTCATGAATCTTAGAATTCTCGTATCTGGATTGTTTTTTTGAATCACTCGAGTTTATAGAAATTGTCCTTTAATTCTCAACTTATTTTTTGCATACTTTGCTCGGGACTAGCAAAATGCTGGTTGGGGTTGTGTTGAGGGTCAAATATTGCATATTAGACCTTAGTTATTACCTAGATTTATGAACATGATACTATTTAATGGCTCATTTTAATCGTGTTTGTGATGCAAGGTGAATTTAGGAGCCTGGACTGAAAAGGGGTATTAAAAGCATGGATTTAACGCTTTGAAATCACCAAGGCAAGTGACGGACCCCAGAGGACCGATATCAAAGAAATTACAAGCCAGAGATCAGAGAAAATTAAACCACTCATGTTAAACGGGCCTAAAAATCATCTAGAATGCAAGATAACAGGGTTCCCACCATCCTTTCAGGTCAGAACTTCATATATGGCCTGAGGACCATAAATAACCTTACACATCAAATTTTAGCCATTGAATCGTTCCGAAAGTGGCCCTATGGACAGATCAGCCCATAAATCACTGATTCGAGGCCCACTTGAGATCTGAATATGCTTCAAATTTAGTTCAAACCCTTATAGGAGGTGCCACAACATATGGACGAAGCAAATTCTTAGAAACATCGCAATGGACCGCATCTGAGCAGTGTGTGCATAATCTATTAGTGCAGTAGCTGTGCACTGTAGTCAAAGTCAGGTCAAACCGACTTTGACCCTCGACTCTAGCCAAAAACTGAAATTTTCGTTTCCTGCTGTGTAAAAACAGAAACAGGGTGTGCGGAGGCAAAGTCAGTGGGCCATCATCATGGTCCACAAGCTCAATCCGAGCCATCTATTTGAATCGTACGAGGATTCTAATGAAGATCTGGTGGTTCTTTATCTTAAGCATGCCAGTAATAAGTTGCAAATGTGCTGGACGATAGAATCTTTGCCGCAAGATAAATTAAGTGGGCTGCGTCAACAGCAATCTAGAATCGACCATCTCAGAACAGTTTTTCGAGGTGAGATCAGTGAACGGTGTGGATTTTCTAACTGACCTCAATCATGGCCCCCACCACGCATCAGCGCAAGCCCTGTTGCGAACGTCTGAGAAAGCTGAATGTCACCTAGCCTTCTTAGGCTGTTGTGTGACCTCAGTCAGCGTCAAATTAGTAATCCAGACCATCCATCATGTAGGTCGTTCAAAAATGTCCCAGGGGATGTTGTCCTTTTAGAAAGAAAGCAAAGAAGAAAAGAGTTGAGACAGTGTCATCATAACTGCGTGAGGTATTGTCACAGCGGCTTTCGGTTTCGCATATTGTTATGCGTAAAGACTGACTCCAGCAATGTCGGCTCTTCAAAAACCATCCTCTCCACCGCCCCTGGCACCTATAAAATAGAGAGAGAGAGAGAGAAAGAGAACGTGAGCATATTATCTTGGCTTGAACGTGCAAGAGAGAGAGAGATAGTTAGAGTTTTTTCTTTTTATTTTATTTATTTATTTATTTTGTTTAAGAGATTTAGTCTGATCATGTCGGGCTAAATCTCTTAGCTAGGGCTAAGAGGTGAAGCTTGTGGTGTGATGGGAAGGATTCTATAGCTTGATTTATGTTAGATGAACTAATTTTGAGTATAGTTTGATTATAAGGAATGCCTCTAGTTTTTAATGTTTTGTTGTGACTGAAATTACAATAAATTTGCGATGACTTTGTGTATTTCCTTTTCATTATTTTTTATTGTGAAGTTAGGAAGCCTTGTTGTTCACCATCGCCCCTTGGACATGGTTGGATGATGGAATCCTTCCTAACATTCATACATCTCTCAGAGTGGTTGTGGATTGGTTTAATTCTGTTGTTTACCTTGTCTCATGGGCATGGTTTTGTGATGGAATCCATTCTAATTTACATCCATCTTATCTCTTGAAAACTAGATCAAAAGAAGTTTAGATTTGATTTTCATGTTATATCTTCCAACTAGATAAAGATGGGACTCAAAGTCCAGTTGAGTTCATGAATCAAGCGTAGATCTCCCTGATCTCTGTAAGTGGATCCTTGGCACCCTAGTTTCCCACATTTGAATTTTACAAGTTTTTAGCTTAATCATTCACCATTATTCTCTCATATCCTTTTGATTTAGATTTCATCTTAGTCTAGTTCTAACTCAAATTACTTTCAAATTACGTATAAGGTTCAATCCCTATGGATTCGACCTTGGTCTTACCGAGTTTATTACTACATCACAACCTTAAACTTGGGGTGTGAACATGTTTATCGATGCATGAGGGAGGGGATGAAGGCTTACCTGGCGGTCTCTGATTCTACTGGCGGCCGTCTTTTATATTATTATTATTATTATTATTATTATTATTATTATTATTATTATTATTTGCATATTTTTTTTATAGAAAGATAGTGTGTAGAAAACTTTGAAAGGAATGGAAGAAAAGAAAATTTGTTTGTGCCATAGCTTGTCAATGTTTGTTTGTGTTTGGATTTATGCTTTGGATAATGGAATCAGAACATTGGACTCAGCCCATGTCGAATCTGGTATTCTGAGTTGTTTACTTGGGATACCGGTTCGTTGAGAATAGCATGTGCTTGGATCATGCCCCCTTAGATTTGGGTAGAGTTTGACAAAATTTTGTTCCAAGATTTTCTTTCTACTTCTTCATTTTGCTTATTACCTTGGCTTCCTCTATTGTAACGCCCTGAAATTCGGGGGTCGAGTAGCAACTCAACACCCGAGTTCCAAAACATCACTTATGCAACATAAATGCGTATGATTGAATGTTGTCTGTGTTAGTGCAATAATCATGAGTGAGATTATACCAAGACAGTAATCCATACTCCAGATCAATGTATAAAACGTAAGCGGAAGACTGAAAGATGTATATAGATGTGTATAAAAACAAACGATTTCGATCTGTCACCAGAGTATGATTACTTCGCTGAGTCATCATATACATGTACTGAATCAAAAACAAAATGTCAAAAGAATAGTCCAACTGTCGTGATAGCCTAGTAGCCCCGTAAATTCGGATAGCCTAAGCAAAGCCGCTGGAGAACTGCATGAAGGAAAACTGATCCTGATCATCGTAATAATCAGGCTCAGCCTGCCTCCAGTGAATCGTCGGTACCTGCGTCTAAGGCAAAGTCTAGTGGGTGTCCAGAACACCGTCCCGTAACGTGGGAGTGAGTAGCTAACTCAGTGGAACAATAAAGCATAGGTTAACATGTTATCAAATCAGTCAAGCAGTAATGATAAAGCAGTACAATCAACCATCTTAAGTACTCTTGTTAATGCAAGTATGAAATGCAGTCGTAATGCATGCCCCTCACCTAACCACCCTCATACGGCACCATCTTACGTCCGCGGCATGCGTTCATCCATCAGTGCTCCACATCTTCCACGCACATGCAATGTGATGATGAGCATGATTACCGAGTTGTTATTAATCCATTTCAAACAGCAGTATTGGGAAACTAAGGTACCTCCCTTATATCATTCCCAAACAATGATCTATTCTAGGGTCGTCAATCCTAAATAATCTCATACGATAGTGTGGTTCTAGGTCGCTGCAAGGGCTGCCAGGGCTGTTACATGGAATCGTTGCACCACTCCCCCATCACCTTATCAATATAGGCCTAGTTTCTACTCTTGTTGTTATGGAAGGGTCGTCGCCTCCACGTAGACTGAGAGTACCCTCGAGGTCACTATAAAGGGCTGTCAGGGCTGTTACACGGAATCATTACACTACTCCCCCATCACCTTATCAGTGTAGGCCGATAGCTCGAATACAGTGTCCCATACCACCGTATTCGGCTCACGAGTTTGCTTGCTCAATGGTCACTACGGGGAGGCTCGTGGCCCCAGCATAGGCCGACAGCTCGACCATGGTGTCCCATACCACCATGCCCAGCTCATGAGTCTTAACGGATCGAGGTACCAAGGTTAACGGGATTCCACTGGTAAGTTGGGTACCTTAGGTTCAAGCAGTAGCGTCCAAACATGGTGAAAATACATCAGACAGATCGGGTTACTTGATGAGCTCGACTAGCACGAGCGCACAACCAGCTGAACGACATGAAGTGCATAAGCACTTCGGTGGCCTAACCACTGTCGCCGAAGTACGACTTAGGTTCGTCAAACACATCCTACGTGGCAAATGAATCTCAACCACGAACTCCAGTCTGTTACCGATTGTCTGGACTATAATCATAGTCCCAATCACAATCAATCCTTAACCAGAAGCATGTAGAGTAAGAAAAATAAACAAAGTAATTCAAGCATGTTAACAAGCATGTCATAAAGCATGTTATAAAGCACAATATAAACAGGAAATACAACACATATATTTCATAAGTAAGCAGTTAAATTAAACAATCAACATGGAGGAAATCATATACATCACTAAGGTAGTTGAGAATCCTATCTCAACACCTACCTAAAGCACAATCATCTAAGCACTTACTTTTACAAGCATTTTCACAAACACTTAGAATACACTATTTTAACATACGTACCATATACTAGCAAAAACATGTATTAAGGCGAATCCTTTCACCGAGTAAGTATTACACACATATATAGCATGTCCATACAGTAATTAATCATGGCAAACATACTTTCAGAATTTATACGTATACGGTATTTTCTACAAATATACAGAATACACAATATGCCATAATTTGCATATGCAATCGAAATGCAAAACAAACATCACATCGTGCATGTACAATAACACCTAGATCATGGATCTATCATTATCTGACATTGAAAGCATTGAAACCATAACCTATACGTCTAAAGTTCGCACCTTACGCCGTAGAAGCGTAATGAACTCGATATATTTGCTAAGTCTTCGTGTACGGTAATTTGGCAACCTATAGAATGAAATAGATTAGCTATTTCATCATTTGCAATGATCATAACCCTAGATCAGAGTAGGGTTAGAGTTTCTTACCTAAAAACGAAGCTGAAATCGCCAAAAAGCGATTAGAAAGAGGTGGTTAAGCTTGTATAGTGGCAGGGTAGAGTAACAAGGAGATCCTCCCACTTCTCTCACGTTTTCTCTCTTTTCTCACCTAGGGTTTCATCAAATTCATATGGGCTGAATGAGAGAGGGTTGAAGGTCCTTATATAGGCTAAAACATACCAAAATAGACCCAAGGTCAAGGTATGCTTAGGTTATATCCAAAGTGGACCTGTTCTAGCTCAGTGGAGCACTTCTAGAGCCCCCCCTTGAGCTAAAGGTCGAACTTAAGCTCACTGACTATGGATCTATGTCAAGTTAAGGTTTCATTCCAATCGGGTTTCCAGATCACACGTGGCGGACCAGTTTCAGTTCAACGGTCACAGAAACTCGATCAGGGTTACAAGTACACAGATATGTATAGAAAATGTTTCCTGATCCGAGGGTGTATTTGGGTCAGATTCCGACGGTCTGATTGCATATAATTGGCCCACAAACGTCAAGTCTCAGATTACTTAAATTTAATTTAATTTCTAAAGAAAACCAAGTGTTCTCACACTCCTCGCTCCGAGCTCAAGCGAATAGTCATGGGACAGTGTCTGGATTTGATCTCTAAGATGGTTGTCAAGCCTAGCAAGGTGGTCCTAAGTCTATAACTTTGTATCATTCGGACTTTCGATGTGCGGTCCAGATCTGATACAGAGATTCAATGTGCTCCCGAGAGCAGTCGGGTAATGAGTTTGATCCTAGAATTTAGGGTAACCTAGTGTCAGTGATTCTACAAGTTTTGGGTCATGCGTATCATATTTAAAATGATTCAAGAGGATTTCATGGTTAATCTAGTTTAGCACTTAGTTAACTTTGTCTAATCTCTAAAGGATTTGGTCCTGAGTGATTTCTGCCTAAGGTGGTACTCGGGTCTTTGTACGGGATTTTTCGAGACGTTACATCTATACCTGCGCTTTTTATTTTTCTCTTTTTTTTTCTAACAATTTTTGCCCTTAGTGCCTTTTCAGGTTTTCACATGACCAGGTTTCCCATCATTTTTGCCTGTGGCATCCTTTCTGATTTTCACGTCCTAGATTTTTGCTCTTACCTGCCCTTTGCAGCTATGCTTTTTTTACCCTTGGCATCTTTTCAGGTTTTCACCAAGTCCGCTACGTACCTGTTGTTTTTACTATAGTCGCCCTTTCGGGTTTTCAACTCGCCCTTCCTACTTAAGCACATTATCTCTCTCTCTCTCTCTCTCTCTCTCTCTCTCTCTCTCTTTTAAAGTACTAGGAGAGATGAGGAACTTTCCTTCATTGCAGGCCGATTGATTACCTTCCTTCTTTTGTCTTTGATTACAACCATAAGCTGTTTATTTTGGTCCAAACATTTTGTTTTGGGCAAGTGGGATGGCTTCTGTGGGGTTTTTGTTTTCTTCTTTCCCCTCCTCTTCTTTTTTTAAAAACCATTTTCATTTCTTCTTTTTTTGAATTGTATGTTTTTTTTTGTTTTTTTTTTTTTTACTTGTATGGGGAAGGAATGGTAGGCTTTTTTATTTTTATTTGTTGACCTCAACTTTGTGATCGTAATCATTGACGAAGTTAGGTACGGTTACCCGTGATAGATTTTCACGTTGTCGGCGTTGATGGGCTCTGGAAGATCTTCTCCTCTCAGGTTGGTAAGCCGAAGGGCACCTCCCAGGAGTACCTCCTGAATGATCAGCGGTCCATCCCATGAAGGTTTGAACTTCCCTTTAGGGTCTGGTAAAATGCGCTTCATGACCATGTCGCTGACTTTGAAGCTCCTCTTTCGGACTCTTTTGTTGTAAGCCCATGCGATCCTTCTTTGATAGCATTGTGAGTGGCTAAGCGCACGCATGCATTTTTCATCTGCCAGGTGTAGTTGATCATATCTTTCTTATTGCCACTCGCCTTCCTTGACTTCGCTTTCCAGTAATATTCAGAGAGATGTGATTTCGATTTCATCTGGTAGTACTGTCTCCATTCCATATGTGAGTTTGAAAGGAGTTGTGTCTGTAGCAGACCGTACAGATGTCCGATATGCCCAGAGTGCGTAGGGAACATTTCCGACCAGTCGCGATATGTCTTTACCATTTTCTCCAATATTCAAACGATTATTTTGTTTGCAGCTTCGACCTCACCATTCATTTGAGGGCAGTAGGGACTTGATTGATGGTGCTGGATTTTAAATTTTTTGAGGAACTCATCCATCCTTTTATTGACAAACGGGGTCCCATTTGAAATGGCCAAGCTATATGTCCTAGAGGGGGGGGGGGTTCTATGCCAAATTAAAATTAAAATAGCAGAATAAACAATAAAGAGATAGCCTTATAAAAATAAATCAATTCACAATGCTGAAATAAATTCAACCTCAATTAACAAGTATTGAGAGGTTGATACGAATTCAATTCTAAGGACAACCTTACACCATAAAACCCAAAGGTTTATGGTAGGACAACCTTATTTCTAGAACATCCTTTGTATCAAGAACTCAATAAAAATAAATAGCAAGGAATTGAAATAGATTGCAGAAATTTAAATCTAACTTATTACAACATTCCCCACACTTGCTTGAAATGTAAATATTTACAACATTCACAACCACACCTACATTCCACAACTTTGAATGATAAAAGATAAAAGATTAAGCAAGCATTCAATCCATGAGACAAAGAATTATAGTGGTTCGCTTGTGTGTTCACCAACTGTTAAACAATAGCCTCACAGAATGTTACTCCAGTCCTAATATCCTCACACAGGGGATATTAGCATTCACTATCAAAATAGGTTTCACAGGTTCACCTAAAACCTTCACAATTATGTCTTTTTAACTTGGGCTTACACAATCCAAAACCCCTCTTTCTGAGTTTTCTGGCTCTCCTCAGATAACCACACAAATGGAATTTTTTTAGTGAATTCTAAACAAAAGGAAATAGAATTATCCTCACACAGGGGATATTGTACAGAATGGAAATTTTACAGAATTGTAAAATACCTGGATTTCTCCTTTTGTAGCTGCCCGAAAGAACCAATTGGAGTAAAAGTTTGAATATGGAAGTTCAATGTCCAATACTCACTTTAAAATAGTTTTAAGTTCTAATTAATTTTAAGTTTAATCAACTTAGGGCTAGCTGTATTTGATTTTGATTCCGAGAAGAAGGAATTAAGAATTTCCCCTTTTTCTAATCAGATTGGAATGCAAATTAAAATCAAATAACAATAAGCTAACAAAAGGAAATAGAATTATGTATAATGTAGCTTAAAAACAAACACAAACTTATCTCAGAGTGGAGCCTTAAATTCACTTAAATTTCAATGAATAACTCTGAAATTCGTGTGCTATTTATAACTGCAGTAATTTGTCTTCGACTGGTCCTAGGGACAACATGACTAGTCGAAGAAGAAACAGATTTTTGAATTTTTGAGCGCGATCGCCTAAAACCGTTGTACAACCGATCGTAGGCAGTCCACGACTGGTCGAAGGTAGTCCACGCCGGTCGAGACCCCTCTACGGCTGGTCGTGCGACACTTGATTTATTCGTTGGAGTTTGAGTCGAAGCTTTACGACTGGTCGAAGGTCGAGTCGAGACCATCCTACGACCGGCCGAAGGTCTAGTCGAGACCATCCCATGACCGGTCGAGCAGACCCTAAGACTGGTCATAGCCGAACGAAAAAAATTAGATAAATTGCAACAACTCTGGAACTGGTCCTGAAATTTCTTAGACTGGTCGAACTAGTGCTAGGACTGGTCGAACAAGGTCTAGGACTAGTCTTAGAACAAACCAAATTCATGTATTAATATTCAAATGAATTATGTAGCCAAAGTGACCTACCCTAAGGTCAATCTAAGGTTTATCATACCTGGGACATGAAGTATGGACATTGAAAACTTCATTTTCTTAGACTTTGATCATTATGAAGCTTGAGTTCTTCTTGATGCAGCTTGACTACTTCACAAGCTTTGAAATCAGTGTCATTTTGAGTTTCACTTGAGTCCCAAACTATGCTTGAGTCTTGATCTTGAATACACATGAACTTGAGCTTGAGTCTTGAACTTGAACTCTTCTTTAATATCTTCTATATTGTAGCTTGAACTAGCTTAAAGAATTCATCTTCTTGACTTTAATTGTTGACATGGTGTCTCGAACAAATTTATCAAGATATAAAACAAGAGACATACAGAGGTTTTGACACACAAAATTTGACAATCAAAGAGGAATCAAACCATAGCACTTACACCATTGTCTGTAATAATGGCCTGAAGAATCCCGTATTGGCTAATAATATTGTTCTTCATGAACTTTATCATGTGAGATGTTGCGATGGTGGTGTAGGATGCTGCTCTATCCATTTGGTGAAGTAATATATTGCCACCAAGATGTATTCATGCCCGTTTGAAGCTTTGGGGTTGACTTTTCCGATGATGTCAAGACCCCATATAGAGAAGGGCAATGGTGTCGTTAGGTTGTATGGTTCAGAAGCAGAAGCATGGATTTGGTTTGCGTGCTCCTGACATTTGAAGCATTTCTTGACACGTTTGCAGTAGTCTGTCTCCATCGTCAGCCAATAGTAGCTGAGTCGTAGGATCCTTTTTGCCATCATATGACCGTTCATGTGTGGGCTGCATAGTCCTTCGTGGATTTCTGACATGATTTGAGTTGCTTCTATTTCATCCACATAGCAGAAGAGGACTTGATTGAAGGATCACTTGTAGAGGATACCCCCGGTAATCGGGAACTGGGCTGTTAACCGTTGGATAGTGCGACGATCGGTGGATGCAGCTCCTTCAGGGTACTTTTTGTACTCAAGATATTCTTTGATGTCTGTGAACCATGGCTATTTGTTTGGGGAGGTCTCGGCTTCATTAATTTGTAGGCAGAAGGCGGGCTCTTCTTGAAGCTCTTCGATAAGCTCCCATTCGAAAATCCCCTTAGGAATCTCTAGCATTGAGGCGAGGGTGGCCAGGGCATCTGCGAACTGTTTATTGGCTCGGGGCATGTTTAAGAACGTGACTTCATCGAATTCTTCGGTCAGATTTTCTAGATAGACATGATATGGGATCAGCTTTTCATTTTTTGTCCTCCATTCGCCATTTGTCTGGTTGATGATGAGTTACAAGTCTCCGAAAAGCTGTAACTTTTCACATTAAGGATGATAGCTTCTCTTAGACCGGCCATGCATGCTTCATATTTAGCCACATTATTGGTGTAGTTAAATGTCAATCGCCTAGAGATGGGGATTGGGACGCCGTTAGGGGAATAGAGTATCGCTCTTACTCCATTTCCTTTCGAGTTAGCGGCTACATCAAAGAAGAGTGTCCATTCTCCTGCCTTCCTTTCTTCCTCTTCCTCGATAAGGAGGATATCCTCATCGGGAAAGAAGGTCTTCAATGATTGATAATCAAGCAGAGAGTGTGCTGCTAGGTGGTCGGCCAGTGCTTGCCCCTTGATTGCTTTCTGGGTGACATGGGTGATGTCGAACTCAAAGAGCAACAGTTGCCATTTTGTAATCCTTCCTGTTAAGGCCAGTTTTTTTAATAGATATTTTAACGTGTCCATGCGATCGAGCAGAAGGATTGGATAGGTGATCGTGTATTGTCGGAGCCATTGTGTTGCCCAGACCAAGGCGAGGCATGTTTTCTCTAAGCTGGAATACTTGGATTCGTAGCTAGTGAACCTTTGGCTTAAGTAGTAGATTGCTTGCTCCTTTCTTCCTGAGACGTTGTGTTAGCCGAGGATGCATTCGATTGCTTCTGCTGTGATAGATATGTATAGCAGCAATGGCCTACCTGGTGTAGGCGGCATAAGCACTAGGGGTTTCAGCAAGTACCTCTTGATCTTGTCGAAGGCCACTTGGCAATCGTCGTTCTACTCTTTTGGCAAGTCTTTCCTCAAGAGCTTGAATATGGGCTCACAAATAGGTGTGAGTTGAGTGATAAATCGACTGATGTACTGTATTCACCCGAGGAAGCCTTGAATTTCTTTCCTAGTTTTTGGAGATGGCATTTCGATGATTGCTTTTGTCTTGGTTTCGTCCACCCTGATGCTATCTTCACTGACGACAAAACTTAGCAGTTTGCCTCTGGTTGCACTGAAGACGCATTTTTATGGATTGAGGCGAAGCTTGAACTTTTCTAGCCTATCGAAGAGGTTCTTGAGATATTTAAAAATATCCTTCGATTGTGCGAGATTTGACGATCATGTCGTCCACATAGACTTCCATCTCCTTATTTATCATGTTATGGAACAAGGCTATCATGGCTCGCTGATACGTAGTTCCTACGTTCTTCAACCGAAACGGCATAACCCGATAACAGAAACTTTCCCATGACATGATGAAGGATGTCTTCTCGCAGTCTTCAATGGCCATCTTGATTTGATTGTAGCCAGAGAAGTCGTCCATAAATGAGAAGATTTTGTGCCCTACTTTATTATCTGCTAGTGTGTCGATGTGAGGCAAAGGGAAAACATCTTTGGGATTGGCTTTGTTCAGAGCCCGAAAGTCGATGCACATTCTGACTTTACCGTCTTTCTTTGGAACTGGTACAATGTTTACGAGTCATTCTGGGTAGTTAGAGACTACCAAGAATCCTGCATTGTATTGCTTGATGACTTCATCATAGACTTTTAGGGCTCATTCTGGCTTCATTCTTCTGAGCTTTTATTTCACCAGCTTCATTTCAGGCTTTATTGGCAGGTGATGTACTACCAATTCTTCGTCGAGCCCGGGCATGTCTTTGTAGGAGAAAGCAAAGTTTGATAATCTTGGCTTCAAGAATTCTATCATCCTCTGCTTGTATTCTGGAAGCAAAGACCTACCGATGTGCACTTCTCTAGCGAGTTCCGATGATCCTAAGTTTACGATTTTGAAATCGTCCACAATGACATTGGCCTTTGTTTCGAACTTTTTGAGGGAATCCTCTAGCTCGAGAGTCGGGTCATCATTTCCCTTATCTTGGGCTTCATCCAAACCCATGAGTTCAAAGTCTAGCTCTAGATCGAAATCGTATGAGTCGACCTTGAACTCTGGTGTTGTGAGTGGGTATTTAACATAGTGAGTCTTAAAAGATTTTCTATTATTTTTTATTTTTGAAGAGTTTTTGGTTTTTGGGATTTTGGTCAATATCTGATTTTTTGGTATTTCTGGAATACTATTATTTTTGGATTTTGGAGATTTTTTTATTTTTTTATTCCAAAGGGTCCCAAACACGACGGTGTTGCAAACCATGACTGATCCTATCCTAGTTTAGGATGTCAATTGCTATTTACATTAGCATTTTTTTAGGCTGGTACCCTTGGATGGCTTATCGGCTGATTCAACTGTCAGGGGGATGGCTGACCAGTTTGGTTCCTTCCCCCTCTTGATTTTGCTGGCTTGCTCTGGTTGTATCGATGGGTCATCTGATCCAATGACCATAATATCTGCTGGACTAGGTTCAGAATCTGAGTCTGACCTAATTTCGTGGTTCAAGAGTTGGAGCTCTCCTGGCTCCTTTGATCCGCATTCTTGTGGGATCTTGATGTCTATCCAATCAAGGGAAGGCAATTTCCCCTTTTCGATCCAATGAATGGGCTGCTTTTGCCCCTTGCTGTTTTAAGTAGCTGACGTGAGGGTCTCTTCCTTGCCAATGATAGAGATGGGTGACTCCCCGTTCTTGTCTGTTAGTCTTATAGAGGCACCTCTTACCCTTGATCCTTTGCAGGTGATCCCGCTCTCATGCCCTTGGCTTCATCTAATGGGTCCAATGGTTTTGCCCCTGGCATTGGATGTTCTTCTGAGGCCCTGAGGATCTTGTCCCATCGTATTGGCAGCCAGATGGATTCCTGGCTCTGGCTTTCAGATAGCTTCAACCTTTGGAATTGTTCTTCAAAGGCAGACACCATGTCCTCACAAACCACCCCAGATCTGACAAATCGGATGAGTGTGTATTTGAATGGTTGTCTCTTTTTAGGCCTTGTGACCTGATCCTCCAACGAGGGTTGATACCCTAGTCCCTGCCTTCGTTCGTTGGCTGTAGCTTGCCTCACTACCATACCTTTTCCATGAAATTTGGTACGGTAGTTAAGGATTTGACGTTCGGCAGGGGGAATGACATATTCTGCAACGAGTGGGTAGGGATTGGTGATGGAATTCATAATTTCAAACTCGAAACTGTGATATGATATGTCATCCTTCGCGTGCTGAATATCGATTATCGGGATGTTAGGTTCTAGAGTATTGACGGCTACCGGCAGGATAATCTCAAGTTCGGCAAGTATGGAGATAATTCAATTTTCAGAAGAAAATTTAACCCTTTGATGGAGAGTTGATGGGATTGCTCCAACAGCATGAAGCCAAGGTCGTCCCAACAAAAGATTAAATGAGGTAGAGATATTAAGAACTTGAAAAGTGATAATGGACATGTCTGGTCTGATTTGTATTTCTATGTCTATCTCTACCTCTACTTGCCTTCGGAAATTATTGAAGGCTCTGGCGCTCATGTTACTGGGTCTGAAGGAGGATGGTTCGATCCCTAGATGGTCGGCAGTCCTCATGGGGAAAACGTTTAAGCTTGATCTGTTATTGATGAGAACGAGGGGGACCTTGAGATCCCTGTAATGGATGGCTATGTTGAGTGAATACCTATATTTGCGGCCCTCTGGTGGCAGCTCGTCATCATAAAATGTGATTGCCTGTGGTGCGAGGAGATGCCCTATCATATGTGCCACTATTTCAGGTGGTACGTCGGGAGAGATGTGTGCATCGTTCAAGGTCTTTGCAAAGATTTATCGGTGTGATCTTGATGTGCACAACAGTTCCTAGATGGAGATTTGTGCAGGAATAGTTTTGAGCTGAGCCACTACATCGTAGGTAGCTTCAGCCTTATTGGTTGTTCCTGATAAAGCTCCACGAGCTTCTTTCTGGTTTTGATTGTCTCTTCAGAAGTACCTACCATTAGGGTTCATGTTGCCCACCTCGGCGCATTCTGGATAATGTCATGGGACTGCTTTTGTGTCGTAGAAAGGAACTGTCCTTCCCTCTAGATATACTTGACCCTGAGACTGAGAAGGTATCATTGATTTCGACGTGGTTTGCGGCGGACATAGGGGTTTTCCTTGGAATATGACTGAATTTTCTTGGGGTCTCGGCCGTTCTAGGATGGGACTCTCCTCCCTTCTTTGAGGTGTGTTTTGTGAGGGAGGGAACCTTCAGGCATGTGCTAGTCGATAGGGTAGAAGAAAGAAGCTGGGAGATTGTTCCTGGGCCAAAGGTTCCCCTTGTAAGACTAACGGGGCAAGATCTGGGGTTCCTGCCTGTAGGATGAGAGGTTCAGAGTTTGACCTATTTTGATATGAGGGATTTGATGCTGGAGGTGCCCCTTAGAGGATGAGAGGCTCTGCTACTGGTGCTGCTTTTAGAAGTACCTGTGGTTCAGGCGGGGGTGCCTGTCGATATCCCCATGACCGATTTACCGTATCGGGCATGATTGCATGTATGGAGTAATGCAGGAGGGAGTACGAGGGACGTCCTTCCTCAATGTTATTGATGGTAAAGTTGCCCGATGAGCTAGGCTCTGCTTGATGTGATGGCAAGGGATTCTAGAGAATATTGGCCTGAGCCGTAGCATTGGCTTGTGGGGTGATCATGATCTTTTAGCTTTCAATCAAATCTTGGACCGCGTGTTTCAAATAGAAATAGCGGTCTGTTGGATGGCCTCGGGATTGATGATATGTGCAATACCCATTTTTGTTGTAACTAACTGGCAAAGGATTTGGTGGAGGTCAAGGTTGGAGTGGTGTGAGGAGTTATTTTTGTACTAATATTGTCATGACCTGACTATATGTTTGTGCGAGTGAATTTCCTAGCCAACATTGCTTGTTTGTTCTGGTACGAGTACTATGCATTCCCCCTAGGGTGTTGCTATTGCTGTTGAGGCGGCTGTGCCAGGTATCCCTGTTGGGTTTGATGTGGTTGGTATTGTCATTTTTGATGTTGCTCTGGTTATGGAGTATATTGACTGCCCTAAGCAGTTGCCACAATATAGGTCACGTCAGTGGTTCATTGTATGGGTGTAGTGCTATTTCCATTCCCATACCCAATGGGTTTCCTCTCGATTTTGTTTCTTTTGATTGTGGAGGCCTGATGTGGCCATGGGGAGATGGTTCCGGCTCTTATCCCGACCTCCACCTGTTCTCCAGCCAGGATAAGTTGGGAGAAGTTCACATAGGGGCACGAGATCAGGTATTTGGAGATGTTTGGATTCGCTGAATGGACTATCATGGAAATTTTTTCCTCATCATCGATGGGGTTTCTCATTCTGGCGGCCATGGCCTGCCAACGTCCCACATATGCGGACAAGGATTCGTCAGCTTTTTGCTCTTCTCAGTGCCATGTTCAGATTATATGAGAATCGATCAATGAAAGCCTGGGAAAGTCTTTCCCAAGTCCGAATCTGATGGCTGTTGAGTGACGTATACCAATCTAAAGTGTCACCCGTAAGGAATTTCTAGAAGAGCCGTATCAGGGCTCCATCATTCCCTACAATCGCATTGAGTTCCCCACAAAAGGCTTTCAGATGTGTTGTGGGGCACTCACTTCCATCGTACCTTTTGAACTTTGGTACCTCAAAGTTTTGGGGCACCCTGGCATCTGGAAAAGGACATAATTCCCTGATTTTGGTGGATGCATGATCCACTCCTTGCTGCCTTTGCAGCTGGTTTTGCATCAATTGGAGTTGTTCTCGTAACTCCTCAATTTCTAATTTGTTTACTTGTGGGTATCTTGTCCCTTGTTGCAAAGCTTGGGCTGCTTCCTCATCATAAGGGTCTATCTCATCGACCCTCTGATTTCCATGGATGGGGGGTTGTTGAAAAGAAGATGGACTCCCACTTGCGGGAGGTAATTGGAATTGAACTCTGCTCCCTTTTGGGAGAGGGTGTGTGTAACGCCCTGAAAATCAGGGGTCGAGCAAAGCTCAGCTCTCGAGTTCCAACGCATCACTTATGTAACATAGATGATGATGATTATGATGAGAGCATTAAAACATGAATGGAATTATACCAAAACAGCATATCATACTCCAGAGACAGTTAAATTGCAAGCGGAAGACTATGATAGATGTATAAAATATATAAACTATGGTAAGTCTCCAGAGTGTGATAATGTTACCAGGTTAATGAATGACAAGTACAATTCAAAAATATACAAAATGTGTAAGGTCCTCTAGTCAACATCCTTGTAACCCCGTCGATCAAGACACGGCTCACATGAAGCCGCCAGAAAACAGCATATACGAGAAAGCATCCTCGTCGTCACAAAGTCTGGCTCCGCCTTAGGAGTAGCGTCGCCATCTGCAATCAGACAAAGTCTGGTGGGTGTCTAGAACACCGTCCCATAATGTGAGAGTGAGTGATCAACTCAGTGGAACAATAAAGCATAGGTTAACATGTTATCAAAATAGTCAAGTAGTAATGATAAAGTAGTACAATCAACAATCCTAAATATTCTTGTTAATGCAAGTATGAAATACTGTCATGATGCATGCCCTCACCAACATACTCCCTCATGTGACACTATCTTATGTCCGCAGCATGCTTTCATCCCTTGGTGCTCCACATCTTCCAGGCACATGCAGTGCGATATGAACATGATTACCGAGTTGTGATTAGTCCTTTTCATACAACAGAATTGGGAAACTAAGGTACTTCCCTTATATAATTCTCAAACAATGATCCATTATAGGGTCATCAGTCCTTGATAATCTCATACGATGATGCAGTTCTAGGTCACTGTAAAGGGCTGTCAGGGCTATTACACGCACTCGTTGCACCGTTCCCCCATCACATTATTAATACAGGCCTAGTTTATACTCTATTTACTATGGGAAGGCTCGTCACCTCACGATTCAGAGTATGTTCAAGGTCACTACACCGGGTACGGTCAGGGCTGTCAGGGCTATTACATGGAATCGTTACACCACTCCCCCATCACCCATCAAAATAGTGTAAGCCGACAGCTTGAATACAGTGTCCCATACCACCATATTCGGCTCACAAGTCTGGTTGCTCACTGGTCACTACGGGGAGGCACATGGCCCCAGCGTAGGCTGACAACTCAACCACGGTGTCCCATACCACCATGCCCGGCTCATGAGTCTTAACGGATCAAGGTACCAAGGTTAACGGGGTTGCACTGGTAAGTTCATTACCTTAGGATCAAGCAGTAGCGTCCAAACATGGTGAACATACATTAGACAGATCGAGTTACTTGACGTGCTCGGCTAGCTCAAGCGAACGACAAGTTGAACGACATGAAGTGCATAAGCACCTCCCGTGGCCAACCACTATCGCCAACCGAAGTACGACTCGGGTTCGTCGAGCACATCTCACATGGCGAATGAATCTCAACCACGAATTCAATCTCATTACCGATTGCCTGGACTATACAATAGCCCCAAACACATTCAATTACGGAACACTTAAAGTAGTAATGGATCAAGATTTCAAATCATATAATCAAATATCCAATATTGTCCACTTAGGGCTGCCAGGGCTGTTGCACGGAATTGTTACACCACTCCCCCATCACCCTTCATGAATTTTATGGAATATAACTTAAACATGTGAAGTAGTTAGAGCATAATTAAATAAACAAGTAATTCAAACATATTAACGAGCAGGTTATAAAACACAATGCAAACAGGAAATCCAAACACATATGTTTCATAAACCAGTAAGTGATTAAACTAAACACTTACATGAAGGAAATCATACATATCACTAAGGTAGTTGAGAATCTTATCTCAACACCCTTATACATTACAATTTACTAACTACTACTCATTTAGACATTTCAACAAACACTTTAGACTACGTACACCAACATACATGACGTATGTTGATCACATAGGTATTAGGCTAAATCCTTTCACTACGGAGCTGCCCCATTTATAACACGCATGCACCCACGATGGATAGTCATGGCAAGCAGGAATCGAAGTTCCATATTCATTCAGTCATTTCCACAAACACTTGGGCTACACATTTTAACATATATAGTGTATATTGGCCATGGCGTGATTTAGGGCAAATCCTTTCGTTAATGGGGTATCACCTATACAACAATCATATATCCATGACAATTAGTCATGGCAAGCACGAATGTGAATTCTATACTCATTCGGTCATTCTCACAAACACTTAGAATACACTCTTTTAACATACATAAACTATACTAGCAAAAACATGTATTAGGGCGAATCCTTTCGTCGAGTGAGTATTATACATATATATAGCATGTTCATATAGTAATTAATCATGGCTAACATACTTTTAAAATTGTACGTATACGGTATTTTCCACAATTATACAGAATACACAATATACCATAATTTGTATACGCAATCAAAATGCAAAATGAACATCAGTTTGTGCATGTACAATCACACTCAGATCATGAATCTATCAATATCTGACATTGAAAGTGTTGAAAACCATAACCTATACATCTAAAGTCCGCACCTTTTGTCGGTAAACTTGAACCGAAACCAGTTTGAACCCAACGCCTTTGTCTACGGCACAACGACAACCTGAATCATGAAACAGGTCAGCTATTCCATCACCTACACTCTTGGAAACCCTAAAATAGCTTAGGGTTAGGTTTTCTTACCTAAGAATGAAGCCGAGCCGGAATCGCCGGAAAAGTGATTAGATAGCAATGGTTAAACACGTATAGCAGGGGGATCGAGTATTAGGAAGATGCTCCCACTTCTATCACACTTTCTCTCTCTTTTCTCTCTTCTCTCTCCTAGGTTTTCTCATATTCGTATGGTGAGAATGAGAGAGGGTTTAAGGTCCTTATATAGGCCCAAAACTCTCCAAAATACACCCAGGGTCAAGGTATACTTAGGTTATGTCCAAAGGGCATCTGTTCTAGCTCAACGGAGCACTTCTGGAAGCCCCCCCTTGAGCCAAAGGTCAGAGTTAAGCTCACAGACATTGGATCTAGGTCGAGTTACGTTTTTGGCCCGATAGGATTTACAGATCGCCCGTGGCGGACCAGTTTCAGTTCAACGGTCACCGGAACTCGATCAGGGTCACAAGTACACTGACCTGTTTATGAAACTTCCCCTGATCCGAGGGTGTATTTGGGTCAGATTCTGACGGTCTGATTGCTTATATTTGGCCCGCAAGCGACAAGTCTCAGATTACTTAAAATTGAACTTTATTTCTAATTAATTTCACGTTTCTCACACTCTTCACTCCGGGCTTAAGCGAATAGCACTGGGACACTATCTAGATTTGATTTCTGAGATGGTTGTCAAGCCTAGCAAGGCATTCCTAACCGTTTAACTTCGCGTTAATCGGACTTCCGACGTGCGGTCCAGATCTGATACAGATTTTCAATGTGCTCCCGAGAGCAACTGGGTAATGAGATTGATCCTAGATTTTAGGATAATGTAGCACTAACTATTCTACTTGTTTTGGGTCTTACGGATCGTATTTAAAGCGATTCGTGCTAATTTCACAGGTACTCTAATTTAACACTAGCTAATTCTCGCCTAATTTCTAAAGGATTTAGTCCTGTATAATTTCTGTCTGAGGTGGTACTTAGTCCTGTAAGAATTCTATTTGAGGTAGTACTTAAGCCTTTGTAGGTTGTACATAAAGTGATCCAAGTTATTAATACTTACTCAAGCACGCCCTAATTACAACAGAAGAAGATCCTAGGGTAGGAGAGGCGGATGTTCCTAATAACCTATTCGTTTTGTGAGATTCCATAAGGGTAATGGTTAAAAGCCCATTTTATTTATGTATTTACTATTTACAGTAATGTTTAGTTTAAGTATTGTTCTTCATCACCTAAAATTTTAAGATAGTGTCTAATGTGAAAGTACTTTGAAAATTTTAACAAACAAGGTGGTGAAAGGTGAGCTTTGTGAAGGAAATGAGTTAAAAAGTGATTTTTAGATTATGGGATTGGGTTCTGACAAGTTAATAAGGTGTTAGGAGCGACCCATTACCTAAGGACGTCTAATTCCAAGTTGGCAAAAATTCAGGATGTTATAGTGTGATGTTCGAAAGTGGCTCCTGCCTGCGGTATCTACCAAATCCTGATTGTGACTCCCGTTAAGGGGAGTACGTTGGACTCAAAATTGGCCCCCTTCATGGGCATCCTCTAATTCTTGCCTGTGACTCCCGTTAGGGGGAGCTTGTGTTATGATCTGATTGTGATTCCCATTCCAAGGAGATGTGCTAAAAAATGTACTAGAAGATATGTGGGAAGGTTGTTCCCATTTGTAGGAGGATGTTGGTGATCTTGTGTCGATTCAGTAGGGAAAGGTAAAATGGGATTTGCTGGTGGATGAAGAGAGACCACAAAAAAGAGTTGTGGAATTGAATTGTTTTGAGCACTAGGCTGTGTTGCCTGCATATTCAATATGATGCCTGGTACTAGGCGAAGTAGTAGTTCCTGCATTGCTTTGAGATTTTGAGTCATCTCATTCATGGTTGTAGTAGCAGATGAATCCGTGGGATTTGCTGGAGGTGCCAATGCCGGTACTGGTGCTTTAGGAGCTGGCAAAGCTACCAGCTCTTCTTCTTGGGTAGCCATTACTGCGCAAGATCAGGTAGTCATAGCTGGGATTGGTGCTCAAACAAGTGTAAGCCAAAGATTGATTTATTTTTTTTTGTTTTATAGATGCAATGTATAAAGAATGTCCCTGAAGATTGGAGTACCACACATTTTCGAGTCGGGTCTCAGCTAGTATGCTTTAACAAGTCCTTAGTGGAATCGCCATTTTGTGAACGCTGGGAAATCGGCACCCACGCTGGTTTTGGCAATTTTTGTTGAGGTTTCTGTTTGATTACCAAAGGGGGCGATTAAATATGATGTCTTGGAGTCGCCACTAGCCACTTAATCTAAAATTCCGCAGTTGGCTAGAACCTACAGAATATGCAAAGCTAGAGAATCCGAAGACTCCCTTGCTTTAAATTAACTCCTAGTCTGCGATCCAAGATTCTGAGTAAAGGACTTCAATTACAAAGAGGGAAGGTGTTAGGTACCCTCTCTGCCCGTACAAATGTATGGTCTCTACTCCGTGTGGTAAATTAATATTAAGAGATGGGATGATATGATTGAAGTGGGACTAGACAACCCAGATTTCTGATGTAGCAAGATCCGAGATTCTGGCAAGCTACAGATCATACGTCTAAGGAATGTTTAGAAAAATGGATGTGATGATGCTAACATAATAAAAGAAAGGGACTAGACTACTGTGAGTTTCTGATGTGACAGGATCCGATATTCGACAAGTCACAGAGCATACGTCCAATGGTGATCTAGAGGAGTAGGGGGTTTGAGAAGGAAAATAATGATATGATGAATGCGTGATGGAAGATAATATGATCTTTGGCTTTCACTTGAAATAGCTAGGACATGGAGTGCACCACGGCTAACCCGAACGAGATTATTGGAGTTGAGGATGGCTTGGAGGAGGCTAGGGGAAGGCTAAAGGGTGGGGCTTGAAAACTCAAGAGCTCCCTTTCACTCTCACTCATTTGCACTTCCTCTCTTTCTTACTCTCCCTTAAAATTTTGAGAATTTTCTCTTGGGTAGAAGTGTTGTGTTAAATGAAAAGAGGTGAAGGCTATTTATAGCCTTTTTTGGGGTGGCATTTTGGTAATTCCAAGGTTTATGGGGGTAAATGCTGACGTGGCGGTTTGTGATTGGTTTAGGGGAGAGAAGTGTCATGTAGCATGTTCTTATAAGCTCTTTAGGTTTGGTAAAATGGTAAATAGGGTGAACTTCAGGAGTAATTCTATAGGAAAGTTGACTTTGGGAGGGGGGACAACTGTGTGCTCAGAGGAGACACCTGTCGGATAGGGGGCGGTACTCCGATTACCGCTGGCGGTAGTCAGACTACCGCCTGGGCTGGGTTTTCCCTGGGTTTTGGCTGGTGGGCCTGTTTCGAGACCTCTGGTCGGCTCGAAGCCTGTTTTCGAATGTTTTTAGATAAAAATGGCTGGGTATGTTTTTGGGGACTAGATCAATTTTTGGGTAGGCTTTGGTTCGAATAATGGTTTGGGTTAGGGTTTAGGTTGGGGTTTAAGTTAGGTTTAGGGTTTAGGGAATGGTTATGGTTTCTGACTCACTTCCTAAGGGTCATCCTTGCTTTATTAAGTTGCTAGCCTAGGTGGGGTGTCTACAGGAAGGATTGACTGAATACTTTAATGATGGAGATTTCTTGGATGGTCTTCTAATTGAAAAATTGCTTATAAAAGTGAGATCATTAAAACCAACGTCTTCTAAACAGAATAAAAAAATTAGATAATGAAGCAACAAATGAATTAATATGTAACTAAATTCAGAGACACCTGGGGAGCAATGTCCGAATTCGGTAATACAAATTGGCTCATTCTCACCAATTGCGTTGGATTGCAATATGCTGCTAACACTGACATTGAGTTTCCAAGCTAAACCATCTCAACCAAGCAAGATGAAAGGAGATGTAGAAGAGTTATGTCTTCCTATAATCATACAACATGGTTCCTTTGACTCCGAGGAGGAAGGTAAAAAGGTGTCGATCATCAAGGTTGAACTAGAATCCCCTTCTGAAAAAATAGTTATTGAAAGATCAACTCTTACAATGACCCAACACTTGAAGCCATTGTATATCACCGTACACTTGGAAGGATGTTCAGTCACTTAAGTTCTGGTCGATAATAGAGTTATTGATAACATATGCCTAGTCAAAATAATGGCTAAATTGGGAAAGACTCAAAAGGAACTTATTCCGACTAAGGTCACAATGAGTAATTTTGTTGGAGGAGTAACACAAACGCAAGGTGTTTTACTGGTTGAACTAATAGTGGGAACCAAGAAGGTGTTGTCCGCTTTCTTTGTGGTCGACACTTCATCAAATTACAATGTTTTACTTAAATGAGATTAGATTTATTTGTTCTGGTCTATACCATCATCACTACTCCAATTCGTGATATTATGGAATCAAGATAGAGTAGAAATGATTTTGGCTTATAACAAACTATTCTTAGCTATGTCTAACGCGGCCAAAGCTTATTTCTATGAAAATGATATCAGACCAATACGATTTACCAGATGAGATGAGAATGGTAAACTGACTGGGATTGATGTCAGACTCAACCTAGATAATATCATATAGGATATTGCCACCATGATTCGATTAAATGAAGAGTTTTCGAATGCTGTAATTTCTTTTCATGCGATTATGAGTTGCACGATAAAAGAAATCCCATGACGAATCGAACTTCGGTCACGACCGATTTCATGGCCAGAGTATGGCAACTCAAGGAGAGTTTACGAAGATATGATAATGGATGTTTTGTTATTGTGTTCGAAATAGCATTGTCGATGATTAGAAAATTGAAGATTGTATTTAAATGAAAGATTTGAAATTAGCTCCAGAGAAATTGGAGGATTCTCAAGTTCAAGTTTAAGATTTTCTAATAGAGGTAAATTTGGGAACAAAATAACATCTCAAGCCTACTTTTATCAGTGGATTATTAAATTCCCAAATACAGACTGAACTTATTATCTTTCTTAAAGAGTTCACTAATTATTTTGCTTGGGATTATCATGAGTTGTCTGAATTAGACCGAAATTTGGTCAAACACGGGTTTCCTATAAAAGAAGGTTATTGACCTCACAAACAGCTGCCTAAGCAGATGACGGCTAAAGTAAGATAAAAGATAAAGGAAGAAATTGAATGGCTTTTAAATGCATGCTTCATTAAACCCATCAAATATATCGAATGGATTTCAAACATAGTGCCTGTTATTAAGAAAAACAGTAAGCTTGGAGTATACATTGGCTTTTAGAATTTAAATCGAGCCACCAAAGGATGACTACCCTATGCATATGACCGAGCAACTAATCGATTGTACTATTGGACATCAAATGGTATCCTTTATGGATGACCATTCAGGATATAATCAAATAAATATTACAGTGAAAGATGTCTCAATAAAAACATTTAGATGTCCTGGTCCTTTGGGTATGTTTTGTTGGGTCGTAATGCCATTTGGGCTTTAAAATGTAGGAGCCACTTATCAAAGAACTATGAACGTCATTTTCCACGATATATTGGTCAATTCATGGAAATCTATATCGATGACCTAATAGTTAAATCGGTTAGTTCAGCCGAACATTTTGACAACTTACACAAGTCATTTGTAAGAATGAGAATTCATAAGCTCAAAATGAACCCCCTTAAATATTCTTTTGGCATATCGGGTCAACAGTTTCGAGGATTCATGGTACATCAAAGAGGAATTGAAATTGATCAATATAAGTCACGAGCAATAATAAAAGCTTGGCCGCCGAGAAACAAAACTAAATTACGAAGGTTTCATGGCAAAGTTAACTTTATGTGCCGATTTATTTCTAACTATGAAGAAAAAGCTAATGTGTTTTGTCCTTTGCTGAAGTTGAAATAAGGAAACAAATTCAAATAGGAGGCATAAAATCAGTTGGCTTTTGACAACATTAAAGATTATTTGTCCAGGCCACCAGTGTTGATGCCACTAGTAAAGGGTCGATTGCTCAATTATATGTCAAGGCTTCTATAGAATCAGTTGGCGCTCCACTAGCACTAGACCATGATGGCCGAAAAGAATGCGCGGTCTATTATCTTAGTCGAACATTATTAGATACCGAGAAACTGCATTCTGCTATAGAAAAGTTGTGTTTATCATTGTACTTCGCAACTACAAAATCACGATATTATTTATTGGACAAAATAGTCAATGTATTTGCAGTAACTGACTTAATATAAGATATGTAAAATTGACTAAATTTTTACATCAATCCCAATCAGTTGTACCATTATTTCCATCCATTCATAGTTTCTAGCCAAGCCCTTAGAGGTTGTAACGACTCAAAAAATTTCGTACAATGACCCGAGTACCACCTCGACCAGAAATCACTTAGGATTAAATCCTGTAGAAATTTGACAAAGTTAACTAAGTGCTAAACTAGATTAGCCATGAAATCCATTTGAATCGTTTTAAATACGATCTGCAAGACCCAAAACTTGTAGAATCATTGACACTAGGTTACCCTAAAATATAGGATCAAACTCTTTACCCAACTACTCTCGAGAGCACATTGAAACTCCGTATCAGCTCTGGATCGCACATCGGAAGTCCGAATAATATGAAGTTAAGGACTTGGGACTGCCTCGCTGGGCTTGACAACCATCTCGGAAATCAAATCTAGACAGTGTCCCACGACTGTTCGCTTGAGTCCGAAGCCAGAGAGTGTGAGAACAGTTGGTTTTCTTTAAAAATAAATATTTCAAATAGTAATCTGAGACTTGTTACTTGCGGATATTTTATAAGCAACCAGACCGTCAGAATCTGACCCAAATACACCCTCAGATTAGGAAAATTTTCATAAACATATCCATGTACTTGGAATTTCAGATCGAGATCCGCTGACCGTTGAACTGAAACTGGTCTGCCAGGCGTGATCTGGGAATCCGACTGAAATAAAAGCTTAACTCCAGCTTGATCCGGTGTCTGTGAGCTTAAGTCCGACCTTTGGCTCAAGGAGGCCCGCCAGAAGTCCTCCGTTGAGCTGGAAAAGTGTCGCTTTAGTTATAACCTAAGTATACCTTGACCACAAGTCTATTTTGGAATGTTTTAGGCTATATAAGGACCTTAGAACCCTCTCTCTCACAGCCATATGAATTTGAGAGAAACCCTAGAGAGAGAAGTGAGAAAAGTGAGAGAAAGAGTGAGAGAAGTGGGAGAAGCTCCCTACTACTATCCCCTGCCGCTACACAAGCTGCACCACCCGATTCTCATCGTTTTCCCGGCGATTCTAACTTCGTTTCTATGTAAGAAACCCTAACCCTAATCTGTTTTGGAGTTGTAAGGGTTATAGGTTATGAAATAGCTAACCTATTTCATTCTATAGGCCACCAAACTGCCGAATACGGAAGCTTGGCAAACTTAGCTGATTCGTTACGATTCTAAGACGAAAGGTGAGGACTTTAGGTGTATAGGTTATGGTTTTTAATGCTTTCAATGTCAGATAATGATAGATTCATGATCTGCATGCAATTGCACATGTACAAAGTGCTGTCTGTTTTCCGTTTCGATTAAAGGCGTAGAATATAAAATTTTACATATTCTAGGTATTCGTAGAAAATACCGTATACGTATAAATTTTAGAAATGTGTTTGCCATGATTATTTGCTATATGAATATATTATATATACGTAAAATACTTGCTTGGCGAAAGAACTCATCCTAATACATGTTTTGCTAGCATACACTATGTATGTTAAAATTGTGTATTTTAAGTGTTTGTGAAAATGCTTGTGAGAGTAAGTGTTTGGATGATGGTGCCTTAGGTAGGTGTTGAGATGGGATTCTCAACTACCTTAGAGACGTGTGTGATTTCCTCCATGTTGGTTGTTTACTTTAACCGCTTACTTATGAAATATGTGTGTTTGTATTCCTATTCATATAATGCTTTATAACATGCTTTATAACATGCTTTATGACATGCTTGTTAACCTGCTTGAATTACTTTGTTTAATATGCTTTACTCTACATGCTCTAAATAAGGATTGATTGAGTTTAGGACTATGGTTACAGTCCAGACAATCGGTATCAGACTTGAGATCGTGGTTGAGATTCATTTGCCACGTAAGATGTGTTTGACGAACCCGAGTCGTACTTCAGTTGGCGACAGTGGTTAGGCCACGCGAAGTGCTTATGCACTTCATGCCGTTCAGTTGATTGTGCGCTTGAGCTAATCAGGCTCGTTAAGTAACCCGATATGTCTAATGTATGTTCATCATGTTTGGACGCTACTGCTTGAACCTAGGTTACCAAACTTACCAGTGAAATCCCGTTAACCATGGTACCTCGATCCGCTAAGACTCATGAGCCGGGCATGGTGGTATGGGACACCGTGGTCAAGCTGTCAGCCTACGCTGGGGCCACATGTCTCCCCATAGTGACCAGTGAGCAACCAGACTCGTGAGCCGATTATGGTGGTATGGGACAATATATTCGTGCTGTCGGCCTACATTGATAAGGTGATGGGGGAGTGGTATAACCTTTGTGCGTAACAGCCCTGACAGCCCTTTATAGTGACCTCGAGTATACTCTGAATTTGCCGTGAGGCGACGAGTTTTGCCACAGTGTATAGAGTATGAACTAGGCCTATATCAGCTTAGTGATGAACCGTTAAAGAGGTGATGGGGGAGTGGTGTAACCATTGTGCGTAACAGCCCTAGCAGCCTTTGCAGCGACCTAGAAATATATTATCGTATGAGATTATCTAGGATTGACGACCCTAGAATGGATCATGTTTGGGAATGATACAAGGGAGGTACCTTAGTTTCCCAATCCTACTGTTTGAAAGGACTAATAACTACTTGGTAATCATGCTCATCATCGCACTGCATGTGCCTGGTAAATGTGGAGCACTGAGGGATGAACGCATGTCACAAACGTAAGATGGTGTCGCATGAGGGTGGTTTAGCAAGGGCATTCATCATGTCATTTCATACTTGCATTAAATAAGAGTAGTTAGGATTGGTTGATTGTACTGCTTTATCATTACTGCTTAACTAAATTGATAACATGTTAACTTATGCTTTATTGTTCCACTGAGTTAGCTACTCACTCCCACGTTACAGGATGGTGTTGTACACACCAACCAGACTCTGTCTCAGGTGTAAATGATACGTCAATTCAGGAGGCTGAGCCAGACTACGATGAGGACTAGGACGAGTTCTCATACATGCATTACTCAGACGGCTTTACTTAGGCTGACTGGATCACAGGGATTTCAGGATTTATCTTTTTAGTTGTATTTTGACCTTTTGATTCAGAAACAATACATGTATATGGTTACTCAGTTAGTGTTCATACTCTGGATATTGAGATGGTTTTGTTTCTTTACATACCTTATATATACAGTTTCAGTCTTCCGCTTGCCTTTATATAATTAATTTGGAGTATGAATTACTATTTTAGTATAATCTCACTCATGTTTATTGCACTGGCACAGACAACATTCAATCATCATCATCTATATTGCATAAGTAATGTTCTGGAACTCGAGAGTTTAGTTGCTACTCGAATTTCAAGGTGTTACAAGTTGGTATCAGAGCATGATTTTGATTAAACCGGACCTGAGTTATGTTCCCACGACGTACGTTGATGCATTACAACTTAGGAGGGTGCGAGAATAATATAAAAACAGTCTTAGGTATCCCAATTTCGTCCAACGGCATAGTTCACTGAAAATGGACGACGAAATCGAGTCTATACTCAACCCTAGTTGCACGAGTTGACCTTAAAACATTCTTAGGCCATCTATTGACGAGTCTAGATCCCATTCCACCCAATCTCAGTTGTTAAAAATTAGTAAAAAGTCAGTCTAGATCAGAGAGTTCTTGAAACTACCTGATCTGGAACGGAACGAGTCGGGGGGCCATGTGAGTCATTACGGGGGGAAACAAGGTGGACCCAGGGTGCATTTGGCACCTTAGGAGGGTGGAGAACACCACCTCACCGTGGCACCGGGCAAGGCGGACCGCGGTCAGGTGGGCCCACTCAAGTTGGGCTAGGCCTGGTCAGGGTCGGCCCAACCCCAACAACAGTGTGGGGCCCGCGAAATTTTTCGGGGGTCCCTATTTTAGGTCTATATCAGCCCCTCTCTCTCAATGCTTCCCTTCCAAGCTCCCCTTCCCTTCCAAGTTTGATTTTTCTCTCAAATCTTTCCTCCAATCTTTCAATCCACCAGTTTCGACCATAGCCCATCCCCTTCCATCAGTTACAGCAAACCCTACCCCCTATCCTCTCCGTTTCTCACATTTAAGCCCTTAAATCTCCTCCTTTTACTTCAAATTCGTGTAACCTTCTAGTCTATCCCATTTCTCCCTTGTTCCTTCATCATTCCCTGTTACTTGGGCTTCTACAAGCCCTGTGGAGACCTAAATCTAGGAAGAACTCAAATCTCTAGCCCCTTTATCTCTCTTTCCTCCATTTTCATGGCCCTTTTCGAGTTAATTACGGCCATTTTCTCCATTTCCTCGATCCTCTCTCTCATGGGAAAGAGGAAAACTGCTGCAGATGAAGCTGGGCCGAGCTGCCCAGCCCGTTCCAGAAGAAGGGCTGACGTTGAAGCCGGCACTAGTACCGTTCGGGAGTATAGGTCAAAGCGGGACCTAGATCCCCAACTTTCAATCAGAGATACCCTTCCGATAGGCTTCGAATACGATCATTTTACTGACCGTAAGATAGTGTTTGAAGCTCACGTGGATGAGAGAATGTTTGGGCTCCACCCAATGATGGACAGCTTGGTGGACATCGAATGGGGTCCTATTTTTTAAGGCGAATCTCCTACATGTGAGAACACGGTTCGTGCCTTCTACGCCCATATCATAGACTCATCGTTGGAGCCTCTTCAATTTGCGGTCTCTGTGAGAGGCATAAAGCGCACAATTACTGTGGTTGAGATGGCACGGATCATGAACATCCCACGTGGTGAAGTGCTTCCTAATGACAACTTCTCTAGGAGTGAACAAGAAAAGGATCGCCGTACGCGATACCGCTGTGGTCGACGGGTTTCTTGGACGCGAGGAAACTGTCTTTCATCATCAAAGTTGACAGATGACTTCCATTTGCTCCACCACATTTTCACATATAATGTGTATCCACGGTGGGGTAACCGCACGGAGTGTACTCTGTTGATGGTGGACTTCCTATACAGGATTGGACATGGGGACAACTTATGTCTGCCCACGTTCGTCGTATTTTAGATAGTTCAGGTTGTTCGATCTGTCAGGAATGACCTCTCGCTCCCATTTGGCTGCCTAATATGCAAGATGACTCGTGATGTCGGCTATAGGCTTAATATGGAAGACCTTGCACCAGTTCAAGTCATAAGTGAGGCTACGCTTAACAACATGAAGATCGGCCCTCGACAATGGCAAGCCCGACTCGATGAGTCTGGAGATGAGTCGAATAGTGCCAGTGAGGAGAGTGTTGACCTAGAGGCAGAAAGCGAAGAAGGAGGCGGTGATGAGATCCGGGAAGAGGAAGATGAGGCCCAAGATACTAAGGAAAGCTCTCCACCTGGAGCACCAGAGCCAGATGCTGCTTGGGCTGCGAGGGATGCTCGCATGGTTCGCATTGAGGAGAACCAGGCCGTCCTGCGGCAAGAGATTGGATAGGTTTGGGCTGAGCTTGGTGAGACCCGAGCCAAGCTTGAGGTGACCGAAGCCTACATGAAGAGAAGTTTTAAGAAGGTGTCTCGCACGTTAAAGACTATCCTGTGTTGTGTACAGGACAAGAATGCTCCTCCTTCATCGCCTAATTCGGATGCCTAGCCATCCAAGTTGTTGCTTGTAGTTGTTTTGGCTACCGCATTAGGCGGTTTATGTTTCATGTTGATGATGTAGTAGTTAGTAGTATGTTTTAAGTGTTTGATGTTGTGGATGTAATTGGCTCTCATGTAATTTCTGTCATGATTCATGTAACTCTGTATTTCATGTATTATGATAATTTTGGGTAAATGAAAAGCATACAGCCTCTTTTGCTATGAGATGTGTGGGATGCTTAAAGTGCTTGTATAATGTGTTGCTATGCTTTGTCTCACATACGATGTACCCTATGTTGTATAGGGCATGCCACAGAGATCCACGAGGGGCACGACACCCCTCTTGCTCACTGACTTGATAGACCAGACTCCTTCCCACAGGGGTGGTCCTACGGGCCCGGGTTCTGGCTCTAATCAGCCTTCTGCTGGTCCTACTGGTGGTTTGCCACCTTATACACCCTTGGTTCGCGAGCAGCACCGGGCATCCTCATCTACACAGCATGACCCACAGGCTGCTCTACCTCCTGACAGGTTTGAGTAGATGATGATGTTGTTGCAGCAGCAGCATCAGCAGCTTCTTATGGTCTTATCAGCTCAGGGTGGCAGTGCGGCTCTACCTTCACCATCTACACGACCAGAGACCGCAGAGCCTCCTACTCAGGCTGAGGCTATACCTCCCCCTACGCCTGCTGTACCCCCTACTGGAGATGTTGGTACTCGTGGCCTACTCGAGCGATTCTACCGCTTGAGGCCTCCCACATTCATGGGTTCTCACAGACCGGAGGAGGTTGAGTTTTGGCTAGACCGCATCTCTCAGATGCTACGGATGCTGCACTGTACTGAGGCAGAGCAGGTCAAGTTGGCCAGTTTCATGTTCGAGAGGGAGGCCAGCCTGTGGTGGGACAGTGTACTACGGTCTGTCGCAGTGGGCTATGTGTGGACTTGGGCAGCATTTTGAGTTTCGGTTCCACGAGAAGTATTACCCACAGACCTACAGACACAAGCGGGAGGATGAGTTTTTATACCTCAGGCAGGGAGGCATGACTGTTACTAAGTATGAGCATCGCTTTACGAAGTTGGGCCGCTTCGTCCCAACCATCCTTGTCGATGAGCAGATGCGGATACGCCGTTTTTCTAGGGGTTTGCGACCTGATATACGGTCAAAGATGTGTTGTATCAGTATATCTTCTTACGCGGAGCTGGTTCACATGCCTATGATGGCCGAGCAGGATGTTGATTGACTGACACGTTCTCATGGTACTATGGTTACGAGACCATGACCAGAGATGCAGAGCAGGCCTTTCTTAGGCAAGAGACCTCTTATCGACTCTCCCCCTAGGACCGCAGTGCCAGTAGTTCCGATGCGGCGCCCAGGAGTGACATATTCTTTGTGTGGGAAACCGGGTCATCCTGCAGAGAGTTGTTTTTCACGTATGAGGGCTAGAGGGTTCTCACCACCGCAGAGGGTGGATCGCCCTCACCCTCAGGCCATATCAGCTCCACCTCTACAGATTGCCCCTGCTCATCCATCTGTCAGACCTCCTGTATCATGCTTCAGGCCTCCTCAACGACCCATGGTTCCACAGGCGAACCGACAGCAGCAGGCTCAAGTGCATGCGCTTGTAGCTGAAGCACCTAAGACATCGATTATGGCCCCGATGGCTTTTAAGGGTACGGCCCACATTCAAGGTATATCCGTCTCCATGTTGGTGGACACTGGGTCCACTACTTCTAACATTTCATGTGGGGCTGTTAAGCGTCTAGCTTTACATACTACTCCCACAAAGGGAATGAGACTCACTACGGCTACTAGAACCTTTTCGGATGTCACACGGGTGTATGAGGATTACTCCGTGGATTTGGGTAGCAGAACAGTGTTCGTTGACCTCATTGTCGCCCCACTATGGCATTATGACATTATCTTCGATATGAACTAGCTCACCAAGATGAAGGCAGAGAGTGATTGCGATAACCGGGTGGTAACAGCCTATGGACCTGATGGCATGGTCTTCACTTTTCCAGTGCAGGTTAGTTGGTCATGTCGTGTTGGATGTTATGCTGCTTTATTAGAGTATGTTGATGGTCCGATGTTGGGAAATACACCTGTGGTTCAGGATTTTGCAGGTGTGTTTGCACCGATTCCTGGGTTGCCACCTCGGTGCGAGATCGACTTCACCATTGATCTTACGCCCAGTGCGACACCCATCTCCTTACCGACGTATCGCGTGCCTCCATGTGAGATGGAGGAACTGCGGAAACATATTGATGGACTGGTAGAGAAAGGCTTTATATGACCTAGTGTGTCTCCCTGGGGAGCACCTGTACTGTTTGTGAAGAAGAATGATGGCTCACTACGGTTGTGTATTGATTACCGTGAGTTGAACCACATCACCATGAAGAACAAGTATCCTTTGCCTAGGATAGATGATCTGTTTGATCAGTTGAAGGGGACGAAGTACTTTTCGAAGATTGATCTGCAGTTAGGGTATCATCAGCTGCGCATCAGAGATGAGGACGTGCAGAAGATGACTTTCAGGACATGCTTTGGGCACTACGAGTTTCTAGTGATGTCGTTCGGTCTTACGAACGCACCGGCCGTGTTCATGGACCTGATGAACCAGGTATTTCGGCTATTTCTATACCGATTCGTCATCGTCTTTATTGATGACATTCTGATATACTCTACGAGTCGGGAGGAGCACGAGGAGCACCTGAGAGCGGTGTTAGATACGTTGAAGAAGAACCAGTTGTTCGCGAAGTATAAGAAGTGCGACTTCTGGCAGGAGGAAGTCAAGTTCCTCGGACATGTGGTGTCCAAGGATGGGATTGCAGTGGACCTTGCTAAGGTAGCCACGGTTCAGGATTAGCAGTAGCCTGGCTCGATTACCAAGGTGAGGAGTTTCCTGGGTCTGGCAGGGTATTATAGATGCTTCATTCGGGATTTCTCGAAGATTGTCAGGCCGTTGTCTCAGTTGACACGGAAGGACCTGAGGTTTGCCTGGAATGAGAAGGCGGAAGCAGCTTTCAAGGAGCTGAAGGACAGGTTGACGTCCGCCCATGTGCTAGTATTGCCAGTACAAGGGGTTAAGTACATGATATATACTAACGCGTCTCGCGTTGGTTTGGGTTGTGTCCTTATGCAGAAGGACAGGGTGATTTCGTATGCCTCGAGATAATTAAGGAAGCACGAGGAGAATTACCCTACACATGACCTGGAGTTGGCAGTTATCATCTTTGCATTGAAGCTCGGGAGACATTACCTCTACGGAGAGGAGTTCGAGCTTTTCTATGACCACAAGAGCCTTAAGTATATATTCACGCAGCGAGACTTGAATATGAAACAACGCCGATGGATGGAGACCTTGAAGGACTTCAAGTTTGAGGTTT
Organism: Magnolia changhungtana; assembly: GCA_030180095.1. NCBI lineage: Eukaryota > Viridiplantae > Streptophyta > Magnoliopsida > Magnoliales > Magnoliaceae > Magnolia > Magnolia changhungtana. The sequence continues at coordinate 2,795,702 of JASAUF010000150.1, forward strand.
CCTACCATCCTGGCAAGGCAAACCTTGTGGCAAACACATTGAGCTGCAAGAAGGCTATAGCATTTGCGGCTCCGTTGATGATAGCAGAGTGGGACATAGTTGAGTTCGTGCGGGACTTCAAGTAGAGACTCACCATGGAGGAGCCATTTGAGTGTGTTGCGCACGTTCGGGAGCGACCACTTATTGATGACAGGATCATTGAGGCCCAGAAGGGCGATGAGCTGTTGTCTAAGCTTCGAGAGCAAGCTAGCGACCCCGAGGACTTCGAGTGGAGAGTTGGTTCAGATGGGGGTCTACGATTCTGTGGCCGCTTATGAGTTCCTGACATACCTGACTTGAGATATGAGCTTCTTGAGTCTGCCCATAACTCGAAGCTTACGATGCATCCTGGTTGCACGAAGATGTACCGGGATATGAGACGGTCGTATTGGTGGGATAACATGAAAGCCCACATCGCTGAGTTCATTTCTCGTTGTCTGACGTGCCAACAAGTCAAGACAGAACATCGCCGACCTCCTGGACTGCTTCAGCCCATGTCCATAGCGGAATGGAAGTGAGACTTCATTTCCATGGATTTCATATCGGGGTTGCCGAAGACGAGGAAGGGACATGATTCCATTTGTGTGATTGTGGACCGGTTGACCAAATCGGCTCATTTTCTCCCTATCAAAGTTGCGAACTCTGCTGATGATTTGGCCAGATTATACATCAGAGAGATCATCCGTCTGCATGGAGTTCCTTTAGAGATCGTGTCTTACAGAGACACTCGGTTCACATCTATCTTCTGGACTCATATCCAGGAAGCGATGGGTGTGAAGTTGAAGTTCAGTACGACGTTTCATCCTCAGACTGACAGGCAGACAGAGCAGGTGAATCAGATTCTGGAGGATATGTTGCGAGCATGTGTGTTGGACTTTAAGGACAGTTGGGATGACTATCTTCCTTACACAGAGTTCGCCTACAACAACAGCTTCCAAGCGAGTATTGGTATGGCTCCATATGAGGCCATGTATGGTCGCCCTTGCAGAGCACCGCATTGTTGGGCTGAGGTTGGCGAGCGTAGCTTGATTGGCCTAGAGTTGGTTCAGGGGACCTCAGAGAAGATCGACATTATCAAGCATCGACTTCTTACAGCACAGAGTAGGCAGAAGAGCTACGCCGGTACGAGGCGGCGACCACTTGAGTTTGAGGTTGGAGACCATGTGTTCCTCAGAGTTTCCCCTATGAAGGGAGTCCTTCGGTTCGGAAAGAAGGGGAAGCTCACACCGAGGTTTATCGGTCCGTTTCAGATACTGGATCGAGTGGGTGCTGTGGCATACCGTCTCGCTTTGCCCACACCACTTGCAGTTGTACACAACGTATTTCATGTATCTATGCTGAAGAAGTATGTTCCTGATCCTTCACATATCATCAGATGGGAGCAGGTACAGCTAAGCGAGGATGCTACGTATGAGCTGCGTCCGACGCGTATCCTTTATAGGAAGGAGCAGGTGCTGCGTGGCAAGGTGATTCCACTCGTGAAGGTACTGTGGACACATCATACAGAGGAGGAAGCTATGTGGGAGACAGAGGCCGAGGTCAGAAAGAACTACCCTCAGATTCTCGAGGAGTACAAAAAGGTACAAATTTCGAGGACAAAATTTTTATTTAAGGGGGATAGATTGTAACGACTCGAAAAATTCCTTACAATGACCCGAGTACCACTCGACCAAAAATCACTTAGGATTAAATCCTGTAGAAATTTGACAAAGTTAACTAAGTGCTAAACTAGATTAGCCATGAAATCCATTTGAATCACTTTAAATACGATCTGCAAGACCCAAAACTTGTAGAATCATTAACGCTAGGTTACCCTAAAATCTAGGATCAAACTCATTACCCGACTGCTCTCGGGAGCACATTGAAACTCCGTATCAGCTCTGGACCGCACATTGGAAGTCCGAATAATACGAAGTTAAGGACTTGGGACCGCCTCACTGGGCTTGACAACCATCTCGAAAATCAAATCCAGACAGTGTCCCACGACTATTCGCTTGAGTCCGGAGCAAGAGAGTGTGAGAACAGTTGGTTTTCTTTAAAAATAAATATCTCAAATAGTAATCTGAGACTTGTTACTTGAGGACATTTTATAAGCAACCAGACCGTCAGAATCTGACCCAAATACACTCTCGGATCAGAAAAAATTTCATAAACATATCCATGTACTTAGAATTTCAGATCGAGATCCGCTGACTGTTGAATTGAAATTGGTCCGCCATGCGTGATCTAGGAATTCGACTGAAACGAAAACTTAAATCCACCTTGATCCGGTGTCTGTAAGCTTAAGTCCGACCTTTACCTCAAGGAGGCCTGCCAGAAGTCCTCCGCTGAGCTGGAAAAGTGTCGCTTTGGTTATAACCTAAGTATACCTTGACCACAAGTCTATTTTGGAATGTTTTAGGCTATATAAGGACCTTATAACCCTCTCTCTCACAGCCATACGAATTTGAGAGAAACCCTAGAGAGAAAAGCGAGAAAAGTGAGAGAAAGAGTGAGAGAAGTGGGAGAAGCTCCCTACTACTATCCCCAGCCACTACACAAGCTGCACCACCCGATTTTCATCCCTTTTTCGGTGATTCCAACTTCATTTCTAGGTAAGAAACCCTAACCCTAATTTGTTTTGGAGTTGTAAGGGTTATAGGCTATGAAATAGCTAACCTATTTCATTCTATAGGCCACCAAACTGCCGAATACAGAAGCTTGGCAAACCTAGCTGATTCGTTACGATTCTAAGACGAAAGGTGAGGACTTTAGGTGTATAGGTTATGATTATCAATGCTTTCAATGTCAGATAATGATAGATTTATGATCTGCATGCAATTGAACATGTACAAAGTGCTGTCTGTTTTCCATTTCGAATAAAGGCGTAGAATATGGAATTTTACATATTCTAGGTATTCGTAGAAAATACCGTATACGTATAAATTTTGGAATTGTGTTTGCCATGATTATTTGCTGTAAGAATATATTATATATGCGTAAAATACTTGCTTGGCGAAAGGACTTGCCCTAATACATGTTTTAATAACATACACTATGTATGTTGAAATTGTGTATTCTAAGTGTTTGTGAAAATGCTTGTGAGAGTAAGTGTTTGGATGATGGTGCCTTAGGTAGGTGTTGAGATAGGATTCTCAACTACCTTAGAGACGTGTATGATTTCCTCCATGTTGGTTGTTTACTTTAACCGCTTACTTATGAAATATGTGTGTTTGTATTCCTCTTTATATAGTGCTTTATAACATGCTTTATAACATGCTTTATGACATGCTTGTTAACCTGCTTGAATTACTTTGTTTAATATGCTTTACTCTACATGCTCTAAACAAGGATTGATTGAGTTTGGGACTATGGTTATAGTCCAGACAATCGGTACTAGACTTGAGATCGTGGTTGAGATTCATTTCGCCACGTAAGATGTGTTTGACGAACCCGAGCCGTACTTCAGTTGGCGACAGTGGTTAGGCCACGCGAAGTGCTTATGCACTTCATGTCGTTTAGTTGATTGTGCGCTCGAGCTAGTCAGGCTCGTCAAGTAACCCGATATGTCTAATGTATGTTCACCATGTTTGGACGCTACTGCTTGAACCTAGGATACCAAACTTACCAGTGAAATTCCGTTAACCATGGTACCTCGATGCGCTAAGACTCATGAGCCGGACATGGTGGTATGGGACACCGTGGTCAAGCTGTTGGCCTACGCTGGGGCCACGTGCCTCCCTGTAGAGACCATGAACAACCAGACTCGTGATCCGATTATGGTGGTATGGGGCACTATATTTGTGCTGTCGGCCTACATTGATAAGGAGATGTGGGAGTGGTGTAACCTTTGTGCATAACAGCCCTGATAGCCCTTTGTAGTGACCTCGAGTATACTCTGAATTTGCAGTGAGATGACGAGTTTTGCCGCAGTATATAGAGTATGAACTAGGCCTGTATCAGCTTAGTGATGAACCGTTAAAGAGGTGATGGGGGAGTGTTGTAACCATTGTGTGGAACAGCCCTGGCAGCCTTTGCAGCGACTTAGAAATATACTATCGTATGAGATTATCTAGGATTGATGACCCTAGAATGGATCATGTTTAGGAATGATACAAGGGAGGTACCTTAGTTTCTCAATCCTGCTGTTTGAAAGGACTAATAACTACTTGATAATCATGCTCATCATCGCATTGCATGTGCCTGGTAGATGTGGAGCACTGAGGGATGAACGCATGTCGCGAACGTAAGATGGTGTCGCATGAGGGTGGTTTGGCAAGGGCATTCATCATGTCATTTCATACTTGCATTAAATAAGAGTAGTTAGGATTGTTTGATTGTACTGCTTTATCATTACTGCTTGACTGAATTGATAACATGTTAACCTATGCTTTATTGTTCCACTGAGTTAGCTACTCACTCCCACGTTACGGGACGGTGTTGTACACACCAACTAGACTCTGTCTCAAGTGTAGATGATCGTCGATTCAGGAGGCTGAACCAGACTACGATGAGGACCAGGACGAGTTCTCATACATGCAGTACTCAGATGGCTTTGCTTAGGCTGACTGGATCGCGGGGATTTCAGGATTTATCTTTTTAATTGTATTTTGACCTTTTGATTCAGAAACAATACATGTATATGGTTACTTAATTAGTGTTCATAATCTGGAGATTGAGATGGTTTTGTTTTTTTACATACCTTATATGTACAATTTCAGTCTTCTGCTTGCCTTTATATAATTGATCTGGAGTATGAATTACTGTTTTGGTATAATCTCACTCATGTTTATTGCACTGGCACTGAAAATATTCAATCATCATCATCTATGTTGCATAAGTGATGTTCTGGAACTCGAGAGTTAAGTTGTTACTCGACCCTCGAATTTCAGGGTGTTACAGAGGTTTAAGTGCAGAAGAGGGATTCGGAAGGGTCAATTGAAGAAGGAGATTTTCATCAAGATGTACAGGGAAGAATCGACTCAATGAATAGAGCTGCAAGCAAGTGGCATCAAGGTTGAAGGCTGAACTTAGTTCATGGAAGTCATATTGTCAGAGGTAGAGCCTTCAAACGACATCTCGTTTGAAACATAAGGAGCAAGTAATTCTAGTTCTTGAATCATTTTCTCTTGAGTTAAAATCACGGGAGCGGAAAATGATAAAGCAGCCATAAGAAAAATTCAAAAATTATTAGAAGGAAACGAGAGATGAGAGAAAGGGAAACAGTAGAAGAGGGAAATATTTGAAATCATGAATATATATCGGATGAGATCATTCGCATTAATGAGGAGATAATCATAACCCCTTGAGTGAAATATGGTAAAGGGAGCGATGAACAAACTGTCATTTAATTGTTCTTTCGGTCGCATTGATTAATAGGGAACTGACACATGGAAAAAAGACAAAGCACGTTAATTAATCGGGCAATGAAACAACATCGCCATCACCTTTTTCTCAAAGTCGAGGCTACATGGGGGCAATGTTGTACCCTATTTTGGATGAATCGAAGCAGAGCCAATAAGGACATGACATGTGGCATTACACCTAGAATATGAGGTGTCCGAATAGATTTTCTGAGGGATTTAGTATGGAGTCATAGATGACATTGATTTGGGGTTACACATTATCAGAGGAGGATGTGTGACCAGCAAGATATTGTGTTCGAGAGAAATAGAAGTTTGGAGTGCAGTCGAGAGACGAAATACGGTCGAGAAGAGCAAACTGTGACCGAAGGAAACAAAGTGTGATCGACAAGAGAGGAACGATCACAAAAGGGAAACATAACATAAATAAGGATCCAGAGAAAGGCTTTTCGACTACCGTAACTACTGGAGTAATGATAAAAATATCTATTAGTGCACTGATTTGTGCACCTTGTTTGTCAATCATGTGTGTCTGTTTATCAAGGAGTTGGTTAAGTCCTTGGAAGCTGAAGACCAGAGACATGAAGACTGGAGCATCAAGAAAGTGAAGAAAAAATATATGAGGTGCCTTAGTGAACCTAACCTTGACCCAAAATAATCCTTAAACCTCTAGATGATCCTAACCTTAATAGGTAAACATTACTAATCATCCATTAGCCTTATAAACTTAATTGGAACATGATAGGTAAGGATTAAAAAATTGTGCAAAGCTGTTGTAAATGTATCTGCCCAAAATAATTTTGAGTGATCCTCGATCTTATCAACAGGCTGTTGATGGGACTTGATGGAATCCTAGGACCACATGATCCGATCGGAGATAGAGTCCAACAATCCAATTGATATATACTTCTGGATTTTCTCAATGGGATCGATATTGTGTTCGATCCTATCAAAGGGTCTTTCGACCAAATCGACAGAGCCATTAACTAGCCGTTTTATAGCTGTTACAAATTTGTTTCTTGTAAAAGAGCATCCAATTCTTAGAAAAAATGGAGGTTTTTTTTTTTGTGCAATCGAGGGCTAGGTGATTTCATATTGATATCCCACATTGTAGACCTCTAATCCCATGAGTTTTAAGTCATCTTCATGAGCTTTAATAATCTAATGAGGATTCCAACCTCCAATGAGAAGATGAACTTAAATTCTACAATTGTCTAGAACTTAGACCCAATAAAATTGGTATATTCTTTATATAAATTCTCTAGAAGACCATTTTAGGTGAATCTCCTAGGATTTCAACTATCCCATTAGTTGTAGGAGATTCTACCACCCTTCCATTACCTTAGTCACCTTAAATGAAGCATCACATACAATGTGATTGATCTTGAAGCTGAAGCACTGGTAATCATCAATATCAATAATTGTGAGAGCATTTAAGGAATGGATTTAAGCATGGGAGAGCTTTGAAGAGGCGACTTAAAAACGGCACATCAATGGGGTTCAATTCGATAATTATGTGTCATGTACGAGTCCCTAGTCTTATTCCTTGTGTATGATTGAGAGTAAGAGTTTGTAACCCAAACTTGATAGGCTCTTGTATAGGACTTAGGCTCTTGTGTAGGGTCAAATTCACTGGACATGGGTGTGTACGTGTTAGTCTTCGTAGGAGCCTCCGACGGAAGTAAACGTAGGTACGTAAACTAGGACAGATGTTGTTAGTTAACTGATTGAAAATTAGCTAAAGTCTCTTACGGGAGCCTTCGGCAGGAGTGTATAATAGGTTCTTATGTGAGGTTATAAAGTTTAATGGCGAACTTGATTTAAAACCTTCGATAATAAATACTGATACACTCAAGGAGAGTGCATCCATCGGGAGTGTAATAGGAAAAATGAACCACTATGTATGTTTGCATTTGAAATTGTCATTTAAACATTTTTCTAATTACGTTTATTTGACTAATTAGTGAATTATATGTGTGCATGATCAGATGAATGCTAGGATTTGAATAGTTAGTACGTACCGCATAGATGTACACTATAGTTTATAGGCTAGTTGCTTGATTGACTATCTATTGTAGTCTATGTGATTGGACTCTCCATTGGTTTGGAAGCTTTAAAGTTAATTGTTTTACTTAGTTTAAATTGGCATATTAGTTTAAGTAATTGTGTGTTAAATAGCATAATTTTTTTTGTCTCAATCGCCTTCTCTAGGACATAGTCATTCATTCTATAGCTTCTATAAGTTTACACGCATAATCGTGGTATCTCACCATGCAATTTTAATATCTAGAAAAATAAGTTGTACAATAAAAATCTATAAATAAGAGAGAAAATCTATGGAGCAAGATCCTCAATCAAATATCAATCCAATTCAATCAAATTCAATTTATCAATTTACTTTATCTCAACTATCTATGGAGTAGCGATAATTCTTACTTCTCGTAATTTGAATCTATGTTGATACATTAGATTTGTCTTTTATCAAAAATCAAGTAATTCTTTCGAGTGATACATTCTTACCGTGACTACTATCTATGGATTGTTAGTTTTTTCATTTTGTATGGTTGTAGTGATAGTTTAGAAAGGATTTTTTTAAAAAATAAAATAAAAAAAAAAATAAAATAAAATATATTTAAAGATACATACAACTTATGTTTTAAGGAAGAACTCTAATATCCCACTATCACGTTATCGGTAGAAATTTTTGCACGTGGTTGAATAAGCTGCCGGTCTACTCATATTTTGATCATGCAAATTTATATTGAACGCTTAAAGCGGGTGTATTGGTTTATTTCACATTTTAGGGTCGAAAGTTGATTTAAAAGTTGATTCAGGCTAAAGATAATCTCATTATCAATTTCGGCACACGCGCGCATTCATTCACGTCATAGAAACACAAGCCGGAGACAGACTGCCAACACCTGTGACAGTTTTGTCAATTAGGTTAATGTTCGGAGTCCGGTTAAGGCTAACTTGATGAATATAATATAATAAATGAAATATGCATGTCATTTCGTCATTGCACATAACCTATGCTTGCGGCTCTTTTATAACTTCTTTCCTATGACGTGGCCCAAGTCAGTTGTGAACGAGGTTGAATTTTGGTCCAGTGGGCTAAAATCATGCTGCGCGTCTGATGTACAGAGTGGATTTATGATTTACAAAATGGTGGCCTACGCGGAGCAATAGTTGCAAGCGCTGCATGCAACAGGGATTGCTGATAATTCCCCCCTCCTCACGTGCCATCGATGCCACGTGGATCGAGACACTTTAGGTTAGCCAAGAGAACGAGGAGAACTCATGTCGGCGAGAATTGACAACGTGGCGGCCGACTGATGAGACAGGGCAGCCAAGTGGGAGGATTTCGTGCCCCCTCTTCTTTATTTATTTTATTTATCTTTCTATTTATATTTCGACCATCCTTTTTCCTGATGCAGCAAACAGACGGTAGATACACGGGAGACTCTCCCATGTACAAATACGCGTGATACATTTATAAGAAGGATACGGACGATCGATGATAAGCAAAGAGGAGAGAGAATAGGAAAGGAAATCAACTGTGAAGGTGAGGATGGAAGGGGACTGTTCCTCAAGCTCGGAGTCGCAGCAGGGAGATAGAAACAGAAGCGGAGGGAAAGGATCGCAAGGAGGGAAGCCGTACAGGGGCATCAGGATGAGGAAATGGGGTAAATGGGTGGCTGAGATTAGAGAACCTAACAAGAGGACAAGGATCTGGTTGGGTTCGTATTCCACACCAGTGGCCGCGGCCAGGGCCTACGATACAGCGGTTTTCTACCTCAGGGGGCCATCTGCTCGGCTCAATTTCCCGGAATTCGCCTGCAAGGATGAGCTGCTCCATGACTTGTCAGCAGCTTCGATAAGGAAGAGAGCAACGGAGGTGGGTGCTCGGGTCGATGCCGTTGAGAGAGGCCTACACACTGCTGCGAGATTCTCTTCTTGCCGGGCTTCCAAGAATCCCGATCTCAACGAGACACCCAAACCTGAAAGCTCAGATGACTACTACTACTGAGTATTTCCGTCTCTCTCTCTCTGGGGAGTTGGTTCGAAATGGGAAGGATACAGTGCTTCCGCTGGGTTTTCGTCCGCGTTGCTAACGTGCGCTGGGGGAGGTGCGATGATCTCGTGCGTGAGTTCAGTTGTGGGATGACGCGAGCAGATGGTTGGAATCAATTCGGATGGTGTTTTCTGCTGAGATCTAATGCGCAAGTTCGATTTCAACGTCTTCCCGTTCTTAGCTGTTCTCTCTCTTTTATTTTTTCTTTTCTTTTTTAGTTTTTTTTTTTTTTTTTTTTTTAAATGATAGAAAATGAGAAGGGAAATTAGAAATACAAATCTTTCTTTTTTACATACTATTGTATCTTCTAAACGGTCTTGACGGTGATGACGATGATGATTGGGGAACAGCAATCGCATTCCTCGATTGACGGTGATGACGATTGCTGGGATTCTTGACGTGCCGAAGAATCCCAATCGGACGTACGTCCGATTGTAAGATTTCTTTGCGGTGCCGTTCATCAGCCGGATTGCATCTTGACATGGGTTGGCCGAAAGATCGATTAGGCCATCCATTACGTAGGCCAGAGAAGCATGTTGGTCATCCGCCGTGGGACATGTTTCTCTGACCGTCAATTGCCTCTGTACACGGCTGACGGCTGCACAAGTTTGATGCTGGCCAGGTGCCCCGTTATGGTCGGGAGCGGATTAGGTGCGGCTCTGGCCTCTCTCGAAACGGCGCGGCCCTTATTGTGGGGCACCTTGATGTATTTATTCTATATCCACTCCGTCCATCATCTTACGGCATGAGGTCAAAAAATGAAGCGGAGCCAATTCTCAGGGACCATACTTATATGCAACAGTGGTGGTGATTGAAGGATCTACCATTAAAAACTTCCCAGGGCCCACCGTAGGGTCCACTGGTACCTCAGGCGGATTGTACCTTGTTTCAAAGACATGTGTCATCTTGTTTCAAAGACATGTGTCATTGGCATGCCAAAGATCATTAGAAATATTTGTAGTGCTGAAAGTCGGGCGGGTTGGTGCTCAACGCTAGCCCATACCAAGGTTTTTATTTCTCAATCCCAACCCAACCGGACCCGACCCGACCCAAGCCCAACCGGGTTTTCATTATTACGTTTGTCTATCATATTTTTAATACAAGTTTTATTTTTTATATCTAATTTTATTAATTATATGTGTATTTATTTATCATAAAAAGACATTTTTTTCTAAACAAGTAAGCTAAAATATAGGACAACTACTCCTTTAAAAGTTGTATTGTAAGCAATCTATTTGGGAGAGAGAAATCCGGTGTATCTTGTTAGCTCGAGTCATCGGCAATGGCGTGGACCGAAGAAACCCAATGGCATTGAAATTTCTTATGCATTCAAAACAGATGATCCACACTCAATTATAATTAATTTATAAGGAACTTATATATTGATTGGGTTTGGGTTGGGTCGTGCAACTCGAGACCTACACCCGAGCCCAACCCAAGTTTTATCGGGTTGGCATTTTTATGGCCCAAGCTTGAGACCAAACCCGATACATCTTGCCCAAGCCCAACCCAATGTCAGGTCGGTCCAGTTGAACCCGCCCAACTTTCAGCCCTAGATGTGAGTATAAAGAACTATGTGAAGATAAAAGCAATTATTGAAGAAAAAAAAAATCTTAAAGACCGACTTGCATAATCTTTGAAATAAAGAAGAATAGGAAGTTTTACAAAGTAAATATTCTCACATCAATTTAATAAATTCAGTTAAATTTATCTTATCTTATCATATGATCTTTTACTAATCTTTTGGTTGTAATCCAAATATATGCTCGTACGTTAGATTTTATTTGTTCTCGATACAAGGTGGTTCTTTATTTAAAAAGTCTTCTTGCAGTTGCATCTTTGTAAGTATTTTTTTTTTTTTCTTATTTGATTACAGGTAGGTATAATGTAACGCCCTGAAAATCGGGGGTCGAGTGTAACTCAACTCCCGAGTTCCAACGCATCACTTATGCAACATAAATAATGCTGATTAAATGTTGTCTGTGTTAGAGCAATAAACATGAGTGATCAATTTAATAAATTCAGTTAAATTTATCTTATCTTATCATATGATCTTTTACTAATCTTTTGGTTGTAATCCAAATATATGCTCGTACGCTAGATTTTATTTGTTCTCGATACAAGGTGGTTCTTTATTTAAAAAGTCTTCTTGCAGTTGCATCTTTGTAAGTATTTTTTTTTCTTTCTTATTTGATTACAGGTAGGTATAATGTAACGCCCTGAAAATCGGGGGTCGAGTGTAACTCAACTCCCGAGTTCCAACGCATCACTTATGCAACATAAATAATGCTGATTAAATGTTGTCTGTGTTAGAGCAATAAACATGAGTGATCAATTTAATAAATTCAGTTAAATTTATCTTATCTTATCATATGATCTTTTACTAATCTTTTGGTTGTAATCCAAATATATGCTCGTACGCTAGATTTTATTTGTTCTCGATTCAAGGTGGTTCTTTATTTAAAAAGTCTTCTTGCAGTTGCATTTTTGTAAGTATTTTTTTTTTTTTTTTTTCTTAAACAGGTAGGTATAATGTAACGCTCGAAAATCGGGGTCGAGTGAGACTCCGAGTTATGCAAAACATAAATAATCTTGATTAAATGTTGTCTGTGTTAGAGCAATAAACATGAGTGATCAATTTAATAAAGATTAAATTTATCTTATCTTATCATATGATCTTTTACTAATCTTTTGGTTGTAATCAAATATAGACGCTAGATTTTATTTGTTATACAAGGTGTTCTTTATTTAAAAAGTCTTCTTCAGGTTGCATCTTTGTAAAACAAAAGTATAATGTAACGCCACGAAAATCAGAGTCGAGTGTAACTCAACTCCCGAGTTCCAACATCATATGCAACATAAATAATGCCGATTAAATGTTTGTTAGAGCAATAAACATTGAGATTATACCAAAAAAGAATTCATAATCATTAGTATAAAGGCAAAATCGTATATATATGTATGTAAAGAAACAAAAGTCGTTTCATTCTCCAGAGTATGAATCCATCTGAGTCACCATATACATATGTTTGTTTTATAAACAAAATGTCAAAAATAAACTAAGAAGTGATCCCCGCAAATCCAATAAAAGAAACTAGTCGAAGCCGCAGAGTTCGTCAGATATAAGAGAACTCTTCCTGGTCCTCGTCATAATCAGGCTCCGCCTCCTGAGTCATCGGCTCACCTAAACCTGAGACAGAGTTTGGTTGGTGTGCGCAACACCGTCTCGTAACATGAGAGTGAGTAGCTAACTCAGTGGAACAATACAGCATAGGTTAACATGTTATCAATACAGTCAAGCAGTAATGATAAAGCAATAAAATCAAACACTCCTAATTACTTTTATTAATGCAAGTATGGATGCAGGTATGATGGATGCCCTCACCACACCCTCCCTCGTGCGACACCATCTTACGATTGCGGCATGCTTTCATCCCTCAGTGCTCCACATCTTCCAGGCACATGCAATGCATGATGAGCATGATTACCGAGTTTTTATTAGTCCATTTCAAACAGTAGGATTGGAAAACTAAGGTACCTCCCCTGTATCATTCCCAAACATGATCCATTCCAGGCTCGTCAGTCCTAGTTAATATCAGACGATGGTGTGTTTTCTAGGTCACTGCAAAGGTTGCCAAGGCTGTTACGCACAAAAGTTACACAACTCCCTCATCACCTCTTAAACGATTCATCACTATATAGAAACAGGCCTAATTCATACTCTATATACCGCGGCAAACTCTAAGGATCACAGTGATCTCAGAGTATGCTCGAGGTCACTATAAAGTGCTGTCAGGGCTGTTGCTCACATTCATTGCACCACTCCCCCATCACCTTATCAATATAGGCCGACAGCACGAATATAGTATCCCATACCACCATAATCGGCTCATGAGTCTGGTTGCTCACTGGTCACTATGGGGAGGCACGTGGCCCTAACGTAGGCCAACAGCTCGACCACGGTGTCTCATACCACCATGCCCGGCTCATGAGTCTTAGCGAATCGAGGTACCATGGTTAAAAGGGATTTCACTGGTAAGTTTGGTACCCTAGGTTCAAGCAGTAACGACCAAACATGGTGAACATACATTAGACACATCGGGTTACTTGACGGGCGCTCGAGCGCACAATCAATTGAACGACATGAAGTACATAAGCACTTCGCGTAGCCTAACCACTATCGCCAACTGACGTACGACTCGGGTTCGTCAAACGCATCCCACGTGGCGACATGAAACTCAACCACGATCTCAAATCTGGTACCGATTGTCTGGACTATAGATATAGTCCCAAACTCAGTCAATTCTCATCCATAGCATGTGGAGTAAAGCATGATAAACAAAGTAATTCAAGCATGCTAATAGGCATGTTATAAGGCATGTTGTAAAGCACTACATCAATAGGAATACAAACACATATATTGCAAGTAAGCGGTTTAAGTAATCAACCTCATGGAGGTAATCATACATGTCGCTAGGGTAGTTGAGAATCCCATCTCAACACCCTCCTAAGGCATCTACATCCAAACACTTACTCACTCTAGCATTTCCATAAACACTTACACTATTTCAACATACATAGTGTATGTTAACAAACATGTATTAAGGTGAGTCCTTTCGCCAAGCAAGTATTTTATGCACACATAATATATTTATACAACAATTAATCATGGCAAACACATCGCTAAAATATACATGTATACGGTACTTCTTACAATACAGTATTTCTACATACATAGTGCATATTAGTAAAACATATATTTAGGTGAATCTTTTCGCCAAATAAATATTTTATCCATATATCATAATCCATACAACAAATAAACATGTCAAACACATTTTCAAAAAAAAATACGTATACGGTATTTTCTACGAATACCTAGAATATGTAAAATTCCATATTCTACAACTTTAATCGAAACAGAAAATGGAAAGCACTTTGTACATGTGCAATTACATGCAGATCATGAATCTATCATTATCTGACATTGAAAGCATTGAAAACCGTAACCTATACACTTAAAGTCCTCACCTTACTCCTTGGAATTGCAATGAATCAGCTAGGTTCGTTAGGCTTCCATATTCGGCGGTATTGTAGCCTAAAGAGTGAAACCGGTTAGCTATTTCACAACCTATAACCTTCACACCCCAAAACAAATCTAGGGTTAGGGTTTCTTACCTTAAAAAGGAGTCGGTATCACCGGGAAAGCGTCAAGAAAGGGGTGGTACAGCTCGTGTGGTGATTGGAAACAGTAGGAGGGAGATTCTCCCACAGCTCTCTAGCTTTCTCTCTGTTTTTCTCTCTTCTTACTTAGGGCTTTTCCCAAATTCGTATGGCTGTGAGAGAGGGTGCTATAAGGCCCTTATATAGCCTAAAAAGTCTCTGAAATATACTTAAGTTCAAGGTATACTTGGGTTATATCCAAATCGGTTTTAATTCAGCTCAAAAGAGGGTTTCTGGCGGCCCTCCTTGAGCCAAAAGTCTCACTTAAGCTCACTAACCTTGGATCTACATGGAGTTATGTTTTCGTCTCAGTCGGATTCCCAGATCACGCGTGGCAGACCGGTTTCAGTTCGACGGTCAGTAGGCCTTGATCCGAAATTTCAAGTACATATAAATGTTCCTGAAATTTTTCCTGATCCGAGGATGTATTTGGGTCAGATTCTGACGGTCCAATTTCTTATAAATTGACCGTAAGTTTCAAGTCTCAGATCACTATTCCAGATATTTATTTTCTAAAGGAATAGTGCGTTTTCACACTCCTTCGCTCCGGGCTCAAGCAAACAATTGTGGGACACCGTCTGGGGCTGATTTCCGAAATGGTTGTCAAGCCCAGCGAGGCGGTCCTAAGTCCTTAACCTCGTATTATTCGGGCTCCCGATGTGCGGTCCAGACTCAATACGGAGTTTCAATGTGATCCCAAGAGCAGACGGGTAATGAGTTTGATCCTAGATTTTAGGGTAACCTAGCGTCAATGATTCTACAAGTTTTGCGTCTTGCAGATCATATTTAAAGTGATTCAATTGGATTTCATGGCTAATCTAGTTTAGCACTCTGTTAACTTTGTCAAATTTCTAAACGGTTTAACCCTAAGTGATTTCTAGTCGAGGTGGTACTCGAGCCATTGTACGGAAATTTATGGGTCGTTACAATCTACCCCCCTTAAATAAAAATTTCGTCCTCGAAATTTATACATTTTCGTATTCCTCGAGAATCTGAGGGTAGTTCTTTCTGACCTCTGCCTCAGTCTCCCAAGTAGCTTCTTCCTCTGAATGATGCGTCTATAGTACCTTCACAAGTGGTATGACCTTGCTACGCAGTACCTACTCCTTCCTGTCAAGTATACGCGTCGGATGCAGCTCGTAAGTAGCATCCTTGCTTAGCTGTACCTGCTCCCATCTGATGATATGTGAAGGATCAGGAACGTACTTCTTCAACATAGATACATGAAATACATTGTGTACAGGTGCAAGTGGTGTGGGCAAAGCAAGACGATAAGCCACAGCACCCACTCGATCAAGTATTTGAAACGGACCGATAAATCTCGGTGTGAGCTTCCCCTTCTTCCCAAACCGAAGGACTCCCTTCATAGGGGAAACTCGGAGGAACACGTGGTCCCCGACCTCGAACTCGAGCGGTCGCCGCCTCGTATCGGCGTAACTCTTCTGTCTACTCTGCGCTGTAAGAAGCCGACGCCTGATAATGTCGATCTTCTCTGTAGTCGCCTGTACTAACTCTGGGCCGATCAGACTACGCTCACCAACCTCAGCCCAACAATGTGGTGCTCTGCAAGGGCGACCATATAGGGCCTCATATGGCACCATATCAATACTCGCCTGGAAGCTGTTGTTGTAGGCGAACTCTGCGTAAGGAAGACAGTCATCCCAGCTGTCCTTGAAGTCCAACACACATGCCCGCAACATATCCTCCAGAATCTGATTCACCGGCTCTGTCTGCCCATCAGTCTGAGGATGAAACGTCGTACTGAACTTCAACTTCACACCCATCGCTTCCTGGATACGAGTCCAGAAGATAGATATGAACCTCGTGTTTCTGTCCGACATGATCTCTAAAGGAACTCCATGCAGACGGACGATCTCTCTGATGTACAATCTAGCCAGCTCGTCTGCAGAGTTCGTAACTCTGATAGGAAGGAAATGTGCCGATTTGGTCAACCGGTCCACAATCACCCAAATGGAGTCGTGTCCCTTCCTCATCTTCGGCAGCCCTGATATGAAATCCATGGAGATGAAGTCCCACTTCCACTCTGCTATGGGCATGGGCTGAAGTAGTCCAGGAGGTCGGCGATGTTTTGCCTTGACCTGCTAGCATGTCAGACAACGAGTCACATAATCAGCGATGTGGGCCTTCATGTTATCCCATCAATACGATCGTCTCATATCCTGGTACATTTTCGTACTACCAGAATGCATCACAAGCTTCGAGTTATGGGCAGACTCGAGAAGCTCCTGTCTCAAGTCAGGACTATCAGAAACACATAGGCGGCCACAGAATCGTAGACCCTCATCAGAACCAACCCCCCACTTAGAGTCCTCGGCGTCGCTAGCTTGCTCTCGAAGCTCAGACAACCGCACATCGCTCTTCTGGGCCTCAACGATTTTATCATCAACAAGTGGTCGCACCCGAACATGCGCAACACACTCAAATGACTCCTCCACGGTGAGTCTCTGCTCAAAGTCCCGCACGAACTCAACCATGTCCCACTCTACTACCATCAACGGAGCTGCAAATGCTATAGCCTTCTTGCGGCTCAATGCGTCTGCCACAAGGTTCGCCTTGCCCGGATGGTAGGAAACCTCAAACTTGAAGTCCTTCAAGGTCTCCATCCATCGGCATTGTCTCATATTCAAGTCTCGCTGCGTGAATATATACTTAAGGCTCTTGTGGTCGCAGAAAAGCTCGAACTCCTCTCCGTAGTGGTAATGTCTCCAGAGTTTCAATGCAAAGATAACAGCTGCCAACTCCAGGTCGTGTGTAGGGTACTTCTCCTCGTGCTTCCTTAATTGTCTCGAGGCATACGCAATCACCCTGTCCTTCTGCATAAGGACACAACCCAGACCAACGCGAGACAGTGTATATCGTGTACTTCAACCCTTGCTCTGGCAATACTAGCACAAGGGCATACGTCAACCTGTTCTTCAGCTCCTTGAAAGCTGCTTCTGCCTTCTCATTCTAGGAGAACTTCAGATCTTTCCGTGTCAACTGAGACAACGGCCTAGCAATCTTCGAGAAATCTCGAATGAAGCATCTGTAATACCTTGCCAGACCAAGGAAACTCCTCACCTTGGTAACCAAGCCAGACTGCTGTCAATCCTGAACCACGGCTACCTTGGCAAGGTCCACTGCGATCCCATCCTTGGACACCACATGTCCGAGGAATTTGACTTCCTCCTACCAGAAGTCGCACTTCTTATACTGCGCGTATAACTGATTCTTCTTCAGCGTATCCATCACCGCTCTCAGGTGCTCCTCGTGCTCCTCCCGACTCGTAGAGTATATCAGAATGTCATCAATAAAGACGATGACGAATCGGTATAGGAATGGTCGAAGTACTCGGTTCATCAGGTCCATGAACATGGCTGGTGCATTCGTAAGACCGAACGACATCACTAGAAACTCGTAGTGCCCAAAGCATGTCCTGAAAGTCGTCTTCTGCACGTCCTCATCTCTGACGCTTAGCTGATGATACCCTGACTGCAGATCAATCTTCGAAAAATACTTCGCCCCCTTCAACTGATCAAACAAATCATCTATCCTGAGCAAAGGATACTTATTCTTCACCGTGACTTGGTTCAACCTACGGTAATCAATACATAACCGTAGTGTCCCGTCCTTCTTCTTCACAAATAGGACAGGTGCTCCCCAAGGAGACACACTAGGTCGTATGAAACCCTTCTCTACTAGTGATGTTTTATTTAAACCAACACGATTTAAATGATTTTTAAACTCGCAAGTATACGAATCAGAAGCAGATATGGTACGTATTACGAGATCGTTCCCACGAGGACTGGTCGTCACAATTCAAATCTATAATTCTCCTTAACTAATCCAACAAATAATGGAGCGAATTACTAAGCACAATTCTAGGAAAAAAAACAATTAAGAACAGAAAAAAAAATTCAATCAGAGAGAGAGCACTAGGACTTTCGAATCCACCCCTAATTATCCTAACCCTTGTTTTGTCTGTTGATTCATCTTGATCTAGATTGATACCACTTAAATAGAGAAAGCACAATCTGTGTCCTTAATCGGGCATACAGAATGTCTAATTCCTTTAAGCAATGCCATGAATAACATATCCCATGTCCTTGGTCGGGCACATGGAATGTACATTCATTAAAGCATCCTGTTCTTCCTCTATAGGAAACCTGTTCTTGATCAGACCCAAGCACCTGTAATAAGCATCCAAACAACATCTATATATATACTTTGGTCAAGTTCATAGATGAAGAAGTATAGAATTTAAACCAATCAAGCCCACTTAGAGAAAGAAATAAATTAATTAATATTCAAAGTAAATCAACCAATACAAGAGCTAATCAAATTAGGGGCTTCATCTCAGCCCTAGCTGAGAGATTAGTGAGCCATAAAATTCATAAAAAATATTAAACAAAATTCAAAAAAATTAAACACCAAACCAATCAATCTCTCTCTCTTCCTCCTTCTCTTTCTTCTCTTTCTTCTCTCCCTGGCTCTGGATCTCGAATTCTCTAGTTCTGAATGCCTTACCCACGTCCATAATCCCTCTTTAATAGTTGTTGGAGAGCTGGGGTCGGTGGCAGAGTCGTAGAAGGACTCGGAGTACAAATTTTCGCAGCCGTGATCGGTGGGCCCCACAGAGGTGTTTTCTAGAAAATCCACCCCGTCCATTGGATTCAGGACGAAATTTCAGTCAAGAATGGGTGGTTTTGAAAGTCCATTAGCGCAGCCCACAGAAGAAAATACAAAAAGATCAGTTTTGAACGTCGCCGGATAGCCCTTTTGTGGCCTCTGCACGCACACGTGTGTACACGTGTGTACGCATGGGAGTGAACTATCGGCATGGTTTTGTAGTATTCATGGCCCTCACACGATGGACGGCTCGGATCGACCGTACAGGTGACAGTGGGGCCCATTGTTCTTCGCAAAAACGGCCAGCGGCCGGGTTACGCGGACGCGAATTTCCTTCCGCTGACAATGGTGGGGCCCATTCCCTTGATTATCTGGAGAATCAGTGCCGTTCATTGTATTCCCCTCGAAAAACCAGTTAGGAAAGGGGATTTTTTGGCCATCCTTTAGTGCAACCCACTTAATCTTTAAAGCCACCGTCCGTTTAGTATTTGAATGGTTATGATCCCATTCTATTTGTTTCTTCAAATATTTCCACCTAGGCCTTGGTAACAGGGGCCTTAGAGATTTAATGGACGGTCTGGATCATCATTCTGGACAACAGGTGGGGCCCACAACTGCGATCAGCAGTCAGACGGCGTTAACGCTGGACGGGAGCTGATGAAGAAGCGCGGGTCAGCGCTTGCGCTGATCGTTCTGGTGGTGCGGTGCATAGCCGGTGCACGTGTGCTGTGTGCACGCTCCTGGTACACATGGCACACCGTGATGTTTACGAGAAATCTACTTCGTCCATCTTCTTTATGTCCCTAATTAATGGGTTGGGACCAAAGTTGAGGCATATCCTGCTACCAGGTGGGCCTGAAATCAACGATTCGTGAGCTGATTTGTTAGTTGGAGCACTTCCCGAGATCATCAATGGCTGAAATTTAATATGTACGGTTAATTTACGACCCCCATCACATGTATGAAGTTTTGAGTTGATCGGATGGCGGAAAATATGTGATCTTGCATTTTGCACCAATTTCAGGCCTCTTTATCGTGCTTTCCTCAGATCCCAGGCGTGTATATTCTTCACCATTGGTTTTCTGGAGTACATCCCGTGCTCTGGTAATTTTGGAGCGTCAAATCCATGCTTTTAACATCATTTTGCTATACACGCTCTTAATTTCCTCCTGTAACAAAAACACGAGTAAAATCTGGCATTAAACATTATCATGTATGTAAAATCAAGTAATTACTGGGGTCTGATATGCAATATTCGACCCTAATCAATTAGCTCGTCAATCTGTCTCCGAAGCTCCTCCATCTCACATAGAGGCATACGATAAGTCGGCAATGAGATGGGTGTCGCACCAGGTGTAAGATCAATGGTGAAATAGATCTCGCGCCGAGGAGGAAAACCAGGAATAGTCTTAAACACATTTATAAATTCCCGAACCACCAGCGTATCTTCTAATGTCGAACCATCGATCGGCGCTAATAAAGCAGTATAACAGTCAACACGGCAGGGCCAATTGACCTGCACTGGAAACGCGAAAGCTGCGCCGTCAGATCCATAGGCCGTCACGACTCGAGTATCGCAATCTATCTCTGCCCTCACCTTCGAGAGCTAGTCCATACCGAGAATAACATCATAGTGCCATAGCAGAGCAACAATGAGGTCGACGAGCACTGTGTTGCTACCCAAATCCACAGAGCAACCCTCACATATCCGTGCGACATCCGAAAAAGTCCCAGTGGTCGTAGTGAGTTTCAATCCCTTAGTGGGAATAGTACGCAAAGATAGACGTTTAACTGCCCCACAAGAAATAATAGAAGTAGTGGACCCAGTGTCCACTAACAAGGAAACAGAAGTGTCGTGAACATGAGCCGTACCCTCAAAAGCTGTCGGGGCCGAAATCGACGTCTCAGGTGCCTCAGCAACTAGTGTATGTACGCGAGCCTGCTGCTGACGGTTCGGCTGTGGAACCAAGGGCCATTGCGGCGGCCTGAAGCGTGATACAGGAGGTCGGAAGGAAGGATGAGCAGGGGCAGTCTGTAGAGGTGGAGTCGATAAGGCCTGTGGGCGAGAACGACCCATCATATGTGGTGGAGAGAAACCACTATCCTTCATCCGCGTGAAACAACTCCCAATAGGATGGCCCTGTTTCCCGCAGTACGTGCAGGTCACAATAGGGCGCCTCATCGGAGCCACTGGCGCTGCGATCCTGGGAGGCGAGTCAGCAAGAGGCCTCTTGCCTAGGATAGGCCTGCTCTGTACCTCCTGTCGTGGTCTCGCAACCATAGCACCACGAGAACGGGCCAGCCGATCAACATCCTGCTCGGCCATCATAGACAAGTGCACCAGCTCCGCATAAGAAGGTATACTGATGCAGCACATCTTCGACCGTATGTCAGGTCGCAAACCCAAAGAAAAACGACGCATCCGCATCTGCTCATCAACCAGTATAGTCGGGACAAAGCGGCCCAACTCTGTGAAGCGGTGCTCGTACTCAGTAACTGTCATGCCTCCCTGCCTGAGGCGTAGAAACTCATCCTCCCGCTCATGTCTGTAGGTCTGCGGGTAATATTTCTCATGGAACCGGAACTCGAATGCCGCCCACGTCCACACATGGTCCGCTGCGACAGACCGCAGCACACTATCCTATAATAGACTGGCCTCCTTCTCAAACATGAAAGCGGCCAGCTCGACCTGCTCTGCCTCAGTACAGTGCAACATCCGTAGCATCTTGGAGATGCTGTCTAACCAAAACTCTGACTCCTCGGGTCTATGAGAACCCATGAATGAGGGAGGCCTCAAGCGCTGAAAGCGCTCGAGTAAGCCGCGGGTACCAACATCTCCAGTAGGAGGTGCGACGGGTGTGGGCAAAGGCACATCCTCAAACTGAGCAGGAGGCTCCGAATGCACGGCAGGACGTGCAGATGTCGTAGGTGGAGTCCCACTACCACCCTGGGATAAGGCCTCAGCAATAGTGGCCATAAGCCGCCTGGTCTTTGCTCTGCTGCTGATGTCTGCTCGTCTGCTTTGCAGACTCGCTATTGATGCATCATCAACATCAACTGCTCGATCCTATCAGTAGGTGGAGCAGCCTGTGAGTAGTGCTATGCAGATGATGATGCCTGGTACTGCTCACGAACCGGGGGCGTGTAAGGTGGCAGTCCACCAGTAGGACCAGCAGGAGGCTGATCAGAATCTAACCCTCGATCCGCAGGACCACCCCTACCAGAAGGAGTCTGGTCCATCGAGCCGGTAAGAAGAAGGTGTGCCGTGCTCCGCGTATACTGCCACGGCATGCCCTATACAACATAGGGTGCAACATTGGTGAGATTAAAGCATATCAACACATTATTTAAGCATTTTAAGCATTCCACATATCTCATAGCAAAAGAGGCTACATGCTTTTCATTTACCCAAAATTGTCATAATACATGGACTACAGAGTTACATGAATCATGACAGAAATTACATGTGAGCCAATTACATCCAAAGCATCAAACACTTAAAACATGTTACTAACTACTACATCATTAGCATGAAAGCATAAAACCGCCTAATGCGGTAACCAAAACAACCACAACAACAACTTGGATGACTAGGCATCCGAATCAGGCGATGGAGGAGGAGCATTCTTGTCCTGTAGACAACACAAGATGGCCTTCAAGGTGCGAGACACCTTGCTTAGCTTGGTTCGGACCCGCCCGACTTCATGTCGCAGGGCGGCTTGGCCCTCCTCGAGACGTGCTAAACGCGCATCTATGGAAGCCCGATCAGTGCCCTGCTCCTGAGCCGCAGGCGGTGAACTCTCCTCTGTATCCTGGGCCTCAGGTTCCTCTTCTTGAATCTCATCACCGCCACCATCTTCGTACCAGCCTCGAGGTCAACACTTTCCTCACCGGCACTATCTGACTCATCACCAGACTCGTCGAGCCGGGCTTGCCGCTGGCGAGGGCCGATCTTCATATTGTTAAGTGTAGCCTCATTTATGACTCGAACTGGCGCAAGGTCTTCCATGTTGAGCCTATAGCCGACATTACGAGCCATCCTACATATCAGGCGGTCAAATGGGAGCGAGAGGTCATTCCTGACAGATCGAACAACCTGTACTATCTGATACAGGACGAATGTGGGCAAGCATAAGTTGTCCCCATGTCCCATCCTGTATAGAAAGTCCACCATCAACCGAGTACACTCCGTACGGTTATTCAACCGTGGATACACATTATATGTGAAAATGTGGTGGAGCAAACGGAAGTCATCTGTCATCTTCGTCGACGGCAGACAGTTTCCTCGCGTCCAAGAGACCCGTCGACCACAAAGGTATCGCGTACGGCGATCCCTATCTCGCGCACTCCTGGAGAAGTCATCAGTTGGATGCACTTCGCCACGTGAGATGTTCATAAGCCGCGCCACCTCAGCCACAGTAATCGTACACCTTATGCCCCTCACAAAGACAGTGAACTGAAGCGGCTCCAACGATGGGTCTATGATATGAGCGTAGAAGGCGCGAACCGTGTTCTCACATGCAGGAGACTCGCCTTCAAATATAGGACCCCATCCGACGACATCCACCAAATGGTCCATCATCGGGTGTAGCCTAAAATCCCTTCATCCATGTGAGCTTCAAACATTATCTTACGGCCAGCAAAATGACCGTATTCGAACATAATTGGTAGTGCATCCCTGAGTGGCAGTTGGGGATCCAGGTCTCGCTTCGACCTATACTCCCGAACGGTGCTAGTGCCGGCCCCATCATCAGCCCTCTTTCTAGGACGGGTAGGGCTGTTTGGCCCAGCTTCATCAGCGGTAGGCTTCCTCTTTCCCATGAAAGAGAGGATGGAAGAAATGGAGAAAATGGCCGTAACCAACTCGAAAAGGGCCATGGAAGTGGAGGAAAGAGAGAGAAAATGGTTGTTCCCCTTGCTTCACCATGAGATTGGGTCTCAACAGTGACTGTAGAGGCCCAAACGACTAATGTTTAAGAAGAAAGAAGAAGAGATGAAGTGAGATAGGGGGCGTGCACGATTTTGGGACGAAATGGGGCGTGTATGGGCTGAACAAAGAGGGAAATGGAGAGAATAGGGAGGTAGGGTGGCTGTGGACGATGGGAATGGGTGGATTGTGGTCGAAACTTGTAGATTTAATGATTGAAAGGGAGAGTTGAGAGAGAGACAACAGCTTGGAGACCTTGGTGGGGTGAAATGAGGAGAGGGGGGGGGCTGATGGACTGAAATAGGGGTCTTCCAAGAATTTCGCACGTACCAAGCGTGCATGGAGGTCGGGCCGACCATGCCCAGGCCCGGCCCAACGCGAGCGGGCCCACCTGACCGCGGCGCGCCACGGTGACCGCGGTGCTATCGCGGTCCGCCTTGCCCGGCGCCGCGCCGCCGAGGTGGGGTTGGGTCCTCCACCATCCCAAGGTGCCAAATGCACCTTGTTTCAACCCTGGGTCCCACTGGATTCAAGTGGGGAGGCCCCCGACTCTATTCTGTTCCAGATCGGGTGTTTTTGAGAAATTTCAGATTTGGACTGACCCTTACTGATTTTCAACAACTGAATTTGGGTGAATAGTGATCTAAACATGTCAATAGACGGTCTAGAAATGATTTGGAATAGACTCGTGCGATCAGGATCGAGCACGGACTCCATCAAAACGCACGTTTTCGACGAACTTTGCCAAATGGCGAAATCGGAAACACCTAGGACTGTTTCTATATTGTTCTCGCACCCTCCTAAGTTATAATGCGTCAGCGTACGTCGTGGAAACATAACTCAGGTCCGGTTTAATCAAAATCATGCTCTGATACCAACTTGTAACGCCCTGAAAATCGGGGGTCGAGTGTAACTCAACTCCCGAGTTCCAACGCATCACTTATGCAACATAAATAATGCTGATTAAATGTTGTCTGTGTTAGAGCAATAAACATGAGTGAGATTATACCAAAACAGTAATTCATACTCCAGATCATTAGTATAAAGGCAAGCGGAAGACTGAACTGTATATATATGTATGTAAAGAAACAAAAGTCGTTTCATTCTCCAGAGTATGAATCCATCTGAGTCACCATATACATATGTTTGTTTTATAAACAAAATGTCAAAAATAAACTAAGAAGTGATCCCTGCAAATCTCGTCAATCCGGCAGCCTAGTCGAAGCCGCTAGAGTACTGCATATAAGAGAACTCCTCCTGGTCATCGTCATAATCAGGCTCCGCCTCCTGAGTCATCGGCTCACCTAAACCTGAGACAGAGTTTGGTTGGTGTGCGCAACACCGTCCCGTAACGTGGGAGTGAGTAGCTAACTTAGTGGAACAATACAGCATAGGTTAACATGTTATCAATACAGTCAAACAGTAATGATAAAGTAGTAAAATCAAATACTTCTAACTACTCTTATTAATGCAAGTATGGATGCAGGTATGATGGATGCCCTCACCACACCCTCCCTCGTGCGACACCATCTTACGATGGCGGCATGCTTTCATCCCTCAGTGCTCCACATCTTCCAGGCACATGCAATGCATGATGAGCATGATTACCGAGTTTTTATTAGTCCATTTCAAACAGCAGGATTGGGAAACTAAGGTACCTCCCCTATATCATTCCCAAACATGATCCATTCCAGGCTCGTCAGTCTTAGTTAATATCAGACGATGGTGTGTTTTCTAGGTCACTGCAAAGGCTGCCAGGGCTGTTACGCACAAAGGTTACACCACTCCCCCATCACCTCTTAAACGATTCATCACTATATAGAAACAGGCCTAGTTCATACTCTATATACCGCGGCAAACTCTAAGGATCACCGCGATCTCAGAGTATGCTCGAGGTCACTATAAAGTGTTGCCAGGGCTGTTGCTCACATTCGTTGTATCACTCCCCCATCACCTTATCAATGTAGGCCGACAACATGAATATAGTGTCCCATACCACCATAATCGGCTCACGAGTCTGGTTGCTCACTGGTCACTACAGGGAGGCACGTGGCCCCAGCGTAGGCCGACAGCTCGACCATGGTGTCTCATACCACCTGCCCGGCTCATGAATCTTAGCGGATCGAGGTACCATGGTTAAAAGGGATTTCACTGGTAAGTTTGGTACCCTAGGTTCAAGCAGTAGCGACCAAACATGGTGAACATACATTAGACACATCGAGTTACTTGACGGGCCTGACTAGCTCGAGTGCACAATCAATTAAACGACATGAAGTGCATAAGCACTTCGTGTGGCCTAACCACTGTCGCCAACTGACGTACGACTCAGGTTCGCCAAACGCATCCCACGTGGCGACATGAAACTCAACTACTATCTCAAATCTGGTACTGATTGTCTGGACTATAGACATAGTCCCAAACTCAGTCAATTCTCATCCATAGCATGTGGAGTAAAGCATGATAAACAAAGTAATTCAAGCATGCTAATAGGCATGTTATAAGGCATGTTATAAAGCATGTTGTAAATCCCTACATCAATAGGAATACAAACACAAATATTGCAAGTAAGTGGTTTAAGCAATCAACCTCATGGAGGTAATCATACATGTCGCTAGGGTAGTTGAGAATCCCATCTCAACACCCTCCTAAGGCATCTACATCCAAACACTTACTCACTCTAGCATTTCCACAAACACTTAACTTACACTATTTCAACATACATAGTGTATGTTAACAAACATGTATTTAGGCGAGTCCTTTCGCCAAGCAAGTATTTTATACGCACATAATATATTTATACAACAATTAATCATGGCAAACACATCGCTAAAATATACATGTATACGGTACTTCTTACAATACAGTATTTCTACATACATAGTGCATATTAGTAAAACATGTATTTAGGCGAATCTTTTCACCAAATAAGTATTTTATCCATATATCATATATCCATACAACAAATAAACATGTCAAACACATTTCCAAAAAAAAAACGTATACGGTATTTTCTACGAATACCTAGAATATGTAAAATTCCATATTCTACAACTTTAATCAAAACAGAAAACGGAAAGCACTTTGTACATGTGTAATTACATGCAGATCATGAATCTATCATTATCTGACATTGAAAGCATTGAAAACCGTAACCTATACACCTAAAGTCCTCACCTTACTCCTTGGAATTGCAACGAATCAGCTAGGTTCGTTAGGCTTCCGTATTCGGCGGTATTGTAGCCTAAAGAGTGAAACCGGTTAGCTATTTCACAACATATAACCTTCACACCCCAAAATAGATCTAGGGTTAGGGTTTCTTACCTTAAAACGGAGTCGGTATCGCTGGGAAAGCGTCAAGAAAGGGATAGTGCAGCTCGTGTGGTGATTGGAAACAGTAGGAGGGAGATTCTCCCACAACTCTTTAGCTTTCTCTCTCTTTTTCTCTCTTCTTACTTAGGGCTTTTCCCAAATTCGTATGGCTGTGAGAGAGGGTGCTCTAAGGCCCTTATATAGCCTAAAAAGTCTCTGAAATAGACTTAAGTTCAAGGTATACTTGGGTTATATCCAAATCAGTTTTAATTCAGCTCAAAAGAGGGTTTTTGGCGGCCCTCCTTGAGCCAAAAGTCGGACTTAAGCTCACTAACCTTGGATCTACGTGCAGTTATGTTTTCATCTTAGTTGGATTCCCAGATCACGCGTGGTAGACCAGTTTCAGTTCGACGGTCAGTGGGCCTTGATCCAAAATTCCAAGTACATGTAAATGTTCTTAAAATTTTTCCTGATCCGAGGGTGTATTTGGGTCAGATTCTGACGGTCCGATTTCTTATAAATTGACCGCAAGTTTCAAGTCTCAGATCACTATTCCAGATATTTATTTTCTAAAGGAATAGTGCGTTTTCACACTCCTTCGCTCCGGGCTCAAGCGAACAGTAGTGGGACACCGTCTGGGGCTGACTTCCGAGATGGTTGTCAAGCCCAGCGAGGCAGTCCTAAGTCCTTTACCTCATATTATTCGGACTCCCGATGTGCCGTCCAGACTCAATACGGAGTTTCAATGTGATCCTGAGAGCAAACTGGTAATGAGTTTGATCCTAGATTTTAGGGTAACCTAGCGTCAATGATTCTACAAGTTTTGGGTCTTGCAGATCGTATTTAAAGTGATTCAATTGGATTTCGTGGCTAATCTAGTTTAGCACTCTGTTAACTTTGTCAAATTTCTAAAGGGTTTAACCCTAAGTGATTTCTAGTCGAGGTGGTACTCGAGCCATTGTACGGAAATTTACGGGTCGTTACATATAAAAATTTCTTTATAAAATGCAAAGTTAAACTCATTTTCAGAGAAAGAATCTCATCTTCCGACTATCGCTTGATCATTCTCTAAAATAATTTATAAGTGGCTGAATTGGCGATTGATTTGCTCAGATCTCGGTCATATGTGATTACAATTATCATATCCGTCTATATTGGCGCTTGGGGTCAAGTTGCTCTGTTGGAATCAAGCTGCACAGTCATTTCAGACACGCCTGCACGCACTACACGTGACCACAAAATCTAAACTAGAAAAGGTGTCGAACAAGTTTTGGCATGCCTAGTGGGACTCGAGAGTTCGAACATAGATCCTAATGCAATAATTTTGTGAAACCATGAGCCGTATATATACTTGTAATACTTGTATAGTTAGTGAACTTCTTGTACCAAAGAAGATGCAAGTGCAGCCAACATACGAGTTGTTGCCGAACCTGGTACGCAATCCTTCAAACAAGGATAGGGCATTATCATCTAGGAATGATCCACTTGAGATAATGTTAGCTGGGCCGCGATATGCAAATGAGGATTCAACATATTGCAGAGCAGTTACGAGCTCAAGCTGAGCAATCTCGAATTCAGATTGAAACTTTCAACAGGTGGATGACGAGTTAGACAGCTTGAATCAAATGATGGTTATTTTTGCTAAAAGAGCGCCCACTATGCTTCAATAAACTCTTGAAACTAATTCTGTTGGAAATCTAGCGCCTGTACAACCAACACCATCATTACTTCTTTCTCAATGGAGCACACACCCCGCTCTAGTATAGGAAGTGTGAAATGTTCCACCACATGCATAGTTTAGATGAGCCAAATGAGAAAATAAGAATTTCATTCCTGAGGCCAAAAATCAGGGATTCCCGGGGGTAACCTTTCCCTAAGAATATCTCTCACAATGGGGAACAATACCTGGTAGGTCCCGAGCCACTTCCTGTGGCCAAACTGCACCATTTGGACTGCGACCAAGTTTTACAATTGATTCAAAATGTGGCAATACAAGTTCTTGGTCGTACTACTATCCTGGTCTACCATAAGCCTTATCCAAAATTGATTGACTGACAGTCTCCATTGCTACAGCCAAATTTAATATTTTTTTAATTAGGATGTCCAAATTCGACTAAGATTGCCCCAACTTTGATGTTTTTCTACCAATATGGTTTGGGCTCGATCGAGATGGCCGACTTTGATGTTTTTCAACTAAAATGGTCAAATTTGAAGAAAATGGCCGAATTTGATGTTTTCAAGCAGGATGTGCGAATTTGAAGTTTTTCGACCAAGATGGTCGATCCCGACCGCGATGATCGAATTTAATATTTTTACCCAGTCAAGCAATTGCATTTATTACATTGAACAACGAGCCACCATCGTTTTCACCTTTTTAACTAGAGGAGAAGTGACGTAGGGATAATGTTATACCCTATTTGTTACCATTCTTAAAATAGTCAATGACGAAAGGACATGTGTCATTGCATGAAAATGTATAACATGCAAAGGATTTTTACAAATACTTGGAATGCTTTTTACGGAAGTACATCTCATGTTGAGCTAGATGATACACATCATATGGTGACGAGGCACGACCAAGAAGTCTAAGAGGCGAAAAGCGGTTGAGCAGAAAGAACAGTTAGAGGGACACGAAAAGACAAAAGGAACTGGAACACTAATGTGGCAATGGTTTAACTTAGGGGTGTACACAAACTGAGCTAACTCGGTCAACTCGCTCAACTCGGCTCGAAAAAGCTCGATTCGGCTTAGTTCAAAGCTGAGTTTGATCCGAGACGAGTTGGTTTTTAGAGCTCGAAACTGAGTACAAGCTGAGTTTGAGCTGGCTTGAGCTCGACTCAACTCGGTTTGCTATATAGCTCGAACTCGGCTCGACTCAGTCAGATGGTATAAAAAGAAAAAAACCCAAAACTTTACCCCCTTTCCCTTTTGTTTGAAAAAAGAACTGCCCGCCCGACCCTAGCTCTCTGCCTCTCTCTCTCTCTCTGCTCGTCCCACCCGACCAGCGGCTCTGCCTCTCTCTCTTTCTTTGCTCGTCTCGCCCGACCAGCAGCAGCTCTGTGTCCCTCTCTGCTCGTCCCACCCGACCAGCAACGACTCCGTCTCTCTCTCTCTCTACTTGTCCCACTCAACCAGCGACTCTCTCTCTCTCTGCTTGTCCCGCCCGACCAATGGTGACTCTGCTCTCTCTCTACTCTTCCTGCTCGACCAGCAGCGACTCTGCCTCTCTCTCTCTCTCTTTGCTAGTCATGCCCGACCGGCAGCGACTCTGCCTCTCTCTCTCTCTAGCCTCTGCTCAACCAGGGACTCGCCTTCTCGGCCGTTTGCAGCCTGCTGCTCACCCTCCTCCTGCCAGCACTCAACAATCCGGTTGTCGCCTACCCTGCCTGCTAGTAAGCACTCGAATCAAACCCCATTTTTATAGCATTTTAATTTATTAAATTTATTTATATATTATATATAAAAATAATAAATAAAAATATATTATATATTATTTATGAAATAAGAAATTTATAAACAGCAAATACTTATAATACTATATAGAATTATAGATTATATTATAATATTATATTATGAAAACCATATATTATATTTATATATTACATATAAATATGTGTATGGATGGATGAATGAATGGATGGATGGATAAAAATTGGGAGGGATGGATGGGTGGATGGATGGATGGATGGATAATTGGTTGGATGTTTGGATGGATGAGAGGTATTGATGGATGGATCATGAATGGGATGGATTGATGGATGGATGGGTGATTGATTTGGTTGGATGGTTGAATCATGGATAATAAATATATTATAATATATCAATATTATTATTATATAGATATATATATATATATATATATTAAATTAATGTTATATATTATATAGATTATATTATAATATTATATTATGAAAACCCTATATTACATATAAATATGTGGATGGATGGATGATTGGTTGGATGGATGAATGAAAATTGGGAGGAATGGATGGGTGGATGGATGGATAATTGGTTAGATGTTTGAATGAATGGGAGGTATTGATGGATGGATGGGAGGGATTGATGGATGGATAGATGATTGGTTTGGTTGGATGATTGAATTATATATAATAAATATATTATAATATATCAATATTATTATATATATTCAATTAATGGTAGATTGGTAATCATATGATTTAATGTTATTGTTAGACTAGTTATCATTTACAATGATTTGATTTTAAATGTTGTCAAATCCGCATAATAAGTGTTATTTTATTGTTATTGGTAATTGTTAATTTGTTAGCATCATTTTTTTAATTGTTAATTGTTATTGCTAATTGTTAATTTAATCAGTAGGCAGTAGCATCATTATTTTAAATGGTATATTGTTTTAGTGTAGGATAATCAATTGCCATTTGAGGATTTCTATGTTGCCAGATATAAATTCAGTGTGTTTTTGGATGTATAGAAATTCTCAAATTGTCCCTTTTTAGATAGTTTAATGTTGGATAAATAATAATGTTTTCATTTATTCTAATTTAAATGCACATACTTGTTTTGGTTCGTCTCTCCTAATTCTCTCTAGATATATTTCTTGCATTTATTATCTCATCAAATATCCACACTTTGTATGGATAGTTGACGTGTGAATCAAATACAAGATTTAATATATTCTAGAGAGATAAGGGGAGATATTGCCGAAATTTTGTTGTGTTATTTAAATTAAATAATGAAAACATACAATCTATTCAACATTGAATGAGTGACTGATTTAAACACTTAGAAAATTGTTAAAATTTTAGAAGATATTTATACACACATGACACACCACTTGTGTTAATAATTGCCTAAAAGTTAATTTCATATCTTTATATTTAATTATTTAGATATGGCTAGTGAGAATGAAGTCCCAACTACCCCTAGTATCAGCGCGTCGACCACATCTCTTATTGTAGAGGGAGATGGGTCTTCGGCTGTAGCTATAAGTAAAAGAAAGAAACAGTTAGTTGTGTAGGATGATTTTGAAGAAATTCTAGTTAATGATGTGGCTAAGATCAGATGCGTGCACTACAAAGCTCTGTGCAACAAAAATCTCGAGGGGTCAACTACTCATTTAAATAGACATAGGCAAAGTTGTTCAAAGAGACCAAGAATTCCACTTTCAAGTCAACAATTGCTATCGTTTACAAAGTTTGAAGGAGATACTTCTCAAGGTAAACTTTCCACTCATAAGTTTTCATAAGATACAGTAAATTCCTTAATCCTCATGTTGAGAAGGTCTCTCATGTTACATTGAAAAGGGAGTGCATGAAGATGTATACAAGTGAGAAAATGAATCTAAAAACAGTTTTGGAATCAGTCTCAAGGGTAAGTTTAACTTTTGATATGTGAATAGCGTCTAATCAAAGAAATGGATACATTTCATTGACTGCATACTATGTTGATGAAAATTGGAAACTTTGCAAGAGAATATTGAACTTCCGCCACCTTCCACCTCCTCATACTGGTTTGGTTATTTCAAATTACATTTATAATTGTATACGAGATTGCGGCATTGAAAATAAAGTCTCTTCATTAAGTTTAGATAGTGCTTCAACAAATGATAGTGTAATATTATTCTTATATAATCAGTTCATGGCAACCGACAATTTATTTTTTGAGGGAAAAATATTTCAAATTCGGTGTTGTGCATACATACTAAACCTAATTGTATAAGAATGACTGAAAACAATTGACCAAACTATAAAGAATGAGAGGGAGAGTATAAAGTACATAAGGGGATCACCTTTAAGATTGAGTATATGTAATGACATAGTTCAACATTTGAATGTGAAGTCTTTAAAAAAGTTGAAGTTAGATGTATGCACACGTTGGAATTCGACTTTTGAAATGTTGGATTCAGCTATGAAATTGGAACTTGTATTTGTGGAATATACAACGCCTGATATAACATATGCTTGGTTGCCTAATAAAGAAGATTGGAGCAAAGCAAAAGAAGTACGCAAGTTTTTAAAACTTTTTTATGACTACACGAAAATATTTTTTGGAAATAAATTTCCCACAGCAAATATGTTTCTTCCACCTGTGTGGAAGATCAAGGAAACTCTAAGGAAAAGTACTAATAAAGGTCCATATTTTGTGCAACTTATGACATTTGATATGTAAATGAACTTCGATAAGTACTGGGATGAATGTCATTTGTTAATGTCCTTAGCAGTTGTTCTTGATCCTCTACGCAAGATGAACTATGTTAAGTTCATCTTTATAAAGATTTATTCTAATGAAAAGGTAGTAACTGAAACCTTGAAGGTTTGTGACGCAATCGAAGTATTGTACAATACATACACAACCACAGGATCCACACCAAGTGATAAAGGAGTTAAATTGCATGCTGCTACAAGCTATGACACTATTCTCGATGATAAATACATGTCTTTCTTAGCAAAAGAAAAATACAAACAATGAAACGAAATAATTAAAGTTAGATTTGTATTTCAAAGAGTCAGTCGTAATGCAACAGGATTCAGACTTCGATGTTTTGGAGTAGTGGGAAATGAGAGTTATTGAAGAAAAATACCTTACACTATCGGCAATGACACAAGATATATTGTCAATTCCTATTTTAACAGTGGCATCAGAATCTGCTTTTAGCACATGGAGTAGGGTCGTGAGAAAGACTCGAAGCTCTCTTGCACCAAATATAGTTGAAATATTTATTTGTACACAAGTGTAACGCCCTGAAAATTGAGGGTCGAGCAAAGCTCAACTCCCGAGTTCCAACGCATCACTTGTGCAACATAGATAATGATGTTTGAATGTTGTTCATATTTTTACATTAAACATAAGTGAGATTATACTAAATCAACATATCATACTCCAAAGATAATTAAGTTAAGCAAGCGAAAAATCGAGATAGGTATATAAAGCATATAAGTGTTTCTCAATTTTCAGAGTATGAGCATGTTACTAGGCTGAATATATATACATGTATTGATTCAAAATTTACAAAATACGAAAATGTAAATGTCTAACTAATCCTTATAGTCCCTGTAACCCCGTCAATCAGTACATGGTCTACATAGACTCGCCTAATAGCTGAACATAGAAGAATTCCTCCTCTTCGCCTATGAAAT
Source organism: Magnolia changhungtana (assembly GCA_030180095.1). Taxonomy (NCBI): domain Eukaryota; kingdom Viridiplantae; phylum Streptophyta; class Magnoliopsida; order Magnoliales; family Magnoliaceae; genus Magnolia; species Magnolia changhungtana. Next base: position 2,830,364 of record JASAUF010000150.1, read on the forward strand.
CCAAATCAGCAGCGTAGACACCGTCGCCACCTGCATCTACAACAAAGTCTGGTTGGTGTTTTAAAACACCATCCCAGGTGGGAATGAGTAGCTAATTCAGTGGAATTATAAAGCAAAGGTTAACATGCTATCAATTCAGTTAAACAGTAATGATAAAGTAATACATCAAACAATCCTAGCTACTCTTATTAATGCAGGGATGATATGTTGTAATGATGTATGCCATCGCCTATACTCCCTTTGTGATATCATCTCAGGGTCGTGCATACAACACTTCCGTTGTGCTAAACTCCAATGCCAAAGGCACATGCAATGCGGTGCATGTGCGAATTAGCCAAGTTCTTAATTAAACTTATTCATACAGCAGATTCGGGAAGCTAAGATACCTCTCTTTATATCATTTACCCAAACAATGATCCATCTAGGGTCGTTAATCCTAGTTAATCGCATACGATGGGCAGTTCCAGGTCACTACAGAGAAGCTCGTCACCTTAGCGCAGGCCTAGTTTATACTCGAGGTCACTACGGAAAGGCTCGTCACCTTAGCGTAGTCCTAGTGTATACTCGAGGTAACTCCACCAACGCCCTACCAACTAGCAGTCTATTTTAGAAGGCTCGTCACCAACCCGATTGGGGACCACAGCCAGGCTGCGCTAGTGTAGGCCGACAGCTCGAATACAGTGTCTCATACCACCGTATTCGGTTCACGAGTTTGGATTGCTCACTGGTCACTACGGGGAGGCTCGTCACCCTAGCGTAGGCTGACAACTCGACCACAGTGTTCCATACCACCATGCCCGGCTCATGAGTCTTAGCGGATCGTGGTACCAAGGTTGGAGCGAATTTTACATTGGTAAGTGGTACATTAGATTCAAGTTGTGGCGTCCATACATGGTAAACACACAATAGGCCAATCGGTTTATTAGACAAGTTCGACTGGTACGAGCGTACGCTAAATTAATCAACATGGTACCACTATCGACGATCATCGTACAACTCAGATTCACCGAACGCATCGAATGTAGTGAGACTAATTCGGCCACTCAATCGGGAATGGTTACGGATTGCCTGGACTACGTAGTAGTCCCAATTATACTCAAATGCAGCATGTGGAAACATGTGATAATCATATAGGCATTTAACAAACAATCCAAGTACAACACTCATTTGAGCATTTTATCAACATATTTATTATGCTACCGAACATTTCAATTCATCCATAAATTTCATAGTTGAAATTAAAATTACATGAAGGAAATTATACATATAGATAAGGTAATTGAGAATTCTATCTCAACACCCTTATTAAATACAATTCATCAAACAATATCTCATTTAAACATTTTGTCAAACACATAAAACATGTTATTATACATATGCATTTTATACATAAATCACGTAGTTGAAATTAAGACTACATGAAGGAAATTATATATCTAAATAAGGTAGTTGAGAATCCTATCTCAACGCCCTTAATAAATACAATTCATTGGACAATTTCTCATTCAGACATTTTATCAAACACTCAGACTACACATTACCACATATATGAACTAAATTAGTTATAGCATATATTATGGCAAATCCTTTCACAAAAGATTTGTTATACATACAACAATCATGTATTCTAGGTTAATAGTCATAGCAAGCACAAATCATAATTCCAACATCATTCAAACATTACAACAAACACATGAAATGCATTATATATTCATATAGTTCACACACATGTATAATTTATCGAATACATCGTAACTAAGATCATATGGTAGCAATCAAGTCAGACACAAATCATTAACTAACATTAAAAGCCTTGAAAACCATAACCTAAACGTTTATAGTCCACACCTTCCGTCAGTAGACTCGTATCGAACTTAGTTCGATCACTACGTCTTCGTCTACGACACAACGACAACCTATAGCATGAAATAGGTTAGCTATTTCACCATTTACTCTATTTGGATACCAAAAACAGGTTAGGGTTAGGATTTCTTACCTAACAACGGAATCGAAATCGCTGGTGTAGTGACACATGTAGGATGATTTGGCACGTGGAGCGGTGGGATCAAATCTCAATAACTATCTCTCACTCTCTCTCACTTCTCCTCACCTTTTTCTCCTCTTTTCTCTCTTCTCTCTCCTAGGGTTTAGGAATTTCGTATGGAATGAGAGAGGGGTGGGTAAAGGCCCTTATATAGGCCCAGAACTGGTGTAAATGGCCCAAGGGCCACGGTATACTTAGGTTATAGCCAAAGAACGGTTGTTTCAGTCCAACGGAGCTCATCTAGAGGCCTATTTTCTGCATACGGCTAGAGAAAGTCTCCAGACAATGGATCTATGTCGGGTTAATTTTTCGGTCAGATCGGATTTTCAGATCGACCGTGGAGGACAGTTTCAATTCAACGGTCATCGTCACTCGATCAGGGCCACAAGTATACTGACTTGTGTAGAAAAATTTTCCTAATCCACGGGTGTAATTGGGTCAGAATCAGACAGTCTGAAACCTTAAATTTGGCTTGCAAGCGAATGGACCAATTCACTTAAATCCGAGTTCATTTTCTAAAGATATTCTCGTTTCTCACACACTTTACTCAGGACTATAGTTGTGCATTTCAGGATACTATTTGGCTCGATCCCCACGATGGTTGTCAAGCCCAGTAAAGTGGTCATAACCATATAGTTTCACGGTTATCAGACTTTTGATGCGCAGTCCAAGTCTGATACAGAATTTCAATGTGCTCCCGAGAGCAACTGGGTTTTGGATTGATCCTAGGTTTTTAGGTAATGTAGAGTTAGCGATTCTACTGGTTTTGGGTCTTGCAGTTCGTATAGAAAGTGGTTCGAGCTAATTCTCTGATTTATTTAGTTTAGTACTTAATTAATTTTTGCCTAATTTCTACAGAATTCGATTCTTAGTGATTTCTGCCTGAGATGATACTCGGGTCTCAGTGCGGATTTTTTCGGGACGTTACAACAAGACTAGTTGCGTTTGAGTTGCGGAGGTAATAGTTCTGATATTGATGAAGAAGATGAGGAGGAGAATGAGTTTCAAGACGCAGCATATGCAACAACAACAACATGAATGGAGTTAGGTTAATATTTCTTATTAATTTATTGAAACATGAAAATAATGTAAAGTGTACTTTTTTATTTTATATTATATTGATGAATGCTTTAAGTGCAATGTTTTTTTTTTATGTCATATTTCATTATTACTTTTATATCTCATATAAATATTTATTTTATCATTTGTTTTCATACTTCACTATTGCTAAAATACTAATTTTGTCAACACAATATGTAGATATGTCTTCAAGTGAACTATCGACCAACGTTTTGGGACTATCGTTCCTTAGTCCGTTCTCCAAAGTCTAAAAAATTTTAGATTTTGTGTCATTTGTGTGGGGCCAAGTTTGTTAACAAAACTAATTGGCTCAGGTTACACTTATCATGTCAGGGTGGATATGTAAAACCTTGTCCTAAAGCCCTAAAGGAAATCCAACTTCTTTTTCAAGCACTTACTGATTCGAACAAAAAACCTTCCACTCCCTCATCCAAACTTTCTAAGATAGAGGAGGAAGCTAAATTATTAGCATTGGAAGAAGAAAATTTTCAACTCGCCTTAAAGCGTAGTATGGAAGAGGCTTTTACACATCAACGATATCCCCCAAGATAACATGATGTCGAAGCAGGTTCAAGCTGCACAAATAAAAAGAAGAAGAGTAAGAATTTATCTAAGTTTCTCTTAAGTCTTGGTGCATTTTACAGGGCATTAAGAACTACATATAAATTAGATGACAGCTTGAGCTTGACAAATTATACAAGAGGATGATAAAAGGCTATCTCCACCTACTGATTCGGGAGATGTGAATGAACACGTATATGAAGAATTGGACGATAGCTTGAGCTCGACAAATGAATCTCCTTTATAGTAGTAAATTAGTAATTAGCCTTCAGTTCGTATTTTATTTTTTATTTTCTGCTTTATTGTATTATTAAATGTTATGTAGTACAATTATAATTTTAACTCGATACTTCCGAGTTTCGACATCGAACTTGGTCTCATCTTAAAAACTAAACTCGAACTCAATTTTGAAAACTTGAAAACTATAACTCAAACTTGGCTTAAAAAATCGAGCTCGAACTCGACTCGAAAGCTTAAGCTCGAACTTGGCTCAAATTCGGCTTGAACTGGTCCGATTTGCTGACCGAGCTAAGTTGAGCTGAACATGATGGATCGATCACCGAGCCGAGTGGAACACGAGTTGGGTGTGCTTGCTAACCGAGTTGAGTTGAGCTGAGGCCAGCTCGACTCGGTTCGACTTGGTGTACACTCCTAATTCAACTGCCATAACCGTTGAAACAAAGAAGAGAAACTTCTGAAGAAATGCTGCAACAGATATTTATAAATAGAAAGAAATTTAGCAAACTAAATGATCTCACACCAATCCAACAAATCTAGTCAAATTTATCTTATCTTAGCATAATCTTTCAGGATTAACTCTATTTTAGGAGTAGCAGTAATCAATTAGTTGTAATCCAAGTCTATGCCCTATACGTTGGACTTTATCTGTTTTCAATACAAGCAGTTCTTCATTCAGAAAGGATCCTTGCAATCACGTCTTGACCAACCGTAAGTAATTTTTTCTTATTCGACGACCGCTAGATATAAATGTTCTTTTGTTATGAAAGGCAAAACTGAATTCATATTCGAAGGAAAAAATCCTACCCTTCGACTATTGCCTAATCATCCTTTAAAATAATTTGTAAGTGGTTAAATAGATGTATTTCCATCATATACGATTATAATCATTATGTCTACCTATGTTGGTGCTTGGGGCCAAGTTTTTCTATTGCAATCTTTTTGACACACCTGCGTGGCTGCATGCACTACACGTAGCCATAAAATCCAAACTAAAAAAAAGTGTGGAACGTGGATAAGGTCACCCGAACGTGGACGAATGAAAACAACAAATATAAGCTTGATCCAAAACTTTTTGTAGCCCATTAATGGTACAAATATCATCTTAGTCCAAATTGTTTGGCATCGTATGGTTCACCTGAGAATGGATCTGTGGCTCGTGCCATGAAATCATCTGGCTAAACAGATGGACAGTGGACCAAATCCGCCCCTGTCATGGTCACGGTGGGACCCCCTTGTTAATGGCCACACTTGTCATTGGCACGAAAAAGGTGTCCCGCCTCAGCAACGCTCTCGGACACGGATTTCCTACGAAAGGCTTTCGCAGGAAGTTCCTACGCTGGGAACCCATGGGGCCCACCATGATTGTAACATCTCGAAAATCGAGGGTGAGTAGTAACTCAACTCTTGAGTTCCAGAACATCACTTATGCAACAAAATGAATGATGATTGAATGTTGACTGTATTAAAGTAGTGAACATGAGTGAGATTAAGCCAAAACAACATATCATACTCCAAAGACAGTTAAATTTGCAAGCGGAAGACTGTGATAGATAGATAAAATATATAAACTATGATGAGTCTCGAGTGTGATAACATTACAAAGTTAAATAATTACAAGTACAATCCTAAAATATACCAAATGTGTAAGGTCCTCTAGTCAATATCCCGTAAAGCCCCGTCGATCGAGACACGACTCACGGGAAGCCGTCGAAGACAACCAATACAAGCCGGTGCATCGTAGTCATTACAAAGGTCCGGCTCCGCCTCGAAGGCGCTTATCCGAAATAGACAATGTCTGGTGGGTGTTCAAAACACCGTCCCATAACGTGGGAGTGAGTAGCTAACTCAGTGGAACAATAAAGCATAGGTTAACATGTTATCGACTCAGTCAAGCAGTAATGATAAAGCAGTACAATCAAACACTCCTAATTACTCTTATTAATGCAAGTATGAATGACATGATGAATGCCCTCACCACACCCTCCCTCGTGCGACACCATCTCACGTTCGCGACATGCTTTCTTCCCTCAGTGCTCCACATCTTACAGGCACATGCAATGCATGGTGAGCATGATTACCAAGTTATTATTAGTCCGTTTCAAACAGCAGGATTGGAAAACTAAGGTACCTCCCTTGTATCATTCCCAAACATGATCCATTCTAGGGTCGTCAGTCCTAGTTAATATCAGATGATGGTGTATTTTCTAGGTCACTGCAAAGGCTGCCAGGGCTGTTACGCACAAAGGTTACACCACTCCCCCATCACCTCTTAAACGATTCATCACTATACAGAAACAGGCCTAGTTCATACTCTATATACCGCGGCAAAACTCTAAGGCTCACCGCGATTTCAGAGTATGCTCGAGGTCACTACAAAGGGCTGCCAGGGCCGTTGCTCGCATCCGTTGCACCACTCCCCTATCACCTTATCAATGTAGGCCGACAACACGAATATAGTGTCCCATACCACCATAATCGGCTCACGAGTCTGGTTGCTCACTGGTCACTACGGGGAGGCACGTGGCCCTAGCGTAGGCTGACAGCTCGACCACGGTGTCCCATACCACCATGCCCAGCTCATGAGTCTTAGCGGATCGAGGTACCATGGTTAAAAGGGTTTTCACTAGTAAGTTTGGTATCCTAGGTTCAAGCAGTACCGACCAAACATGGTGAACATACATTAGACAAATCGAGTTACATGACGAGCCTGACTAGCTCGAGCGCACAATCAATTAGACGACATGAAGTGCATAAGCACTTCGCGTGGCCTAACCACTGTCGCCAACTGACATACGACTCGGGTTCGTCAAACACATCTTACGTGGCGACATGAAACTTAACCACGATCTCCAATCTGGTACCGATTGTCTGGACTATAGATATAGTCCCAAACTCAATCAATTCTCATCCATAGCATGTGGAGTAAAGCATGATAAACAAAGTAATTCAAACATGCTAGTAGACAGGTTATAAAGCATGTTATAAAGCATGATATAAGGCATGTTGTAAAGCACTACGTTAATAGGAATACAAACACATATATTGCAAATAAGCGGTTTAAGTAAACAACCTCATGGAGGTAATCATACACGTCACTAGGGTAGTTGAGAATCCCATCTCAACACTCTCCTAAGGCATCAACATTCAAACACTTGCTCACACAAGCATTTTCACAAACACTTAAGTTACACTATTTCAACATACATAGAGTATGTTAACAAACACGTATTAGGGCGAATCCTTTCATCAAGCAAGTATTTTATGTACATATAATATATTTATACAACAATTAATCATGGCAAACACATCTCTAAAATATACATGTATACGGTACTTTTACAATACAGTATTTCTACATACATAGTGTATATTAGTAAAACATGTATTTAGGCGAATCCTTTCGCCAAATAAGTATTTTATCCATATATCGTATATCCATACAACAAATAATCATGTCAAACACATTTTCAAAAAAATATACGTATACGGTATTTTCTACGAATACCTAGAATATGTAAAATTCCATATTCTACAACTTTAATCGAAACAGAAAACGGAAAGCACTTTGTACATGTGCAATTGCATGCAGATCATGAATCTATCATTATCTGACATTGAAAGTGTTGAAAACCATAACTTATACACCTAAAGTCCGCACTTTGTGTCGTAGAATCGTAACGGAGTCGATAAGTTTGCTAAGCTTCCATATATGGGAGTTTGACAACCTATAAAATGAAATAGGTTAGCTATTTCATAACCTATAACCTTCACAGCCCCAAAACAGATTATGGTTGGGTTTTCTTACCTAGAAACGATGCCGGGATTGCCAGGAAATCGATGAGAAAGGGGTGGTTGAACACGTATAGCAGCGGTAGGGAGATGCTACCACATCTCCCACACTTTCTCTCTCTTTTCTCTCTTTCTCTCCTAGGGTTTTCTCAAATTCGTATGGCTGCAATGAGAGAGGGTTTAAGGTCCTTATATAGCCTAAAAACTCCCCGAAATAGACTCCAGGTCAAAGTATACTTATGTTATAACCAAAGCGGACCTATTTTAGTTCAACGGAGGACTTTTGGGGGGCCTCCTTGAGCCAAAGGTCGGACTTAAGCTCACTGACTATGGATCTAGGTTCTATTAAGTTTTCATTCCAGTAGGGTTCTCAGATCACGCGTGGCGGATCAGTTTCAGTTCGACGGTGAGTGGGTCTCGATCGGAGATTCCGAGTACATGTAAATGTGTATGAAATTTCTCTTGATCCGAGGGTGTAATTTGGTCTGATTCTGATGGTCTGGTTGCTTAAAACTGATCCGCAAACGAGAGATGCAAGATTACTATTCAAGATATTTATTTTGTAAAGAAACATGTGTTTTCACACTCTCTCGCTCCGGACTCAAGCGAACAGCCGTGGGACACTGTTTGAGTTTGATTTCCGAGATGGTTGTCAAGCCCAGCGAGGCGGTCCTAAGTCCTTAACTTCGTGTTAATCGGACTCCCGATATACGGTCCAGACCTGATACGGAGTTTCAAAGTGCTCCCGAGAGCAGTCGGGTAATGAGTTTGATCCTAAGTTTTAGGGTAACCTAGCGTCAATGATTCTACAAGTTTTGGGTCTTGCAGATCGTATTTAAAGTGGATCAAACGGATTTCGTAGCTAATCTAGTTTAGCACTTAGTTACTTTGTCTCATTTCTAAAGGATTTAATCCTAAGTGATTTCTGGTCGAGGTAGTACTCAGGCCTTTGTAGTTTGTATATAAGGTGATCCAAGTTATAATACTTAACTAGTTTAAGATAGGGTCTAGGGTGAAAGTACTTAGGAAAATTGAAAGAACAAGGTGGTGAAGGGTGGGATTTGTGAAGGAAATGGGTTCAGAAGCGATTTTAGACTGTGGGATTCAGTTCTGACAGGTTAATAAGGTGTTAGGAGCGACCCATTGCCTAAGGACATCTAATCCCAGGTTGGCAAAATTCCGGGATGTTACAATGATGTTTTTGATAAATCCACAACGTCCATTCGTTTTTTGAGTTCATTTTAGGAAAGAAGTCCAAAAATAAGCCGGACCCAATACTCAAGGGGGCCGCAATAAAGGAAGAGGTGGTAGGGAAGTTCCTATCGTTGAAACTTCCCTGGGTCGACAGTGATGCTTACATGCCATCTATACCGTTCATGACGTCATTCCTATTGGGATGAACTGAAAACAAAAATACTAGCCTCACTCAAAATTTCTATGGCCCCACGAATATTTCAATTGTGGACATGGTGGATTTATTAAGATCATCATGGTAGGCCCCACATAGGTTCCCACCGCAGGAGCTTCCTACGAAAGGCTCTCACAGGAAGTTCCTGCGTTGGAAACCTATGGGGCCCACCATGATGTTTTTGATAAATCCACAACCTCCATCTGTTTTTTGAGATCATTTTATGACAAAAGTCCAAAATTAAGCTGGACCCAATACTCAAGTGGGCCACAATAAAGGAAGAGGTGGTAGGGAAATTCCTACTATTGAAACCTACTGAGTCGACAGTGATGCTTACATGTCATCCATACCGTTCATGACGTCATTCCTACTGGGATGAACTGAAAACAAAAATACTAGCGTCATTCAAAATTTCTATGGCCCCACGGATATTTCATCTGTGGATGTTTAATTCTCACATTTTCGGCCCACTTAAGTATTTGATCCGGCTCATTTTTAGCCTTTGGTCCTAAAATGAGTTCGCTTTCGCAGGAAGCTCCTGCGGTGGGAACCTATGTGGGGCCTACCAAAATGATTTTGATAAATCCACCACGTCCATCCGTTTTTTGAGTTCATTTTAGTACAAAAGTCCAAAAATAAGCCGGATCTAATACTCAAGTGGGCTGCAGTAAAGGAAGAGGTGGTAGGGAAATTCCTACCGTTGAAACCTCCCTGGGTCTACGGTGATGCTTACATGCCTTCCATGCCGTTCATGACGTCATTCCTACTGGATGAACTGAAAACATAAATACTAGCCTCATTCAAAATTTCTATGGCTCATGAATATTTCAACTGTGGACGTTTAACTCTCACACTTTCGCCCCACTTAAGTATTTGATCGGCTCATTTTTAGCCTTTGTTCCTAGAATGAGTTCACAAAGTAGATTTATCAAAATCATCATGGTAGCTCCACGTGGGTTCTCACCGCGAGGCATTAGCAAGAAATCCGTGTCCCTCTCAGAACAAGATAAGGTGCATTTTGAATTTGTTGGTGAGCGGCTGCGGACGACACGTGTGTGAATGAGAGGGGCGGACTCGATTTCGGTAGTGACCCCTCCACACCGAGCCATCAAGTACCAAAGTCTCGGTACTCGTCACTGCCATGGCACCACCATGATGTATGTTTTCTATCCATCCATCCGTTTTTTCAGCTCATTTATTATTATTATTATGAGTCCAAAACTGGAGATCCAAGTCTCAGGTAGACTACACCACACAAAACTAGGGTGATTGAACACCCACCATTAAAATTTTCTTACGGTGTCTTTTGGCCCTCTTAGGGCAGTGCGTCCAATTTGGATGTGCATCATTTTTGGGCTTATACAGTATGAGCCTAAAATTAGCTGGAAAAATGGATAGGCCGCAAGGATATAACACATCACGGTGGGTCCCGCAGCACCGACTATTACCGACTTCGGCGCAAGGTACTGGAGGGGTCCCTGTCGAAATTGAGTTCGTGAGGGGCGGTTTGCGTCTCCATGTCTATGTGTGTGGTCGTCAGACTATGATAGCGTGAGCGCTGTGACATCTTCGCAGCGGGTGGAGTTTTCGAAGGACCGGAATCCTCTAGAACACTTCTACCGCCTGTTTCGAGAATGCGGATTGGGTCCGACCTTCGGTAGGACAATAAGCAGTCTGACGAGCGCTCCTGTGGAGCCCACCGTAATGTATCTGTTTATGAGAAATTTCCGACTGTACGACTCATTTATGGCCCATTTTCGAAACGAAGCCCACCTCATTTTGCCTTCCAAGAATAAGCTCCAGCTGTACGGACGCTTTCCAAAAGGCCGAAACTGCCCCTGCTTTTCCTTCCACAAGAGGATCGGCCGCTGACGCTCCTCCAACTCCGAGTTGCACGAACGGTTCAAAAGATATCAAAGTTACATGGCTCACATTTATGTATTTATTATATCCACAACGTTCATCCATATTTCGAGATCATTTCCGAGCGTTATCGAAAAAAAAAAAAAAAATCATACCCAAAGATCAACTGGACCACACCACAAAGAGCAGTGGGAAAATTGATTTTCACCGTTAAAACTTTTGTAGGGCCCACCGCAACATTTATTTTCCATCCAATCTATTCATAAGGTCACCAAGACCTGGATGAAGAGGAAAAACAAATTTCATAATAATCCAAAACTTCTGCGACCCCTAAAAGGGTTTCAATGGTAGACGTTCAATCCTCCACTGCCTTTTACATTGTGGTCCACTTGATCGCTAAATCTGTCTTATTTTTCGTCTCAAGACTTAATACGAGTTCGCCAAATAGATGGACAGTTTGGATATAACACATACCTCATAAAGGACCCACAAAGGCGATGGGGATTACAACATGAAAAAAAGCTTGGAACTTATGGCTACATATTATAACCGTAGCCATAGCCAAAGCCCATGCATGCCTTTTGGATATGTCCTTTGCTATGTATAGATGGCCTTTCGATATGTACTTCGATGTATCAAATATCTTTCGATATGATTGAAAAAGGTCCAAAACTTTCCAGCGAGTTTGCATAAAAAATTCAGCAATTTTCGATACATATTGAAGCATATTCAATATGTATCGAAGCTATAACTATGGATTATAGCCGTAACCATAATTGTAGTTCGTAAAAGTCTATGCAAATTTATTATTTTATTTTATTATTATTATTTTTTGACATGGAGAACTTTATTCTACCTTCAATTTTCTCTAATACATATTTCTATAAATATGTATATATAAGTATATAAAATTTTTTTTCCTCTTTTTTTCATTTCTTTCTTTATTCATTTAATAAGAATATCTTCTAAACCAAAATTAATTACTTGATGTACCATATATGATTTTGGGGTAGGAGAAGCTACTTTAGCCAACTAACCTTGTTATTTTCCAAGATTCCATTAGGTCGACGGTCGAAAATCCATTTCATTCACCTCGCGGACAATTTCAATTAGTTTGCGGTCAATTTCATTTATTTCATTTACTTCGCGATCAATTCCATGCATTTCACGGTCAATCCTGATGATTCCCATTCACTTCACGGTTAATTCCCTTCACTTCACGGTCATTTCCATGCATTTCACGGTCAATTCGCTTCACTTCAATGTCATTTCTATGCATTTCATAGTCATTTTCGGTGATTCCGTTTAGATTCACGGTCATTTCCATGCGCTTCACAGTCAATTGCCTTCACTTCACGGTCATTTCCATGCATTTCATGGCTAATTCGCTTCAATTTAGGGTCATTTTCATGCATTTCATGGTCATTCCTGGCGATTCCATGTTCATTCACGGTCAATTCAATGCACTTCACAGTCAATTTACTTCACTTCACGGCCATTTCCATGCCTTAGCGGTCAATTCACTTCACTTCACCATCATTTCCATGCATTTTAAGGTCATTCCCGACGATTCCATGTTCATTCATGGTCAATTCAATGCACTTCAGGTCAATTCACTTCACTTCACGGCCATTTCCACGCACTTCGCGGTCAATTCACTTCACTTCACCGTCATTTCCATGCATTTCACGGTCATTCTCGACAATTCCGTGTTCATTCACGGTCAATTCGATGGACTTCACGGTCAATTCACTTCACTTCATGGCCATTTACACGCACCGCGGTCAATTCACTTCACTTCACCGTCATTTTCATGCATTTCACGGTCATTCCCGGCGATTCTGTGTTCATTCACGGTCAATTCGACGCACTTCACGGTCAATTCACTTCACTTCACGGCCATTTTCACGCACTTCGCGGTCAATTCACTTCACTTCACCGTCATTTCCATGCATTTCACGGTCATTCCCGGCGATTCCGTGTTCATTCACGGTCAATTCGACGCACTTCACGGTCAATTCACTTCACTTCACGCCATTTCGCACATTTCATGGTCATGGTCACTTCACTTCATGGCCATTTCCATGCATTTCACGGTCATTCCCGGCAAGTGTTCATTCCGTCATTGCGCACTTCACGGTCAATTCACTTCACATCATGCCATTTCATACGCACGTCATTTAACTTCATGTCATTTCCATGCATTTCATTCGGCGATTAATTCGTGTTCATTCACTGTCAATTCGACGCACTTCACGGTCAATTCACTTCACATCACGGCCATTTCCATGCACTTTGCAGTCAAATCACTTAACTTCACCGTCATTTCCATGCGCATGAAAATGAGGATGAAGTTAAGTGAATTGACCGTGACGTGCGTGGAAATGGCCGTGAAGTGAAGTGAATTGACCGTGAAGTGCGTCGAATTGACCGTGAATGAACAAGGAATCGCTGGGAATGACCGTGAAATGCATGGAAATGATGGTGAAGTGAAGTGAATTGACTGTGAAGTACGTGGAAATGGCCATGAAGTGCGTGGAAATGGCCATGAAGTGAAGTGAATTGACCGTGAAGTGCGTTGAATTGACCGTGAATGAACATGGAATCGCCGGGAATGACCGTGAAATGCATGGAAATGACGGTGAAGTGAAGTGAATTGACCGCGAAGTGCGTGGAAATGGCCGTGAAGTGAAATGAGTTGACTGTGAAGTGCGTCGAATTGACCGTGAATGAACATGGAATCGCCGGGAATGACCATGAAATGCATGGAAATGACAGTGAAGTGAAGTGAATTGACCGCGAAGTGCGTGGAAATGGCCACGAAGTGAAGTGAATTGATCGTGAAGTGCATCGATTTGATCGTGAATGAACACAGAATCGCCGGGAATGACCATGAAATACATGGAAATGATGGTGAAGCTAAGTGAATTGACCACGAAGTGCGTGGAAATGGCTTGAAGTGAAGTGAATTGACCATGAAGTGCGTCGAATTTACCGTGAATGAACATAGAATCGTCGGAAATGATCGTGAAATGTGTGGAAATGATGGTGAAGTGAAGTGAATTGACCGCGAAGTACATGGAAATGACGGTGAAGTGAAGTGAATTGACTGCGAAGTGCGTGGAAATGGCCGCGAAGTGAAGTGAATTGATCCTGAAGTGCGTCGAATTGACCGTGAATGAACATGGAATCGCTGGTAATGACTGTGAAATACATGGAAATGACGGTGACGTTAAGTGAATTGACCACGAAGTGCGTGGAAATGGCCATGAAGTGAAGTGAATTGACCGTGAAGTGCGTCGAATTGACCATGAATGAACATGGAATCGCCAGGAATGACCGTGAAATGCATGGAAATGATGGTGAAGTGAAGTGAATTGACTGCGAAGTGCATGGAAATGGCCGTGAAGTGAAGTGAATTGATCGTGAAGTGTGTCAAATTGACCGTAAATGAACACCGAATTGCCGGGAATGACCGTGAAATGCATGGAAATGACCGTGAGTGAAGGGAATTGATTGTGAAGTGCATGGAAATGACCGTGAAGTGAAGAGAATTGACCGTGAAGTGCATGGAAATGACTGTGAATCTAAACGGAATCGCTGAAAATGACTATGAAATGCATGAAAATGACCGTGAAGTGAAGCGAATTGACCGCAAAATGCATGGAAATGACGGCGAAGTGAAGAGTATTGACCGTGAAGTGCACAAAAATGACCGTGAATCTAAACGAAATCGCTGGAAATGACTGTGAAATGCATGAAAATGACCCTAAAGTGAAGCGAATTGGGCGTGAAATGCGTGGAAATGACTGTGAAGTGAAGGCAATTGACCGTGAAATGCATGAAAATGACCATGAATCAAAACGGAATCACTGGGATTGACCGTGAAATGCATGGAATTGATTGCGAAGTAAATGAAATGAACGAAATTGACCGCGAACTGATTGAAATTGACTGTGAAGTGAATGAAATGGATTTCGACCATCGACCTGATGGAATCTTGAAAAATAACCAGGTTGGTTAGCTAAAGTAGCTTCTCCTACCCCAAAATCATATAGGGTACGTCAAGTTACTAATTTTGGTTTAGAAGATATTCTTGTTAAATGAATAAAGAAAGAAATGAGAAAAAGAGAGAAATTTTTTTTTATATGCTTATATATACATATTTATATAAATATGTATTAGAGAAAATTGTAGGTAGAATGAAGTTCTCCATTCATAGACTGGCACAGACTATAGTTATAATCCGTAGCTAAAGGTAAAATACCTTTGATACATATTGAATACACTTCGATATGTATAAAAAATTGTAAGATATTTTAGGCAAACTCGCTAGACAGTTCTGAACCTTTTTTGATTAATCGAAAGACCTTCGATACATATTGAATGACATATCGAAAGACCTTCAATACATATAAAAGGACATATCGAAATGGTAGGGGCTAGGGCTATGGCTACGGTTATTATCCGTAGTGATAGAAAGCCCCGTAGCCATAAGTTCCTGGTTTTTATTTAGTTATTTATTATTATTATTATTATTATTATTATTTTATTTTTTGTTGTTTTAATCTCCACCGCTTTTTGTGGGTCCTATTATGAGGTATGTATTATATCCAAACCGTCCATCTTTTCGGCTAACTCGTATTAAGGCTTAAGACGAAAAATAAGACAGATCTAACTATCAAGTGGACCACACTGTTAAAGGCTGTGGAGGATTGAACATCTACCATTGAAACCCTTTTAGGGGTCATAGAAATTTTGGATCAGTATGAAACTTGTTTTTCATCTTCATCCTGGTCTTTGTGACCTTATGAATAGATTGGATGAAAAATAAATGTTATGGTGGGCCCTACAAAATTTTTAATGGTGAAAATCAATTTTCTCGTTGGTTTTTGTGGTGTGGTCCAGTTGATCTTTGGATATGATTTTATTTTTTTGGATAATGCTCTGAAATGATCTCAAAATATGGATGAACGTTGTGGATATAATAAATACGTAACTGTGGGGCCCACGTAACCTTGATATCTTTTGAATCGTCCGTACAACTCGGAGTTCGAGGAGCGTCAGCGCTCGTCTTCGAGCACCACCGATCCGCTTGAAGGAAAAAGCAGGGGCATTTTCGACCTTTGGGAAGGCATCCGTGCAGCTGGGGCTTACTTTTGGAAGGTAAAATGAGGTGGGCTTCGTCTCGAAAATGGGCCATAAATGGGTCGTCCAGTCGGAAATTTCTCTCTGTTTATCCACGCCCTCCATCTATTCTATCAGATAATTTTAAGTAATGAGCCCAAAAATGAAGCAGATCTAATGCTCAATTGGACCACACCAAATAGTGAATTTGGATGGCATTAAATGTACAAAACTTTAAATGCAAGAGCCATATCTGGTGTGATGCACTTGAGCATTGAATCTTTTTTTTTTTTTTTTAAAGCTCGTGCCTTAAAATAACATAAGAAAATGGATAGATGGCATGGATAAATAGATTAGTTTGGATGCAATCCAGTACAGTGCGGCGGACGTGGATTAGCAAAAGATTGAGTATCCTGACTGGCTAGGCTCATACATGAGCCCGCCGTTTAAACCTTCCTAGGAGATCCAACCTGTTGATGTTTATTTGAGATCTAACCTGTTAATAAGGTAATGCAGGAAAAATACAGATATTAGCTTGATAGAAAACTTCTGTGGTCTGTAGAAGTTTTCAATGATGGGCATCACTCTCTCCATTGTTATCTTTGGTGGGATCTACTTGAGGTTTGGATCTGACTCACTCTTTGACTCATGATTTATGTTATGGAAAAATATCGTCCAACCTCGAAAGAGATGGACTCGGGTTGGCTGACTAGGTGAACTCGCCATAGCAGACCGGATGTTCAAAGCCCACGAGTGGAACCTTGGCTCGTCAATGACAACTCGTCTAACCCGGTCTAGTAGTAACCAAAGTTTAGCTTCCAAGTTCTTTTGTAGAGCTTTCACATCAGTCTGGAACCCAGAAGAAGTCATTACACACTCAATCTGATCGCCTCCGACCAAACCCTTGTCGACAAGTGCACCCAAATCGGCCCACTTATGGGCTCAAACTGTCGCAGGTGAGACTTAGACTTCAAGGTTGGCTCGGATGAGAATGTAGTCAACAATCACGTTGAAGAATCAACTCCAATAACGTGTGTGAAAAGTGGTTTCCGGCACATGATTGCAAGGTAACCACCAATATCAGCGCACGCGTCATTCACGTCTAATGGCGGTAGTTGTGCCGAGAATGGCGGGCACAGTTACTTCGATCAAAGGGTATAAATAAGACGCATAGCTATAGAGATAGGTACGCAATATCTCACACCCAAAGCCTCAGCTACACTACTTAGACCCAGATTCCTAGCTTGACTTTGGCATCAGAGGGTCCCCTGCTCTAGCCAAGGTCTCCTTTGTCCTTCTCCTGTGCAAGCTTGCAGAGCTCGGCACGAGTGTTCGGAGCTCGGCGAGGGTGAACCAGATTTTTGCATCAACATTTTAGCGTCGTTTGTGGGAAGTTAACAAAAAGTCTTTAGTAACTTTACCTAAAATGGTTAGAAGAAAGAAGAAGGCACTTCCAGTAGTAGTCGCGGAACCTGAGCCTACTAGACAACGACGCTCATCTTCAATACTTCATGTTGAATCAGCTCCAACAGGACTGTCTCAACGGACTCGGAGCTGAGGAGGCAAGTATCGGGCGTTGCAAAATCAGGTGTAGGCATTGGTCAATGAGATCAACTGGATGAAATAACAACAAGTGGCAGAACAACATTCACCCCTCGATCAAGGGGACGTCGCTCCAATGGAAGCAGAGCGGCCCGTTCTTGTAAACTCACGAGCTGAGGCATCTCGAGGCATGTCAGCTCGAGCACCAAATCATGTTCGAAATGCAACATATGTGTTTGAGACCTCGACATTAGCCCCAACTGACCTCCGACAAGAGTTGGATAGGAGAAGAAGGGGCAAAACACCCGAGGTCGAGGTTCCTTGCGAAACAGTTATTGAAAACAGAGACCCTAGGGAGGCCCAACTTTATGAACTTCGAAACCAAATTAAGAGTCTACAGCAAGGCCACCAAGCATCGACTCCGACTGCAGTAGACGCAATGATGGAGGAGACAGAGCCTCTATTTACTAGTGACATCATGGGCGCAACAATGCCTCCGAGGCTCAGGTTGCCCCCCATTATTCAATACTCGAGGTCCGGAGACCCGACGGAACACACAAAATCCTATCACTCTTAGATGCAAATCTGGTTGGCCCCAGAGGTGATGATGTGCAGAGCATTCTCCATAACCCTTACAGGGGCTACGAAGAGTTGGTACCGACAACTTAAGCCGAGGTCAATTAGCACATTCGTTAAGCTCAGTAGGGCATTCCTGATGCAATTCATCGTCGGCAAGAAGAGTCGTAAGCCGTCGACTCACCTACTCACCCTCAAGCAAAAAAGTGGAGAATCACTGAAATATTACATCTCTCGCTTCAACGAGGAGGCTTTACAGGTCGATGACTATTCCGATAAAATGGCTCTAACCGCGATGATCAGTGGGCTCAAAGACAGGAGGTTCCTCTTCTCGATAAGGAAGAACTAGCTGACAACGCTTGGAGAGCTCATAAGTCGGACACAGAAGTACACGAACGCTGAAGAGTTCTTTAGCTCGCGGAAGAATAACTAAAGCTCGGAACATTCATCCAAAGAAAAGAGGTGGAAGGATGAAGCACCACCACAGGAAAATAAAAGGAAGTCGGACAACAGTACCTCTCGTGATCGAAGGTCGAGCAGAAGACCTGAAAGAAAATTCAACTCGTATACCCCCCTCAACACGTCTCCGGAGCAGATCTTGGTAGATATCTGGGACAAAAGACTGTTGTATTGGCCGAGTTATATGAAGAAAGAAGCAGGCCAATGGGACAAGTGCAGGTATTGTTGCTTTCATCATGACCATGGACACAACACCAGCGATTGTGTCAACTTGAAAGAAGAAATTAAAACTCTCATTCGCAAAGGGCATCTACGACAGTATGTAAAGGAATAGAAGCAAACCTGGAAGGACGAATCGTCGAGCCGAGCAGCGGACGAGGCCGTTAAGATCCAAACGATATATGGGGGACCATCAGGGGGTGGGGATTCGAATCAGGCTTGGAAGGTCCACGCTCGTAGTACTGACACCAAGCATTATGTCTATCTTGCAGACAGGCCGAGTAAGGAGCCTCGGATGAGCCCGTGTAGTTTGACATTCACGGAGGACGACATGTGAGGGATTCAACACCCCTATGACGATGTGCTAGTGGTCACAATGACCATAGCCAATCAGAAAGTGTATCGAATCCTGGTCGACACTACGAGCTTGATCGACATCTTGTATTCTGAAGCATTCGACAAGATGGGGATTGGTAGATCACGACTTCGACCCATCCGAACCCCATTGCACGACTTTGCTGGGAATAAAGTAATTTCAGAGGGAGCAATCTCCCTCCCAGTCACAGCCGGAGAGGGTCAGAACCATGTCACCTTATTGGTTGACTTCCTGGTAGTAGACACACCCTTGGAGTACAATGTCATCCTTGGCTGACCTTCCCTCAACTCCATGAGGGCGGTTGTATCTACATACCACTTAATGATGAAATTTCATGCATTGGGGGGAATCGGGTACCTCAACAAGAGGCGTGACGATGCTACTCTGTGGCAGTCAGGAAGGGCATGACAAAATAGGCCCTTACAGTCAACATGCTTGACCCTAGAGAAGGCAGCATAGAGATGTCTTCGCCTGGTCTCATCATGCTATGCCAGGCATCACGTCTGAGGTGATGGTTCACAAGCTGAATGTGGACTCGGAGCACAAGCTAGCCAGTCAAGCAGAAAAGAAGAGCCTTCGAGCATGAGAGATATGCTGCAATTGTCGATGAGGTCAATAAACTCCTCAGCGCTAGTTTCATCAAAGAAGTTCACTACCTAGAGTGGATTGCCAACGTGGTGCTCGTGAAAAAGGCTAATAGAAAATGGTGGGTCTGCATAGACTACTCGAACCTGAACAAAGCTTGCCCCAAGGACAATTTTCCTCTTCCTAGGATTGACCAATTGGTCGACAGTACAGCTAGGTACGAGCTTCTCACATTCATGGACGCATACTCCGGTTATAATTAGATAGTGACGCACCCCCCGGACAGACAGAAGACAACCTTTGTCACCAACAAAGGGCTATATTGTTACCGGGTCATGCCCATCGGCCTAAAAAATGTTAGCATAACATATCAGAGGTTGGTCAACCAAATGTTTGCTTGGCAGATCAGTCGAACTATAAAAGTTTATGTCAACGATATGCTTGTGAAGAACATTAGAGCATCTAACCATGTATTAGACCTCAGAGAGACCTTCTCAATCCTGTGGAGGTATCGTATAAAGTTAAATCCGGCTAAATGTGTTTTTGGCATAGGGTCAGGGAAGTTCCTTGGTTTTCAAGTTAGTTAGAGAGGAATCGAAGCAAACCTTGATAAGATCAAGGCTCTCCTCGACATGAGCTCACCTCGAACAATGAAAGAGATCCAATGCCTCATTGAAAGGGTCGCTACGCTCAGCTGCTTCATCTCTAGGGCCACTGATAAGTTTCTTCCCTTCTTCTAGTAATTGAAGGGTCACAAGAGAGCAGAGTGGACCCTCGATTACAAGAAAGCCTTCCAACAGTTGAGGCGATATTTGGGGTCGCCACCATTGCTGTCCAAACCTAAAGAAGGAGAGCCCTTGCTCCTTTACCTGGCAGTTTCTCTATCAGCTGTTAGCTCGACTCTTATCAGGGAAGCTGAGGGCAAACAACATCATGTTTATTATACCAACAAGGCACTAGTTCCAGAGGAGACACGGTACCATAGTATGGAGAAGCTTGCCTTGAGTCTAGTTGTCTCAGCATGACAATTATGCACATACTTCAAGCACATTCCATCATTGTCATCATAGATTCGCCGCTCCGACAGATATTCCAGAAGCCTGAAGTATCCGGACATCTGACTAAGTGGGTTGTTGAGCTCGGGGAATTTGATATACAGTATCGACCGAGGACTGCATGAAAGTGCCTTTATTTGTCAATTAGTGTGACGGTTGACTCGGTAAGTCAAGTGAGCCCCAAGTGAAGACAATACAAGATGCTGCCTTAATTGGATGTGTGATTCAGGAACATCAAAGGTAAATTAAGCCCACATCCCATGACCAAAACACCGAGGTATATAATTCCCTTTAAAAATCATAGAACAACAAAGGAATTTAATGTTTGAAGACTTTATACAAATAGGTAAACTTTCTAAAGTTCTCTGCATATCACTTTGAGTCATCGAGCTTGGTTCCATGATATCGAACATGTCTCGATGACATCAAAAATGACTCCATATGTCCAGCAACCAAATGAATATATGGACGAAAAATTCGATTCATCGAACGTACCTTCGATGACATCGAACATGGATATTCGATGACATCGACAATGATTCGATGACATCGTAGAAAGTAGAGTTTTTTTTCTAGTAATCTTTTTAGAAAATGTAACGACTTGGAAAATTTCGTGCAATGGCCTGAGTATCACCTCAGGTAGAAATCACTTATGATTAAATCCTTTAGAAATTAGACAAAGTTAACTACGTGCTAAACTAGATTAGCCATGAAATCTGCTTGAATCACTTTAAATACGATCTGTAAGACCCAAAACTTGTAGAATTATTGATGCTAGGTTACCCTAAAATATAGGATCAAACTCATTACCCGACTGCTCTCGGGAGCACATTGAAACTCCGTATTAGATCTGGACCGTACATGAAAAGTCCGAATGATACGAGTTTATAGAATTAGGACCGCCTTGATGGGCTTGACAATTATCTCGGAAGTGAAAACCAGATAGTATTCCGGGGCTATTCGCTTGAGCCCGGAGCGAGGAGTGTGAGAAAACTTGGTTTTCTTTGGAAATTAAATTCAATTTAAGTAATCTGAGACTTGATGTTTGCGGGCCAAATATAAGCAAATAGATTGTCGGAATCTGACCCAAATACACCCTCGGATCAGGAAACATTTATCATACATGTCTGTGTACTTGTAACCCTGATCGAGTTTCGGTGACCGTTGAATTGAAACTGGTCCGCCACGTGTGATCTAGGAATCCGATTGGAAAAAAAACTTAACTCGACCTAGATCCATAGTCAGTGAGCTTAAATCCGACCTTTGGCTTAAGGGGGGCTCCAGAAGTGCTCCGTTGAGCTGGAACAGACCCGCTTTGGACATAACCTAAGTATACCTTGATCTTGAGTCTATTTTGGAGAGTTTTAGACCTATATAAGGACCTTAAACCCTCTCTCATTCTCACCATACGAATTTGAGAAAATCCTAAGAGAGAGAAGAGAAGAAAGAGAGAGAAAGTGTGTGAGAAGTGAGAGATCCTTCCTGATACCCTACCCTACTATCCTACTTGCTTAACTACTCCGATCTAATCGCTTTTCCGGCGATTCCGGCTTCGTTTCTAGGTAAGAAACTCTAACCCTAATCCGTTCTAAGGTTATGATTGTTGCAAGTAATGAAATAGCTAACCTATTTCATGTCTTAGGTTGCCGTTCTGCCCGTGATTAAGACTTGTTATTTAACTGAGTTCGTTACTCGTTTCTACGGCGTAAGGTGCGAACTTTAGACATATAGGTTAAGCTTTTCAAAGCTTTCAATGTCAGATAATGATAGATTCATGATCTGGATGCGATTTCACATGTACAATGTGATGTTCATTTTGCGTTTCAGTTACGTATGCAAATTATGGCGTATAATGTATTCTGTATATTTGTAGAAAATACCGTATACGTATAAATTTTGAAAGTATGTTTGCCATGATAAATTACTGTATGTACATGTTATATATAAGTGTAATACTTACTCAGCAAAAGAATTTGCCCTAATACATGTTTTGGCTAATATACGTTATGTATGTTAATAAGTGTATTCTAAGTGTTTGTGAAAGTGCTTGTAAGAGTAAGTACTTAGATGATAGTGCTTTAGATAGGTGTCGAGATAGGATTCTCAACTACCTAGAGATGTACATGCTTTCCTCCATGCAAGTTGTTTGATTTAATTGCTTACGTATGAAATATATGTGTTTGTATCTCCTGTTTATATTGTGCTTTATAAGATGCTTGTTAACATGCTTGAATTACTTTGTTTATTTTTCTTTACTCTACATGCTTCTGGTTAAGAATTGAATGTGATTGGGGCTATGATTATAGTTCAGGCGATCGGCAACAAACTTAAGTTCGTGGTTGAGATTCATTTGCCACGTAGGATGTGTTTGACGAACTCGAGTCGTACTTCGGTTGGCGACAGTGGTTAGGCCACGCGAAGTGCTTATGCACTTCATGTCGTTCAACTAGTTGTGCGCTCGTGCTAGTCGAGCTCGCAAGTAACCTGATTTGTCTAATGTATGTTCACCATGTTTGGACGTTACTGCTTGAACCTAAGATACCAAACTTACTAGTGTAACCCCGTTAACCTTGGTACCTCGATCCGCTAAGACTCATGAGCTGGGCATAGTGGTATGGGACACCGTGGTCGAGCTATCGGCCTACGCTGAGGCCACGTGCCTCCCCGTAGTGACCAGTGAGTAACCCAGACTCGTGAGCCGAATACGGTGGTATGAGACACTGTATTCAAGCTCTCGGCCTACACTGATTGGTGATGAGCCCTTTGTAGTGACCTCGAGAATACTCTGAAGCTGCGGAGAGGCGACGAGCCTTTCCGTAGTAAACAGAGTATAAACTAGGCCTGTATTGATAAAGTGATGGGGGAGCGGTGCAACGAGTGCGTGTAACAGCCCTGACAGCCCTTTACAGCGACCTAAAACTGCATCATCGTATGAGATTATCTAGGCCTGACGACCCTAGAATGGATCATTATTTGGGAATGATATAAGGAAGGTACCTTAGTTTCTCAATACTGTATAAAAAGAAATAATAATAACTAGGTAATCACGCTTATAACATAGCATTGCATGTGCCTGAAAGATGTGGAGCACTAAGGGATGAACGCATGTAGCGGATGTAAGATGGTGTCGCATGAGGGAGCATTGACGAGGGCATGCATCATGACTGCATTCCATACTTGCATTAATAAGAGTATTTAGGAGTATTTGATTGTACTGCTTTATCATTACTGCTTGACTGAATTGATAACATGTTAACCTATGCTTTATTGTTCCACTGAGTTAGCTACTCACTCCCACATTACGGGACAGTGTTCTGGACACCTACCAGACTCTGTCTTAGATGCAGGTATTGACGACATGCAGGAGGCTGAGCCTGATTACTATGATGATTAAGATGAGTTCTCCTACATGCAGTTCTCTAGAGGCTATGCTTAGGTCATTCAAATGACGAGACTGACGGGTGTATCATTCTAGTTGTACCATTTTTGACATTTTGATTTTTGAAACAAATACATGTATATGGTGACTCAGTAATGTGTTCATACTCTGGAGACCAATTGTGACATTTCTGGCTTTATATGCATCTATATACATCTTTCAGTCTTCCACTTGTATTTTATAACTTGATCTGGAGTATGAATTACTGTTTTGGTATAATCCCACTCATAATTATTACACTAACACAGACAACATTCAATCATAAGCATTTATGTTGCATAAGTGATATTTTGGAACTCAGGTGTCGAGTTGCTACTCGACTCCCGATTTTCAGGGCGTTACAGAAAATCTTCTGAAAAATTTGAGGAATCGAACCAGACTTGATGACATCGGAATTCAAACTTCGATGACATTGAAACAGGTTCGATTACTTCAAAAAAGGACAAGAAATTGTCCAGTGAGCTTTCAAGGAAAATGCCCTACAAATTTAGAGAAATCGAACTAGACTCGATGTCATCGGAATTCAAACTTCGATGACATCGAAATAAGTTCGATGACCTCAAAAGAGGACAAGAAAATGTCCAGCGAGCTTCCAAGGAAAAACTCTTAAAAAGTTCGAGGAAATGAACTAGGTTCGATGACATCAAGATTCAAATCTTGTTGACATCGAACCAGGTTCGAAGACATCGAATAAGGTCCCAAAAGCGTCCAACAAGGTTTGAAGATAAATTGCGCGTAAATTCGAGGAATCGAACTAGATTCGATGACATCGAGATTCAAACCTCGATGACATCGAAATAGGTTCGATGACATCGAATGCAGTCAGATTCTGACAATTATGTTACTGTTGAACTTTTTGCCTTTATAAACAGAAGCTCGGTTCTATTAATGTATTGAGAAAAAGAGAGAGTTCCAAGGAGGTAAATTCTTACCTACCATCATTAACCTTCTTCTCATGGAAGTTCATTCCCCAACCCCTTCTTATTCATTGAATACTCAATAGATTGGATTGGAGAATGAACTTCACCATTAAAGGATCTTCCAGCAACCTCTTAATGGCAATTCATTAGGCTGGAATCTCTTGAACGCACAAACCCTTGAATTACTCTGTCTCTTTAAACATTCATAATTAATAGAGTAGATTCCACCAAACACCTTGACCCAACCCCAACTACTTATAGTAGAGCATCTTTAAGTTTTGCGGTTTAAGGGAGCTGAAGAATCTCCGTCATCAAGGGAGATCATCTTCATCATGTGTTGGGGCTCACCTACTTTTAGGTAAAGTCTAAGAGTCTACAGACCCTAAGGATTCTTCTTTGTGTTGGATTGATTCCTCAAGTTGTGTGTTACAGATCATCAAGACCTTTTATAGGCCTCAGACGGGAGAATACGTATAGAGTCCTTGTGTAGAACATGTTGTGCCTTGTGTAGCCATGTGTGTTTGCCTTCTGTAGGCAAGTTTGTTTGCCTTCTGTAGGCATGTTTGTATGCCTCGTGTAGGCATGTATGTTGCCTTGTGTAGGCATGTTTGAGTCCTTGTGTAGGACGAGTTGCCTTGTTTAGGCCATATGTTGCCTTGTGTAGGCATGTTTTAGTCCTTGTGTAGGACAAGTTGCCTTGTATAGGCATGTATGTTGCCTTGTGTAGGCATGTTTAAGTCCTTGTGTAGGACAAGTTGCCTTGTGTAGGCATGTTTGAGTCCTTGTGTAGGACGAGTTGCCTTATGTAGGCATGTATGTTGCCTTGTGTAGGCATGTTTGAGTCCTTGTGTAGGACGAGTTGCCTTGTGTAGGCATTCTTAGGAACCTTATGTAGGTCCTAGTGTCGACCTTGTGTAGGATGAGTTGCCTTGTGTAGGCATTCTTAGGAACCTTGTGTAGGTCCTAGTGTCAACCTTGTGTAGGACGAGTTGCCTTGTGTAGGCATTCTTAGAAACCTTGTGTAGGTCCTAGTGTTAACCTTGTGTAGGTTGTAACGGTTTGAGGTGAACCTGATTAGAAACCTCCGTTAGTGAAATTCGGTACATTCAAGGGTTGAGTAAGTCCACTGGGAGTGGAGTAGGCACATAGCCGAACCATTATATATGATTGTGTTTGGGATTGCTATTTGTGTACTCATTTGATCATGCTTATCTTGATTGCTTAAAATGATGCATGTGAATGATTAGAACTAATAGGAATCACATTCCACACACTTATACATCTTACATAGATCAATTGCTTAAATTGTTCATTCTAAGTAGTCTATTGTTTGGATCCTCTACTTGGCTTGGAAGCCTGTAGAGTTAAGTTTGATATATCTTGATTAATTGCATATTAGATCAAGATTGAGGAACTAGGATTTTAAATTGGCATAAATTTTATAAAGTCCTATTCACCCCCTTTAGGACACTTTGACTTATTCCACACTTCTACTAGAGTGATCTAAACCTCAATTTCAATTGGTATCAGAGTTTGGTTCCTCTTGAAGGGTTTAACCACCTAGAGGAAGATCTCAAGTGAAGTTGGAATTATGAGAAAAGGAGATGGAACATCAGTCTTGTATCCTCCCATCTTTAATGGCCTAAACTATGAGTACTGGAAAGCAAGAATGATCTACTTCTTACAAACCTTAGATCATAACGTTTGGGAGATTGTTGAGAATGGATACGTTTCACCTACTGAACAAGTGGTTCTCGAAAATGGTACAACAATTTCTAAACCCAAACCAAAGGAGAAGTGTGAAAAGGCCGAGCTAGAGTCCTAGAGGGGGGCGGGGGGAGGTAATAGGACTATACCAAATTAAAATGATAACAATGGAATTTAAACAATTAAAGGAAAGATAGTATTATAAACAATCCACAATATGGAAATGTAAAGCAACCTTAAAATTCTAGTATTGAAAGGTTGATATAAATGTTGTTCTAAGGACAACCTTGCACCATAAAAACCAGGGGTTTATGGCAGGACAACCTTACTAGAATGGTTTGTGTATCAAAAACTCAAACTGAAGAGGAATAAAAAGGAAATAGCTGGAAAGGAAATATAAGCTATTACAACATTCTCCACAATGCTTGAAATATGAAAGATTACAACATTCACATCCACAAATACATCCCACAATATTGAATGATAAAAGATATCGAAAATAAACTACACATCCACAAAACACAAAGAATTATAGTGGTTCGCTTGTGTGTACACCAACTGTTAAATAACAATCACACAACTACTCCACTGCTAATATCCTCACACAGCAGATATTAGCGTTCACTATGAAAATAGGTTTTTCCAGGTTCACCTAAAACCCTCACAATTGTCTTTTAAGTGGGCTTACACAATTCAAAAAACCCTACACTCTGAGTTTTCTGGATCTCCTCAGATAACCAAAAGAAAGAGATTTTTCTGGCTTAATCTCAAAAGAAACTAAAACAAAGGAAATTACAATAATGTAAAATACCTGGATTTCTCCTTTTGTTGCAGCCCGGAAGAACCAAATCGAAGTAGAAGTTTGAATATAGAAGTTTAATGTCCAAACTCACTTATGAAATAGTTTTAGGTTCTAAATTGATTTTATATTAAATCAAGTTGGGCTAGCTCTATTTGATTTTGATTCCAAGAAGTGGGAATACTACAATCCCTCTTTCCAATCAGATTGGAATGCAAAATACAAAATCAAATATAAAAAGCTAACAAAAAAGAATATTAAATATACACAATATAGCTTAAGAGGTTTATAAACTTATCTCTTAGAGTGATGTCTTGATTATACTTGAGTTGGATATCAAATTCTAAAATTCGTGCTCTATTTATAAGTGCAGAAGTCGCACTTCGACTAGTCCTATGGACACTACAACTGGTCGTAAGACCAACTGATTTTTAAAATTTTGAGTGCGATCGGATAAGGCCGTTCCATGACTAGTCGTAGGCCATTCACGACCGGTCGAGGGACCTCCACGACTGGTCGTGACTTGTCCACGACTGGTCGTGTGGAACCTGGAATGGTTGCTGGACTTTGAGTCGTAGCTGCAGGACTAGTCGTGAACAAGTAATGCACTGTTCACACGACTGGTCGAGCAGTCTCTAGGACTGGTCGTGGCTTAATAAAAAATTTTAAAAATTTTCAACAAACTTAGAACTTGTCTTGGAATTTCTTGAACTGGTCGAGCCAGTGCTAGGACTAGTCGAACAAAGTCCAAGATAAGTCGATGAACAGTCCAAACACTTATAAAATGATTCAATTTGAATTATGTATTCAAAATGACCTACCCTAAGGTCAATCTAAGGTCTTTTATACCTTAAACAAGAAGTATGAATATTGAACCTTCTTTTCTTCAGATGATAGATGATCTTTGAAGTTCATGAAGCTTGAGATCTCGACACATGATGAAGCTTGAACTGAGATCTTTTGAAGCTTGAATTTGTGGTACTTGAGTTGTACTTCACTTGAGTCTTGAGCATGAACAGTTGACTTGTCTTTCTATATCACTTTAAAACATTGAACTTTGAAGTTTAAAGGAGTGAACAATGTACTTGATCTTACATTTCTTGAAGTATATCTTTGTTCTTGACTTGAAGCATTGTCCTTGTACCTGTGATGCATTATCTTGAACAATATATATCAATGTACTCCACAAGATACAGATTGTGGTTTTAGCACTGCAAAATTTGACAATCGAAGGATCAAGAAACCATAGCACTTACAATCTCCCACTTTGTCAAATTTGTGATAAAACACACCATTAAAAATAAGAGAAGCATTACATGCTCAACAAAGAATCATGCACCATATATACACAAGAGAGTATAATGCACCAGTTACAATAACCAGAACACATCATCATGAAATAGTCAAAACACACCTTCTTACTTACTCCCCGTGAGTAGAACACATAAAAAATGCTAAACCACAATCCATATTCATATCCATAAGCAAGCATAACAATCCATAAGCAAGCATAAAAAAATATTCTCTCCCTTTTTGTCACAATATGACAAAGGAAGCAACTAAGATATGGAAGAAGAAAAAAAACAAAAGAGGAATAAGGGAGCAAACTAGTCAAGATATGAAAGATATAAAAAAATAATATTCACATATAAGTAACCAACATGAACCAAGTCCATCTCAAGTCAGTCCCACAAACTGAAAGAAAGCAAAGCATCATAATAGTTATTACAGGCCATATGATAAAACACTTAATCAGATCCTGAAGGAGTAGGAATAGATGGATCAATTTGTTGTAAACCCTTGCTAATGCACCTCATATATTTGCGCATATAAGCAAATTAAGAATCTTCGGTTACACGAATCTCAGCCACTTGTTCCTCAAGAGTATGTAACCTCTCAGCAAAATCAGAAGGCTGATAGTCAGGGTCAGCTTCAGAATCTGATTCGATCTCATTGAAGATATCATCCATATTTATATCATCTGGAGGTAAATCGCCACCTTCTTCTTCATTCACAGCTTCAGCTCCACCAACACCCACATTGACTTAACCAACAGCCAACCTCAAATTTATTTTATTTATATTTGAGTTGTTGAAAATAAGGTGTTGAATAGGAGCCTCTCCAACTGGCATAGCCACTAACATATGGGTGGCTAACATAGCTATAAGATATGCAAAAGAGATATCGCTGTGTCCAGGATGGAGATGGAATTGTATGATGGAATGACAGATTAAAGAAGGAAAATAAATAGATGTACCAGAGATGATGGAATGCAGAATCCGAATAATGAAAGAGGTGAGTTCGGTTTTGTTACCAGAACGAAGATAAAGATTTAAAATAAATATCCTGTGAAGGACCATCCCCAATGTAGAATGTTATCCCATCCTACAGCTTGGAGAAGAGGAAAGATCTCAAATGGAGCAATATGTTCAATATGCATAGGTCGTTCAAATATCACATTACGCAACCGTAAATCCCATACATAGGAGAGATCATCTTTTAGTGACCGAAGGTGGCGCCTTATGATAGGTGTCGATCTAGATGAGGAAGCACCATGGGAAGTTTTCTTTTTACCTCTAGCATCCATTTACAACTAAGAAATGATGGAATCAAGAGGTTGTAAGAGATGTAGAGTGGGTTTCTTCAAAATCAGATTTTGGAGAAGAAAACCCCAAAAACTTTAAGGAAATAATAAATAAATCACTCCAAGTAAGAAATGAAGTGATATACACTTGAATCTAGAAGGAAAATGAAAATAATGGACTAACCTTGAAGAATCAAGAAGTTAGGTACGACCGGTCGAGCTTAGACTTGTTGGAGAGGAAGAGCAAATGAGGAAGAAAAGGGTTTTTCCTCCAAATTAAAAGCACCAGCATGCTACATGACTGGTCGAGTACGTCCTCAACCGATCGTGCTACGACTGGTCAAGTACGTCCTCAATTGGTCGTGGACAGCCAAAAATATGCAATTTTCATATAAATTTGAAATTTAAACAAATAATTTAATAAATATATATACTATAATAAAGAAATGCATGAATAATCAATTTAAATTGCACATACCAAGATCAAATTTCAATTTATTAAACCTGCTTTTGTTGAGCGAAATAGTGAAAATGTCAGCAAGTTGATTCTCGGTCGGAATGTATTCCAAAGAAATTATCTTTTCTTCTACTAATTCATGAATGTAGTGATATCTAATGTTAATGTGCTTGGTTCGTGAATGCTGAATTGGATTTTTAGATATATTTATTACACTGGAATTATCACAATATAAAACTATAGAGTCCTGTGCAATTTTGTAATCGCTTAACTTTCTATTCATCCATACAAGCTGAGTACATGCATTCTCAGCTGCAATGTATTCAGCCTCAGCAGTTGAGAGCGATATAGAACTTTGTTTCTTGCTAAACCAAGAAACTAAATAATTTCTAATATAGAAACAACCACCTGTAACATCTCAAAAAATTCTGTACAAAGACCTGAGTACCACCTCAGGCAGAAATCACTCAGGATTAAATCCTTTAGGAATTAGACAAAGTTAACTAAGTGCTAATTTAGATTAGCTGTGAAATCTGCTTGAAGCACTTTAAATATGATCTGCAAGACCCAAAACTTGTAGAATCATTGACGCTAGGTTACCCTAAAATTTAGGATCAATCTCATTACCCAGTTGCTCTCGGGAGCACATTGAAACTCTTTATCGGATCTGGACCGCACGTCGAAAGTCCGATTACTACGAAGTTATATAATTAGGACCCCCTTGCTGAGCTTGATAACCATCTCGGAAATCAAATCCAGATAGTGTCCCGGGGCTATTTACTTGAGCCCGGAGTGAAGTGTGTGAGAAAATGTGGATTTCTTTAGAAATTAAATCTAATTTAAGTAATCTGAGACCTGTCGCTTGTGGGCCTGATATAAGCAATCAGACCGTCAGAATATGACCCAAATACACCCTCGGATCAGGGAAAATTTCATACTCATGTCTGTGTACTTGTAACCCTGATCGAGTTTCGGTGACCATTAAACTGAAACTGGTCCGCCACGTGTGATCTGGAAATCCGACTGGAATGAAAACTTAACTCGACCTAGATCCATAGTCTGTGAGCTTAAGTCCGACCTTTGGCTCAAAGGGGGCTCCGGAAATGCTCCGTTGAGCTGAAAAAGATGCCCTTTGGACATAACTTAAGTAGACCTTGGCCTTGGGGCCATTTCCACCAATTTTAGGCCTATTTAAGGACCTTAAACCCTCTCTCATTCACTCCATACAAATTTGAGAAAACCCTAGGAGAGAGAAGAGAGTAAAGAGAGAGAAAGTGAGAGTGAAGTTAGAATCATTCCTGGGAATTAATCCCTGCTATCCTACGTGCTTATCCATCACTACTGTATCGCTTTTCTGGCGATTCTGATTCCATTTTCGGGTAACAAATCCTAACCCTAATCAGTTCTAGAGAGCCAACTAGTGTAAGTGATGAAATAGCTAACCTATTTCGTGCCATAGGTTACCGTTCTACCGTTGATAAAGACTTGGTGTTTAAACTGAGTCCGTTACTCGCTTTTACAGCATAAGGTGCGGACTATAGATGCTTAGGTTATGGTTTTCAATGCTTACAATGTCGGATAATGATAGATTCATGATCTGGGTGTTATTTCACATGCAAAATGCGATATTCGTTTTGCGATTCAGTTACGTATGCAAATTATGGCGTTTAGTGTATTCTTTATATTTGTAGAAAATACCGTATACATATAATATATGAAAGTGTGTTTGCCATGATTAATTACTGTGCGTATATGTTATATATATGTGTAATACTTACTCGGCGAAAGGATTCGCCCTAATACATGTTTTGGCTAATATGCGTTATGTATGTTAATAAGTGTATTCTAAGTGTTTGTGAAATTACTTGTAAGAGTAAGTATTTAGATGATAGTGCTTAGGGTAGGTGTTGAGATAGGATTCTCAATTATCTTAGAAATGCGTATGATTTTCTCCATGCAAGTTGTTTAATTTAATCGCTTACTTATGAAATGTATGTGTTCGTATTTCCTGTTTATATTGTGCTTTATAACCTGCTTGTTAACATGTTTGAATTACTTTGTTAACTCTGCTTAGACTATTATACATACTTTCTGGTTAAGGATTGAATGTGATTGGGGCTATGTTATAGTCCAGGTAATCGGTAACAGGCTTGAAGTTGTGGCTGAGATTCATTCGCTACGTAAGACGTGTTTGACAAAACCGAGTTGTGTGTTAGTCGTCATCAGTGGTTAGGCCATACGAAGTGCTTATGCACTTCATTTTGATCGATATAATGTGCGCTCGTGCTTGTCGAGCCTGTCAAGTAACCCGATGTGCCCTTGTATGTTCACCATGTATGGACGCTATTGCTTGAACCTAAGGTACCAAACTCACCAGTTAAATCCCGTTTAACCTTGGTACCTCGATCCGCTAAGACTCATGAGCCGGACATGGTGGTATAGGACACCGTGGTCAAGCTGTCGGCCTACACTGGGGTGACGATCCTCCCCATAGTGACCAGTGAGCAACCCAGACTCGTGAGCCAAATACGGTGGTATGGGATATTGTATTTGAGTTGTCGGTCTACACAATTTTGATGACGAGGCTGTAATAGGTGATGGGGGAGTGGTGTAATGATTCCGTGCAACAGCCCTAACAGCCCTAGACGTGCCCTTTGTAGTGACCATGAGCATACACTGAACCTACGTTAAGGCGACGAGCCTTTCCATAGTAATCAGAGCATAAACTAGGCTTGTACTGATTTGGCGACGAGCCCTTTGTAGCGACCTAGAACTGTAACATCATATGAGATTTCCTAGGATTGACGACCCTAAAATGGATCACTGTTTGGGAAATGACATAAGGGAGGTACCTTAGTTTCCCCATCCTGCTGTATGAAAAGGACTAATAAGAACTTGGTAATCATATGCATGCACTGCATTACGCGGGCGTTCAGGCGTAGCAGGTCAAGCATTGAGGCAGTGTTGTCATCCCCGAACGTGAGATGAAGTCGCTGAGGGAGCGTAGGCGAGGGCATGCATCATACATTCATACCATTCTTGTATTAACAAGAGTACTTAGGAATGTGTGATTTACTGCTTTATCATTACTGCTTGATTGAATTGATAACATGTTAACCTTTACTCTATTGTTCCACTGAGTTGATCACTCACTCCCACGTTACGGGACATTGTTTTAAACACCAACCAGACTCTATCTTGATTTCAGATGATGGTGTGACCACTGAGGCGGAGCCTGATTACTACGACGATCAGGACGAGTACTCTTACATGCAGTTCTCTGATGGCTTCGCTTAGGCTTTCCGGATTGATGGGGCTACATGGTTTTATTACAGTTGAACCATTTTTTAGACTTTTGACTTTTGTAATATTATATGTAATATTTTATGTACACAGTGACTCAGTGTTATGTTCATACTCTGGAGACCGATCGTGATCTTTTGACTTATATACGTTTATTTATATCTTTCAGTCTTCTGCTTGCATTTTACAACCTGATCTGGAGTATGAATTACTATTTTGGTATAATCCCACTCATGATTAATGCACTAACACAGACAACATTGAATCATAAGCATATATGTTGCATAAGTGGTGTTTTGGAACTTAGGATTTGAGTTGCTACTCGACCCCCGATTTTCAGGGCGTTACAAGTTGGTATCAGAGCATGATTTGGATTAAACTGGACCTGAGTTATGGTCACATGACGTATGTTGACGCAGATTCAACGTAGGAGGGTGCGAGACAATGCAGAGACAGACTTAGGATTTCCCATTTCGCCAAATGATGAAATTTACCGAAACAAATGGTATAGATTGGACCCGTAGGCCTCAGAGATCGCGTGAAATGATCCCGGATCACTTTTAGACCATCAATCGATGGGATTAGATGAAGAATCGACTCATTCCAATCTCAAATGACTCAAAAAATGCAAAGATGCAAGAGTTGGGGACCAAACGGTGCAATCCGGGGGGACCCACTATGGACCCAGGGCGTCATTGGCATCTTGGGAGGGGGTGGCCACCGTCCTACCCCAGCGGCACCGCGGTCAGTCCAGAGGACCACGGTGGTGCCGCGCCTACCACGGTGCACCGCGGTCTGGTCTGTCTGGGCCTGTCGGGCCGATGCGGGAGGGCGTCGGGCCGACCCTTAGACACGTGTGGGGCCCACGAAATCTCGTGGGGACCCCTATTTCTTTCCCTTTTGCCTCCCTCTTCCAATTCCTATGCCTCCAAGCCTTCTTCCCTTCTAAAGGTTCCAATTTTCTCACTCAAATCGCCTCTCCACTCACTTCTTCTTCCATTTTCGTACACCACCTTCATCACTTATTAAAAACTCCCTCCACAGCTGTTGCGCTCCTCCTTTCTCATTTATTTGAGCACTCAAATCCCGTTTGGTGTCTCAAATTCGTGGGAACCTAAACATTCTTCCTATTTCCCCATCTTCCTTCCTTTCTCATGATGTTGTTCGAGCTGGTAACTGCCCTATTCTCCATTTCCACCATTCTTTCCCTCATGGGAAAGAGAAAGGGTGCCGTTGAGGAAGCCGGGCCTAGTCGCCCAACCCGTCCAAGGAGGGCGAACGTCATAGCCAGCACAAGCACCGTCCGTGAGCATAGGTCGAATCGGGACCTCGATCCCCAAATCCCAATAGAGAGAGCGCTACCGATAGGCTTTGAATATGGTCAGTTTTATGACCGTAGGGTTGTACTTAAAGCTCACGTAGATGTGAGGTTGTTTGGGCTACACCCGATTATGGACCGCTTGGTGGACATTGAGTGGGGTCTCATGTTCGAAGCTAAGTCTCACGCATGTGAGGATACGGTTCGTGCTTTCTATGTCCATATCTGAGACCCATCGCTAGAACCTCTATAGTTTACTGTTTTCCTCGCAAGGTGGGATTACACAGTCAACGTGGATGTAGTGTCCCGGGTGATGGAAATTCCACGTGGTGAAGTACATGCTAATGAGAATTATTCCAAGAGTGTGCGAGAAAGAGACTATCGTACGCGATACCTTTGTGGCTGACTGGTTCCCTAGACCAGAGGCAACTGCCTCCCATCGACGAGATTGACAGATGATTTCTGTTTGCTTCACTACATTTTCATGTACAATATCCATGGTGGGGCAACCGTACTGAATGCACTTGTTTGATGGTGGACCTCCTGTGCAGAGTTGGACATGGGGATAAGTTGTGCCTACCCACGTTCGCCCTACTCCAGATAATCCAGACTACTCGATCTGTCATTTCTGCCCCACCTGCTGATAGGTTGGAGCAGTTGATGATGATGATGCAGCAACAACACCAACAGCTCTTGGCTACTATTGTAGGGGACCTAGCTCAGGGTGGAAGTGTTGCTCCACCTTCACCATCTGTACATCCTGCTGAGACATTAGGGCCTTCTGATCAGGATGAGGGTGTGCCTCCCCTTGCACCTGCTACATACCCTACGGGGAATCTGGGTATGTGTGGTCTCCTCGAGCGATTCCAGCGCTTGAGGCCTCCTACCTTTACGGGTACTCACAGACCCGAGGAGGCTGAATATTAGCTCGACTGCATCTCTAAGATGCTGAGGATGCTACATTATACCGAGCAGGAACAGGTCGAGTTGGCCACCTTTATGTTTGAAAAGGAGGCTAGCCTGTTGATGGGCCGACATTGGGAAATATGTCAGTAGTTCAGGAATTTGAGGATGTGTTCAGGACGATCCCTAAATTACCTCCTCAGCGCGAGATCAATTTTACTATTAATCTTGTGCCTGGTGTGACCCCCATTTCATTACCGATGTATCGGATGCCTCCATGTGAGATGGAGGAACTGAGGAAACAGATTGATGAGTTGGTAGAGAAGGACTTCATACGACCCAGTGTGTCCACTTGGGGTGCACCTGTGTTTTTTGTCAAGAAGAAAGATGGGTCGCTACGATTATGTATTGATTACCACGGATTGAACCAATTGACCATGAATAGCAAGTATCCTTTGCCCAGGATAGACGATCTGTTTGATCAGTTGAAAGGGGCGCGATACTTCTTGAAGATTGATTTGCAGTTAAGGTATCATCAGTTGCATGTAAGGGATAAGGACGTGCAGAAGACGGCCTTCAGGACCAGTTTTGGGCATTACGAGTTCCTCGTGATGTCGTTTGGTCTTATGAACGCGCCGACCGTGTTCATGGATTTGATGAACCAGGTATTTCGGCCATTTCTGTACCGATTTGTCATCGTGTTTATCTATGACATCCTGATATACTCTGCGAGTCGGGAAGAGCACGAGGAATACCTACAAGTAGTCTTGGACACTCTGAGGAAGAATCGGTTGTTCGTATAGTACAAGAAGTGCGACTTCTGGTAGGAGGAAGTCAAGTTCCTGGGACATGTGGTGTCCAAAGAAGGGATAGCGGTGGACCTTGCTAAGGTAGCCGCGGTTCAGGACTGGAAGCATCCTGGATTAGTTACTGAGGTGAGGAGTTTTCTTGGTCTGGCAGGCTACTACCGACGATTCATTCGGGAATTCTCGAAGATAGCTAGACCGCTGTCTCAGTTAACACGGAAGGATCTGAAGTTCGCCTGGAATGAAAAGGCAGAAGCAGCTTTTCAGGAACTGAAGGACAGACTGACGTCCACCCCTGTGCTAGTATTGTCAGAGCAAGGGGTCAAGTATACTATATACACTGATGCGTTTCGCATTGGTTTGGGCTGTGTCCTCATGTAGAAGGACAAGGTGATTGCATATGCCTCAAGACAGTTAAGGAAACACGAGGAGAATTACCCTACACATGACTTGGAATTGGCAACGGTCATATTTGCATTAAAGCTCTGGAGACATTAGCTCTACGGAGAGGAGTTCAAGCTTTTCAGCGACCACAAGAGCCTTCGCTATATATTCACTCAGAGAGACCTGAATATGAGGCAGCGACTATGGATGGAGACCTTGAAGGACTTCACGTTCGAGGTTTCCTACCATCCTAGCAAGGCTAACCTTGTGGCAGATGCATTGAGTCGCAAGAAGGCGATAATATTTGCAACTCCATTGATGGTTGAGGAATGACACATGGTGGAGTTCGTACGGGACTTCGAGCAGAAACTCACCGTGGAGGAGCCATTCTTGAGTGTCACGTACATTCGGGTGCGGTCACTTATGGATGACAGGATTATCGAGGCCTAAAAGGGCGATGCGCAACTGTCTGAGCTTTGAGAGCAAGCTAGCAATGACGAGGATTCTGAGTGGAGAGTTAGCACAGATGGGGGCCTACGATACCGTGGCCGCCTATGCGTCCCAGACATTCATGACTTGAGATAGGAGATTCTCAAGGCTGCCCACAGATCGAAGCTTGCGATGTATCCTGGTAGCACGAAGATGTATCAGGACATGAAGCAGTCATATTGGTGGGACAATATGAAGGTCCACATAGCAGAATTTGTGTCCCGTTGTCTTACGTGTCAGTAGGTCAAGGCTGAACATCGTCGACCTCCTGGACTGCTTCAGCCCATGCCCATAGCTGAATGGAAATGGGACTTCATCTCTATGGATTTTATATCGGGGTTGCCGAAGATGAGGAAGGGACATGATTCCATCTGGGTGATCGTCGACCGGTTGACAAAGTCAACTCATTTCCTTCCAATCAGAGTTTCGAACTCTGCAGACGAGTTGGCCAGATTGTACATTACGGAGATAGTGCATCTGCATGGAGTTCCCTTGGAGATTGTGTCGGACAGAGACACGTGATTCATATCTATCTTCTGGACTCGTATTCAGGAAGCGATATGTGTGAAGTTGAAATTCAGTATCGCGTTCCACCCACAGACCAAAGGGCAGACGGAGCGAGTGTATAAGATTTTGGAGGATATGCTGCGGGCCTGTGTTTTGGACTTCAAGGACAGTTGGGATGACTGTCTCCCGTATACAGAGTTCGCCTATAATAACAGTTTTCAGGCGAGTATTGGTATAGCTCCTTACGAGGCCTTGTATGGGCACCCTTGTCGAGCACCGCATTGCTGGGCAAAGGTTGGCGAACGCAGTTTGATTGGCCCAGAGTTATTACAGGCAACCTCAGAGAAGATCAATATTATCAGGCGTAGACTTCTTACAACGTAGAGCAGACAGAAGAGCTATGCCGATATGAGGCGGCGACCACTTGAGTTTGAGGTTGGAGACCATGTATTCCTCTGAATTTCCCCCATGAAGGGAGTCCTTCGGTTTGGCAAGAAGGGGAAACTTACGCCGCAGTTCATTGGCCCATTCCAGATACTTGACTGAGTGGGTGTGGTGGCATACTGCCTGGCTTTGCCCACTCCACTTGCAGGAGTGCATAACGTATTTAATGTTTCCATGCTAAAGAAGTACGTTCCTGATCCTTCCCATACATCAAATGAGAGCAGGTATAGTTAAGCGAGTGAAAAGGCCAAGCTATATGTCCTAGAGGGGGGGGGGGGGGGGGTGAATAGGACTATGCCAAATTTAAAATAAAATTAGTGGAAATAAATTAAACCAATAGCCTTACAATATAAATCAATTCACAATGCTAAATTTTAAATCACCTTGATAAATAAGTATTGAGAGATTGATACAAATTTAGTTCTAAGGACAACCTTACACCATAATAAACAAGGGCTTATGGTAGGACAACCTTATTTCTAGAACCTCTTTTGGATCAAGGACTCAATTTTAATATAAGTAAATGAAATAGCAAGGAATTGAAATTAAATGCAGAAGTATAGATCTAAATTATTACAACAATCCCCACACTTGCTTGAAATGTAAATAATTACAACATTCACATCCACTTGTACATTCCACACAATCGAATGATAAAAGATATGAAAATTAAGCAAGCATTCAATCCACAAGACAAAGAGTTATAGTGGTTCGCCTAAATAGGTTTTCACAGGTTCACCAAAAACCTTTACAATTGTGACTTTTTCACTTGGGCTTACACAATTCAAAAACCCCTCTTTTCTGAGTTTTCTGGTTTTCCTTAGACAACCAATACAATGAGATTTTTCTGGCTCAACCTCAAACAAAACCAGTACAATGAGATTTTTCTGGCTTAACCTCAAACAAAACCAAAACTAAATAAATTTTGAATTGTAAAATACCTGGATTTCTCCTTTTCTTAGCAGCCCGGTAGAACCAATCGGAGTAGATGATTGAATGTCAAAGTTCAATATCCAATACTCACATTCATAAGGTTCTAAATTCTAATAGATTTTAGATTTAACTTGTTGGGCGTAGCTATATTTGATTTTGATTCCAAGAAGAAGGAATAAGATAATTCCTCTTTTCAAATAAGATTGGAATATAGAAACAAAATCAAATTAAATAAGCTAGCAAAAAGGAATATTAAATAAGCACAATGTAGCTTAAAATAAACACAGACTTATCTCAGAGTGATCACTTGAAAATTCTTGAATTGAATAGAGTTGAAGTGTGAAAACTCTGAATTTCGTGTTCAATTTATAGAAGCAAAAATCGTTCCTACGACTGGTCTTAGAAACCTTGGACTGGTCATAGCTCTAACAGATTTTTGAAAAATTAAGCGCGATCTTTGAAAGTCGTTCCACGACTGGTCGTGAGTACCCTACGACTGGTCGTGGGTCACCTACGACTGGTCGTAGATCCCTACGACTGGTCGTAGGACCATAGATAAAGTTGCTGGACTTTGAGTCGTAGATCCACGACTGGTCGTGGACGAGTCGAAGCCACACCTACGACCGGTCGAAGGACCTCCAGGACTGGTCGTGGGCGTACCAAAAATTCTGAAAAATCTTCAACAACTTAGGACTGGTCGTGGAATTTCTTGGACTAGTCGAACCAATGCCAGGACTGGTCGAACAAGAGCTAGGACTGGTCGTAGAATAGACCAAACTTATGTAAAATAAATATTTGATTTATGTATCCAAAGTGACCTACTTAAAGGGTCAACCTAGGGTCAACCTAAGGTCTTTCAAACCTGAATCATGTCGTATGGACATTGAACTTCAACCATTCAACGAATGTAGATGTTTGAACCATATCAGGCTTGAGATCTTGAACTTGTTATAGCTTCAAACTTGAGATCTTCATCAGCATAACAACTACTTCATGCATTGCTTATTAGTCTTGAAGTCATGAGTTGTTTCTTAAGACTTGAACATCAACATTGTATCTTCTTGAGACTTCAACATGTAGCTTCTTGAACTTCAATATGTAGCTTCTTGAAAAGTTCAACTTGTAGCTTCTTGAAGTATTTATGCAGTGTCTTGAATTCATATAAATCATCATACAAGCACAGGACACAGATAGATGTTTTGACACATCAAAATTTGACAACCAAAGGAGTATAAGACCATAACACTTACAATCTCCCCCTTTGTCAAATTTGTGACAAAACACCCAAGTAATAATACTTCCAATAGACATAAGAGAAGTACAAACACAACATGTTCACAATAGAGAAGCATGCACAGATATATAGATATGATAAGTAATAACTAGCATCATTCTCCCATAACTACCCCTGAGAAGCTTAACTCCCCCTGAGTAATAGCCTACCCCTGAGAAGCTTAACTCCCCCTGAGTAATAGCCTACCCCTGAGAAGCTTAACTCCCCCTGAGTAATAGGAGCACATCATAAAGATCAAATTTAAATAAATCAAAAGCCTCCAAAACTTCTCCCCCTTTTTGACACAAAATGACAAAGGAAGAAGCGCATCAATAATAATGAAAATAGGAGTTGATTCAAGAGAACATAGTGCATAATAAAAAAAGTCAGTAAGCATGTAAAGTTCAGTAAAAAAAATATTACAGACCCAGTAAAAATTCAGTCAGAACCAGAAGAGGGAGCAGGATTAGATGGATCAATTTTATGTAAACCCTTAGCAATCCGCCTCATATATTTGCGTAAATATGAAAATTGCGTGTCTTGGGTAACACGAATTTGAGCCACCTGCTCTTGAAGGGAATTCAATCTTTCATCAAAATCAGAAGGCTGAAAATCAGGATCATCAGCTGAGTCTGATTCAAGTTCTTCAAATAAATCATCCATATTTACGTCTTCAGGAAGATCACTAGCTTGAGCAT
Source organism: Magnolia changhungtana (assembly GCA_030180095.1). NCBI lineage: Eukaryota > Viridiplantae > Streptophyta > Magnoliopsida > Magnoliales > Magnoliaceae > Magnolia > Magnolia changhungtana. The sequence continues at coordinate 2,872,252 of JASAUF010000150.1, forward strand.
TTCCTGCTTCAGCACCACTACTACCAGCATCCACTTGGCCTTCAGCCAATTCTAAATTCATCTTGTTAAGATTGGAATTATTAAAAGGGAGATGATGGATGGGTTTTTCTCTAGTAGGCATAGCCACGAGCATATGATTTGCCAGCATAGTCAATAAATAACCAAAGGGTATATCACTGTGTCCAGGATGGTGACGAGACAAAATAATTGAATGACAAATTAAAGACGGTAGACATATTTTTGCACCAGAGACTACAGAATGCAAAACACGAACCATGAAAGCAGTGAGTTCGGTTTTATTACCAGAACGTGGATAAAGATTTGAGATGAATATCCTATGAAGTACTCACGTATGCGGGTAACAAATACCTTGAGGGAAGTACATGACCTTTATGAGTCCAATGAACATCCAAATTACATAAATCTCTAGTAAGCATTTTTCGTTCAGATTCTGAGAGACTGTCATGTAAAATATGAATTGGAATGCTCTCATCATTGACAGGTATTTCCATAATGTCAGCAATCAAATGTCGATCTACTAAAAACAATCCTTCTTGAGTATCAACTTTAAAAGTAAAATCCTCAAGAGAAAAATCACAGATACATGCAAACATGGATTGGGCAATGGACTGGTATGCAGCTCCACCCCAATGTAAGATGTTATCCCATCCCACAGATTCCAACAGAGGAGAGATACCAAATGAAGCAATGTGATTAATATTAACATGACGCTCAACAATAACATTGCGCATACGCAAATCCCGAGCATCAGAAGGATCATTTTCGGGAGATCGAAGATGACGTTGTACAATAGAAGCTGATCTAGATGAAGAGGGACCTCGAGTAGTTTTCTTTTTACCTCTAGCATTCATTTTCACAGAAGGATTTCAAGGAAACAACAAGATGCAAGATAGAAGAAATGAGGTTTAGATAGAACAGATTTTTCAAGATAAAACCCCAAACTTGCAATGAACGACAAAATAGATTCCACAAGAATGAGAATTGAAACACTAATAGCAAGAATCTACAAAGAAAATGTAAAAGAACCACTAACCTTGAAGTACTAAGAAGGTGGGTTCGACCGGTCGTAGCTAGAACCGTTGGAGGGTAAAAAGAAATGAAGAAGAAGAGTCAAAATCCCCAAATTAAAGTGAAATCCCGAGTTTCACGACTGGTCGTGTAAGTGCTCGTGGCACGACGGTCGTGTACACTCACAACTGGTCGAGTACGACTTAAAATTTGTAATTTTTTAAATAATTTTCAAATTTAAGCAAATAAAACATCAAATTTATGTACATTATGATACACCAAATCATGCAAATTCAATTTAAATTGCACATACCGAGATCAAACTTTAATTTATTAAACTCGCTTTTGTCGAGCGGTTTAGTGAAAATGTCCATAAGTTGAGTCTCGGTTGGAATGTAATCCAAATATATTAATTTTTCTTCCACTAATTCATGAATGTAATGAAATCTAATGTCAATATGCTTAGTACGTGAATGCTGAACTGGATTTTTAGAGATATTTATTGCCTTTGGAATTATCACAAAATAAAATCATAGAATCTCGAGTAATTCCATAATCGCTTAACATTCGTTTCATCCAAACAAGTTGAGTACATGCATTTCAAGAAGAATGTATTCAAATTTTTTGTTGATAGCGATATAGAACTTTGCTTCTTGCTAAACCAAGAAACAAGACAATTTCCAATGTAGAAACAACCACCACTGGTTGATTTCCTATCATCAATGTTTCCAGCCCAGTTAGCATCTGCGTACCCGGCTAATTGAACATTAGTCTCATGTGGATACCAGAGACCCAGTTTAGTAGAACTTGCGACATATCGCATAATCCGCTTAACAGCAGTTAAGTGAGATTCTTTAGGATTTGATTGATAATGAGCACAAATACCAACACTCAAAGCAATATCAGGTCTACTAGCAGTCAGATAAAGTAAACTACCAATCAAACTACGATACAATTTAGGATCCACATCATTACCTATAGAGTCTTTTGAGAGTCTCAAAGTTGTACTCATAGGAGTATCAAAATTTTTACCTTTCTCAAATCCAAATTTCTTAATTAAACTCTGAGCATATTTGGTTTAAGAGATAAAAATTCCATCAGGTTGTTGTTTTACTTGCAACCCTAGAAAATAGTTTAATTCTCCAACCATGCTCATTTCGAATTTAGACTTCATCAAATCAACGCAAACTCAACAAATCATGTTAGTACAAAGGTTGATCCATAAATAATATCGTCAACATATATTTGAACCATTAGAATATCATCGTTATGTTTCTTAACAAAGAGCGTCTTATCAACACACCCCATCCGAAAATTATGACTCAAGTAAAAACTTAGTCGGCTTTTTCGTACCATGCTCTGGGAGCTTATTTCGCACCATAGAGAGCCTTCTTAAGACGATACACATGATCAAGTAAATTTAGGATCTTCAAACCCACGTAGGTTGTTTAACATATACCTCTTCATGTAAATCACCATTCGAAAGGCACTCTTTACATTCATTTGGTAAATTTTAATCTTCCTAAAATATGCAATGGAGATAAAAAGTCGATTGATTCAAGACGAGCTACAGGAGCAAATGTTTCATTATAGTCAATACCTTCAATTTGTGTATACCCCTGTACAACTAGTCTTGCTTTATTTCGAATAATATTTCCAAGTTCATCAGATTTGTTTTTGAAAATCCATTTTGTTTCAATAATATGTTTATCTTTAGGTCTAGGAACAAGGTGCCAGACATCATTTCTGACAAACTGATTAAGTTCTTCTTGCATCGCAAGAATCCAATTTTCATCCGAAAGTGCTTCTTTTACGTTAACCGGTTCAATCTGGGATGTAAAGCACACATAGTTACATATGTCCTCTAATTGTCTACGAGTGCGCACACCAGTGAGAGGGTTTCCAAGTATTTGAGAAGTTGGATGATCTTTAACAGTCCTTAATTCTGGATTAGTTTCACTTGATGAAATTCCGTGTTTTTCAAGTATAAGAACTTCATCATTATCTGAACTAGGGACAGGTGTATTCAAAAGATCGTCAATCACAACATTTATTGACTCTTGAATCACACCGGTCCTGTTGTTCAGAACCCGATATGCACGACTGTTTAAAGAATATCCTAAAAAGATCCCTTCATCACTTTTAGTGTCGAACTTTCCCAAATTTTCACGGTCACGCAAAATATAGCACTTGCTGCCAAAAACTCGAAAGTATTTGTGAAGGCTTTTTCTCAAACCACATTTCATAAGCCGTTTTATTATTAGATTTACAAATATAAACATGGTTAATAATGTAGCAGTGTATTCTTTCTTGACCATTGAGAGATTCCTAGGGAGCTTCATGCTATTTAACATAACATTTCCCATTTCTTGAAGCACTCTATTCTTCCTCTCGACAATTCCATTTTGTTGAGGAGTTTTAGGTGCGAGAGAATTCATGCGATATTCCCGATCGCTACAAAATTTCTCAAAACCGCTATTTTCGAACTCGGATCCATGATCACTACGGATCTTGCTGACTTGAGAACATTTTTCGGTTTGAATCCGTTTTATAATCTTTTTCACTTCATCAAGGGTTTCTGATTTATCTCTCAAGAATGAAACCCAAGTGTATCTTGTGTAATCATCTACAATAACTAAGATGTACTTTTTGCCACCTCGACTTTCCGTTCTTGTTGGTCCTATAAGATCCATGTGGAGAAGCTCGAGTGGTCTTGTGGTGAGATTGGAGTTCACCTTTTTGTGAGAGCTCCTAGTTTGTTTACCATACTGGCATTCACCACAAATCTTGTCTACTTTTTGCATCTTAGGTAGTCCTCTAATTAGTTCACTTTTGCTCAATCTGTATAAATTTTGGTAGTGTACATGTCCAAGGCGTTTATGCCATAATTGTCTCATCGGTATGGACCATGTAGCACGTTTGTTCGATGAGCTACCATTGTTTACTATATAGCGCTTTTTGAAGTTCTGCGACAGTTAATATTACAGAACCTTTTTCATTTATAATTTCACAACCTTGATTAGAAAATTTAACATTATGGTTGTTATCGCATATTTGAGATATGCTCAACAGGTTGTGTTTTAAACCCTCAACATATAAAACATTTTTAAATAAGGGAAGGTTATAGAGTTGAATCGTACCTTTGCCAATTATCTTGCAGTTGTTACCATCACCAAATGTGACTGACCCATCAGTCATATCTTTAAGATCGGTGAGTAGAGCTTTGTCGCCTGTCATATGTCTGGAGCATCCACTGTCTAGGTACCATTTCGAATGGCTTGTAGCTTTGAAAGCAGTGTGAGCAACCAAACAGGCAACCTTAGGAACCCATTTCAGTACTGTTTTGGGTTTAGGAGAATAATTGGTCTTCTTTTGTTTATAGTTATAAGAGTGACCTACTGAGTTAGATTTTAATAGCTCCTTAAGTAAATCAACAATTTTTTCAACTAGTGGGTTTCGAATCTAATTTTTGAAATTTATATAGCTGCTTTTGTGTTTTTGAAAAGTTTTTGTATTTTTAGAAAAAACTTGACTGGTACCTTTTCCTTTTGAGTTAGAAGTCTCTCCTTTCACAAAATTGGAAGGAGTATTCTTCTGTTTAGGAGATGTGTTTTTATCATAGCCCAACCCGGATCGATCGCCACATTTTCTTGATCCGGATAATAATTTTTCTAATTTTGGGATCACCTTGGGCATATCTCCATGTGTCCTTCAAACTCAGAAGAGAAGATACTTCATTTTTAAGTTTCTCATTTTCAGATTTCAAATTTTCAATTAGGGAGGTTTTGAATTCTAGATCACACTTTGATTTTTCAAAACAATCTGAAATTTGAGATTTTTCTAAAATAAGGGTTTCAAAACATTCTTTAAGTTTAAAAAACTTTTCTTTTTGAAGTTTAAGTTTGACAGCAATTTTACAACTTTCCTTATATAAGGCATTGTAAGCATCTTGAAGATCTTCATCATTTTCATGATCACTATCCAAATTTTCTTCACTTGTTGAATCATCGTGATCGGAAAAGGTAAACTTGGCTAGAGTCATAAGGGCCTTAAGTTCACTGCCCGACTCGGTTTCTGAATTTTCTGATTCAGAAGAGGCTTCAGAATCAGACGATTCATCCCAAGTAGCCAACATACCCTTCCTTTTGGATCTGTCCTTTTTAGGACATTTGTTTGCTAAATGCCCATATTCTTGACAGTTGTAGCATTGACTATCTTTCAATGATTTTCAAGTTTTAGACTTAGGTTTAGAACGTTTCTTTTCATTTGCCTTTTGAAAGTCGACTCTTTTCTTACTTTTGAAAATCTTATAAAACTTTTTCGCCAAAAGGGCCATATCATCTTCAGACTTTTCTGAATTTGAATTTTCTTGAGTAATACTTTTAGATGACTTCAAAGCAATAGATTTACCTTTAGGAGCTTTAAAACTTAATTCATAGGTTTGTAAAGAACCAACTAATTCTTCTACCTTCATATTGTCCGTATCACGAAGTTCTTGGATTGCGGTTACCTTAGAATTGAACCGTTCAGGAAGAGAGCATAGTATTTTTGCACACACTTTACTTTCTGGGATCTTGTCGCCAAGACCCCACATTGAGTTTACAATGTCATTCAATCTAGTGAAAAAGTCCATAAACATTTCATTTTCCTCCATATGAATTTCTTCAAATTTAGTTGTGAGGAGTTGGACTTTAGATTTCTTGACAATTGATGTACCTTCGTGTGTCATTTCTAAAATATCCCAGGCTTGCTTTGCAGTATCACAGGATATGATTCTTTTGAACTCATCCGGTGATAGTGCGCAAGTGATTGCATTTAGTGCTTTAGCATTAGCACTTCTCTCATTTTTCTGAAGTGTGGTCCATTGGTAATACGGTGTAATTTTCATAGATTTTGAACCATCAACACCAGTTACTTCCATGGTAGGAGGATTCCATTCAGTCACTGTGGCTAGCCACACACTTTCATCCATTGATTTGAGAAAGATCCTCATTCTGGCTTTCCAATAGGCATAGTTGGAACCATCAAAAGGTGGAGGCCTAGTAACTGAAAGGCTATCAAAATTTGACATCTTTTTATATAGCTTAGATCGTTAGCTCAGGAAATAAATCCAAATAAAAAGCAACAAAAATGAGCTATTAGGCTCTGATACCACTTGAAAAGGCCAAGCTATATGTCCTAGAGGGGGGTGAATAGGACTATGCCAAATTTAAAATAAAATTAGCGGAAATAAATTAAACCAATAGCCTTACAATATAAATCAATTCACAATGCTAAATTTTAAATCACCTTGATAAATAAGTATTGAGAGATTGATACAAATTTAGTTCTAAGGACAACCTTACACCATAATAAACAAGGGCTTATGGTAGGACAACCTTATTTCTAGAACCTCTTTTGGATCAAGGACTCAATTTTAATATAAGTAAATGAAATAGCAAGGAATTGAAATTAAATGCAGAAGTATAGATCTAAATTATTACAACAATCCCCACACTTGCTTGAAATGTAAATAATTACAACATTCACATCCACTTGTACATTCCACACAATCGAATGATAAAAGATATGAAAATTAAGCAAGCATTCAATCCACAAGATAAAGAGTTATAGTGGTTCGCTTGTGTACACCAACTGTTTTCCAATGACCACACAGAGAAAGTTACTCCACCCTAATATCCTCACACTGGGGATATTAGCGTTCACTATCAAATAGGTTTTCTGGGTTCACCAAAAACCTTTACAATTGTGACTTTTTCACTTGGGCTTACACAATTCAAAAACCCCTCTTTTCTGAGTTTTCTGGTTTTCCTAGACAACCAATACAATGAGATTTTTTCGCTCAACCTCAAACAAAACCAAGTACAATGAGATTTTTCGGCTTAACCTCAAACAAAACCAAAAGTAAATAAATTTTACTGAGAATTGTAAAATACCGGATTTCTCCTTTTCTTAGTAGCCCCAGTAGAACCAATCGGAGTAGATGATTGAATGTCAAAGTTCAATATCCAATACTCACATTCATAAGGTTCTAAATTCTAATAGATTTTAGATTTAACTTGTTGGGCGTAGCTATATTTGATTTTGATTCCAAGAAGAAGGAATAAGATAATTCCTCTTTTCAAATAAGATTGGAATATAGAAACAAAATCAAATTAAATAAGCTAGCAAAAAGGAATATTAAATAAGCACAATGTAGCTTAAAATAAACACAGACTTATCTCAGAGTGATCACTTGAAAATTCTTGAATTGAATAGAGTTGAAGTGTGAAAACTCTGAATTTCATGTTCAATTTATAGAAGCAAAAATCGTTCCTACGACTGGTCTTAGAAACCTTGGACTGGTCATAGCTCTAACAGATTTTTGAAAAATTAAGCGCGATCTTTGAAAGTCGTTCCACGACTGGTCGTGAGTACCCTACGACTGGTCGTGGGTCACCTACGACTGGTCGTAGATCCCTACGACCGGTCGTAGGACCATAGATAAAGTTCTTTGGACTTTGAGTCGTAGATCCACGACCGGTCGTGGACGCAGTCGAAGCCACACCTACGACCGGTCGAAGGACCTCCGGGATCGGTCGTGGGCGTACCAAAAATTCGAAAAATCTTCAACAACTTAGGACTGGTCGTGGAATTTCTTGGACTAGTCGAACCAATGCCGGGACTGGTCGAACAAGAGCTAGGACCTGGTCGTAGAATAGACCAAACTTATGTAAAATAAATATTTGATTTATGTATCCAAAGTGACCTACTTAAAGGGTCAACCTAGGGTCAACTTAAGGTCTTTCAAACCTGAATCATGTCGTATGGACATTGAACTTCAACCATTCAACGAATGTAGATGTTTGAACCATATCAGGCTTGAGATCTTGAACTTGTTATAGCTTCAAACTTGAGATCTTCATTAGCATAACAACTACTTCATGCATTGCTTATTAGTCTTGAAGTCATGAGTTGTTTCTTAAGACTTGAACATCAACATTGTATCTTCTTGAGACTTCAACATGTAGCTTCTTGAACTTCAATATGTAGCTTCTTGAAAAGTTCAACTTGTAGCTTCTTGAAGTATTTATGCAGTGTCTTGAATTCATATAAATCATCATACAAGCTGTAACGCCCCGGATTTTTACCAACCTGGGATTAGACGTCCTTAGGCAATGGGTCGATCCTATCACTTCATTAACTTGTCAGAACTGAATCCCAAAGTCTAAAGCCGCCTTTGAACCCATTTCCTTCACAAATCTCAACCTTCACCACCTTGATCTTCCAGTTTTTCTAAGAACTTTTACCCTAGACACTATCTTAAACTAGTTAAGTATCATAACTTGGATCACCTCATATACAAACTCCAAAGGCCTGAGTACCACCTCGACCAGAAATCACTTAGGACTAAATCCTTTAGAAATTTGACAAAGTGAACTAGGTACTAAACTAGATTAGCCATGAAATCCATTTGAATCGCTTTAAATATGATCTACAGGACCCAAAACTTGTAGAATCATTGACGCTAGGTTATCCTAAAATCTAGGATCAATCTCATTACCCGGCTGCTCTCGGGAGCATCTCAAAATTTCGTATCTGATCTGGACCGCACATCGGGAATCCGAACAATACGAAGTTAAGGACTTAGGACTGCCTTGCTGGGCTTGACTATCATCTCAAAAATCAGGTCCAGCCGATGTCCCACGGCCATTCGTTTGGATCCGGAGCGAGGGTGTGTGAAAAACACTATTCCCATCCTAATAAAAATATCAGGAATAGTGATCTGGCATCGTTCGGTTGCACGTCAGTATTAAGCAACCTGACTGTCAGAATCAGACCAAATTACACCCTCGGATTAAGAAAAATTTCAGGAACATTTACATGTACTTAGAATTTCTGATCGTGGCCCACTGACCGTTGAACTGAAAGTGGTCCGCCACGTGCGATCTGGGAATCTGATCAAGTTAAAAACGTAATCCCACGTAGATCCATAGATGGTGAGCTTAAGTCTGACGTTTGGCTCAAGGAGGGCCACCAGAACCTCTCTTTTGAGCCGGAAAAGTGACGAAATACCTATATTAGTAGTAACCCTTGAACCTGAGTCTATTTTGGGAAGATTTTAGGCTATAAAAGGACCTTAAACCTTCTCTCATTCCAGCCATACGAATTTGGATTTGAGAGAGAGAAAAGAGAGAGAAAGTGAGGGAGAAGTGGGAGCTACTCCCTGCCGCTCCACGGGCTGCACCGCCTCTTTCTTGCCGCTTTCCCGGTGTTTCCGGCGTCGTTTCTAGGTAAGAAACCCTAACCCTAATCTGTTTTGGGGTTTAGACTGTTGTAGGTTGTGAAATAGCTAACCTATTTCATTCCATAGGTTGCCAAACTCCCGTATACGGAAGCTTAGCGAACCTATCAACTCTGTTACGATTCTACGACACAAGGTACGGACTTTAGGTGTATAGGTTATGGTTTTCAACGCTTTCAATGTCAGATAATGATAGATTCATGATCTGCATGCAATTGCACATGTACAAAGTGCTTTCCGTTTTCTGTTTCAATTAGAATTGTAGAATTTGGAATTTCACATACTCTAGGTATTCGTATAAAATACCGTATACGTATTTTTTATGGAAATGTGTCTGACATGTTTATTTGTCGTATGTATATATGACGTATGGATAAAATACTTATTTGGCGAAAGGATTCGCCTAAATACATGTTTACTAATAAACACTATGTATGTAGAAATACGGTATTGTAAGAAGTACCGTATACGTGTATATTTTAGCGATGTGCTTGTCATGATTACTTGTTGTATAAATATATTATGTGCGTATAAATTAATTGCTTGGCGAAAAGAATCGCCGTATTATAAGTTCCCTTGTATACACTATGTATGTTGAAAATGCGTATTTTAGAAAATACTGTATACGTATAAATTTTGGAGATGTATTTATCATGATTATTTGCTGTAGTAATATATTATACAAGGATAAAATACTCACTTGGCTAAAGGATAGCCCTAATACATGTTTTGCTAACATACACCATGTATGTTGTAATAGTGTATTCTAAATGTTTGTGAAAATGACTGAATGAGTATAGAATCCTCATTCGTGCTCGCCATGACTAATTGTCATGGATTCATGATTGTTGTATTGGCGAGACCCTTTTGACGAAAGGATTTTCCCTAAATCACGCCACGGCCAATATACACTATATATGCTAAAATGTGTGGCCCAAGTGTTTGCGGAAATGACTGAATGAATATGGAACTTGGATTCCTGCTTGCCATGACTATCCGTCGTGGGTGTACGCGTGTTATGATTGGGGCAACTCCCTAGTGAAAGGATTTGGCCTAATGCCTATGTGATCGACATATGTCATGTATGTTGATGTATGTTTGTTTAAGTGTTTCTTGAAATGTCTGCATGAGTAGTAGTTAGCAAATTGTAATGTATAAGGGTGTTGAGATGTGATTCTCAACCTCTTTTAACTATGTGTATGATCTCCTTGGATTGTTGTGTGATTAGGAATTGAACATGTATAAACTCATGTTTGTGTTGTGATTCATAACATGCTCAACTGCTTTATGATTATAACTATGTAATGCATATGTTTAAATTTATATTTACATTGTATGATCCATCATGGGTGATGGGGGAGCGGAGCAACGAGTGCGTGCAACAGCCCTGGCAGCCCTAAACGGATAATACCATACCTTGATTGTATGAGTTGAATCTTGATCCATTACTGCTTTATCTATCTGCAAGTTATCATGTTTGGGACTGTCTATAGTTCAAACATTCGGTACCGGACTTACGGCTGTGGCTGAGACTCATATCGCCACAACGGACGTGTCTGGCGAACCCGAGTCGTACTTCGGTTGGCGATAGTGGTTGGCCACACGGAGTGCTTTTGCGCTCCATATCGCTCAACTTGTGGTGCGCTCGAGCTAGTCAGGCTCGTCAAGCAAACCAATATGTGTATGTGTGTTCACCATGTTTGGTCGCTACTGCTTGAACCTAGGGTACCAAACTTACCAGTGGCGATCCCGTTTAACCATGGTACCTCGATCCGCTAAGTCGCATGAGCCGGGCATGGTGGTATGGGACATCGTGGTCGAACTGTCAGCCTACGCTGGGGCCATGTGCCTCCCCGTAGTGACCATTGCGCATCCAAACTCGTGAGCCGAATACGGTGGTATGGGACACTGTATTCGAGCTGTCGATACTTACGGCGAGAGCCGAGTACGGTGAGACCTGTGCTCGTGCTGACGGGCGACGAGTCCTCCGTAGTATCTTCGAGTATACTCCAAGGGTCTGTGATTGGCGACGAGTCTTTCACAGCAACTAGAGTATGAGTTGAGCCGAGTACGGTGAGACCTGTACTCGAGCTGACGGCTAGTGATTGAGCCGAGTACGGTGAGACCTGTACTCGAGCTGACGGCCAGCAATTGAGCCACATACGGTGAGATCTGTATCCGCGCTGACGGGTGACGAGCCCTTTGTGATGCCTTCACTATGCTTCTCAAACCATAATATCGTATGAGATTAACTAGGATTGACGACCCTAGAATGGATCATGTTTGGGAATGATACAAGGGAGGTACCTTAGTTTCCCAATATTGCTGTTTGAAATGGACTAATAATAACTTGGTAATCATGAGCATCATCGCACCGCATGTGCTTTGTAGATGTGGTGCACTGAGGGAGTAAGCATTTACGAACGTAAGATGATGTTGCTTGAGGGTGGTTTGGCAAGGGCATACAGCATCATGTCATTTCATTTTCGCACTTAACAAGAGTAGTTAGAAATGTTTGATTTGTACTGCTTTATCATTACTGCTTGGTTGAATTGATAACATGTTAACCTATGCTTTACTGTTCCACTGAGTTGATCACTCACTCCCACGTTACGGGACGGTGTTTGCAACACCAACCAGATTTGTTGAGTTTCAGGTGATGGCGATGCTTGTGAAGCAGAGCCGGACTACTTCTGTGATGATAGGAGGAGTTCTCCTATCTGTATCTCTCTGGCAGGTCAATGAAGACCTGATATTGTATTGACGGGGCTATGGTACATGGGATAGGAGGCATTACACTTCCTCACATTTGGTACATTTTAGAAGCGCACTTGTATTTATTTAACCTGGTAATGTTATCACACTCTGGAGACTCATCATAAGTTATATATTTTATCTATCTATCATAGTCTTCCGCTTGCAAATTTAACTGTCTCTAGAGTATGATATGCTGTTTTGGCTTAATCTCACTCATGTTCAATGCACGAATACAGTCAACATTCAATCATCATTCATTTTGTTGCATAAGTGATGTTCTGGAACTCGGGAGTTGAGTTTATGTTCGACCCCCGATTTTCAGGGCGTTACACAAGCACAGGACACAGATAGATGTTTTGACACATCAAAATTTGACAACCAAAGGAGTATAAGACCATAACACTTACAGCGAGGACACTACGTATGTACTTCATCCGACGCGTATCCTAGACTGGAAGGAGTAGGTGTTGTGTAACAAGGTCATCCCACTTGTGAAGGTACTATGGAGGCATCAGATAGAGGAAGAGGCTACTTGGGAAACTGAAGCCGATGTCAGAAAGAACTACCCTCAGATTCTCAAGGAGTACGAAAAGGTACTAATTTCGAGGACGAAATTTTTCTTTAAGGGGTGTAGATTGTAACGTCTCGAAAAATTTCGTACAAAGACCCGAGTACCACCTCAGGCAGAAATCACTCAGGATCAAATCCTTTAGGAATTAGACAAAGTTAACTAAGTGCTAATCTAGATTAGCTGTGAAATTCGCTTGAAGCACTTTAAATATGATCTGCAAGACCTAAAACTTGTAGAATCATTGACGCTAGGTTACCCTAAAATCTAGGATCAATCTCATTACCCAGTTGCTCTTGGGAGCACATTGAAACTCCGTATCAGATCTAGACCACACGTCGTAAGTCCAATTACTACGAAGTTATATAATTAGGACCCCCTTGCTGAGCTTGATAACCATATCGGAAATCAAATCCAGATAGTGTCCCGGGGCTATTTGCTTGAGCCCGGAGTGAAGTGTGTGAGAAAACATGGATTTCTTTAGAAATTAAATTTAATTTAAGTAATCTAAGACCTGTCGCTTACGGGCTTGATATAAGCAATCAGACCGTCAGAATCTGACCCAAATACACCCTCAAATTAGGGGAAATTTCATACACATGTCCGTGTACTTGTAACCTTGATCGAGTTTCGGTGACTGTTGAACTGAAACTGGTCTGCCACGTGTGATCTGGAAACCTGACTGGAATGAAAACTTAACTCGACCTAGATCCATAGTCTGTGAGCTTAAGTCCAACCTTTGGCTCAAGGGGGGCTCCGAAAATGCTCCGTTGAGTTGAAACAGATGCCCTTTGGACATAACTTAAGTATACCTTGGCCCTGCGACCATTTCCACCAATTTTAGGCCTATTTAAGGACCTTAAACCCTCTATCATTCACTCCATACGAATTTGAGAAAACTCTAGGAGAGAGAAGAGAGTAAAGAGAGAGAAAGTGAGAGTGAAGTTAGAATCATTCCCGGGAATTGATCCCTGCTATCCTATGTGCCTATCCATCACTACTGTATTGCTTTTCTGGCGATTCTGATTCCGTTTTCAGGTAAGAAATCCTAACCCTAATCAGTTCTAGAGAGTCAACTAGTGTAAGTGATGAAATAGCTAACCTATTTTGTGCCATAGGTTGCCGTTCTACTGTTGATAAAGACTTGGTGTTTAAACTGAGTTCGTTACTCGCTTCTATGGCATAAGGTGTGAACTATAGATGCTTAGGTTATAGTTTTCAATGCTTTCAATGTCAAACAATGATAGATTCATGATTTGGGTGTTATTTCACATGCAAAATGCGATGTTCGTTTTGCGATTCAGTTATGTATGCAAATTATGACGTTTAGTGTATTCTTTATATTTGTAGAAAATACCGTATATGTATAACATATGGAAGTGTGTTTGCCATGATTAATTACGGTGCGTATATGATATATATGTGTAATACTTACTCGGCAAAAGGATTCGCCCTAATACATGTTTTGGTTAATATGCTTTATGTATGTTAATAAGTGTATTATAAGTGTTTGTGAAAATGCTTGTAAAAGTAAGTATTTAGATGATAGTGCTTAGGGTAGGTGTTGAGATAGGATTCTAAACTATCTTAGAAATGTGTATGATTTCCTCCATGCAAGTTGTTTAATTTAATCGCTTACTTATGAAATGTATGTGTTCGTATTTCCTGATTATATTGTGCTTTATAACCTGCTTGTTAACATGTTTGAATTACTTTATTAACTCTGCTTAGACTACTATACATGCTTTCAGGTTAAGGATTGAATGTGATTGGGGCTATGTTATAGTCCAGATAATTGGTAACAGGCTTGAAGTCGTGGTTGAGATTCATTCGCCACGTAAGACGTGTTTGACAAACCTGAGTCGTTTGTTGGTCGTCGGCAGTGGTTAGGCCACACGAAGTGCTTATGCACTTCATGTCGATCGATACAATGTGCGCTCGTGCTTGTCGAGCCCATCAAGTAACCCGATGTGCCCTTGTATGTTCACCATATATAGACGCTATTGCTTGAACCTAAGGTACCAAACTCACTAGTGAAATCCCGTTTAACCTTGGTACCTCGATCCGCTAAGACTCATGAGCCAGACATGGTGGTATGGGACACCGTGGTCGAGCTGTCGGCCTACGCTGGGGCAACGAGCCTCTCCGTAGTGACCAGTGAGGAACCCAGACTCGTGAGCCGAATACGGTAGTATGGGACACTATATTCGAGCTGTCGGCCTACACTGTTTTGATGACGAAGCCGTGATGGGTGATGGGGAAGTGGTGTAACGATTCCGTGCAACAGCCCTGACAGCCATAGACGTGCCCTTTGTAGTGACCTCGAGCATACACTGAACCTACGTTGAGGCGACGAGCCTTTCCGTAGTAATCAGAGTATAAACTAGGCCTGTACTGATTTAGCGACGAGCCCTTTGCAGTGACCTAGAACCGTAACATCATATGAGATTTCCTAGGATTACGACCCTAGAATGGATCACTGTTTAGGAATAGACATAAAGGAGGTACCTTAGTTTCCCAATCCTGTTGTATGAAAAGGACTAATAAGAACTTGGTAATTATATGCATGCACTGCATTACGCGTGCGTTCAGGCGTAACAGATCAAGCACTGAGGCAGTGTTGTCATGCACGAACATGAGATGAAGTCACTGAGGGAGCGTAGGTGAGGGTATGCATCATACATTTATACTATTCTTGCATTAACAAGAGTACTTAGGAATGTGTGATTTACTGCTTTATCATTACTGCTTGATTGAATTGATAACATACTAACCTTTGCTCTATTGTTCCACTGAGTTGATCACTCACTCCCACGTTACAGGACGATGTTTTAAACACCAACCAGACTCTGTTTTAATTTCAGATGATGGCGTGACCACTGAGGCGGAGCCTGATTACTACGACGATTAGGACGAGTACTCTTACATGCAGTTCTCCAATGGCTTCGCTTAGGCTATCCGGATTGATGGGGCTACAGGGTTTTATTACAGTTGAACCAATTTTGAGACTTTTGACTTTTGTAATATTATATGTAATATTTCATGTACACAGTGACTCAGTGTTATGTTCATACTCTGGAGACCAATCGTGATCTTTTGACTTATATACGTTTATTTTTATCTTTCAGTCTTCTTCTTGCGTTTTACAACCTGATCTGGAGTATGAATTACTGTTTTGGTATAATCTCACTCATGATTAATGCACTAACACAGACAACATTGAATCATAAGCATATATGTTGCATAAGTGATGTTTTGGAACTTGGGAGTTGAGTTGCTACTCGACCCCCGATTTTCAGGGCGTTACACCACCACTGGTTGATTTCTTATCATCGATATTACCAGCCCAATCAGCATCTATGTAACCAACCAATTGAACACTTGTATCATGTGGATATCAAATACCCAGACTAGTTGAACTTGCGACATATTGCATAATCCGCTTAACAGCAGTTAAATGTTACTCTTTAGGGTCAGATTGATATCTAGTGCAAATTCTAACGCTAAAAGCAATATCAGGTCTACTTGCAGTCAAATAAAGTAAACTCCCAATCATACTACGATATAATTTAGGATCCACACTTTTACCTATAGAGTCCTTTGAGAGTCTTAATGTTGTACTCATTGGTGTATCAAATTTTTTTCCATTCTCAAATTCGAACTTTTTAATTAAGTCCAGAGCATATTTGGTTTGAGAAATAAAAATACCATTAGATTGTTGTTTTACTTGCAACCCTAGGAAATAATTCAATTAACCATGCTCATTTCAAATTTAGATTTCATAAGATCTGCAAACTCAACAGCCATGTTAGTATAGGTAGATCCATAAATAATATCATCAACATAGATTTGCACTATTAAGATATGATTGTTATGTTTCTTAACAAAAAGAGTCTTATCAACACTTCCCATTATAAAGTTATGACTTAGTAAAAACTTAGTCAACTTTTCATACCATGCCCTGGGAGCTTGTTTTAAACCGTAGAGAGCCTTTTTTAGGTGGTATACATGATCAACATTCTTAGGGCCTTCAAAACCCATTGGTTGTTCAACATATACTTCTTCATGCAAATCGTTATTCAAGAAGGCACTCTAAAACATGCAATGGATATAAACAGTCTGATTAATTCAAGACGAGATACTAGGGCAAAGGTTTCATCATAATCAATTCCTTTAATTTGGGTGTACCCTTGTACAACCAGTCTAGCCTTGTTTCTATTTATATTACCAAGTTCATCAGACTTATTTTTGAAAATCCACTTAGTTCCGATAATATGTTTATCTTTAAGTCTAAGAACAAGATACCAAACATCATTTCTAACAAATTGATTAAGCTCTTCTTGCATCGCTACTATCCAGTTTTCGTCAGTAAGAGCTTCTTTTATGTCAGCCGGTTCTATCTGAGATGTAAAGCACACGTAATTACATATATCTTCTAGTTGTCTACGAGTGCACACACTAGTGAGAGGGTTTTCAAGAATCTGAGTGGTTGGATGATCTTTAATAGTCCTCAGTTCAAAGTTATTTTTACTTGATGAAGTATCTGGTTTGTCAATTAGAAGAACTTCATCATTATCTGAACTTGAGGCAGGTGTATTCAAGTGATCGTCAATGACCACATTGATGGACTCTTAAATTACACCAGTCCTCTTATTCAGTACTCGATACACTCTATTGTTTAAAGCATATCCTAAAAAGATCCCTTCATCACTTTTGGTGTCAAACTTACCCAGATTTTTATGGTCATGTAAAATATAGCACTTGCTACTAAAAACTAGAAAGTATTTGACGGTAGGCATCTTATCAAACCACATTTCATAAGCCATTTTATTGTTTGACTTACTTGTATAAACCCGGTTAATTATATAGCAGGCAGTATTTACAGCTTCAGCCTAAAGATTTTTAGGGAGCTTCATACTATTCAACATTACATTTGCCATTTCTTGAAGCACTCTATTTTTTCTTTCAACAATTCCATTTTTTTATGGTGTTTTGGGCACAGAGAATTCATGTGATATTCCTTGATCGTAACAGAATTTCTCAAAACTACTATTCTCAAATTCTGATCCATGATCACTACAGATCTTACAGACTTGAGAACCTTTTTCCATTTGGATCCATTTAAGAACTCTTTTTTACTTCATCAAGGGTTTCTGATTTATCCCTTAAGAAGGCTACACAAGTGAATCTGGTAAAATCATCCACGATTACCAGTATGTATTTTTTGCCACCTCGACTCTCTACCCCGGTTGGTCCTATAAGATTCATGTGGAGAAGTTCAAGTGGTTTGGACGTGGCATTGGAGTCCACCTTTTTGTGAGCACTCTAGTTTGTTTGCCAATCTGACATTCACCACATATTTTTTCTACTTTCTATAATTTAGGTAGACCTCTTATCAGTCCTCTTTTGCTCAATCTATACAGATTGCGGTAGTGTACATGTCCAAGGCGTTTATGCTATAACTCAGTCTCATCAGTATGTACCATGTAACATGATTGATTATATGAGCTAGAATCACTTACAATATAGTAGTTTTCAGAAGTTCTGCGACCAGTTAATATTACAGAACCATTTTTATTTAAAATTTCACACCCTAGGTTAGAAAATCTTATACTATGATTTTTATCGCATATTTGAGAAATGCTTAGTAAGTTATGTTTTAAACCTTCTACATATAAGACATTTTTAAATAAAGGGAGGTTAGAAAGTTAAACCATACCTTGGCCAATAATCTTGCAGTTACTACCATCACCGAATGTGACTGAACCATCAGTCATATCTTTAAGATTGGTGAACAGACCCTTGTCGCCTGTCATATGCCTGGAGCAACCACTATCTAGGTACTACTTTGAATGGCTTAAAGCCTTAAAAGTGGTGTGGCCAACCAAGCTAATAACCTTAGGAACCCATTTCATAACTGTTTTGGGTTTAGGAGTATAGTTGGTCTTCTTGTATTTGTAGTTGTTGTAAGAATGACCTACTGAGTTAGATTTTAAGAGCTCCTTAAGTAAATCAACTATCTTCTCTGTTAAAGGGTTTCAGTTCTGATTTTTATAGTTGATATGGTTGCTTTTAAGTTTAAAAGGTTGAAAAGTTTTAGTATTTTTAGAAAAGTTTTGATTTGAACTATTCCTTATTGTGTTTGAAAACTCTCCTTTCACAAACTTAGGAGGAGTATTCTTCTATTTAGGAGGAACATTTTTTTTGTAGCCCAAACCGGATCGATTGCTACATTTTTGGGATCTGGATAAAAGTTTTTCTAACTTAAGATCACCTTGGGCATACCTTTAACTATCTTTTAAACTCAAAAGTAAAGAGACTTCAAGTTTTAGTTTTTCATTTTCAAATTTAAGATTTTTAATAAGGGAGGTTTTGAAATCTAAATCGTATTTAGTCTTTTCAAAACAATCTGAAATGTGGGATTTTTCTAAAACAAGAGTATCAAAATGTTCTTTAAGTTTTAAAAACTTTTCTTTTTGAAGTTTTAGTTAAACAACAATTTTACAACTTTCCTTGTAAAATGGCATTATAAGCATCTTGAAGATCATCTTCATTTTCATGATCACTATTCAGATTTTCTTCACTAGTTAAATCATCATGATCTGAAAAAGTGAATTTGGCTAGAGTCATAAGGGCTTTGACTTCATTACCCAACTCGATTTCAGAATCTTCTGATTCAAAAGAGGCTTTAGAGCCAGAAGATTCATCCCAAGTAGCCAACATACCTTTCCTTTTAGGTTTGTTCTTTCTAGGACAGTTGTTTGCTAAATGCCCATATTCATGGCAGTTGTAACATTGACTATCTTTTAAAGATTTTCAAGTTTTAGATTTAGATATTTTCTTATCATTAGATTTTTGAAAATCAACCCTCTTTTTACTTCTGAAAAATTTGTAAAACTTTTTTTTGCTAAAAAGGCCATATCATCTTCAGAATTTTCTAAATCAGAATTTTCTTAAGAAATACATTTAGAAGATTTAAGGGCGATAGATTTACCTTTAGGAGCTTTAAAAGTTAACTCATAGGTCTGTAAAGAGCCAACTAATTCTTCTACCCTCATATTATCCGTATCACGAAGTTCCTGAATCACAGTTACCTTAGAATTAAACTGTTCAGGAAGTGAACGTAGTATCTTTGCACAAACTTTACTTTCTGGGATTTTATCACCAAGACCCCACATAGAGTTTACAATGTCATTTAATCTTATATAGAAGTCCATGAACATTTCATTTTCTTCCATATGTATTTCGTCAAATTTGGTGGTGAGGATTTCGACTTTAGATTTCTTGACAATTGATGTTCCCTCGTGTGTCAATTCTAAAATATCTCAGGCTTGCTTTTCAAAATCACAGGATATAATTCTTTTGAATTCATTCGGTGATAGTGCGTAAGTGATTACATTTAGTGCTTTTGCATTGGCACTACTCTCACTTTTCTGAAGTGACGTGTAAAAAACATAAGGTGTTACTCTCATAGATTTGGATTCATCGATGCCAGTTACTTCAGTTGTAGAAGGGGTCCATTCAGTCACTGTGGCTAGCCACACACTCTCATCCATGGATTTTAAGAAAATTCTCATTTTGGCTTTCCAATAGGCATAATTGGAGCCATCAAATGGTGGAGGCCTAGTGACTGAAAGGCTATGAAAATTTGACATCTTAAATAGCTCAGATTAATTAGCTCATGAAATAAATCCAAATAGAATAATTATAAACGAGCTATTAGGCTTTGATACCACTTGGAAAGGTAGGAGTTAGAGTCGGGGGGGGGGGGGTGAATAGGATTATGCCAAATTAAAATGATAACAGTGGAATTTAAACAATTAAAGGAAGGATAACACTATAAACTATCCACAATACGGAAATGTAAAGCAGCCTTAAAATTCTAGTATTGAGAGGTGGATACAAATGTTGTTCTAAGGACAACCTTGCACCATAAAAACCAAGGGTTTATGGTAGGACAACCTTACTAAAACGGTTTGTGTATCAAAAACTCAAATTGAAGAGGAATAAAAAGGAAATAGCTAGAAAAGAAATATAAGCTATTACAACATTCCCCACAATGCTTGAAATGTAAAAGATTACAACATTCACATCCATAAATACATCCCACAATATTGAATGATAAAAGATATAGAAAATAAACCACACATCCATAAAATACAAAGAATTATAGTAGTTCTCTTGTGTGTACACCAACTGTTAAACAACAGCCACACAACTACTCCACTCCTAAATCCTCACATAGTGGATATTAGCATTCACTATGAAAATAGGTTTTTCCAGGTTCACCTAAAACCCTCACAATTGTGTCTTTCAAGTAGGCTTACACAATTCAAAAAATCCCACACTTTGGGTTTTCTGGATCTCCTCAGATAACCAAAAGAATGAGATTTTTCTGGCTTAATCTCAAAAGAAACTAAAACAAAGGAAATTACAATAATGTAAAATACCTAGATTTCTCCTTTTGTTGTAGCCCGGAAGAACCAAATCAGAGTAGAAGTTCGAATATAGAAGTTCAATGTCCACACTCACTTATGAGATAGTTCTAGGTTCTAAATTGATTTTAAATTAAATCAAGTTGGGCTAGCTCTATTTGATTTTGAGTCTAAGAAGTAGGAATACTACAATCCCTCTTTCAAATCAGATTGGAATGCAGAATACAAAATCAAATATAAAAAGCTAATAAAAGAGAATATTAAATATGCACAATATAGCTTAAGAAGTTTATAAACTTATCTCTTAGAGTGATGTCTTGATTATACTTGAATTGGATATCAAATTCTAAAATTCGTGCTCTATTTATAAGTGCAGAAGTCGCACTTTCGACTAGTCCTATGGACATTACGACCGGTCGCAGGACCAATTGATTTTTGAAATTTTGATCGCGATCGGATAAAGCTGTTCCACGACTGGTTGTAGGACCAACTGATTTTTAAAATTTTGAGCGCGATCAGATAAAGCTGTTCCATTTCTTGAAGTTTAAAGGAGTGAACAATATACTTGATCTTACATTTCTTGAAGTAGATCTTGGTTCTTGACTTGAAGCATTATCCTTGTACATGTGATGCATTATCTTGAGCAATATATAACAATGTGCTACACAAGATACAGGTTATAGTTTTGGCACTACAAAATTAGAAAATCAAAAGAGCAAGAAACCATAGCACTTACAAAGTGGACTCAACATGACAAAAAAATGAGGATGTGTGAAGCCAAAGCTGTAAGGCCCATATCCTAGTTCGTACCATTACTTAGACTTCCACGATCCTCCCTGTCGAATTTCGGTAACCCGTGACCTATAATCGGCCTTTGCACGCGACCCTAAGTCACATCCCATAGACCTGAGTCGACTTAATCTGAGACTTATACCCTAGCGACCGTGCGGTCGCCGCAGTTCCAACGCCATGACTTATGCATCGATGCGATACCCAGGTTAAGAGTTGTGGGCCCGCGTTTATTCCGAGAAAAACACCGTCCATTACGAATCCCGAGAGAATCTCTACCCAATCCATCATATCAATCAATCAATATTAGTCAAGTACAAATCCCATCACACCCATTCCTCTCTCACCCAAAAGTCAACACAACCCATGCCTCTCATGTTACTCTCTTACACAACCCATACCACCCATCACTCACCCATCCCTTTCATCCCATCACCTTCTCCCTCCCTCTCATTCTCTCCACCATTCTAAGCTATTCCAAGAGAGCCAAGTGTGGCCCATTTCCTACCCCCTCATCTCCTATCCTAGCCCTCCAAACTTCATCATCCACTATCAAAGAGAAAGCCTAGGAGCTAAGGAGTCCAAGGAACTAAAGAAGAAGACCAATGGTGGGTGATATTAGGATTTTCCACCCTTGATTTCTATTTGAGAGCCCACTTGTGGTGTGACCCATTTTGATGTATGTGTTGTAAACCAAGAGGAGCTCATAGTGGCGGAGCTCCTCCCTTCATCATGCTCTCTCTCTCTCTCTTTTGTGATGGAATGTGGCCCACCTGTTCTAGACCGTCCATGTGTTGGCCCCCACCTCATTGGCTGTCCGTTTGGAGAGGCCTAGATGAAAGAAAAACACAAATATCAGCTGATCCAGTGCTGTGGTGGGCCACCATGTGGACCCACCTTGATGTACTGTATCTGATGCCGTCCATCCAGGCTTGGCCTGGTAAATGAGGCAGATTTAAATCTCTTGTGGAGCACACCACCGTCCAGCGCATGGGATGGTGGGTACCACCCACGGTGTATGTGTTTTATCAACACCATCCATATGTGGGACCCACCCACTGATGTATGTGTTGCTCCTACACTGTCCAGTAAAGGATGGTGCTGGGGCACCTTGATGTAAGTGTTTTTATCAATACCGTTGACGTGGGACCACCTGATATAGGTGTTTTACCCAGTCGTCCATCATGTGGGATCCACCAAGATGCATGCGCTTCATCAACGCTGTCCATTTGATGAGGCCAACCATGAGGTTTGGGTCTTATCCTCACCGTCCAGCTTGTGGTGGGACCCACCTCTATGGATGTATTTCAGCTACGCCGTCCATTTCTTGGGGACCCACCAGCTGTGAGTGGATTGGCTGATGTATGCTTACACCAACTATATAGCTGCTGTATTAAACGTCAGCAAGTTCTGTGGTCCCAATCATGAGGTATGTGTACGTCCATACTAACCATACATATGGCAAATTGTGGGGCCCACCCACATGTGCTACACGTGTGGGATGGGACCCACCTTGATGTATATATTCTATATCCACACCGTCCATCACTGGACAGTGGGACCCTCACTGATTTATGTGTTTTATCATCACCATCCATTTGTATGGACGTCAGCAAGTTCTGTGGGTCCACCAGCTGTCTGACGTCAGCAAGCTCTGTGGGTCCCGCCACTTATCTAGCTGTTGTGTTAACATCAGCTAGTTCTGTGGGTCTGATCAGAGGTTTGTGTTATATCTAGTCCGTCTAGATCGTGGGATGTGGGCCACCTTAATGATGTGTTGTATACACATCGTCCATACATGGGACTCGCTGTGATGTATGTGTTGATCCACACCGTTCAAACGGGTGGGAATTTCGCGGACCACACATCTGGCATTTGCATGCAGCCCCACCTTGATCTAGGTGATCTATATCCTCACCGTCCATCCAACTTTTGCAAATCATTTTAGGCCATGGACCGAGAAATGGGACAGATCCAAATCTCAAGTGATCCACACCATGCATCCGTGGGGCCCACCTTATGATGTATTGTATATTCACACTATCCATCCATGTAGTCCCCATGTGATGTACATGTTTGATCCAAGATATCCAGATTATCCACCTGGTGAGGCCCATTTGGAATGTGCAGGGCCTACCCCCCTTTGTGATGTATTTGTGGCCCATTGTGATGTAATTGTGACCCATGGGTTGTGGCCCATTATAATGTATTTATGGCCCATTTGGCGAGGCCCTTTGTGATATATTTATGGCCCATTTGGTGAGGCCCTTTGTGATGTATTTGTGGCCCATTTGGTGAGGCCCATTGTGATGTAATTGTGGCCCATGGGTTGTGGCCCATTGTGACGTATTTGAGGCCCATTGTAATGTATTTGAGGCCCATGGGTTGTAGCCCAATGCGATGTATATGAGGCCCTTGTATGAGGCCCAATGTGATGCATGTGAGGCTCATGAGTGAGACCCATCGTGATGTATGTGAGGCCCTTATGTGAGGGCCAATGCGATGTATATGAGATCTATTGTAATATGTGATTCCACCAGGATGTATGTAATAATGTTTATGATGCCCATCCATGTTCCTAGTTGATATTAAATGGGCCATGCCTTGGGAGCAATGATGGTTTAATGTCCACGTTGTAAGTGCAATGATGGTTAAATGTCCACATTGTAACTCTTCATAAGGCCCGCTGTTAGGCCCATTCTCGTCTCCCCTTAATGGGCTAACCCAAACCGTTGGGCCCCCATTGATGATTATATTACCCATCTTTCCCTTGATTAGGTTATCCCAATCTGTTGGGCCCCCATTTGATAATGATGCTTTCCACCATACCCTGTAAGACCACCCAAGCCTTGGAGCCCAGTTTGTGTTTGTACCGGGCCTTCCATAGGGAATGTGGCCCACCTAGATGCATGTGTTCGTTCAAGCTTAGTAACCTAAACCCGAGGCCCACTTAGATGATGAGTAGGACCGTTTGTAGGGTTACATAGTCCTGGATGTGTGGATCCTACCAAGGGCCGCCTTGTATTCGTATCAGGCCTTCATAGGAAAGCCCAGTTGTCATGATAAAGGGAATGATGAAGCCCACTTGTTGTATACCCACTTGACTCGCCCCATGAGACATATCTTATCCTTGTATCCAGTTGCTAGGACCTCAGTATCATGTATATATTGTCTACACCGTCCGTTTACTTCTTTGGGATAAGTGTGAGGCCTATCCTTGACGCTAGTACACCATCACTTGTTGCCGTATATGGGAGAATATGTGGTACTAGATTTAGTATATCCAGTGTGTAGAGCCTATCTCGATGTATGGGTTAGTCTCGCCGTCCTTCCAGTGGACCCTGTCTTGGGATATATGATATATTAGTGCTTTGGGAGGCTAATCTAACATAGGACATACCACATGGACTCCTATAGTTGTAGAAGGGGCATGTCGTTTAGCTCCTACTCTTTATATGTGATATGCCGGTGATGGTCGATTGTGGATTATTGTTGTCTGCCCTATCAGATAATCATGCCTACGTACTTTATTACATCATGATACATGCCCATACACATCATATGTATACTTGTTATGAGGAGTGATTAATCATAGTATATGCTATTGGGTTGGTTAACTATGAGACTCCTTGTGAAATGGAGTTGCCCCACATGAGCTTGCAGTAGCGCAGTTTTAATGCATGACTGGATGGTATGACTCATGCATCTCGCATTTTGTGATATGACCACTGTATGCCCTAACGACATTAGGGTCGTAGCCTCCACAAGCATATCGTGGATGGCCAGATGGGACACCAAAAATCTTTTTCTGCATGGGGTGCTATAGATGTCCCTGGGTGAAATTCCCTAAATCCTCTTGGTACCAGAGGATGGTCCAACGTCTAGACCGAGTGGAAATACATGAGCGCATGATGGTCATATACCAGTAGGCCGCGTCTCCTACTGTGTCATGGTCGGTTGGAAGGGGGTGTGGCCTTACTCGCCCGATGAAGTAGGTAATGTTAGGCTGAGTCTAACCAGCTCATAAATGAGTTCGCTATCGACGATCCAGGGAAATATTAGTAGGCGGATAGTGAGGTCTCTTCCACTTACCCAGTTGTGCGCTTGATGGGGCGAAAGGTGGCGTAGAGTGTACTAGACCCCTGTGATGATCTCAGAGAAGTACGGTACTGATATGTGGACTTATTGAGCAGGAGTTGCATACTCAGCATTTTACTCATTCATTCATTCACTCATTCATTGTCCACTTGGGCTGGTGGTGCGTAACTAATTTGTTATGCGTACTCTCTCAATGGCCATGATTTCAGTTGGGTACGTGACTAACCTCAGATCTGGAGTTTACCACATTGTGTCCAGCTATCCAAATCAGGTATGAGCTAGTTTGGATAGAAGTCCTTTATGATAGACCCCACAGCTTGTGATACTACGTACTATCATCCTGACTTCACGCTCTAACTTGGTCATTTCTTTCACAACGCATATTGCATTGCATCCCCAGCACATGGCATTTGGTTTACCACGACCCCACATTACATAGCCGATCTGCATTGTGTACTCTGATATTGTATAACTCATGGACTTGTCAGTATTTCTGGTTACTCTGATATTGTATGACTTATGAACTTGCCAGTATTTTCGATATTTATGAATTGTGGACTTCTATTGTATACTTGGTACCTGTGTTGCGCACACACGTACACCACCCTCTAAGCTTTCTATAAGCTTATGTATGACCGTTGCTTGCAGGTGACGTTACGTCATAGCAGCATTGAGGCAGGAGTTTTTGGCAGAGATTTATGGAGATTTTATTATATACATGTATTTCGTTTCAGTATTATAATTAATGATTTATATTAGTGGATATGTGATGATGATGTTGCTCTTGTGATTTGGGTACACTTGTGATTATGCTTCTTTACAAAAAAATTCACACTGAAAATCCTCCTTGTAGAATCCCAGGATCGGAATATGGCGTATGGGCGTTGGGAGCCGAGAATGGGGTATTACGGAGGCTGTTGGTGCAGGATTCGGCGATCGGGAATTCTGTGAGCTCTATTTTCGAGTTTAGGGCATGACAGAAGTGGGTATCAAAGCATAATTTGGGAATACCTAAGGATAACATCACATATCTGCTGACAGCTACCTACACTGTGTGATTGTTCCGAACTTAGAATGATTAGATCCCCGAGTTCAAATAACTTAGAAACTTCTTGATATAGCTCCCTATCGTGTGTGCATTCAAGAGTGTCAAGGATAATAGGGCCTTGTTCCGTACCGTAGGACATGACACCTGAGAGAGCGAGCCAAGCGGCTCCTGCGTCCGAGACCAGTGCGGCCTCGACGGTATTGGTGAGCGCAGATCAGCTTTAGCAGTTGCTGTAGGCGATGATCGTGATTTGTCAGGGGCAGGGCAGACGTCCCACCGAGACGCTTCAGCAGGCGGAGTAGGAGTGCGTGAGCCCTCTTATGCGAGACTTGACTCAGCGGTGGGTCCCACTGGCAGTATTTTTACTTCAAGGCGAGGCCAAGTGGGTAGGTTTGCAGAGGGATCGTGATCAGAGGAGAGGCCAGAAGAGGCAGGCCTCCTCCAGTAGCTCCCGGCAGCATCGACAGTAGCAGAGGCGCCCAGCCCGCCGAGCCGCCAGAGCACCAGCAACACCTTCAGCACCACCTCAGAGACCGTTTACGGGCACTTATTATGGATGGGGTGGGGTAGGACACCTTAGGCAGGAGTGTCCCCACCCTCAATAGCAGGAGCAATTGAGAGCACCAACAGTATCTTCGGCACCACCTCCATGACAGTACCTAGGAGCTTGCTTTGGATGTGGTGTGGAAGGACATTGTATACACGATTGTCCCCATCCGCAGCAGCAGCGACATCGGCTCCTACCGCGAGGCCCCATTAACAGCCACATCAGTCACCGAGACATCAATAGTAGTATAAGCCGCCACAATGGCAGCAATGAAAGCAGCAACAACCATAGAGTGGGCATAAACCTCCCCAACAGGACCCTCTGCCGTCAGGAGGAGTCATCGACGGTTCGTGCGACTAGGACTTAGGACTGTCTTGATAGATTATTCATGGAGGAGATGTCTTGAGAGCGCGAGGTTGAGATTCGCAAGTGTTATCCCCATCTCTTCGATGTTTGATTATATGTTGTATTGTGTTTTGATTATATATGATGCCATGACTTTTCCTCTTTTATAAGTTATGTTTAGTTGCGATGATAGTGTAAATTTTGAGGATGAAATTTTTATTAGGAGGGGAGAGTTGTAAGGCCCGTATCCTAGTTCGTATCGTTCCTTAGACTTTCGCGATCCTCCCCGTCGAATTTCGGCAACCCGCGACCTATAATCGACGTTTGCGTTGACCCTAAGTCTCATCTCATAGACCCGAGTCAACTTAACCCGAGACTTATACCCTAGTGACTGCGCCATCGCCGCGGTTCTAACGCCATGACTTGCCCACTGATGCGATACCCAGGTCAATAGTTGTGGGCTCGCGATTATTTGGAAGAAAATGCCGTGCATTGCGAATCCTGAGAGAATCTCTACCCAATCCATCACATCAATCAATCAATACTATTCAAGTACACATCCCATCAAACCCATCCCTCTCTCACCCAAAAGTCAACACAACCCATGCCTCTCATGTCACTCTCTTACATAACCCATACCACCCATCACTCACACCCATCAATCACCCATTCCTTTCATCCTATCACCTTCTCTATCCCTCTCATTCTCTCCACCATTCCAAGCTATTCCAAGAGAGCCAAGTGTGGCCCACTTCCTACCCCCCTCATCTCCCATCCTAGCCCTCTAAACTTCATCATCTACCATTAAAGAGAAAGCCTAGATGCTAAGAAGTCCAAGGAGCTAAAGAAGAAGACCAACGGTGGGTGATATTAGGATTTTCCACCCTTGATTTCTATTTGAGGGCCCACTTGTGGTGGGACCCATTTTGATGTATGTGTTGTAAACAGAGAGGAGCTCATAGTGGCGGAGCTCCTCCCTTCACCATGCTGTCTCTCTCTCTCTCTCTCTCTCTCTCTTTTGTGATGGAGTGTGGCCCACTTGGTTTAGACCGTCCATGTGTTGGCCCCCACCTCGCTGTCTATCCATTTAGACAGGCCTGGATGAAAGAAAAACACAAATATCAGCTGATCCAGTGCTGTGGTAGGCCGCCACGTTGACCCACCTTGATGTGTTGTATCTGATGCCGTCCATCCAGGCCTGGCCTTGTAAATGAGGCAGATTCAAATATCTGGTGGAGCACACCACCGTCCAGTGCGTGGGATGGTGGGAACCATCCACGGTGTATGTGTTTTATCAACACCGTCCATATGTGGGACCCACCCACTGATGTATGTGTTGTTCCCACACTGTCAAACAAAGGACGGTGCTGGGACACCTTGATGTAAGTGTTTTATCAATATCGTCCATGTGAGACCACCTGATATAGGTGTTTTACCTAGCCATCCATCATGTGGGATCAACCGAGATGCATGTGCTTCATCAACGCCATCCATCTGATGAGGCCAATCGTGAGGTTTGGGGTCTTATTCTCATCGTCTAGCTTGCGGTGGGACCCACCTTTATAGATGTATTTTAGCCACGCCGTCCATTTCTTTGGGACCCACTTGCTGTGAGTGGATTGGCTGGTGTATGCTTACACCAGCTATATAGCTGTTGTATTAAACATCAGCAAGTTCTGTGCTCCCAATCATGAGGTATATGTACGTCCATACCATCCATCCATATGGTAGCTCGTGGGGCCCACCCACATGTGCTGCACATGTGGGATGGGACCCACCTTGATGTATATATTCTATATCCACACCATCCATCGTTGGATGTGGGGCCCTCACTGATTTATGTGTTTTATCAGTACCATCCATTTGTATGGACGTCAGCAAGTTCTGTGGGTCCACTAGCTATCTGACATCAGCAAGCTCTATGTGTCCCACCAGCTATCTAGCTGTTGTGTTGACGTCAGCTAGTTCTGTTGGTTTGATCAGAGGTTTGTGTTATAAATGGAACTTGTTGTGATGTATGTGTTGATCCACACCGTTTAAACGGGTGGAAGGCTGCTGGACCACCTATCCAGCAGCTGCAGTGGCCCACCTTGATCTAGGTGATTTATATCCTTACCGTCCATCCAACTTTTTCAAATCATTTTAGGCCATGGGCCGGGAAACGGGACAAATCCAAATCTCAAGTGATCCACACTGTGCATCCATGAGGCCCACCTTGTGATGTATTGTATATTCACACCGTCCATCCATGTGGCCCCCACGTATGTATGTGTTTGATCCAAGCTATCTAGATTGTCCACCTGGTGGAGCCCATTTGGAATGTGCAGGGCCCACCCCCCTATGTGATGTATTTATGGCCCATTGTGATATAATTGTGGCCCATGGGTTATGGCCCATTATAATGTATTTATGACCCATTTGGCAAGGCACTTTGTGATGTATTTATGGCCCATTTGGCGAGGCTCTTTGTGATGTATTTGTGGCTCATTTGGTGAGGCCCATTGTAATGTAATTGTGGCCCATGGGTTGTGGCCCATTGTGATGTATTTGAGTCCCGTGGGTTGTGGCCCATTGTAATGTATTTGAGGTCCATGTGTTGTGGCCCAATGAGATGTATATAAGGCCCTTCTATGAGGCCCAATGTGATGCATGTGAGGCCCATGAGTGAGACCCAACATGATGTATGTGAGGCCCTTGTGTAAGGCCCAACGCGATGTATATGAGGCCCATTATGATGTGTGATTCTACCAGGATGTATGTAATGATGTTTATGATGCCCATCCATGTTCCTAGTTGATATTAAATGGGCCATGCCTTGGAAGCAATGATGGTTTAATGTCCACGTTGTAAGATCAATGATGGTTAAATGTCCACATTGTGACTCTCCCTAGGGCCCATTCTTAGGCCCATTCTTATCTTCCCTTAATGGGCTAACCCAAACCGTTGGGCCCCCATTGATGATTATATTACCCATATTTCCTTTGAGTAGGCTATCCCAATCCATTGGGCCCCCATTTGATAATGATGCTTTCCACCATACCCTGTAGGACCACCGAAGCCTTGGAGCCCATCCTGTGTTCGTACCGGGACTTCTATAGGGAATGTGGCCCACCTAGATGCACGTGTTCATCCAAGCTTAGTAACCCAAACCCGAGGCCCACTTAGATGATGAGTAACACCATTTATAGGGTTACATAGTCTTGGATGTGTGGATGCTACCAAGGGCCGCCTTGTATTCGTATCAAGCCCTCATAGGGAGTGAGAAGCCCACTTGTTGTATACTCACTTGACTCACTCTATGAGACATATCTTATCCTTGTATCCAGTTGCTAGGACCTCAGTGTCACGTATATATCGTCCACACCGTCCATTTACTTCTTTGGGATAAGTGTGAGGCCTATCCTTGACACTAGTACACCATCACTTCTTGCCGTATATGGGAGAATATGTGGTATCAGATTTAGTATATCCACTGTGTAAAGCCTATCTCGATGTATGGGTTAGTCCCACCATCCTTCTAGTGGACCCCGTCTTGGGATATATGATATATTAGTCTCGACTTCACACTCTAGCGTGGTCATTTCTTTCGCACCGCATATTGCATGCATCCCCAGCACATGACATTTGGGTTACCACGACCCCACATTGCATACTCTGATATTGTATAACTCATGGACTTGTCAGTATTTCTGCTTACTTTGATATTCTATGACTTATGGACTTGCTAGTATTTTCGATATTCTATGAATTGTGGACTTGTGTTGTATATTTGACACCTGTGTTGTGCGCACACGTACACCACCCTCTTTCTATAAGCTTATGCACGACCATTGTGTCAGGTGATCTTAGGTCACAGTAGCATTGAGGCAGGAGTTTGTGGCAGAGCTTTATGGAGATTTTATTATATACATGTATTTCCTTTCAGCATTGTATTCATTGGTTTATATTAGCAGATATGTGATGATGATGTTGCTCTTGTGATTTAGGTACACTTGTGGTTATGCTTCTTTACAAAAAAAAATTCACACGGAAAATCCTCCTTGTAGAATCCCTGGATCGGGATCTGGCGTATGGGAGCTGGGAGCTGAGAATGGGGTACTATGAAGGCTGTCGGTGCCAGCTTCGGTGATCGTGAATTCTATGAGCCCAGTTTCCGAGTTTGGGGCGTGACAAAAGCCATGAATGCAATTTAGTGTGGAGTTTCATTAGATGTCTTTAATTAGATATGTATGTGTGCAAACTCAAAGGCAACATGGGAGTTATTAGAAACTACCCATGAAGGAACTAACATAGTAAAAATGTCATGGCTGTAACTTCTGATATCTCAATTTGAACACATAAAGATGGAAGAACATGAGACATTCATAGAGTTTTCCACTAGGTTAAATGGCATATGTAACTCCATAGGGGGACTTGGGGAAAGAATTCTGGTATCTAAAATTTGTAGGAAAATTCTAAGATCTTTGCTGGAACGATTTAACCCTAAGGTCACCACCATAGAAGAATGTCGAAACATTGAGGAAATGAAAGTAGAAGATCTAGTAGGTGTTCATAACCCCAAGTATAGGGTCGCGATGTAATAATAATCTCGATAAGAACGAGGTCGAATCCACAGGGACTAATCTTGCGTATTTATTCTGAGAGCAATTAGAATCAAAACTCGGAAAAGATCTAACCTAAATAAAGAAAGTAGAGAGTAATTATGAGATGATGAATTTAGAAACTTAAGAATTTAAAGGTGGGAAACTAGGGTTTTCAGGGATCCACTTGCAGCTATTAGGATGTTTCCATATTCGATTCAAGGCACTCAATTGGAATTGGAGCCCTATCCTATCCAATTGAAAGATATTCAATAAGATCCGATCTGAACTTCTGTTAACCTAATTCTCAACGGATGAAAGTTGTGAGGATTGGAAGTGATTCCATCACCTAACCATGCCCAAGAGACTATGGTAGATAACAGGATATACCGATCCAACAACCAACATAGGAGAATTGTGAAGAATAAAAGGGATTCCATCACTCAGCCATGCCCAAGGGATGATGGAGAACACATGCAAAATATATCATTAAGCCATATTATGTGTGTAAAACCAAGAAATAGATGGGGGATAATATGCAATATTTAACCCACAACACAACACCCAACCGGCATTTTGCTAGTTCCGAGCAAAAATATGTGATAAATAATCTTCAATCTCAAGTTCAAAATCCCCCTTTATATATATATATATATATATATATATATATATATATATATATAGAAAACAATCTTTTGTGCAATCAAGCATGAATGAGTAGAATTAAGTGAGATAGTGAGATCTTAAAAACTTAGAGCCAAATCAACTATGCAATTAATCAAGTAGGTTCTTTATCAATTAAATCAGAATGGAAGCTCAAATATCAAGTTTTCCTATGTGCTTAGTGAAAATCAATTTACTTCTTAGAATACTACTTTTGTTTCGTAATGTTAGTCATGTTCATCATATTAAGATTAATTGAAAACTCAAGTACTGATTTTAAACCTATCCCCCTTTTCATTCTTTTTTTAGTTTTTGATTTTATATCGACGGTCACCATTATTTATTCCTCTTTTTCAGACATTACATCATTTTCAAAGACATTTTTCATTCCCCTCAAAGATATTGTCATTCGTCATTCTTTATGACTTATTTGTCGATCTCCTATTTTTTAACTGGTTTTTCATCTCTTTAGGTGGACAAAATTCTCCAGACTAAATTCTCAATATCTAACAATGATCTACATACTAACTATTAGAAACTCAAGCACACTCTAAGAAAGCAAATTGAGTGTGTCTTATGGTTTGGATTAACATGATATTCAAGCTTTTCTTAATCAATTCGAATGTAAGAACTGTGAGTGATATTTTACTTAGATGATCAAGCTCCAATAATATAAAATTCAATCGCACTTCTCATCATGCTCAAAGCATTCTTAATTACACAATTTATTGCCTTCCAAACAGAGTTCAACTCAAAATATTGAAAATTTTCTAAAATTTTTGCTCAAAATTGAGAAAAACACTGATTAGGTTTACCTAAGCCCCACACCCCCCACAAAAATCTACATTGTCCTCAATGTACAAGAAATAAGCATGTAATACAATTGAGGCAACGAAAAGAACAGTAATGATGATGGAAAGATAGTACCTGGAGGTAGGAAATTTGAAGCTTTTCCACGGATCTCAACATAAAAATGGGTTAACACCCTACAAAACTCAACAGAGTATAAGCAAACTATCCTAACAGCGGAAAGTAAACTACCCTAGTCCTAAGAAAGAGATAAAGCTACCTATACCTCCATCAGACTAGGAGATCAATCCTGGTAAATAAGATCACTTAGAGGTATGAACATGTCCTCTTAATCAAAATTTTTAACAAATGACTGTAATTGATGTCCATTTACTTTGAATTCATTGCCATTGTCTGGATTCTTTATCTCAACAGCCCCATGAGGATACACATTAGTAATAGTGAAAGGGCCGGTCCAACGAGATTAGAGTTTCCTCGAAAAGATATGTAACCGAGAATTGTACAAGAGGACTTTCTGACCTGGTGTCAATGATTTTCGAAGAATATGTTGGTCATGAAACACTTTCATCATATCCTTGTAAATTCTCGAGTTCTCGTATGCATCATTCTGGATCTCCTCGAGTTCATTCAATTGTAGCTTACGCAGTGAGCCAGCGTTGTCCAAGTTAAAGTTCAAATTCTTTATAGCCTAGTAGGCCCTATGTTCCAGTTCTATAGGTAAGTGAAAAGCTTTCCCATAGACAAGTCTAAAGGGAGACATTCCAATGAGAGTTTTAAAGGCTGTACGGTAAGCCCATAAAGCATCGGTCAAGCGGATTGACCAATCCTTACGGTTAGGGTTAACCGTCTTTTCCAAGATGTGTTTGATCTCTCTATTGGAATTCTCAGCTTACCCACTTGTTTGTGGGTGGTATGGAGTGCTCACCTTGTGAGAGATGCCATATTTCTTTATTAAATTTGTGAATGGCCTATTGCAAAAATGTGAGCCTCCATCATTAATGATGGCTTGAGGCTTTCCGAACTGAGAAAGGATGTTCTCTTTTAAGAATTTAATGACCGTCTTATGGTCATTATTCTGACATGGGATTGCTCGGACCCATTTAGTGACATAGTTTACGTCTATTAGAATGTATAAATTTCCATGAGATTAGGAGAATGTTCCCATGAAATCGATGCCCCAGCAATCAAATGCTTCAATGATTAGAACGGGGTTTAAAGGCATCATATTTATACGGGACAATGCTCCTAACTTTTAACAATGCTTAAAAGCTTTACAAAACTCATGAGTGTCCTTGAATATAATGGGCCAATAAAAGCCATACTGCAGAATTTTGGCCGTGGTCTTTTTAGCAAAAAAGTGACCGCCACAGGCCTGAGAATGATAGAAGGAGATGACACTCTGGTGTTCATTGTCTGGCACACATCTCCTTAAAATCTGATCTGAAAATTATTTAAATAAATAAAGATCATCCTAGAAGAATTTGCGCACCTCAGTGAAATTTTTTTTCTTATATTGCACAGTCCAATGTGTCGGCGTGAAACTTGTGGCAAGATAATTAACAATATCAGCGAACCAAGGTGAGTGGGAGACTTTAAACAATTGCTCGTCAGGGAGCATGTCATTTATGGGTGCCGTCTCAAGGGAATTAGGTAGGTCAAGTCTCGAAAGGTGGTCATGTAACGCCCCGTGTTTTTAGGACTCAAGTATATGACTCGTTTACCAAAAACCCGAGTGTTAACCTTTAGAGAGCCATATTCCATATATATATATATTTTTCAAAGTTAGCAGTTTAGCGTAGGATGAACAAATCAACATGAAAGAAAATTTACATTTACATTTAGAATATACAAGAGGCTGCCCATAATAACTTATACAAACCAATGTCTCTATATTAACAACTGCAAGAATTACATAATTTAATACATGAGAAATATTAAAATGCATATAAACGAAAGCCGCAAGATCACGCAGGTTCTGGAGGTAGATACAGTCACACATCCTTATCAATCATAACAGCTCCTCATCAGTCTGAACTTGAATATCATCTAACCCACCTGTACTACCTGTACGGTTATATATTTGATGGATGAGTGGCCAACTTAGTGTGAATTCCTCTCAAGATTACACACCGTCGCCTTAGACAAGTATAACATGAAAGCAACAATGCATACAAAACATAACAAAATGTAGTCTTATTATATGCATGGATGCGTGAATGCATTATCGACTTGGGGATGCTCATCTAGTCGGCAGTTAGGCTCATCACCCATGCAAAGGCTGACTACTAGCGAAGCACATCACGTGCGTACATCTCGTACCATATAATGACTACCCATCGTATATCATGTATGTAAATCAATAGTTGATGGTCTGGCAGCTAGCGAAACGATACCCCCAATAACTTGGAGGACACGTGCTACAGCATCCAGAAATATCCACCCGTCATCGTCAATATGCCATGTATGAATGATTAGCTAGACCATTATTAATCCAATTACAATCAGTCAGTTTAATAAAGCTCAAGGTCACTACGGGGGGTTCGTCACCCAGTGTAGGCCGACGGTTCAGGCATAGTGTCCCATTTCCACCATCCCTAGCCCATGAGTTTACCGGCTTAGGGTGTGGATAGAACCCATCAACACGTGGCCAGTCAACTCTTAATGTATGGGAAACTACTATCGTATGTTGAGTGGAAATGAATGTCAAATATCTAAATACAACGATTAAAAGGAGTTGGTATGCATGCCTTACATACGAATAAGCAACGACGATAAAAACATCAAATGGTTCATCCCACAGTCAAATAGGTGGAATCACTCCATAAATGGTAAATCCCATGAATAATTTGCCACTAACATAAACTCCATGTTGAGGGTCTATTTCTAGCACAATCAATCTCATTACACCCAGAGTACGAACTCTCTTTCTTAAATAGAGGTTCCCCTCTTTAACTAGAGAGATTTTGGTTCATATGTGTCTTGCAAATAGTACAATAGCATGTGAGAATAACGCAGAAATTAGGTAATGATCTAGGATACCATTCTAATAAGGTAAAACTTAAGTACAAATGTATATACAATTCAAGAGCTATTTAAATGAATCAAGGCCTAGCATATGCATTTGATATTCATGATTGATCGTCAACATATATACTTAAGTAGGTTAATCATATGATTAATCAAACTTTATGATCTCATTCATAGTTAATATAAAAACTATCCTTGATCTAATTTAGAGATGGAAAGATCAAGGGGAGAAGTCATCACCTGATGAACCGAATCACCTTCTTCGCTAAGTGCTTGCGCTCTTAGAATTTGAAGAAATCATGAACTTGTACAATTAGATCCAAGTTCTAAGCACTACCTAGGTTTAAGGTAATAGCATAGGGCTTGAATTATTTATCTTTAGGGTTTTGATGTAGAATTAAGATTTTCATCCTTGGGTTTAGTTCTAGGCTTAAATTTGGGGTTTAAGTGCTAATCAATGTACATTTGACCATAATGCTAATAATATTAATAATTTCATGGTGATCATTGACATTAAGCATATAACTAATATTAGTTGATGTGACATTAATAAACATTGTGATTAAAATAAATAGTATGATCTACTATTAATAATAATAAAATTAAAAAATAAAGAATAAACACTTATATTTAACAATTGTAATTTGTCTGTAATAACTAATATTAGTATAGATAATTTACTAATGGGTAATCCTATATAAATTTAATAATCCTAAAAATGATAATAATGGTAACAATGATAATGAATTCAATCTGAAAAGAAATTGTGGACTTACCTTAGTCGACTCAGTAACTTGACTCGGCCTCAATTTAAACTGACGACCCACTCTGTGACTCAACCTGACTCGACTCGACTGAGTTGACCCAACTCGACCTCAGCAAGGCCTGGTCCAGGCCTATGCATTACCCGACCCAGCTGGACTCAGTTCCAGTCAAGTTGACTCGGTCCCAGCTGAGATGACTCAGTCCCTTCTCTCTCTAGTTTCTCTTCTTCTCTCTCTCTCTCTATTTTTCTTCTTCTTCTTGATTTTTCTTTCTTCCTCTCATTATTCCCTGGGTGAGTTGGATCGAACCAGGCCTAACCCGACCTAGCTAGACTCGGTTTCAGCCGAATCGACTCGACAGCCACTAAACCCACTCTCTCTTCTCTCTATCTTCCTCTTCCGACTCTTTCTTCTTCCTCTTTCTCTCTCACTCTTTTCTTGTTTCTCTTCCTGCTGGACCAGAAGGTGTCTGAGCTTGACCATACTGCACCCAACTCGATCAGCAATTCCCCCTAGCCCAGCTTGGTGTGGAAGCAGCAGCCGCACCATCCTCTCTCTCTCTCTCTCTTTCATTTTCTATCTTACTCCCTCTTTCTCGTCCTTCTCTTTCTCCTTTTTCTACTTCTCTACCTCTCTAAAGACTCAGTAGGGCCCACAGCTCAAACCAGACTCGGTGAAACTCATTGAGTTAGCATGTCTGTGACCAGCCAACAACGCCACTGCAACTCTTCTCCTTACCTCTTCTTCCACTCTTGGATGATGATGATATGAGCCACACATTTGCAGTTATGGATCCACAATAGGCAACATTACAAGTAACAATGATGGTGCAAGCTTGACGTGGAAGACGAGTGAGCTTTAATGGCGTTCTTGGCTCCAGCATGTATCTCAGAGTTCTGATTGTTGTGGGAGGTCTGGATAGACCCAGGGAAGCTCGGAGGGTGGCAAGAATGGAGCTTGGGCCTTGTTTGGTTGGTGGGTTAGGATGAAGAAGGAAATGGCCATTTTGAGTGCAGCTACAAGGAATGGATTTGGATCCCATTGTTGCTCAATCCTCCCACTTTTATTCACTCGCCCTAATATCCCAGAGCCATTAGATTGGTGATAAGTGGTCTGGATTTGCTCTGGCTGAAACAGTTTCTAAATCCAGTGGGTAGGAATCGAAATTGGACATGGTTTTGTTTGGAAAACCCTAAGAAAATGGACAACTATGATCTCATCTGTTTGGATGATCCAGATCATGCCAAACACCCCACACATGGATTGCCAACCTGTCGCATGGAGACAGTTTCCATTTTTGAAAATGTTGTTCTTGTAGGCCCTCGTTGTATCAAGGATCATGTGCATGCACACGAGTTTCAAGGCTCTGGCTGAAACAGTTTCCAAATCCAGTGGGTAGGAATCGAAATCGGACATGGTTTTATTTGGAAAACCCTAAGAAAATGGACAACTAAGATCTCATCTGTTTGGATGATCCAGATCATGCTAAACACCCCACACATGGATTGCCAACCTGTCGCATGGAGACAGTTTCCAATTTTGAAAATGTTGTTCTTGTAGGCCCTCGTTGTATCAAGGATCATGTGCATACACACGAGTTTCAAGGCTCAAGATTAGGTGGGGTTTCGTTAGAACTTGCATGGCATCAGATGGATGGTTCAGATCATGGAAGTGGGCCCTGATTTGTGGGCCACAACCGAAATCACGGACGTCTGTCCGTTTGAAACAAAACCGGGGCGGGGGGGGGGGGGGGAACAAAAGAGAGAGAGGAATTCTCTCTTTTTAGAGAAATTACGGGTCAGCCCACTTTGACCGGGCTCCCTGGACCCATGCACAACGAGTGCACCTCCTCTAGTGCACACGCGAAATGACTGTGGGGCCTACGAAGATGTTTAGATGAAATCCACTCCGTTCATTTGTTTCATCTACCCATATAAGGCCATGAGCTCGAGATTGGGGTTGACCTAAACTTTAAGTGGGCTATACTCTTAAATTTCTAGTTCTAATGGTGGATTCCCATCGATCTAATGGTTGGATCATCCTGAAATTGAACGTTAACGGTTAAAAGGTCCTAAGAATCCTAAAGAAGGTTCATGTGCGATATATGGGTTGATTTGAAACTCAGGTGGGCCATACATCTTAATTTTATGAGTTTTACCGATGACTACCGATAATTAAGGGTCGGATCCTTTTCCAACATAATCACCAGCGCTTTTAGATGTCCCTAAACTAATATGGGTAGATCCTAATGGCTCCTTTTGAAACGTGGTGGTTAATTCATGTGGTTAATTGTTGAATTATCCCACATTGAGTTGTGAACCCGTGAACAGTGGATTTGCTGAGTTGGGTCCCCAAAACTGACGATGTACATTTTAATTGTTCTAATAGAGCATAAGTTTGTCATGAGCGGTCTTTTGATGTTTGGCGTTGATCCCACTACAATGCGATCGTCCATCTTTAAAGTGGGTGCATTCTTAATTTAAGGATGGTGATTCCTTCCGACGGTCTAAGGGTCCTAGTCCATTTTAGAGGAAGCTTAACAATCAAATTGACTTAATGTCCATGATTAATGGGCTAAAAGGTTTCCAACTAGTCTAGGTGCAACTGATTGTCACTATTACCATCTAATAGTCAAATTCACGTGACCTAATGTTTGGTTATGGAATAAGATGCCATAGACTTAACGATCAGTGAGGTTTTATATTTAAATCCTGCAATCGATGATGAATGGTTTAATTCGTTTAATTTTTCTTAATCCCTGCATACCCGATGGTTAGATTGTTCTCAAACCTGAACTAGAATGGTCTTAGGGGTTCCTAGTGATCTCTCCAAGAATCTAACCCATCTATTAAGTCCAACAATTTATGATCTCCTACTCGCCTGACAATGAGGCCGATCAATAGCTTAGTTGGACCATAACTCTCTGATTAGAGTGTCTACTAATAATCCTTGATAACCTAAATGTCAGATCAATTCTAGAGATAACTGTTGATGATTCCTAGGGTTTTTAGCCTAGTTTAGGATAACATTCAATTAAGTTAGATTACATGATAACACCCGAGTATTGAAAAGTACGGGGTGTTATAGGTCAACCACTACGTTATCTACTCCCTTTTTATCTTTTATTTTCAAATCAAATTCTTGGAGTAGGAGGATCCATCTTATCAAGCGGGGCTTAGCATCATTCTTTGAAAGAAGATACTTGAGCGCCACATGATCGGTGTAGATAATGATCTTGGATCCGATCAAGTAAGATCTAAATTCGTCCAAAGCGAATACTATGACCAAGAGTTCTTTTTTCGTAGTAGAGTAATTCACTTGGGCCGAATTTTGCATCTTACTTGCATAATGAATAACATAGGGCTTCTTTTCTTTTCTTTGGATAACACTACCCCATAGCATAGTCAGACGCATCACACATAGTTTAAAAGGAATGTTCCAGTCGGGTGGCTGTATAATAAGTGTGGTAGTCAACATGCCCTTGAGCTAAGTAAAAGCTTCTTGACATTACTCAGTCCACTCATATGGAATATCCTTTTGAAGTATATTGCATAAAGGACAAGAGATGTAACTAAAGTCCTTTATGAATCATCTGTAAAATCCAGCATGTCCTAAAAAGGATCGCACGTCTCGA
The DNA here is from genome assembly GCA_030180095.1 of Magnolia changhungtana. Taxonomy (NCBI): domain Eukaryota; kingdom Viridiplantae; phylum Streptophyta; class Magnoliopsida; order Magnoliales; family Magnoliaceae; genus Magnolia; species Magnolia changhungtana. The sequence goes on from JASAUF010000150.1 coordinate 2,913,630, forward strand.
ATGCTTTTGGGTGGGGGTAAGGTAGAGATAAGATCAATTTTAGCTTTATCTACCTCAATTCTCTTGGACGAAATGATATGTCTAAGGACTATTCCCTTACGAACAATGAAATGACACTTCTCCCAATTGAGTACCAAATTTTTTTCTTCACATCTTTTCAGCACACATTTAAGATTTTCCAAGCAATCGCTGAAAGATGGACCAAAGACAGAGAAGTCGTCCATGAAAACCTCTAGATATTACCCCACCACATCAGAAAAAATACTCAACATACACCGCTGAAAAGTAGCGGGGGCATTACATAGTCCGAATGGCATCCTTCGGTAAGCAAAGTTGTAAAAGGGACATATGAACGTGATCTTTTCCTGATCTTCAAGGGCTATCTCTATTTGGTTGTAGCCCAATTATCTGTCAAGGAAATAGTAATATGAATGACCAGCTAGCCTTTCCAGAATTTGATCAATGAAGGGTAAAGGAAAGTGGTCTTTCCTCGTGACAGTATTCAATTTCCTATAGTCATTGCACATTCTCTAACTAGTAGTAACTCTAGTCGACATGAGTTCAATTTTGGAATTAGCTACAATGGTGATTCCATACTTCTTAGGAACTACTTGAGTTGGACTCACCCATTAGCTATCAGTTATTGGGTATATGATACCAACATCCAATAGCTTAAGAACCTCGGCCTTAACCAGTTCCTTCAAGTTTGGATTCAATCTACATTGTGGTTGTCATGAGGTCTTCGCATTATCCATAAGATGAATGCGGTGAGTACAAATCAAAGGGTCAATTCCCTTGAGGTCCGCAATCGACCATCCAAGGGCTCCCTTATGGTCAATGAGAGTAGAAATGAGCATACTCTCTTGTTCTTACTCAAGGCGGGAAGAAATCACCACTAGGTATGTCTCATCTTGACCTAAATAGACATATTTCAAATCAGAGGGCAAAGGTTTTAGGTCAAGCTTCGGTACCTTGAGGCTAGAAGGTAAAGGCACTACATCAGTTTGGGGCAATTCTTCGAATTGTGGCCTCCATCAGTTAACTTTAAGTATCGGCACGGTATTTAGCATGGTCCCCTCCTCCCTAATCATGTCATCATCAAAATCATAGGAGTGGGCTAGGTACATCTCTAGAGGGTCAGAGGATAAGGTCAGAAGTGTTTTATCTTCCACGACAGAATCAATCAAGTTAACATCGTGGGTATTATCATCATCCTTTGCTTGTTTGTTCATATTAAAAAAGATATTAAGCTACAATGTCATATTTCCAAAAGACAAACTCATGACTCCATTCCTATAATTAATGATTGCATTTGATGTGGCAAGGAATGGGCGACCAGCAAGTACATGAACTGAGCGATCAGCAAGTTGTAATGTGGTTCGGGTGGGTTTTAATTCACCTAAACCTAGTAGATGGAACAGATAGATCTAGCAACACTCCACAAGAGTTAGAACCAGAACCTCAAGGCAAGTCGATTGCTCCATTTCCCTAACCGTTGGTTGCACCAAAACCTCTCTCTAACTCTCAGGACATTTTAGAGTTGCTGAAACAAGTGAAGGTCAACATTCCTCTACTGGATGCCATTAAACAAATGCCTTCATATGCTAAATTTTTGAAAGACTTATGTATGACCAAAAAATGGCAAAATATTCAAAAGAAAATCTACTTAACAGAAAAAGTGAGTGCCATCCTAAAGCAAGATGTGTTACGAAAGTACAAAGATCTTAGTAGCCCAACCATCACTTGTATAATTGGGAATTACCAGATTGAGCACACCCTTGTTGACTTAGGAGCGAGCGTAAATATGATCCTATACTGAGTATACGAACAACTGGGTCTAAGTGAATTAAAACCCACCTGGACTACATTACAACTTGCTGATTGCTCAGTTTGTGTACCGAGAGAGATAATTGAGGATGTATTGGTCCAAGTTGACAAATTCTACTACCCAGTAGATTTTATTATCCTAGAAACTCAACCCATCGTGAACATGAGCACTTAAATTCCCGTCATCCTTAGTCGTCTATTCCATGCCACATCAAATACAATCATTAATTATGGGAATGGAGTCATGAATTTATATGTTGGGAATATGACATTAGAGCTCAATATCTTTTTTAATATGAGCAAACGTGCAGAAGATGATGACGATGCCCACGATATTAACTTGATTGATTCTTTCATGGAAGATAGAACACTTCTGACTTTAACCTCTGACTCTCTAGAGATATGCCTGGCCCACTCCCATGATTTAGATGATAATATGATTAGGGAGATGGGAACCATGTTTGATACTGTGCTGGTACTTGAAGTTAACCGGTGGAGGCCACGATTTGAAAAATTGCCCCAAACTGATGTAGTGCCTCTACCGTCTAACCTCAAGGCACCGAAACTTAACCTAAAACCTTTGCCCTCTGAATTAAAATATGTCTATTTAGGTTAAGATGAGACATACCTGGTAGTGATTTCTTCCCACCTTGAGCCAAAACAGGAGAGTATGCTTATCTCTACTCTCATTGAGCACAAAGGAGCCCTTGGATGGTCGATTGCGGATGTCAAGGGAATGGATCCTTTGATTTGTACTCACCACATTTATCTAGAGGATAATGCAAAGACCTCCCATTAACCAAAACATAGATTAAATCCAAACATGAAGGAAGTAGTTAAGGCTGAGGTTCTTAAGCTATTAGATGTGGGTATCATATACCCTATATCCGATAGTCAAAGGGTGAGTCCAACTGAGGTGGTTCCTAAGAAGTTCGGAATCACCATAGTAGCCAATGCCAACAATGAACTCATGCCAGCTAGAATTACTACTGGTTGGAGAATGTGCATTGACTATAGGAAATTGAATACCGTCACGAGGAAGGACCGCTTTCCTTTGCCCTTCATTGATCAAATTTTAGAAAGGCTAGCTAGTCACTCGTACTATTGCTTCCTTGACGAGTATTCGGGCTACAATAAGATAGAGATAGCCCCTGAAGATAAGGAGAAGACCACATTCACTTGTCCCTTTAGCACCTTTGCTTACCGAAGGATGCCATTCAAACTGTGTAATGCCCCTGCCACTTTTCAGCGATGTATGATGAGTAATTTTTCTAACATAGTGGGGCAATATTTAGAGGTCTTCATGGATGACTTCTCTGTCTTTGGTCCATCCTTCAGCGATTTTTTGGAGAATCTTAAATGTGTGCTGAAGCGAAAAGAACTTGATACTAAATTGGGAGAAGTGTCATTTTATGGTTTGTAAGGGAGTTGTCCTTGGACATATCATCTTGTCCAAAGAAATTAAGGTAGATAAGGCTAACATTGATCTTATCTCTAACTTACCTCCATCTAAGAACATATGAGACGTGTGATCCTTCTTAGGACATGCTGGATTTTACAGAAGATTCATAAAAGACTTTAGTTACCTCTCTCATCCTTTATGCAATCTACTTTAAAAGGATGCACCATACGAGTGGACTAGCAATGCCAAGAGGCTTTTTTTAAGCTTAAGGATATGTTAACCACCACATCTATCATGCAGCCACCCAACTAGAACATTCCTTTTGAAATTATGTGTGATGCGTCCGATTATGCTCTTGGGGTGGTTTTAGGCTAGAGAAAAGAGAAGCCCTATGTTATACTGTAACGACCTGAAAATTGGGGGTCGAGCATAAACTTAACTCCCGAGTTCCAACACATCACTTATGTAACATAATGAATGATAATTGAATATTGTTTGGATTAGTGCATTGAACATGAGTGAGATTAAGCCAGAACACATATCATACTCCGAGATAGTTAAATTGCAAGTGAAAGACTGTGATAGATATATAGAATATATAAACTGTGGTGAGTCTCCAGAGTGTGATAACATTACCAGGTTAAATAATTACAAATACAATTCCAAATATTCCAAATGTGTAAGGTCCTCTAGTCAACATCCCTGTAACCCCGTCGACCAAGACACGACTCACATGAATCTGCCAGAATACAACATATACAAGAAGGCATTCTCATTGTCGCAAAAGTCCGGCTCCACCTCATAAGCATCACCGTCTGCAATCAGACAAGTCTGGTGGGTGTCCGGAACACCGTCCCGTAACGTGGGAGTGAGTGATCAACTCAGTGGAATAATAATGCATAGGTTAACATGTTATCAATTCAGTCAAGCAGTAATGATAAAGCAGTACAATCAACATTCCTACGTACTATAATTAATGCAAGGATGAGATGCGATTATGATGCATGCCCTCGCCAACATACTCTCTCGTGTAACACCATCTTACGTCTGTAGCATGCTGTCACCCTCAGTGCTCCACATCTTCCAGGCACATGCAATGCGATGATGAGCATGATTACCGAGTTGTTATTAGTCCATTTCAAACAGCAGTATTGGGAAACTGAGGTACCTTCCTTATATCATTCCCAAACAATGATTCATTCTAGGGTCGTCAGTCCTAGACAATCTCATATGATGGTGTGTTTCTAGGTCACTGCAAGGGTCGCCAGGGCTGTTACATGGAATTGTTACACCACTCCCCCATCACCTTATCAATACAGGCCTAGTTTATACTCTGTTACTACGGAAAGGCTTGTCGCCTTACCGCAGATTTAGAGTATGCTGGAGGTTACTACACCGGGTACTGTCAGGGCTACCAGGGCTGTTACACAGAATCACTGCATCACTCCCACATCACCCATCAAAGCAGTGTAGGCCGACATCTCGAATATAGTGTCCCAATCACCATAATCGGCTCATGAGTCTGGTTGCTCAATGGTCACTACGAGGAGGCTTGTGGCCCCAGCGTAGGCCGACAGCTCGACCACGGTGTCCCATACCACCATGCACTGCTCATGAGTCTTAGCGGATCGAGGTACCACGGTTAACGGGATTCCACTGGTAAGGTTAGTACCTTAGGTTCAAACAGAGGCGTCTAAATATGGTGAACATACATAAGACAGATTGGGTTACTTGATGAGCTCGGTTAGCTCGAGCGCACGATAAGTTGAACGACATGAAGTGCATAAGCACTTCACGTGGCCAACCACTATCGCCAACCGAAGTACGACTCGGGTTCGTCGAACACATCTCATGTGGCGAATGAATCTCAGCCACGAATTCAATACCGTTACCGATTGCCTGGACTATACAATAGCCCCAAACACAATCAATCCTTGACCAGAAGCATGTAGAGTAAAGCAGAGTAAACAAAGTAATTCAAGCATGTCAACAAGCATGTCATAAAGCAAGTTATAAAGCACATTATAAATCACAATATAAACAGGAAATACAAGCACATATATTTCATAAGTAAGCGGTTAAATTAAACAAACAACATGGAGGGAATCATATACATCTCTAAGGTAGTTGAGAATTCTATCTCAACACCTACCTAAAGCCCAATCCTCTAAGTACTTACTCTTACAAGCATTTTCACAAACACTTAGGATACACAAACATGTATTAGGGCGAACCCTTTCGCCAAGTAAGTATTATACACATATATAGCATGTTCATACAGTAATTAATTATGGTAAACAGACTTTTAAAATTTATACGTATACGGTACTTTCTACAAATACGAAGAATACAATATATTCAACATAGTTAATGTATAACCGAAAAATGAAACGGACAACACTTTGTACATGTGCAATAACATACAGATCATGAATTTAGCATTATCTGACATTGAAAGTGTTGAAAACCATAACCTATACGTGTAAAGTCCGCACCTTTTGTCATAGAATCGTAACAAATACGCTAGAATCTCTAAGCCTTCGTCTACGGTGATTAGGCAACCTGAATCATGAAACAGGTCAGCTATTACATCACCAACACACTTAGAAACCCTAAAACAGCTTAGGGTTAGGTTTTCTTACCTAGAAATGAAGTTGGAATCACCGAAAAAGCGGTTAGATCATGATGATTAATCATATAGGATAGCAGGGTAGAGCATCAGGAAGATGCTCCCACATCTCTCACACTTTATGTCTCTTTTCTCTCTTCTCTCTCCTAGGTTTTTCTCAAAGTCCTATGGGATGAGAGAGTGAGGGTTTAAGGTCCTTATATAGGCCCAAAACTCACCAAATTAGACCTAGGGCCAAGGTATACTTAGGTTATGTCCAAATACGGACAGTTCCATCTCAACGGAGCACTTCTGGAAGCCCCCCTTAAGCCAAAGGTCGGACTTAAGCTCACAGACATTGGATCTAGGTCGAGTTACGTTTTTGGTCTGATCGGATTTACAGATCGCCCGTGGCAGACCAGTTTCAGTTCAACGGTCACTGAGACTCGATCAAGGCCATAAGTACACTACCATGTGTATGAAATTTCTCCTGATCCGAAGGTGTATTTGGGTCAGATTCTGACAGTCTAATTGTTTATATGAGGCCTGCAAGTGACAAGTCTCAGATTACTTAAATTTGGAATCTATTTCTAAATAATTTTACGTTTCTCACGCTCTTCACTCCGGGCTCAAGCGAATAGTACTGGGACACTATCTGGATTTGATTTTCAAGATGGTTGTCAAGCCCAGCAAGGTGGTTCTAATTCTATAACCTTGTATTATTCAGACTTTCGATGTGTGGTCCAGATTTGGTAAGAGTTTCGTGATGCTCTCGAGAGTAGCTAGGTAATGTGATTGATCCTAGATATTAGGGTAACCTAACGTCACTGATTCTACAAGTTTTGGATCTTGCAGATCGGATTTAAAGTGATAGTGTGGATTTCGTATGTGATCTAGTTTAACACTTAGTTAACTTTGTCTAATTTTTAAAGGATTTAATCCTATAAGATTTCTGTTTGAGGTGGTACTTGGGCTTTTGTAGTTTATATATAAAGTGATCTAAGTAATCAATACTTAACTAAATCACGCTCTAATTACAACAGAAGAAGATCCTAGGGCAGGAGAGGCTGATGTTGTTAAATAACCTATTCGTCGATGATTCCATAAGGTTAATGGTCAAAGCCCATTTTATTTATGTATGTACTATTTCCAGTAATTTTAAGTTTGAGTATTGTTCTTCATCACCTAAACTTTAAGATTTGTGTCTAATGTGAAAGTACTTAGAAAAATTTAAAGAACGAGGTGGTGCGAGGTGAGATTTGTGAAGGAAAAGGGTTAAAAAGCGATTTTAGACTTTGGGATTGAGTTCTGACAAGTTAATAAGGTGTTCAGATCGACCCATTGTCTAAGGACGTCTAATTCCAGGTTGGCAAAAATCTGGGATGTTACAATCTACCCCCCTTAAAAATAATTTCATCCCTGAAATTGGCTAAAGGTAATAAGTAAGAATTCTATTATTTCATTTGCCTAAGACTTATTGATTTCAAGTTTATATGCGCGGTAGGGAGTATATTGTGCATGCTAGTCTAGTACATTTTAGGCACTACCCCCCTTAAAAATTTATTTCTTTTATCCCTTGCTTATCCCCTAACAGGTTGATACAATTTATTCCGTCATCTATTTGACGTCTTGACAATAATTCCCACCTATTTAGAGTAAGATAGCTGTTTTCAATGTTTGACCAACACGGAGAGACGGTTATAGTGGGCTTGATCCTGATACATCAATCATTTACCTGGTCAGGGTAGAAAGCTCATCGTATCCCTTCCTAGTCCTGGTAGATCCTGGTCTTCTGCTCGGCCAAGCAGTGAGTCCATTGGTAGTCGCCTAGGATTGAGAATTGGGTCAAGCCGCGAATACTTCGCAGTTGTATATGTTAGTAACTCCGTAGTCCGATTACTCTAAAAATGTAGGCAATGTCCATCATTGAAAGGCTCAAATTTCCTATCTATAAAGTTGCCCGTTGGGTCTTGGTCTATGAGAGTCCTCGATATTATCTATGTCTAAGGAAACGGTGAGTCAAATCTTACTAGATCATCCTAAAACGGTTTCTCATAGTAGAACTTGCTAGGGCTTCTATTATGTTCATATTCAACGAGTACAGTTGTAGATGCGTTGACCTTGGCTATTGTAACTTAGTTCGCACCTGGCCTATTCTATAATATAAAATTGTTTAATACTTGAACCCTAATTGCTTTACATTTTAAGGAAGATTCAGATCTTATTTAGTGACCTACCTTTACGTACAGTCTGGATCAATTCCCTTCGATCTTGGGCAAGTGGGGCAAGGGTCCACCACGTTTCCCCTGCGTCACCCAGATCAAAGAGGTGTATTAGGTGACCTAACTAGATTGGGTTCATAATGTTCTACCTCCCTTAAAAATTATTTCTACATTCAGGGTTCAAGATCTATGTCCTGTTCCATATGTCGGAACAAGGTGTAATGTAGGACCTATCCTTGACATGAAATGAGAAACAATCCCTCAATACAATAGTCTTCCTTCCATCGATAATGTGTACTATGACATTGGTACCTATGGTCATAGAAAGGAGCTAAAGATGATGGGTATCGTGGTTGATTTCAGGGCAGGTGTGAGTTTGAGTCAAGATGCCTAATTCTACCAAGGAGTTTTGTCACGGTCCAGACTTATCTTATTTAATCATGTCTAGCTTAACAGGCAGGCTATCTTTCTACGTTCAAATGCACAATATGTATGCCGACATGACATGTAATTTGGGACCTAATTCCAAACTGTTTGTTGCCCATTTGGGCAATTCCTTAGGCCTAAAAGACAAAGTCTCTATCGACTATATACTCCTAATACTTCTCAAAGACGAAGTTATAAACTTTTAGTTGTAAGTGGTCGGGCCAACACGGAAGGAAAGTTGTGTAGTGGGTCTGAGTCGGTTAAGCCGAATAACTAAGTCTATTATTCAATTGGCTTAGCATAACTAATTAGTCCTTTACCTTCCTTAGCCTAACCAGTAGTCTAGTCTTAATTTAGGAGTAGTGGTAATCCACTAGTTGTAATCCAAAGTCTATGCTTATACAATTTTATACCCTTTCTAATATAAGAAATTGTCTTATTGCTTAGGGTAAAAATTTGTCTGTTTGGAATTAAGTTGCCCGAACATGAATGTAACTACGCTCGTGCACTACACACATGCTTATACTAGATAAGGAGGTCCTAGGGTTCACATTATTAATTTGGTGGATTTCCTATACTGGCAGATGTGTTTGCAACATCTAGGAGTACCAACTCTAGGTTCAACACTCTAAAGGCCTATCTTGCCAGTGGTTTTAAGTTGTATTAATTTGCTAAAGAGTTGTATTACATAGGACTGCATTGCTAAGGAGTTGCATTAAAGGCTTATCTAGCCAGTGGTCTTAAGTTGTATTAAATGAGACTGCATTGCTAATCCCACTATGGGATTGAAAGTGACATGTTTGGTAGGAGGGTTGGAGGGGATTAAAATTAATTTCATAGGCTTTGGAAAATGAGCCTTGTGTTGGTAGGTGTGAGATGGGATTTCTAAATCCCATGATGATGAATTTCTAAGTGTAATTGAAAGGAAATCTCGGAATATACTTTTCATTGCATACATTCCAAACATGGCATTGGAAAACATGGGATACACCCAATCTAGGGACCATACTTTACACATACATTTATTATTACTTTTACAATTCCATCCACCTAATCTCACTTAATGTAGTTGGCCGAACGGCCCTAAACGTCCTCAAACATCTAAAACATTCTACGAACTACTACACCCATCAACATGAAAACATAACATCGAAAGGCGGTAACCAAGGCAAACTACAAGATAACATTATGGATGACTAGGCATCCGAGGCTGGCGATGGAGGAGGGGCACCCTTTCTCTTTCCCATAAGAGAAAGAAAGGTGGAGATCGAAAATATGGCTGTAATGAGCTCAAAGAAGGCCATGGAAAATAAAGACAAGGGGTAAAAGGAATGGGGTTTGATGGGTTGTTGAGTTGTGAGGAAATGAGCCACAAAGAGGGGTTTGTGAACTCAAGGCAAGTGAAAAGAAGAAGATGAGAGAAGTATGCAACGCAACTATGGAGGGCAGTTGGAAGCATAAAATGATGAAGGAAATCAATTTCCTGGGAAGGGGAAGATGGGATTTGAGGTTTGCACGATTTTGAGACCAAAGAGTGTAAAGGCTCAAATGAAAGGGAAATGAGAGAGACCGCAGCTGTAGGAGGGAGTTTTCGAATGGGTAACCATGGTAGTGCACTAAAACGGAAGAAGGAGTGATTGGAGGGGCATTTTCTATGAAAAATCAGAAACCTTGAGGAGAAAGGAGAGCTTGGAGGGGTGCTTTGTGAAGGAGGGGAGGGTTTGGAGTGTTTAAAAATGAAACACCACACATCAGGGGGCCACACTAGTCCCCAAACTCGGTCGGCCGACCGGCCCACCCGGCCGAGCCAGCTGACCGGCGAGGCCTCACCGACCGGGCGAGGGCCTCGCCACCCTCTGGACAAAGTGACGATGGCTCGCCACTTGGCGAGGTCCTCGTGACCCCTAGGCCCCAAAAAGGTGTGGGTCCACCCTGGGTCCCCCCCGGAGGTGCCCCATTTGGCCCCCAACTCCGTTTTGAGCCGTATCGGGGCCAATTTATAAACTGAAATGAGTTTATGTGACATGTAGCATATGATTTTGGAGTAGGAGGCGTTAATCTATCCGAATAACCCATTTATTTGGTTAGATTCCAAAAGGTTAAGGGTCACAACCCATTTTATCCATTTATTTCCTATTTATGGTAAGTTTTAGTTTCGGTATCGTTCTTCATCATTTATACCCTAGGATGGGTGTGTATTACAAATGTGTTTAAAAGAAATGAAGCATACAGTGGTGAAGGGTGAGATTTTGAAGGAATTGGATAAAAAAAGGTTTTAGGCTTTGAGATTAAGTGTAAGGTGTTGTGGTTGACCCACAACCTAAGGACATTCTTTTCTAGGGAAAGACTCAAACCCATCGACTGATAGCCTAGAGGCGACTTAGGTCGTTTCACGTGACCCAAGACACGTTATGGACTAAATTACCGTATAGTCTCACCTGTCGGCGAAACTTGGGATTCTAATATGGTTTCTAAGTTTTATCGACCCTTTCCAAATTCAGAGTGTGTCAGAGTGCGTCGTGTTACCATAACCCAGGTCTGGTTTAATCCAAATCATGCTCTGATACCATCTTGTAACGCCCTGAAAATCGGAGGTCGAGCATAAACTCAACTCCCGACTTCCAACGCATCACTTATGCAACATATGAATGGTAATTGAATATTGTTTGGATTAGTGCATTGAACATGAGTGAGATTAAGCCAGAACAGCATATCATACTCCAGAGACAGTTAAATTGCAAGTGAAAGACTGTGATAGATATATAGAATATATAAACTGTGGTGAGTCTCCAGAGTGTGATAACATTACCAGGTTAAATAATTATAAATACAATTCCAAATATACCAAATGTGTAAGGTCCTCTAGTCAACATCCCTGTAACCCCGTCAATCAAGACACGGCTCACATGAAGCCGCCAGAATACAACACATATAAGAAGGCATCATTGTCGTCGCAATAGTCCGGCTCCGCCTCATAAGCATTGCCGTCTGCAATCAGACAAGTCTGGTGGGTGTCCGGAACACCGTCCCGTAACATGGGAGTGAGTGATCAACTCAGTGGAACAATAAAGCATAGGTTAACATGTTATCAATTCAATTAAGCAGTAATGATAAAGCAGTATAATCAACATTCCTACGTACTATAATTAATGCAAGGATGAGATGTGATTATGATGCATGCCCTCGCCAACATACTCCCTCGTGCGGCTCCATCTTATGTCTACAGCATGCTGTCACCCTCAGTGCTCCACATCTTCCAGGCACATGCAATGTGATGATGAGCATGATTAGCGAGTTGTTATTAGTCCATTTCAAACAGCAGTATTGGGAAACTAAGGTACCTTCCTTATATCATTCCCAAACAATGATCCATTCTAGGGTCGTCAGTCCCACACAATCTCATACGATGGTGTGTTTTTAGGTAGATGCAAGGGCTGCCAGGGCTGTTACACGAAATCGTTACACCACTCCCCCATCACCTTATCAATGTAAGCCTAGTTTATGCTCTGTTACTAAGGAAAGGCTCGTTGCCTCACCGCAGATTTAGAGTATGCTGGAGGTCACTACATCGGGTAAGGTCAGGGCTGCCAGGGCTATTACATGGAATCGTTGCACTACTCCCCCATCACCCATCAAAGCAGTTAGGTCGACAACTCGAATATAGTGTCTCATACCACCATAATCGGCTCATGAGTCTAGTTACTCAATGGTCACTACGGGGAGGCTCGTAGCCCCAGCGTAGGACGACAGCTCGACCACAGTGTCTCATACCACCATGCCTGACTCATAAGTCTTAGCAGATCGAGGTACCATAGTTAACGGGATTCCACTGGTAAGGTTAGTACCTCAAGTTTAAACAGAGGCGTCCAAACATGGTGAACATACATAAGACAAATTAGGTTACTTGACGAGCTTGGTTAGCTCGAGCGCACGACAAGTTGAACGACATGAAGTGCATAAGCAGTTCGCGTGGCCAACCACTATCGCCAACCGAAGTATGACTCGGGTTCGTCGAACACATCTCATGTGGCGAATGAATCTCAACCACGAATTCAATCTTGTTACCGATTGCCTAGACTATACAATAGCCCCAAACACAATCAATCCTTGACCAGAAGCATGTAGAGTAAAGCAGAGTAAACAAAGTCATTTAAGCATGTCAACAAGCATGTCATAAAGCAAGTTATAAAGCACAATATAAATAGGAAATATAAACACATATATTTCATAAGTAAGCGGTTAAATTAAACAAACAACATGGAGGGAATCATATACATCTCTAAGGTAGCTGAGAATTCTATCTCAACACCTACCTAAAGCCCAATCCTCTAAGTACTTACTCTTACAAGCATTTTCACAAATACTTAGGATACACTCTTTCAATATACATAGTGTATGCTAGTAAAAACATGTATTAGGGTGAACCCTTTCACCAAGTAAGTATTATACACATATATAGCATGTTCATACAGTAATTAATCATGGCAAACACACTTTCAAAATTTAAACGTATACGGTACTTTCTATAAATACGAAGAATACAGTATATTCAACGTAGTTAACGTATAACTGAAAAATGAAACGGACAACACTTTGTACATGTGTAATAACATACAGATCATGAATCTAGCATTATCTGACATTGAAAGCGTTGAAAACCATAACCTATACGTCTAAAGTCCGTTCCTTTTGTCGTAGAATCATAACGAATACGCTAGAATCTCTAAGCCTTCGTCTACGGTGATTAGGCAACCTGAATCATGAAACAGGTCAGCTATTACATCAACAACACACTTGGAAACCCTTAAACAGCTTAGGGTTAGGTTTTCTTACCTAGAAATGAAGTCGAAATCACTGGAAAAGCGGTTAGATCGTGATGATTAATCACGTAGGATAGCAGGGTAGAGCATCAGGAAGATGCTCCCACATCTCTCACACTTTCTCTCTCTTTTCTCTCTTCTCTCTCCTAGGTTTTTTCTCAAATTTCTATGGGATGAGAGAGTGAGGGTTTAAGGTCCTTATATAGGCCCAAAACTCACCAAATTAGAGGGCCAAGGTATACTTATGTTATATCCAAATACGGACAGTTCTGTCTCAACAGAGCACTTCTGGAAGCCCCCCTTGAGCCAAAGGTCGGACTTAAGCTCACAGACATTGGATCTAGGTCGAGTTACGTTTTCGGTCTGATCGGATTTACAGATCACCCGTGGCGGACCAGTTTCAGTTCAACGGTCACTGAGACTCGATCAGGGCCACAAGTATATTGCCATGTGTATAAAATTTCTCCTGATCCGAGGGTGTATTTGGGTCAGATTCTGACAGTTTGATTGCTTATATCAGGCCCGCAAGTGACAAGTCTCAGATTACTTAAATTTGGAATTTATTTCTAAATAATTTCATGTTTCTCACACTCTTCACTCCGGGCTCAAGTGAATAGTACTGGGACACTATCTGGATTTGATTTCCGAGATGGTTCTCAAGCCCAACAAGGCGGTCCTAATTCTATAACCTCGTATTATTCAAACTTTCGATGTGCAGTCCAGATCTCATACGGAGTTTCGTGATGCTCCCGAGAGCAGCCGGGTAATGATATTGATCCTAGATTTTAGGGTAACCTAGCATCACTGATTCTACAAGTTTTGGGTCTTGTAGATCAGATTTAAAGTGATTAGTGCGGATTTCGTATGTGATCTAGTTTAGCACTTAGTTAACTTTGTCTAATTTCTAAAGGATTTAGTCCTGTAAGATTTCTATCTGAGGTGGTACTTGGGCCTTTGTAGTTTGTATATAAAGTGATCCAAGTAATTAATACTTAACTAAATCACACCCTAATTACAACAGAAGAAGGTCCTAGGGCAGGAGAGGCTGATGTTTCTAAATAACCTATTCGTCGATGATTCCATAAGGTTAATGGTCAAAGCCCATTTTATTTATGTATGTACTATTTCCAGTAATTTTGAGTTTGAGTATTGTTCTTCATCACTTAAACTTTAAGATTTTTGTCTAATGTGAAAGTACTTAGAAAGATTTAAAGAACGAGGTGGTGCGAGGTGAGATTTGTGAAGGAAAAGGGTTAAAAAGCAATTTTAGACTTTAAGATTGAGTTCTGACAAGTTAATAAGGTGTTCGGATCGACCCATTGCCTAAGGACGTCTAATTCCAGGTTGGCAAAAATCCGGGATATTACATATACATTATGCAAGTAAAACTTTAAATCTGACCCAAGTGAATTACTTAACTACAGAGAAGGAACTCTTAGCCATAGTATTCGCTTTGGATAAAATTAGATCCTACTTGATCGGATCCAAGATCATCATCTACACAGATCATGCGGCGCTCAAGTACCTCCTTTCTAAGAATAATGCTAAGCCCCGCCTGATAAGATGGATCCTCCTACTCTAAGAATTTGATTTGGAAATAAAAGATAAAAAGAGAGTAGAGAGCGTAGTGGTTGACCATCTTTCCTGCCTTGATCTCTCTGAATCCCTTGAGACGATGCATATAAATGACATGTTCCCTGATGAACAATCTTTCAAAGTCTCCTATTCACCTTGGTTTGTAGATATTGCTAATTATCTTGCTACAGGTTCATGACAACATATTGGACTGCGCAAGATAAGAAAAAATTCTTTACCAAGTTATGCAAATTCTTCTGGGATGATCCATATTTGTTTAAATATTACTCAGACCAAATCTTAAGGAGATGTATGCCAGACGATGAACACCAAAGTGTCATCTCTTTCTGTCACTCTCAAGTCTGTGGTGGTCACTTTTCTGCCAAAAAGACCACAGCCAAAATTTTACAGTGCAGCTTTTACTGTCCCACTATATTTAAGGACACTCATGAGTTTTGTAAAGCTTATGAGCATTGTAAAAAATTGGGAGCATTGTCCCATCAAAATATGATGTCTCTAAACCCCATTATAATCATTGAAGCATTTGATTGCTGGGGCATCGATTTCATGGGACCATTCCCCCAATCCTCTAAAAATTTATACATTTCGCTAGCTGTAGACTATGTCACCAAGTGTGTCGAAGAGATCCTGTGATGGAACAATGACCATCAGACGATCATTAAGTTTTAAAAAGAGAACATCCTTTCCCAGTTCGGAATGCATCGGGCCATCATTAGTGATGGAAGTTCACATTTTTGTAATAGGCCATTCGTGAACTTAATGAAGAAATATGGCATCTCCCACAAAGTGAGCACTCCATACCACCCACAAACAAATGGGCAAGCTGAGATTTTCAACAGGGAGATTAAACATATTCTGGAGAAAACGGTTAACCCTGACCGTAAGGATTGGTCAATCTGTTTGACCGATGCTTTATGGGCTCACCGTACTGTATTTAAGACTCCTATTGGAATATCTCCCTTTAGACTTGTCTATGGGAAGGCTTGCCACTTGCCTGTGGAGTTGGAACATAGGGCTTACTGGTCAATTAAAAAATTGAACTTTAATTTGGACAACGCTGGCTTGCTACTCAAACTTTAGTTGAATGAACCTGAAGAGATCCGAAATGATGCATATGAGAACTCGAGAATTTACAAGGATAGGATGAAGGTGTTTCATGATCAACACATTCTTCGAAAATCATTCACACCAGGTCAGAAGGTCCTTTTATATAATTCTTAGTTATATCTTTTTTCGGGTAAACTCTGATATCGTTGGACCGGCCCTTTCACTATTACTAATGTCTATCCTCATGGGTCTGTCGAGATTCAGAATCCAAACAATGACAATGACTTCAAAGTAAATGGATATCGATTAAAGCCATTTATTGAGAAATTTGATTCAGAGGACATGTCCATAACTCTGATCGATCCTGTTTACCAGGATTGACCTCCTAGTCTGACGAAGGTATAACTAGGTTTATTGCTTTCATATATGTTGTATTTAGGATAGTTTGCTTTCTGCTGTTTAGGACAGTTTGCTTTCCGCTATTGAGGATAGTTTATTTTTTGCTGTTTAGGATAACTTTCTTTATGTTGTTTTAATTCTTATGCTAACCCATCTTCACACTGAGATCATTGGAAAAGCTTTAAAATTCCTTCTTTAGGTATTACCTTTACATCACTTCCCTTTTCTTTTCATTGCCTCTTTTGCATTGCATATTTATTTCTTTTACATTGAGGAAATGTAGATTTTCAGCTTGGGGATGGGGGATTAGGTAAACTAATCAGTGTTTTCTCAGTTTTGAGCAAAATTTTAGAAAATTTTCAATGTTTCAAGTTGAAATTTATTTGGGAAGCGATGAATTGTGTACTTAAGAATGGTTTGAATATGATAAGATAGAGATCGAATTTTGGATTGTTGGAGTTTGATCATCTAAGTAATCTATTACCTAAGTTCTTGCGCTCAATTGATTTAGAGGTAGTTTGAATATCGTGTTAATCTAAATCACAAGACACATTCAATTTGTCTTCTGTAAGACATGCTAGATTTTTCAATTGTTAGTATGTGAATCATTGATAGATGGTGAGAATCAAGTCTGGAGAATTTTATTCACTTTAAAAGAAGAAAAGAACTAGTGAAAAAAATAAGAGATTGACAAAGAGATCATGAAAAAGAATGAAAAATCTAGAAAGGAATGCAAAAATGAAAAGAATAAATAAAAATTAACTGTCAATATGAAATCAAAAACTGAAAAAAGAAAGAGAAGGGGATAAGTTCGGAATCAGTACTTGAATTTGTAAGTGCTATGGTCTCATGCTCCTTTGATTGACAAATTTTGTGGTGCCAAAACCTCTTGTGTGTCAAAACTTCTATCTGTATGTCTTGTGTTTGTATGTTGATATATATATATATATATATATATATATGTGTGTGTGTGTGTGTGTGTGTGTGTGTGTGTGTGTGTGTGTGTGTGATTCAAGACGACATCACAATGGTTCAAGACATGTACTGTGTTCTCTTCCGTATGCATCAATGTTCAGAACTACATCGATAAGAAGAGTGTTTGTTCAAGACTCAAGTACATTTCAAGACTCAAGTACAACTCAAGTTGAAGCTTATATTCAAGCTGTAGAAGATCTCAATCTCAAGCTACATCAAGTAGAGGTCTCAAGCTTTAAAGGTTAAACCATCATCTGAAAGAATGATATTCAATGTTCATACTTCATGTTCCAGGTATGAAAAACCTCAGTTTGACCTTAGGGTAGGTCATTTTGTATACATAATTCAAGATAAATCTTTATACATGAAGTTGGTCTATTCTAAGACTAGTCCTGGACCTTGTTCAACCAGTCCTAGACCTGGTTCGACTACTCTAAGAAATTCTACGACCAGTCCTAAGTTGTTGAAGATTTTTGAAATTTTTTGGTTATTCTTCAACCAGTCCTGGAGATTGTTCGACCGGTCGTAGGGGTGTCTCGACTCATCCTTCAACCAGTCCTAGAACTTCGACTCAAACTCCAGCAACCAAATCTGGTTTTCTACGACCAGTCCTGGGTCATCTTCGACTAGTTGTAGGTGGTCGTAAACCAGTTGTAGAATCCTAAGACCAGTCATAGAACTGAATTTTTAGATCACGCTTAAAATTTCAAAATGCCGTTGGAGCTACGACCAGTCGAAGGTTCCTAAGACCAGTCGTAAACGTGATCTTTGCTTCTATAAATTGAGCATGAATTTCAGAGTTCTATATCGATTAATTTTGAGAAATTCAAGCCTCCACTCTGAGATAAGTTGTGTTCATTTTTAAGCTACGCTGTACATATTTAATATTCTTTTTGTTAGCTTTTCTTATTTGATTTTATTCCTATATTCCAATATTATTTTGAAAAGAAGAATTGCTGTATTCCTTCTTCATTAGAATCAAAATCAAATAGAGCTACGCCCAATTTGGTTTAATTTAAAATCAATTAGAACCTAGAACCATTTCTTAAGTGAGTATTGGACATTGAACGTTGATTCGAATTTCTACTCTCATTGGTTCTACCGGACTGCTACAAAAGAAGAAATCTAGGTATTTTACATTTATTGTAAATTCATTATTTTTGTTTGTTTGAGATTTGCCAGAAAAATCTCATTGTGTTGGTTATTTGAGGAGAGCCAGAAAACTCAGAAAGTGTGGGTTTTTGGATTGTGTAAGCCCAAGTTAAAAAGACACAATTGTGAAGGTTTTAGGTGAACTTGTAAAAACCTGTTTGATAGTGAAAGCTAATATCTCTTGTGTGAGGATATTAGGAGTGGAGTAGCAAGCTGTGTGGCTGTTATTTAATAGTTGGTGAACACACAGGCGAACCACTATATATCGGTGTTTTTTATGATTTGAATGTTCTTTTAATTTCTATATTTTTAATTATTCAGATTTGTGGAATGTATATGTGGATGTGAATGTTGTAATCTTTACATTTCAAGCAAAGTGGGGAATGTTGTAATAATTTAGAATTTATTTCTTGCTATTTCCTTTATTTCCTTTTTGTTAGAGTTTTTGATATTCAATTTGTTCTAGTAAGGTTGTCCTGCCATAAACCCTTGGTTTTTATGGTGCAAAGGTTGTCCTTAGAACAACGTTAGTATCAAGCTCTTTATTTAAGATTGCTTTATATTTCAGTCTTTGATTTATTTAAAGTACCGTTCTTTATTTTTATAAGGCTATCGTATTTCAATTTCGCTGTTAGATTTTAATTTGGCACTGTCCTATTCACCCCCTCTAGGACATATAGCTTGGCCTTTTCAAATGGTATCAGAGCCTAATAGCTCATTTTTTTAATTCTTTATTCTTAGATTCATTTCCTGAGCTAACGATCTAAGCTATATATATATATATAATATGTCAATTTTTGATAGCCTTTCAGTCACTAGGCCTCCACCCTTTGATGGCTCCAACTATGCCCATTGGAAAGCCAGGATGAGGATTTTCCTCAAATCAATGGATGAGAACGTGTGGCTTGCCACAGTGACTAAATGGAACCCACCTACCACTGAAGTGACTAGGGTTGATGGTTCAGAAACTATGAGAGTAACACCATTTTTCTCATGGACCACTTTTTAGAAAAGTGAGAGTAGTGCCAATGCAAAAGCACTAAATGCAATCACTTGCACACTATCACCAGATGAGTTCAGAAGAATTATTTCCTGTGATAATGTAAAGCAAGCTTGGGATATATTAGAAATGACACACGAGGGTACTTCAATTGTTAAAAAATCTGAAGTCCAACTCCTCACAACCAAATTTGAAGAAATTCATATGGAGGAAAATGAAATGTTTATGGACTTCTACACTATATTAAATGACATTGTAAACTCTATGTGGGGTCTTGGCAATAAAATCCCAGAAAGTAAAGTGTGTGCAAAGATACTACGCTCACTACCTGGACGGTTCAATTCTAAGGTAACCGCGATCCAGGAACTTCATGATACGGACAATATGAGGGTAGAAGAACTAGTTGGTTCTTTACAAACCTATGAATTAAATTTTAAAGCTCCTAAAGGTAAATGTATTGCACTTAAATCTTCAAAATGTATTTCTCAAGATTCTAACTTAGAAAATTTTGAAGATGATATGGCCCTTCATGCTGAAACGTTTTACAAGATTTTCAAAAGAAAAAAAGAGGGTTGATTTTCAAAAATCAAATGATAAGAAACATTCTAAACCAAAATCTAAAACTTGGAAATCTTTGAAAGATAGTCAATGTTGCAACTACCAAGAATATGGGCATTTAGCAAACAAATGTCCTAAAAAGGACAAATCTAAAAAGAAAGGAATGTTGGCTACTTGGGATGAATCTTCGGCACTGAAGCCTCTTCTGAATCAGAAGATTCTGAAAATGAGTCGGGTAATGAAGTTAAGGCCCTTATGACTCTAGCCAAGTTCACTTTTTTAGATCATGATCATTCAACCAGTGAAGAAAATCTGAATAGTGATTATGAAAATGAAGAAGATCTTCAAGATGCTTACAATGCCCTATACAAGGAAAGTTGTAAAATTACTGTAAAACTAAAACTTCAAAAAGAAAAGTTTTTAAAACTTAAAGAAAATTTTGAGTCTCTTGTTTTAGAAAAATCCCATATTTCAGATTGTTTTGAAAAAACTAAAAGTGATTTAGAATTCAAAACCTCCCTGATTGAAAATCTTAAATCTGAAAATGATAAACGTAAGCTTGAAAACTCTTCACTTTGGAGTTCAAAGGATACATGGAGGTATGCCCAAGGAGATCCGAATTTTGAGAAACTTTTATCTGGATCTAGAAAATGTGGCGACAAATCTGGATTGGGCTATGAAAAAAATGAACCTTCTAAACAGAAGAATACTCCTCCTAAGTTTGTGAGAGGAGAAGCCTCTAACTCAAAAGGGAAAAGTATTAATCAAATTTTTTCTGAAAATGCTAAAACTTTTCAAAAACCTAAAAGCAATTATGTCAACTATAAAACTCAAAACCAAAACCCTTTAGCTAAAAAAATAGTTGATCTACTTAAGGAGCTCTTAAAATCTATCTCAATGGGTCACTCGTACAAAAATTACAAATACAAGAAGACCAACTATACTCCTAAACCCAAAACTATAATGAAATGAGTTCCTAAAGTTACTTGCTTGGTTGCCCACACTGTTTTCAAAGCTACAAGCCATTCGAAGTGGTACTTAGAAAGTGGATGCTCAAGGCATATGACAGGTGATAAAGCTTTATTCACCGATCTTAAAGATATGACTGATGGGTCAGTCACATTTGGTGATGGAAGTAACTGCAAGATTATTGGCCAAGGTACGGTTCAACTCTATAACCTTCCCTTATTTAAGAATGTTTTATATGTTGAGGGGCTAAAACACAACCTGTTAAGCATATCTCAAATATGCGATAACAATCACAGCGTGAAATTTTCTAATAAAGGTTGTGAAATCTTGAACAAAAAGGGTTCTGTAATATTAACTGGTAGCATGACTTTTGAAAAGTGCTATATTGTAAGCGATGGTAGCTCATCTAATCAATCGTGCTACATTGTCTATACTGATGAAATTGAATTATAGCATAAACGCCTTGGACATGTACACTACCGTAATTTATATAGATTGAGTAAAGGAGAACTAATAAGAGGTCTACCTAAATTACAAAATATAGACAAGATATGTGGTGAATGCCAGTATGGCAAGCAAACAAGGAGCTCTCACAAAAAGGTGAACTCCAATGCCACATTAAGACCACTCGAGCTTCTCCATATGGATCTTATAGGACCTACCAGGACGGAGAGTCGAGGTGGCAAAAATACATCTTGGTAATCGTGGATGAGTTTTCTTGATTCACTTGGGTAGCCTGCTTAAGGGATAAATCAGAAATCCTTGATGAAGTTAAAAGGATTCTCAAACGGATCCAAACTGAAAAAAGGTTCTTAAGTTTGTAAGATTCGTAGTGATCATGGATTTGAATTTGAGAATAGCGGTTTTGAGAAATTCTGTAATGATAAAAAAATATCGCATGAATTCTCTGCACCCAAAACTCCTCAACAGAATGGAATTGTGGAAAGGAAAAATAGAGTGCTTTAAGAAATGGGAACTGTAATGTTGAATAGTATGAAGCTCCCTAAAACTCTTTGAGCTGAGCAGTAAATATTGCATGCTATGTTATTAATCATGTTTATATATGTAAATCTAATAATAAAACCACTTATGAAATGCGGTCCGATAAAAAGCCTACTTTTAAATACTTTCGAGTTTTTGGTAGCAAGTGCTATATTTTGCTTGACTGTGAAAATCTGGGGAAGTTTGACACAAAAAGTGACGAAGGAATCTTTTTAGGATTCTCTTTAAACAGTTGTGCATATCGTGTACTAAACAAAAGGACCGGTGTTATTCAAGAATCAATTGATGTGGTGATCATTTGAATACACCTGCCCTAAGTTCAGATAATGATGAAGTTCTTCTAATTGACAAACCTAATAATTCATCAAGTCAAAACAATTCTGAATTAAGGACTGTTAAAGATCACCCAACCGCTCAAATTCTTGAAAATCCTCTCACTAGTGTGCGCAGTCGTAGACAACTAGAAGATATATGTAATTACGTGTGGTTTACATCTCAGATTAAACCGGTAAATGTAAAAGAAGCTCTTTTTTATGAAAACTGGATAGTAGCTATGTAGGAAGAACTTAATCAGTTTGATCGTAATGATGTCTGGTAACTTGTTCCTAGACCTAAAGATAAACACATTATAGGAACTAAGTGGATTTTCAAAAATAATTCTAATGAACTTAGGAATATAATTCGAAACAAGGCAAGACTGGTTGTACAAGGGTACACTCAAATAGAAGGCATTAATTACGATGAAACCTTTGCCTTAGTTACTCGCCTTGAATCAATTAGACTTTTTATATCCATTGCATGCTTTAAAAAGTTTAAAATATATCAAATGGATGTAAAGAGTGCTTTTTTGAATGGTGATCTACATGAAGAAGTATATGTTGAACAACCTATAGGGTTTGAAGACCTTAAGTTTATTGATCATGTATATCGTCTTAAAAAAGCTTTATATGGTTTAAAACAAGCTCCTAGAGCATGGTATGAAAAATTGACTAAGTTTTTACTAAGTCATAATTTTCAAATGGGTAGTGTCAATAAGACGCTTTTTGTTAAGAAACATAACGATGATATCTTAATGGTTCAGATCTATGTTGATGATATTATTTATGGATCAACTTGTACTAACATGACTGTTAAGTTTACAGAATTGATGAAATCTAAGTTCGAAATGAGCATGGTTGGGGAATTAAATTATTTCCTTGGGTTACAAGTAAAACAACAACCAGATGGCATTTTCATTTCTTAAACAAAATATGCTCTGAACTTAATCAAAAAGTTTAGATTTGAGAATGGTAAGAATTTTGATACTCCTATAAGTACAACTTTAAGACTCTCAACGGACTCTACAGGTAAAAATATAGATCCTAAATTATATCGTAGTATGATTGGTAGTCTACTTTACTTAACTGCTAGTAGACCTGATATTGCTTTAAGTGTTGGGATTTACGCTAGATATCAGTCTGATCCTAAAGAGTCACATTTGTCTGCTGTTAAGCGGATTATCCGATATGTCACAAGTTCTGGTAAAATGGGTCTCTGGTATTCATTTGATACTAGTGTTCAATTGGCTGGGTACTCAGATGCTGATTGGGCTGGAAATATTGATGACAGAAAATCAACTAGTGGTGGTTGTTTCTATATTGGAAACTGTTTGGTTTATTGGTTTAGCAAGAAGCAAAGTTCTATATCGCTCTCAACTGCTGAAGCTGAATACATCGTAACAAGAAATGCTTGTACTCAGCTTGTTTGGATGAAATGTATGTTAAGCGATTATGGAATTGCATAGGAATCAATGATATTATATTGTGATAATTTCATTGCTATAAATATATCAAAAAATCCAATCCAGCATTCACGTACCAAGCACATTGACATTAGGTATCACTATATTCGTGAATTAGTTGAAGATAAAATAATATGTTTGGAATATATACCGGCCGAGACTCAACTTGCCGACATTTTCACTAAACTGTTCAACAAAAGCAGGTTTATTAAATTGAAATTTGATCTCGAAATGTGCATTCTAAATTGATTATTCATGCATGTTTGTATCATAGTGTATATATATTTGATAAATTATTTGTTTAAATTTTAAATTTTTATGGAAAATGCATATTTTTGTGTTTTCATGACCAGTCGAGGACGTACTTGACCTGTCGTGGTACGACCGGTTGAGAATGGTCCTAGACTAATCGTGTAGTGCGTTGGAATCTTTTAAAATTGGGGAAAATTTTCATCTTCTTCATTTCCATTTCACTCTCCAACGAGCCGAGGCACGACCAATCGTACCCACCTTCCTCGATCTTCAAGGTTAGTGCATCTTTTGTGTTTCTCTTGTAGATTCTAGTTCCTATTACTTCATTTTCACTCTTGGAGTAATCTATTTTGAGATTCATTGACATTTTGGGGTTTTTTCTTGAAAAATCTGATCTAGTAAAACCCATTTTCCACATCTTTTGTATCTACTAGATCTTTTGATTTTCATTCTGATAATGGATGCTAGGGGGAAAAAGAAAGCTTCCCGTGGTCCATCTTCTTCTAGATCTGCTCCTCTCGCTAGGCGCTTTCTTCGTTCATCTGAGGATGATCCCTCTGATGTATGGGATTTGTGTATGCGCAATGTCATTGTTGAACGGTCTGTCTGTATTGAACATATTGCTCCTTTTGATATTCTACCTATACTCTAAGCTGTAGGATGGGATAACATTTTACTTTGGGGTGGGCCTGCATACCAATCTATTGCACAGGCCATATTTGCATGTATCTCAGAGTTCTTTTTTAAGAATTTAACTTTTAAAATTGATACTAGAGAAGGTCTATTTGAAGTTGACCACCATCTGATTGCAGGGTTAATGGATATACCTGTTAATGAGGAGGGTATTCCTATTAATAATTTATCTGAAAATCCCTCAGAATCTGAAAAGCGTATGCTAACCAGAGATTTGTGTAATATGAATGTGCATTGGACTCATAAAGGGAATGCGCTCCTCGCAAAGTACTTGTTACCCAAATATAGGGTACTTCACAGGATGTTTAGTTCTAACCTGTATCCTCGTTCCGGTAATAAGACAGAATTAACTGCATTTATGGTTCATGTTTTGCACTCTGTCATTTCTGGTACTAAAATTTGCCTTCCCTCCTTATTTTGTCATTCCATTATTCATTCTCGACTCCATCCAGGTCATAGTGATATTCCTTTTACCTATCTCTTAGCTGTTTTAGCTACTCACATGCGCGTGGCTATGCCTGTTGGAGAAGCTCCCATCCATCATCTTATTTTTAAGAATTCAAATATTAACAAAATGAAATTGGAATTGGCCTGTGGCCAAGTGGATGTTGGTAGAGCTGAGGCTGGGGATGAAGAAGCTGGTGATCTTCCTCCTGACGATGTGGACATGGATAAGATTTTCGATGAACTTGAATCTGATTCTGGAAATGATCTTAATTTTGAGCCTTCTGATTTTGATGCTCGTCTTCATGCTTTAGAAGAGAAGGTAAAGAATATGAATATTACTCATGATCTTCAGTTTAAATATATGTGCAAGTATCTTAGGCGCTTGAACAAAGGAATGCATAATCTTGATCCTACCATTCCTGCTCCTTCTTCAGGATCCGATTAAGTGTTTGCATTCTTGGTATGTAATAACGTTCATACTTATGTTGGATTGTGCACTCTATTTGGTTTGATACCTTTTTAGTTAATCAATTACCTGAGTTATGACTGTTTACTTTCTTATATGTTGTCACATTCCTTCCTCTAATTATTTTCCTTTCCTTTGTCATATTATGACAGAAAGGGGGAGAAGGTTTAGCTTTTGGATATGAAAGGTTGCTTATGGATATGAGTATTTTTGGACATGTGATATGTGCATATGTGATATGTGCTACTACACAGTAGTAGTATATAATGAGTTTGTGCTAATATGTGCTGCTACTCAAGGGAAGTAGTATATAATGAGTTTGTGCTACTTAATGACAACTGGTGCATGATTTGTTTATATGCACGTTGTGCTTTTTATTATACTTGTTATGCTTATACTTGTTGTGCTTCTCTTAGTGCAGTATGTTTTGTCACTAATTTGACAAAGGGGGAGATTGCAAGTGATATGGACTCATGCTCCTTTGATTGTCAAATTTTGTGGTGCCAAAACCTCTTGTGTGCCAAAATTTCTATCTGTGTGTCTTGTGTTTGTATGTTGATATATATATATATATATATATATATATATATATATATATGTGTGTGTGTGTGTGTGTGTGTGATTCAAGACGTCATCACAATGGTTCAAGACATGTACGGTGCTCGACTTCAAGAAATGCAAGGTTATGTACTGTGTTCTCTTCTGTATGCATCAATGTTCAGAACTACATTGATAAGAAGAATATTTGTTCAAGACTCAAGTACATTTCAAGACTCAAGTACAACTCAAGTTGAAGCTTATATTCAAGCTGTAGAAGATCCACTACGTGAAAAATGGAAAAAAATGACGGATTTAGAGACGGTTCTGGACCGTCTCTAAAATTGCTTGGTTTAAAGACGCTTTAGAGATGGTCGTAAACCGTCCCTAAACTTTTAAACGGCCCTTGACCGTCCTTAATATTGTCTTAAAATTTTCAACGTACATAAATCATTTAAGACGGTCAAAAACCGTCATTAACTGAGGATAAAAGACGGCCATTGACCGTCTTGAATAAGAGATGGTCTCTGACCGTCTTATATGCAGCCATTTGAGACGGTCAAAGACCGTCCGTATTAGAGACGGTCATTGGCCGTCCCTATCGGGCAATTTGAGATCACTCGGGACCGTCTCAATTAGAGACAGATCATTGGCCATCTTTTCTGTACTATGAGACTGTCTGAAATAGTCGATATTAGAGACGGTCCTCAACTGTCTCCATTTGAGACTGTCAAAGACCGTCTTTATTAGAGACGGTCCTTAGCCGTCTTGTTGTGGTTATTTGAGACCGTCAAAGACCGTCTGCATTAGAGACGGTCCTAAACCGTCTCTAATGCTCAGGTGAAAAATTAAGAACAAAAAAATTTATGAATTTCGAAAAAAAAAAAAGTTTAAAAGCTTAGAAAATTAATTAACGTTTAAGAAAAAAAATTAGATTTTGAAAAAAAAAATGTAATTTTATAAAAGTTTAGATTTTGAAAAAAAAATTAATAACTTTGAATAATGTTGATAATTTTGAAAAAAAAAAAGAAGATTTCGACAAAAAATGTTATTTTGAAAAAAAAAATTTATAAAATTAAATAAAATTGTGAAAAAATTGACAAATTGTAAAAAAAATATATTTTTTTTAAAAAGAAAACTAGATTTTATATTTTGACAAGAAAAATTAAAAAGTTATATAACAAGATTTCGATAAAAAAATGATATTTTGAAAAAGAAAATTTTAAAAATTAAACAAAATTGTGAAAAAATTGATAAATTGTAAAAAAAATATATATATGTTTTAAAAAAAGAAAACTAGATTTTGTATTTTGACAAGAAAAATTGAAAAGTTATATAACAAAAGTGAGATTTTAAAAATGATATTTTGAAAAAGAAAATTTAAAAAATGAAACAAAATTATGAAAAAATTGATAAAATTTTCAAAAATATATATTTTTTAAAAGAAAGCTAGATTTTGTATTTTGACAAGAAAAATTGAAAAGTTAGATAACAAAAGTGAGATTTTGATGATGTGTTGTATATCCTTTGCCGCCTTTATGTTTCTCCAACCCATTTTTGGGGCGGGTATAAAAAATTATGTAGATTTAAATCTTAAGTGGACCACACCACTGGAAAGAATGATAATATAGTACCTCACAATTAAAAATTATAAAGAGCCCATCGTAAGGTTTTAGTAATGTTTATTTGCAATCCAACTGTTGATAATGTAAAGAAGATCTAGATGAATGTAAACTACAAAGATCAAATTGATCCAAAACTTTTGTGGCCTTTAAAAGGTTTTTAATAGTTATTCATCATTGTTTTGATTGGTATGGCCCTCCGAGATTATTGAGTTCTTATGATTTGAAATCACATCCTAAAATATGATGGAAAAATATATGGACAGTGTCGATATACATAAAATATATTAAGGTGGGCCCTACATGGTTAGAGTAACACCCATGAAGGAGTTACCTAAATAGTGAAATGGTACTATAAGGTCACCTCATGGGAACTTCACATAAGGTTAATTTGTGTGCACCCCACCATGATGTGTGTAGAACATCAACACCATGCATTTGATGTGTCCCCTTTAAGTCCAAAAATCGGTCAGATACTGAAACTTAGGTGGGCCATAGCATCTAAAACTATGTGAAGACATCCCTAAAACATATAAAAGCATTTGGTGGGGCCCACATGAGTTTTGGATGTGTATGAAACTTGGTCTAACTCCTCATCCAAGTGGGACACACATAATGAATAGGCTAGATCTATGAAGCACATCTAGGTGGGCCCAATAAATGATTATGAATGTTTTAATGGGAGGGTAACCCTCTCAACTATAGTATGTGGTGTGGCCCACCCAAGTTATGGATCGACTTTATTTTTAAGCTCTAAAACGTACCTCCCCATAGAATCTTATTAGAGACTATCGATGTTTAAGGGGCTCCATGGGGCCCATTTCAATATATTTGTTTTATTTAAGTCGTCCATGAATTTTAAAATATTATTTCAGTGCATGAGCTCAAAAAGTAGAAAATATTAAAAGTCTAAGTGGACCACACCATAAGAAATAATGGAAAATAAATTTATAACATTAGTATGTGGTGTGGTCCACCTACAGCTTCAATTTGACTCATTTTTTGCATCAACCCTAAAAATGAGCCATTAAAATTAATGGACGGAGTGGATAATTAACATACACAATGGTGAGCCCCACAAGTCCTAAAATAATGAAAATTCGGGATCAATCCACTCTGTTCATCCATTTTTCGAGATCATATTAGAGAACTATCTAAAAAATGATTCATATCTAAAGATTAATTAAATGAACCACACCACAAATAAGGGGAATAAATTGGCTACTCCCCCTGACACCATCCAATGGCTTGTAGTTGGTGCTATATGGGCCCCACCATGATGTATGTGTTTAATCCATGTCGTCCATCTATTTTGATTAAAAAAATATTATAAAAAATTAAACAAAATTGTGGAAAAATTGACAAATTGTAAAAAAATATATATTTTTTAAAAAAGAAAATTAGATTTTGTATTTTGACAAGAAAAATTAAAAAGTTATATTACAAGATTTCGATAAAAAAAATGATATTTTGAAAAAGAAAATTTAAAAAATTAAACAAAATTGTGAAAATTTTGACAAATTGAAAAAAAAATATATTTTTTGAAAAAGAAAACTAGATTTTGTATTTTGACAAGAAAATTTGAAAAGTTATAGATAACAAAAGTGAGATTTAAAAAATGATATTTAAAAAAGAAATTTTAAGAAATTAAAAAAATTGTGAAAAAATTGACAAATAGTAAAAAAATATATTTTTTTAAAAAGAAAATTAGATTTTGTATTTTGACAAGAAAATTTGAAAAGTTATAGATAACAAAAGTGAGATTTAAAAAATGATATTTTAAAAAAGAAATTTTAAGAAATTAAAAAAATTGTGAAAAAATTGACAAATTGTAAAAAAAATATATATTTTAAAAAAGAAAATTAGATTTTGTATTTTGACAAGAAAAATTAAAAAGTTATATTACAAGATTTCGATAAAAAAATGATATTTTGAAAAAGAAAATTTAAAAAATTAAACAAAATTGTGAAAATTTTGACAAATTGAAAAAAAAAATATAATTTTTGAAAAAGAAAACTAGATTTTGTATTTTGACAAGAAAATTTGAAAAGTTATAGATAACAAAAGTGAGATTTAAAAAATGATATTTAAAAAAAGAAATTTTAAGAAATTAAAAAAATTGTGAAAAAATTGACAAATAGTAAAAAAAATATATTTTTTTTTAAAAAGAAAATTAGATTTTGTATTTTGACAAGAAAATTTGAAAAGTTATAGATAACAAAAGTGAGATTTAAAAAATGATATTTTAAAAAAGAAAGTTTAAGAAATTAAAAAAATTGTGAAAAAATTGACAAATTGTAAAAAAAATATATATTTAAAAAAAGAAAACTAGATTTTGTATTTTGACAAGAAAAATTAAAAAGTTAGATAACAAAAGTGAGATTTTAAAAAATGATATTTTGAAAAAGAAAATTTAAAAATTTTTAAAAAAATTGTGAAAAAATTGACAAATTGTAAAAAAATATATATTTTAAAAAAGAAAACTAGATTTTCTATTTTGTTAAGAAAAATTGAAAAGTTAGATAATAAAAGTGAGATTTCAATTTTAAAAAATGATATTTTGAAAAATAAAATTTTAAAAATTAAACAAAATTGTGAAAAAGTTGTCAAATTGTAAAAAAATATATTTTAAAAAAAAGAAAACTAAATTTTGTATTCTGACAAGAAAAATTGGAAAGTACTTGGATAACAAAAGTTAGATTTTGATGATGTATTGTATATCCTTTCCGCCCATATGTTTCTCCAACCCATTTTTGGGCCGAGTATAAAAAATTGTGTAAATTTAAATCTTAAGGGGATCACACCACTGGAAAGCATGATAGTATAGTACCTCGCCATTAAAAATTATAAAGAGCCCATCGTAAGGTTTTAATAACGTTTATCTGCAATCCAACTTGTTGATAATGTAAAGAAGATCTAGATGAAGGTAAACTACAAAGATCAAATTGATCCAAAACTTTTGTGGCCTTCAAAAGGCTTTTAATAGTTATTCATCATATTGTTTTGATTGGTATGGCCCACCTAAGATTATTTAGTTCTTATGATTTGAAATCACATCCTAAAACATGATGAAAAAATATATGGACGATGTCGATATATAAAAAATATATCAAGGTGGGACCTACACAATTAGAGTAACACCCATGAAGGAGTTACCTAAAATAGTGAAATGGTACTATAAGGTCACCTCATGGGAACTTCCCATGAGGTTAATCTGTGTGCGCCTCACGTACCATGATGTGTGTACAACATCAACACCATGCATTTGATGTGTTCCTTTAAGTCCAAAAATCAGTCATATACGAAACTCAGGTAGGCCATAGCATCTAAAACTATGTGTGGCCCACCCAAGTCATGGATTGACTTTATTTTTAAGCTCGTGGCCTACCATGGAATGGTGCATCTGACTGACGGGGCAGATCCAAAGTTTAAGTGGACCCACACCATAAAAAAGAGTGGGATAGTGACACCCACTATTGAAACCTTCTTAAGGTCCGCCGCGATGTTTATTTGAGATCCAACCTGTTTATAAGTTAATACTGAGACATTGATGCGGTTGAAACTTGGTCTGACCCCTCATCCAAGTGGGACACACATAATGAGTGGGTTGGATATGTGAATCACATTTAGGCAGACCCAATATATGATTATGAATGTTTTAAGGAAACCCTTCTCTACTACATTTAGGTGAGTTACTCGTTATCCTTACCAGAGTAAACTCTGTGGGGTCCACTGTTATTTATTTATTTTATCCACTCCATTCATCCATGTTAACAGATAATTTGAGGTCTAAAGAACAAAAAGGAAGCATATCCAAAGCTCAAGTGGACCACACCACAGGAAAATAGTGTGATTAAACCTCTGCCATTTAAAATTTCTTGGAGATTAACAGATAATTTGATGTTTGTGTTTTCTATTCATTCATATATTTTTGATATTATGAATAACCTTTAACTGTTTTTGGACAATAATTTCACTCAAATTGTTAATCAATCTTGTTTGCCCAATATCTTTTTCATATGTAACATGATTGAGGTTAGTAACTAATTAAATTAAGGGTAATGATCAGTAAAATAAAGTGAATGGACCAGACATGTAAAATGGGTCAAATATTCTAGTCAGAATTGTGACCCAACTTATTGACACCCTGAAACTCTAAGAATTAATGTAAGTTTAGTAGGGCCCATCATGATGTGTGTCGAACATCAACACTGTGCATTTAATAGAAGTTTTGGATTAAGCTGATGTTTGTGTTTTCCCTTCATTCATATCCTTTTAATATTATGAACATGTTGGATGGCAAACATTACTGTGGGCCCACCATAATGTATGGCCCTATGACCATTTTTTTAAAAAAAAAACTTTTGAACCAGTTGGATTTCAAATAAACATTACGATGGGCCTTAGGATAGTTTCAATGGTGAGAATCACTATCCCGTTGTTTTCTATGGTAGGGTCTACTACAGATTTTTATCTGTCTCATTCTTTGGCTCTTGACTTAAAATGATATCTCAAAATGAATGGACGGTGTGGATATAATAAATACATCATAAGTTTTTATATTTTTTAAATATTATATATATGGAAAAGGTTTTATTCGTCGAGCTCATGGGAACTCCCCATGAGGTCGAGCTGTGTGGGCCCCATCATGACGTGTGTCAAAAATCAACACCGTGCATTTTGATGGGTCCTCTTTAAATTATGGGATATCCTAAAAATCAGCCGTATACAGAACTCCAGTGGGCCATACCATCTAAAATCATGTGAAGACATGCCTAAAACATATAAAAGCACTTGGTGGGGCCCCACCAAATTTGGATGCGTCTCGAAACTTGGTATGACCCTCATCCAAGTGGCACACACATAATGGATGGGCTAGATTTGTGAACCACATCTCTGTGGGCCCAAAAAATAATTATGAATGTTTTAATGGAGGGTAACCACTCTCAATTTTTGTGTTCGGTGGTTTGTAGGCCCCACCATGATGTATGTGTTTCATCCATGCCGTCCATCTATTTTTATAGATCATTTTATGATATTAAAAAAAAAAAAGAGTTATATCCCAATCTCAAGTGGACCACATTACAAGAAAAAGTGTTGAATGAATGTCGACCATTAAAAACTTTTTGGGAGCCATAAAAGTATTGGATCAAGCTGATCTTTGTTTTTTCCCTTCATCTGGGCCTTTATGACCTAATCAAAGATTGGATGTCAGATAAACAGTACAGTGGGCCTTAAGAGGATTTAAATGATGGATATCCAATCACTATTGTTTTCCTGTGGTGTGGTCCACCTAAGATTTATATCCCTCTTATTTTTATAGCTAAGCCTTAAAATTATATTAAAAAATGGATGAACGGATCAGATGAAACACATACATCATGGTGGCGCCCACAGCCCACTTAACACCAGCCACGGAGCTGGTGTCAGCGGGAGTAGCCAACCCGTTCTACCCCAAATCCACCACCCGCGCGCCCATCTCCCACAACGCCAAAATCCACCCCAAAAATTCACTCTCGCACGCCCACCCGCCCCTCCCAAAACCAACCCTCTCTCCCTCTCTATCAACCTCACTCTCCGCCTCTCTGTCTCTCTCTCGAGCACCTCTCTCTCTCTCTCTCTCTCTCTCTCTCGGTCCCTCTCTCTCTGTCTCTCTCTCTCTCTCTCTCGGTCCCTCTCTCTCTCTCTCTCTCTCTCTGTCTCTCGGTGCTCTCTCTCTCGCGCATCCTCTCTCTCTGTCTCTCGGTGCTTTCTCTCTCGCGCATCCTCTCTCTCTGTCTCTCGGTGCTCTCTCTCTCTCGCGCATCCTCTCTCTCTGTTTCTCTCGGTGGACCGTGATCGGGGCTTCAAATCAAACAGGTATCTCTCTCTCTCTCAATCTCTGTCAATCTCAATACCGATTTGGGGATTTGGGGATTTAGGGATTTGGGGATTTGGGGATTTAGGGATTTAGGGATTTGGGGATTTAGGGATTTGGGGATTTGGGGATTTGGGGATTTAGGGATTTGGGGATTTAGGGATTTGGGGATTTGGGGATTTACTGTAACGACCTGAAAATTTCCGTACATTGGGTCGAGTACCACCTCGACCAGAAATCACGTAGGATTAAATCCTTTAGAAATTTAACAAAGTTAACTAAGTACTAAACTCGATTTATCGTGAAACTGCCGTTAGGATCGCTTTAAATACGATCTGCAAGACCCAAAACTTGCAGTAATCATTGACGCTTAGGTTACCCTAAAGTTTAGAACCAAACTCATTTCCCGTCCGCTCTCGGGAATGAAACGAAACTTTCGATTAGGTCTAGATCGCACATCGGGAGTCCGATTAACCCGAAGCTAAGGAACTAGGACCGCCCCCTTGGACTTAACAATCATCTCAAAATCGGCTCCATCCGATGTCCCACGGTCATTCGTTTCGAATGGAGCGAGGTAGTGTGAAAAACACTATTCATATGCCAAAATAAATATCCGGAATAGTGATCGGCATCATTTGTTGACGCGTCAAGATAAGCAACCCGACCGTTAGAATCGGACCAAATTACACCCTCGGATTAAGAAAAATTTCAGAACATTTACATGTACTTGGAATTTCGATCATGGCCCACCGACCGTCGAATCGAAAGTGGTCCGCCACATGCGATCCGGGCATCCGATCGAGTCAAAAGTAATCCCACGTAGATCCATCGATGGTGAGCTTAAGTCTGACGTTTGGTTCAAGGAGGGCCACCAGAACTTCCCTTTTGAGCTGGAAAAGCGGCGAAAATCCTATGTGAGCAGTACCCCTTGAACCTGAGTCTACATTCGTAATGTTTGTGGCTATAAAAGGAGCTTAGAGCAGCCCCTCTCACAGCCATACGAATTTTGGAGGAAACCCTAGAGGGAGAGAGAGAAAAGAGAGAGAAAGGCTTGGAGATTGTTGCCGATTTCCCTCCTCCTGCTTTGGCTTGTTACACGGCCTACACCGCCTTATTCTAGGCATTTTCCCGGTGTTTTCCGTCCCATTTGAAGGTAAGAAACCCTAACCCTAGGTCTGATTTGAGGTGGGATCGATGTAGGATGTGTACCGACTAACCGATTCCGCTCTTTAGGCTAGAAATCGCCCGTAGACGGAAGTTCTGTTACCCTTGCTGATTCGTTTCGTTTCCAAAGGCAAAGGTGAGGACTTTAAGTGTGTAAGTTACAGTTTTCAACGCTTTCAATGTCAGATAATGGTAGATTCATGATCTGCTTGCAATTGCACATGTAGAAAGTGCTTTCCGTTTCCTGTTTCGCTTAACGTTGTGAAATATGGATTTTCACATATTCTAGATATACGTAGAAATACCGTATACGTATTTTTTTTGGATAAATGCTTGACATGTTTATTTAATGTATAATTATATAACATATGAATAAAATACTAGTTTGGCGAAAGGAATCGCCAAAATATATGTTCACTTGTAAATGCGCCGTATGTTGAAATTACGTATTTTAGAAATACCGTATACGTATTTCTTTTGGAATAATGTTTGATATATTTATTTAATGTATGATTATACAATACATGATTAAACTACTAGCTTGGCGAAAGGAATCGCCGCAATCTATGTTCCTTTGTAAACACTATGTATGTCGAAATTGGGTATACGAGGAAGTACCCTATACGTATAAAATTTGCTGATGTGATTGCCATGTTTAATTGCTGTATGAATATGATGTATATGTATAAAATACTAGTTTGGTAAAGGGACAATCCTAGTATACATTTCTCTAGCATACGTCATGTATGTTGAAATATTGCATTCCAAGTGTTGGTGAAATCACTTGTGAGTGTAAGTGCTTAAGTGTTAGAACCTTAGGTAGGTGCTGAGATGGGATTCTCCGCTACCTTAGAGTCACATATGACACTCTCCATGTGGTTGTTCACTCTAACCACTCACCTATGACATCTAAGTATTTGTAACCCTATTTGCATAAATGCTTTATAATATGCTTTTGAACATGCTTTGTAATTTGTTTATTACCATGTTTCATGATATGCTTTGTAACATGATTACTAGTGTCCTTGAATTACCATGTATCATACCGTTCTTCATATGCTATGGTTAGGACTTGACTGAGCTTGGGACTATGTTCATAGTCCAGGCATCGAGATCGACTTGAAGATGTGGTTGGGATTCGTTCTGCCACGCATGATGTGTTGGCGAACCCGTGTCGTACTTCGGTTGGCGATAGTGGTTGGCCACACGAGGTGCTTCTGTGCCTCATATCGCCCAACTTGTTGTGTGCTCGAGTTAGCCGAACACGTCCAGTAAACCGTGTGTCTTATGTATGTTCACCATGTTTGGTCACTAATGCTTGAACCTAGGGTACCAAACTTACGGTGAAAATCCCGTTAACCATGGTACCTCGATCCGCTAAGACTCATGAGCCGGGCATGGTGGTATGGGACACCGTGGTCGAGTGTCGGCCCTACGCGGGGCTACGTGCCTCCCGTAGTGACCAAAGGAGCAACTCAACTCGTGAGCTAATTATGGTGGTATGGGACACTATATTCGCGTTGTCGGCCTACATTGATAAGGTAATGGGGGAGTGGTGCAACCTTTGTGCGTAATGTGACCCTCGAGCGACCCTTTGTAGTGACTGCGAGCATATTCTGAAGTTGCAGCGTGCCTTAGGGTTCGCCGCGATATATAGAGTATGAACTAGGCCTGTTTTCGTATAGTCGTATAGTGATGAATCGTTTAAGGGGTGATGGGGAGTGGTGCAACCTTTGTGCGTAATGTACGGCGGCTGACCCTCTACAAAGTGACCTAGAAAACATACCATCGTCTGATATTAACTAAGACTGA
Source organism: Magnolia changhungtana (assembly GCA_030180095.1). Taxonomy (NCBI): domain Eukaryota; kingdom Viridiplantae; phylum Streptophyta; class Magnoliopsida; order Magnoliales; family Magnoliaceae; genus Magnolia; species Magnolia changhungtana. The sequence continues at coordinate 2,950,263 of JASAUF010000150.1, forward strand.
CGACCCTAGATTGGATCATGTTTGGAAATGATATAAGGGAGGTACCTTAGTTTCCCAATCCTGCTGTTTGAAACAAACTAATTAAAAACTCGGTAATCATGCTCATCATGAATCGCATGTGCCTGGAAGATGTGGAGCACTGTGGGATGTAAGCATGCGCGAACGTGAGATGGTGTCGCTTGAGGGAGTATGTCGGAGAGGGCATCCATCATACATGCATTCATACTTGCATTAATCAGAGTAACTAGGAGTGTTTGATTTACTGCTTTATCATTCTTGTTGATTTGTATTGGTAACATGATAACTTATGTCTTATCGTTCCACCGAGTTAGCTACTCACTCCCACGTTACGGGACGGTGTTGCGCACACCAACCAGACTGTCTCAGGTTTAGGCGATCCGACTACGCTGGAGGCGGAGTCCGATTATGACGAGGACCAGGAGGAGTTTTCGTATATGCAGTTCGCTGATGGCTTCGACTAGGCTGCCGGGACTGATGGGATTTACAGGGATTGTACCTAGTTTATTTTGACATTTTGTTTATATAAACAGACATGTATATTGTGACTTAGAAGGATTCATACTCTGGATAATGAATCGTTTATTTTGTTTCTTTACATACATATATATACAGTTCAGTCTTCCGCTTGCTTTTATACAACTGATCTGGAGTATGAATTACTGCTTTGGTATAATCTTATTCATGTTTACTGCTCTAACACAGACAACATTCAAACATCATTAAACATGTTGCATAAGTGATGCGTTGGAACTCGGGAGTTGAGTTACACTCGACCCCCGATTTTCAGGGCGTTACAAGTTGGTATCAGAGCATGATTTTGATTAAACCGGACCTGAGTTATGTCCCCACTACGTACGCTGACGCATTATACTTAGGAGGGTGCGCAAAATCTAAAGAATGTCTTAGGGTCTCCCGATTCGCCTGTTCGGCGAAGTTCATTGCACATGGACAGTTTGATCGAGTGCGTACTCGATCCCGACCACACTTATGGACCCCAAGTCACTCCTAGACCGTCTATTGACGTGTCCAGGTCACAATCTACCAAAAATGAGTCGTTAAAAATCAAGAAAAATCAGATTATATCAGAAATGTACCGAATCGACCGGATGCAGGGAATCGAAATGAGTCCGTGGGCCCCACGACTAATCCGTTAAGAGTTCGAGACCAAAAAGCAGTGCATTTGGCACCCGGGAGTGAGGCAAACAGGGTCGATCCGCTGGGCGCGGTTCCGCCAAGCCCGAGCCAGGGCCATGCCACGGCCGCACCGGCGGCGGACCGCGGTCCGGTGGCTTTTCCGGTGGGTTTTCAAACTTGGGGTTGGTTGGCCCAGCCCCCTCTACCCCATGGCACGTGCCAAATGTCTATTTGGTTAGGATTTAAGGGGCTGGAGCACCCTTTTCTCCCATTTCACCCCTTTTTCAAACACCTTCACCTCCATTTCCGATTTTGCTGAAAACCCATCCCTCCAAACCTTCAATCCTTCCATTTCCTTCCATAACTCACACACCCCTACCTCCCACAACAGCCCTAGCCTCTCCCTTTCCCCATTTTCACAAGTTGGAGCTCTCATAACCCTCCTTGGAGCTCAAAAATCGGGTAATCTACTAACCCATTCCATTTTCTTCTTGTTTCTTCTTCATTTCCTACCTCTAGAGCTCCTTCCACACCTGTGGATTGTTGATTGTGGAAGATAAAAGAGGTCAGCCCCTTGTTCTCCCATTTTCAAAATTTTCCATGGCCCTCCTTGGTGTGGTGGCTACCATTTTCTCCATTTCCTCCATCCTATCTCTCATGGGAAAGAGGAAAACCGCGGCCGACGACGCCGGCCCAAGTAGGCCAGCCCATACCCGAAGAAGATCCGACGTTGGGGCCGGCACAAGCACCGTGCGGGAGTTTAGGTCAAAGCGAGACCTGGATCCTGACCACCCCGCCAGGAATGCTTATCCGATAGGCATGGAATATGGGCGCTTCGCGGGCCGCAAGGTTGTGTTTGAAGCTCATGTGGATGAGAGGATGTTTGGCCTACACCGATGATGGACCACTTGGTGGATATCCGGTGGAATTATTTTTGAAGGCGAGTCCCCGCATGTGAGAACACGGTCCGCGCTTTCTACGCTCACATCATGGACTCATCACTAGAGCCTCTTCGGGCCATTTTTCGTGAGGGGCATAAGGCGCACAATCACCGTGGAGGAGGTGGCTCGAATCACGAAGATCCGCTTGGTCAAGTGCATCCTAGTGATGACTTCTCTAGAAGTGCGCGGGAAAGGGATCGTCGCACGCGATTTCTCTCCGTGGTCGTCGGGTTACTTGGAAGCGAGGAAATTGTATTGCGGCGACAAAGATGTCTCAAGACTTCCATTTGCTCCATCACATCTTCACATACAATGTATACCCACGTGTGGTAACCGCAGAATGTACTAGGGTGATGGTGGACTTTTCGTACAAGATGGGATGCGGGGACAACATATGCCTCGCCCACATTCATCCTATCCCAGATAGTTAATGTTGTTCGTTCTGCCAGAACGATCTTTCGCTCCTATTTGGCCGACTGATTTGCAGGATGGCTCGTGATGTAGGCTACAGATTGAATATGGAGGATCTTGCACTGGTCCGAGTCATAAGTGAAGCGACACTCAGGAATATGAAGATCGGCCCCCAACAGCGGCAAGCCCGACTCGACGAGTCTGGAGATGAGTCGGATAGCGCCGGTGAGGAGAGTGTTGACCTCCAGGCTGAGAGCGATGAGGAGCGCAGTGATGACATACAAGAAGAAGAACCTGAGGCTCAGGACACTGAGGAGAGTTCACCCCCTGCGGCTCAGGAGCAGGGTGTGGATCGAGATGTATTTGATGCGCGATTGGGCCGTCTTGAGGAGAGGCAAGCCGCCCTGCAGCAAGAGGTTGGACAAGTTCGGGCTGAGATTGGTCAAGTTCGAACCAAACTTGAAGAGAATGAAGCCTACATGAAGAAGAGTTTCAAGAAGATGTCCCGTACGTTGAAGGCCATCTGTCTTTGTGCGCGCAGGATAAGAATGCTCCTCCTCCACCGCCTACTTCGGATGCTTAGTCATCCATATTGTTGTTTGTTGTGTTTGCTTTGGTTACCGCGATAGGCGGTTTGTGTTTTCGTACAGATGTTGTATTAGGTAGTAGCATGTTTAGGTGTTTGATGTAGTAGATGTATTGGCTATCATGTGATTTCCGTCATGATTCATGTAAACTCTGTAATCCATGTATTATGACTAATTTTGGGTAAATGAAAGGCATGTAGCCCCTTTTGTTTGATTATGCGTGGAATGCTTAAAGTGCTTTATGATGTGTGTTATGCTGTATCTCACCAATGCTGTACCCTGTATTGTATAGGGCATGCCGCGACAGTATACGCGGAGTACGGCACATCTCCGTCTGACTGGCTCTATGGACCAGACTCCTTCTGGTAGTAGCGGTCCTGCGGACCGTGGGTTGGGTTCCGATCAGCCCCCTACTGGTCCTAGGTGGGTTGCCACCATACACGCCTCCGGTCCGTGAGCAGTTTCGGCCGTCATCTTCTGCGCAGCATGACTCCCTGGCTGCTCCGCCGACTGATAGATTTGAGCAGCTGATGGTGATGATGCATCAGCAGCAGATACAGCAGCAGCAGCAGCACCAGCAGCTTATGGCCACTATCGCTGAGGCCTTGTCACATGGTGGTAGTGCGACTCCACCTACGACTTCTGCTTGTCCTGCCGGGCACCCGGAGCCTCCTGCTCAGAGTGAGGATGTGCCTCTGCCCCCACCCGTGGTGTCTCCTATGGGAGATGTCAGTACACGCGGTCTTCTCGAGCGATTTCAGCGCTTGAGGCCTCCTTCATTTATGGGTACTCATAGGCCCGAGGAGGCAGAGTTTTGGCTTGACCGCATCTCTAAGATGCTTCGGATGCTGCATTGCTCAGAGGCAGAGCAGGTAGAGCTGGCCGCCTTCATGTTTGAGAGGGAGGCCAGTTTATGGTGGGATAGTGTGTTGCGGTCTGTCGCAGCAGACTACGTGTGGACCTGGGAGGCCTTCGAGTTCCGGTTCCATGAGAAATACTACCCGCAGACTTATCGGCACGAGCGGGAGGATGAGTTTCTGCGCCTCAGGCAGGGAGGCATGACTATTACAGAGTACGAGCACCGCTTCACAGAGTTGGGCCGCTTTGTCCCGACTATACTAGTGGACGAGCAGATGCGGATGCGTCGATTTTCTTTGGGCTTGCGACCGGAGATACGGTCGAAGATATGCTGCCTCAGTATACCTACATATGCAGCACTGGTTCACATGTCTATGACGGCAGAGCAGGATGTGGACCGGTTGGCCCGATCTCGTGGTGCTATGGTTGCGAGGCCACGACAGGAGATACAGAGCAGGCCTATCCTAGGCAAGAGGCCTCGTGTTGACTCGCCTCCTAGGATCGCAGCGCCAGGGGCTCAGGTGAGGCGCCCTGTTGTGACCTGCACGTATTGCGGGAAGCAGGGTCATCTTATTGGGAGTTGCTTCGCGCGGATGAAGGATAGTGGTTTCTCTCCACCACAGATGTTGGGCCGTTCTCGCCCACAGGCCATATCAGCTCCACCGCTACAGACAGCTCCTGCACATCCTTCCTTCCGACCTCGTGTGTGCGGCGCCAGCCGCACGGCGACCCTTGGCTCCTCGGCCGAATCCGCCGGCCAGCTGACAGGCTCGCGTTCATACTCTTGTGGCTGAGGCACCTGAGACGTTGGTTTCAGCTCCGACGGCTTTCGAGGGTACGGCTTTTATTCATGGCACTCCTGTTTCTTTGTTGGTAGACACTGGGTCCACCACTTCTATTGTTTCTTGTGGGGCGGTGAAACGCCTATCTTTGCATACGATTCCCACTAAGGGAATGAGACTCACTACGGCTACCGGGACCTGTTCGGATGTCACACGATTATGCGAGGGTTGCTCGGTAGTTTTGGGTAGCAGCACAGTGCTCGTCGACCTCATTGTTGCTCCACTATGGCACTACGACGTTATCCTTGGTATGGATTGGCTCACCAGGATGAGGGCGGAGGTAGATTGCGATACTCGGATCGTGACGGCCTATGGACCTGACGGTGCAGCTTTCACGTTCCCGGTGCAGGTCAGTTGGCCCTGTCGAGTTGATTGTTATGCTGCTTTGCTTGTGCCGATTGATGGTCCGACAGTAGATAGTACGCCGGTGGTTCGAGAATTTGCAGGCGTGTTTGAGACTATCCTTGGTTTACCTCCTCGGCGTGAGATTGACTTCACGATTGACCTTACGCCTGGTGCGACGCCCATCTCGTTGCCTACTTATCGTATGCCTCCATGTGAGATGGAGGAGCTGCGGACACAGATTGACGTACTTGTAGAGAGAGGTTTTATTCGACCTAGTGTGTCTCCTTGGGGAGCACTGTGTTGTTCGTGAAGAAGAAGGACGGGTCCCTACGGTTGTGTATTGATTACCGTAGGTTGAACCAGGTCACGGTGAAGAACAAGTATCCTTTGCCCATGATTGATGATCTGTTCGATCAGTTGAGGGGGGTGAAGTATTTCTCGAAGATTGACCTTCAGTCAGGGTACCACCAGTTGCACGTGAGAGAGGAGGACGTGCAGAAGACAGCCTTCAGGACGTGCTTTGGGCACTACGAGTTCTTAGTGATGTCGTTCGATCGACGAACGCACCGGCCGTGTTCATGGATCGATGAACCGGGTATTTCGGCCCTTCCTTACCGATTGTCGTCATCGTCTTTATCGATGACATCTTGATATACTCCACGAGTCGGGGGGAGCACGAGGAGCACTTGTGAGCGGTATTGGATACACTGAAGAAGAACCAGTTGTTTGCGCAATACAAGAAGTGCGACTTCTGGCAGGAGGAAGTCAAGTTCCTGGGACATGTAGTGTCCAAGGATAGGATAGCAGTGGACCTTGCTAAGGTAGGCGCGGTTCGGGATAGCGGCACACTCGAATCGGTTACCGAGGTGAGGAGTTTCCTTGGTCCGGGTGGGTACTACGGACGTTTCATTCGGGATTTCTCGAAGATCGCTATGCCATTGTCTCGGTGACTCGGAAGGACTGAAGTTCGCCTGGAATGAGAAGGCGGAGGCAGCTTTTAAGGAGCTGAAGGACAAGTTGACGTCCGCCCCTGTGCTAGTATTGCCAGAGCAAGGGGTGAAATACACGGTGTATACTGACGCGTCTCGTGTTGGTTTGGGTTGTGTGCTGATGCAGAAGGATAGGGTAATTTCGTATGCCTCGAGATAATTAAGGAAGCACGAGGAGAATTACCCTACACATGACCTGGAGTTGGCAGCTGTCATCTTTGCATTGAAGCTCTGGAGACATTACCTCTATGGTGAGGAGTTCGAGCTTTTCTGCGACCACAAGAGCCTTAAATACATATTCACGCAAATGAGATTTGAATATGAGACAGCCGATGGATGGAGACCTGAAGGACTTCAAGTTCGAGGTTTCTACCATCCTGGCAAGGCGAACCTTGTGGCGGACGCGCTGAGACGCAAGAAGGCGATAGCATTTGCGGCACCGCTGATGATAGCCGAGTGGGACATGGTAGAGTTTGTGCGGGACTTCGAGCAGAGACTCACTGTCGAGGAGCCATTTGAGTGTGTTGCGCACGTTCGGGTGCGACCACTTATTGACGACAGATTGTTGAGGCCCGGGAGGGCGATATATGGTGCCCGAGCCGAGAGCAGGCTAGCGGCGCCGTGGACTCGAGTGGAGAGTTGGTTCGATGGGGGTTTACGATTTCGTGGCCGCCTATGTGTTCCGGATGTGCACGACTTGAGACGCGAGCTTCTCGAGTCCGCCCATATTCGAAGTTTGCGATGCATCCCGGTAGCACGAAGATGTACCGGGATATGAGACGGACGTATTGGTGGGATAACATGAAGGCCCACATTGCCGAGTATGTGTCTCGATGTCGACGTGCCACAGGTCAAGGCGTAACATCGCCGACCTCTGGGATCCCTTCACCATGCCTATAGCGGAGTGGAAGTGGGACTTCATCTCCATGGACTTCATATCAGGGTTGCCGAAGACGAGGAAGGGGCACGATTCCATTTGGGTGATTGTGGACCGGTTGACCAAATCGGCCCATTTCCTCCCTATCAGAGTTACGAACTCTGCAGACGAGCTGGCTAGACTGTATATCAGGGAGATCGTCCGTCTGCACGGGGTTCCTTTGGAGATCGTGTCGGACAGAGACACGCGGTTCACATCTATCTTCTGGACTCGTATCCAGGAGGCGATGGGTGTGAAGTTGAAGTTCAGTACAGCGTTTCATCCTCAGACTGATGGGCAGACAGAGCGGGTGAATCAGATTCTGGAGGATATGTTGCGAGCATGTGTGTTGGACTTCAAGGACAGTTGGGATGACTGTCTTCCGTACGCAGAGTTCGCCTACAACAACAGCTTCCAGGCGACTATTGGCATGGCGCCATATGAGGCTCTATATGGTCGACCTTGTAGGGCACCGCACTGTTGGGCAGAGGTTGGAGAGCGTAGCCTGATTGGCCCGGAGTTGGTTCAGGCGACTACAGAGAAGGTAGACATTATCAGGCGTCGATTACTCACAGCGCAGAGCAGGCAGAAGAGTTACGCCGATACGAGGCGGCGACCGCTGGAGTTCGAGGTCGGTGATCATGTGTTCCTTCGGGTTTCCCCTATGAAGGAGTCCTTCGGTTTGGGAAGAAGGGAAGCTCACACCGAGGTTTATCGGTCCATTTCGACATCTTGGATCGAGTGGGTGATGTGACGTATCATCTCGCTTTGCCTACACCACTTGCTTCCGTACACAACGTATTTCATGTATCTATCTTTGAAGAAGTACGTTCTCGATCCTTCGCATATCATCGATGGGAGCAGCAGCACGGTTGAGCGAGGATGCTACATATGAGTTGCGCCGACGCGCATCCTTGACAAGAAAGGAGCAGTGTATCGCGTAGAAAGGTCATCCCACTTGTGAAGGTGCTTTGGACACATCATTCGAAGAAGAAGCTACCTGGGAGGCGAGGCCGAGGTCAGGAAGAACTACCCTCAGATTCTCGAGGACTACGAAAAGGTATAAATTTCGGGGACGAAATTTTTTGTTTAAGGGGGGTAGATTGTAACGACCTGAAAATTTCCGTACATTGGGTCGAGTACCACCTCGACCAGAAATCACGTAGGATTAAATCCTTTAGAAATTTAACAAAGTTAACTAAGTACTAAACTCGATTTGTCGTGAAATCCGTTAGGATCGCTTTAAATACGATCTGCAAGACCCAAAACTTGCAGAATCATTGACGCTAGGTTACCCTAAAGTTTAGAACCAAACTCATTTCCCGTCTGCTTCTCGGGAATGAAACGAAACTTCATATTAGGTCTAGATCGCACATCGGAGTCCGATTAACCCGAAGCTAAGGAACTAGGACCGCCCACTTGGACTTAACAATCATCTCAAAAATCGCTCCATCCGATGTCCCACGGTCATTCGTTTCGAATCGGAGCGAGGTAGTGTGAAAAACACTATTCATATGCCAAAATAAATATACGGAATAGTGATCCGGCATTATTTGTTGACGCGTCACAAGTATTAAGCAACCCGACCGTCGAATCGACAAATTACACCCTCGGATTAAGAAAAATTTCAGAACATTTACATGTACTTGGAATTTCGATCGTGGCCCACCGACCGTCCGAATCGAAAGTGGTCCGCCACGTGCGATCTGGGCATCCGATCGAGTCAAAAACGTAATCCCACGTAGATCCATCGATGGTGAGCTTAAGTCTGACGTTTGGTTCAAGGAGGGCCACCAGAACTTCCCTTTTGAGCTGGAAAAGCGGCGAAAATCCTATGTTAGCAGTACCCCTTGAACCTGAGTCTACATTCGTAATGTTTGTGGCTATAAAAGGAGCTTAGAGCAGCCCCTCTCACAGCCATATGAATTTTGGAGGAAACCCTAGAGGGAGAGAGAGAAAAGAGAGAGAAAGGCTTGGAGATTGTTGCCGATTTCCCTCCTCCTGCTTTGGCTTGTTACACGGCCTACACCGCCTTATTCTAGGCGTTTTCCCGGCGTTTTCCGTCCCATTTGAAGGTAAGAAACCCTAACCCTAGGTCTGATTTGAGGTGGGATCGATGTAGGATGTGTACCGACTAACCGATTCCGCTCTTTAAGGCTAGAAATCGCCCGCAGACGGAAGTTCTGTTACCCTTGCTGATTCGTTTCGTTTCCAAAGGCAAAGGTGAGGACTTTAAGTGTGTAAGTTCTGATTTTCAACGCTTTCAATGTCGATAATGGTAGATTCATGATCGCTTGCAATTGCACATGTACAAAGTGCTTTCCGTTTCCTGTTTCGATTAACGTTGTGAAATATGGATTTTCACATATTCTAGATATACGTAGAAATACCGTATACGTATTTTTTTTGGATAAATGCTTGACATGTTTATTTAATGTATAATTATATAACATATGAATAAAATACTAGTTTGGCGAAAGGAATCGCCAAAATATATGTTCACTTGTAAATGCGCCGTATGTTGAAATTACATATTTTAGAAATACCGTATACGTATTTCTTTTGGAATAATGTTTGATATATTTATTTAATGTATGATTATACAATACATGATTAAACTACTAGCTTGGCGAAAGGAATCGCCGCAATCTATATTCCTTTGTAAACACTATGTATGTCGAAATTGGGTATACGAGGAAGTACCCTATACGTATAAAATTTGCTGACGTGATTGCCATGTTTAATTGCTTTATGAATATGATGTATATGTATAAAATACTAGTTTGGTAAAGGGACAATCCTAGTATACAGTTCTCTAGCATACGTCATGTATGTTGAAATATTGCATTCCAAGTGTTGGTGAAATCACTTGTGAGTGTAAGTGCTTAAGTGTTAGAACCTTAGGTAGGTCTTTGAGATGGGATTCTCCGCTACCTTAGAGTCACATATGACACTCTCCATGTGGTTGTTCACTCTAACCACTCACCTATGACATCTAAGTATTTGTAACCCTATTTGCATAAATGCTTTATAATATGCTTTTGAACATGCTTTGTAATTTGTTTATTACCATGTTTCATGATATGATTTGTAACATGATTACTAGTGTCCTTGAATTACCATGTATCATGCCGTTCTTCATATGCTATGGTTAGGACTTGATTGAGCTTGGGACTATGTTCATAGTCCGGCATCCCAGATCGACTTGAAGATGTGGTTGGGATTCGTTCCGCCACGCATGATGTGTTGGCGAACCCGTGTTGTACTTCGGTTGGCGATAGTGGTTGGCCACACGAGGTGCTTCTGTGCCTCATATCGCCCAACTTGTTGTGCGCTCGAGCTAGCCGAACACGTCCAGTAAACCGTGTGTCTTATGTATGTTCACCATGTTTGGTCGCTAATGCTTGAACCTAGGGTACCAAACTTACAAAGTGAAAATCCCGTTAACCATGGTACCTCGATCCGCTAAGACTCATGAGCCGGGCATGGTGGTATGGGACACCGTGGTCGAGCCGTCGGCCTACGCCGGGGCTACGTGCCTCCCGTAGTGACCAAGTGAGCAACTCAACTCGTGAGCCGATTATGGTGGTATGGGACACTATATTTCGCGCTGTCGGCCTACATTGATAAGGTGATGGGGAGTGGTGCAACCTTTTGGTGTAATGACCACAGCGACCCTTTGTAGTATTTGCGAGCATATTTCGAAGTTGCGGCGTGCCTTAGGGTTCGCCGCGATATATAGAGTATGAACTAGGCCTGTTTCTGTATAGCTGTATAGTGATGAATCGTTTAAGGGGTGATGGGGGAGTGGTGCAACCTTTGTGCGTAATAGCCCTGGCACCTCTGCAGTGACCTAGAAAACATACCATCGTCTGATATTAACTAGGACTGACGACCCTAGATTGGATCATGTTTGGAAATGATATAAGGGAGGTACCTTAGTTTCTCAATCCTGCTGTTTGAAACAAACTAATTAAAAACTCAGTAATCATGCTCATCATGCATCGCATGTGCCTGGAAGATGTGGAGCACTGTGGGATGTAAGCATGCGCGAACGTGAGATGGTGTCGCTTGAGGGAGTATGTCGGAGAGGGCATCCATCATACCGCATTCATACTTGCATTAATCGAGTAACTAGGAGTGTTTGATTTCTCGCTTTATCATTCTTGCTTGACCGTATTGGTAACATGATAACTTATGTCTTATCGTTCCACCGAGTTAGCTACTCACTCCCACGTTACGGGACGGTGTTGCGCACACCAACCGGACTGTCTCGAGTTTAGCGATCCGACTACGCCGGGAGGCGGAGTCCGATTATGACGAGGACCAGGAGGAGTTCTCGTATATGCAGCCATTTGGCGGCTTCGACTAGTCACGGATCGATGGGATTTATAGGGATTGTACCTAGTTTATTTTGACATTTTGTTTATATAAATAGACATGTATATTGTGACTCGAAGGATTCGTACTCTGGATAATGAATCGTTTATTTTGTTTCTTTACATACATATATATACTGATTCGGTCTTTCCGCTTGCTTTTATACAACTGATCGGAGTATGAATTACTGCTTTGGTATAATCTCATTCATGTTTACTGCTCTAACACAGACAACATTCAAACATCATTAAACATGTTGCATAAGTGATGCGTTGGAACTTGGGAGTTGAGTTACACTCGACCCCCGATTTTCAGGGCGTTACATTTACAGATTTGGGGATTTGGGGATTTAGGTGGGCATTTCTATCTCCACTGTTTCATGCGGTCCACCTTGATGTATGTGTTGTATATCCATGCCATCTCTGTTTTGCCAGCCCATTTTACGTAATGGCCCTGAAAATGAAGCCCATTGCACTACAGGAAACTGTGGAGATTGAATCCCCACCAATGAGAACTTCCTGCAGGCCACAGAGAGTTTTGTATGGGAGTTGGATTGTGTACTGAGTAATTTCTGTGGGGTCCACCTTGATTTATGTATTTTATCATCCCTGTCCATCCATTTTACAAGATAATTTTATGGCTTAAGCCCAAAAATGAAGCATATTCAAAGCTCAAATGGACCACACCACGGGTAACAGTGTGAAGTGATCCTCTGCCATAGAAAAACTTCCTGTGGGCCCTAGATATTCACCAGCACTTTTTTTTCTGTTGCCCCCTTTTCTGCTTTTGCTGCTCATACCTATATTTGCTGTAAAAATAGGAATTGAGTGTTTAGATACTTCACTTCTATCGACATAACCAAATGGGAATATCCTGCTTTATGGTTTGTGTAGATGTTCCTAATGGCAGTGACATGTGGCAATACATTTATTTTAAAGCCATCAGAGAAAGATCCAAGGTGACTAGTTTCTCCTTGATACTGCATTTATGTCCGTCTTTGTCATTTAGACCTGTGACTCCATGAAGATTCTCTCAAGGAACAATTAATGGTTCATCGTCATCGTCTAACCCTCATCCCTACCAATTAGGATCAGCTACACAAATCCTGTTACATCATTCCACTCAAACAAGTGATGGTTTATTTATCTTTTATTAATGGAAGAATCATTGTAACATGGGCCTTTAAAACTTGGAAAAAAAAAAACTATTGGCAACCCTAGGAAGCTGAGAATGACAAACAAATCAACAAAGGTATGGTCTTGGAAGTATATTCTAATATTAATTGGAATCCAATAAATATTGGAAATGTATGTCATATGAAAATTAGTTAGATATTTGGAAGTCAATTTTACTATGTAAAATTGTAAATCAATGTCTTAAAACCCAATCCAGAGGCAGAACTATTTTAGTGGGCGGTCCAGTTCATACTGGCCCAACCGGGTTAACCTGTGACATCATGTTGGTGTAAATTTCTACCTTGTATAAATGAAAAACTATGTTCTCATTGTCTATATAGCACTCAGTTTCCCATATATGACTTCAACGTCTGATTTAGAAGGATGGAGTCATTTACCTAGAACTCTAGTAAAATTCTTATGCATGTAACTAATCAGAAGTGGTGACACAAAGTTGTAGCGATAAACCTCTACTTATAATCCAACTACAATACTTACAGGAATCTTTTTTATTTTCCTCCCAATTCATGAGGTGGCTAAAGTAAATTACCGAGTAAAAAGATGATGGCTAAAAATCTGTTATTCTGTTATTCTTTTAGGAGCTTCTATGATTCTTGCAAGAGTGGCAAACTAGGGTCGAGAAAGAACTATATTAAACTTCTAAGACAACCAATCATAATTCATGACAGTATTTGATAGTCCGGTAAAGTGTGACTGAAGATCTTCTCCTCACACATTGTTGATGCATGACTGATGACCTGCTTTACGTATTACCAAACAAGTATTTTGCAATATCAATATTCAGATCAAAATTCCAGAAACTTTCTGTGTATTAAAATACAGAAAGTGCTTGTGCAACGAATCCTTGAACAACTATGTAGCATGTAGCTTACGCTATGTAGTGTAGCTTAGCCTTATCGCTACGTAGCTCATGAAAATAGCTTGAGTTGTGTAGCCTATGCAACATGATAATTTGCATATGCTATTCGCTACAAAGACTTGGCTACATGCTATGTAGCTTACATTACAAATTATTTTTCACTACATTAAAATCAATAAATGTTTTCAATGATTTATTACATTTTCTATTTTCAATCAAAATTAGTTAATCTTTTCAATGCTTTTAGTAAAATAATACAAGTAACTAATTCATGGCTTGGTTTTATTTTCAATTCTCCTTGGCAATTTGCAAGTAACTAATTCCTCAACCATCTCATGGCCAACATCAATTTGAGTCAGCATAAACCTTTGGATCCTCTTTTTGAAAGGTATATTCACTCTAATCCAACTCCCAAGCCCTCAAATAAATTCAGCCCACAAATGTATTTCTTGCAATATTCACTCTAATCCTACTTCTTGTAAATTCAGCCACTACTTCAAATGGAGGGATTGCACAAAGACTTGGTTAGGGAGACTACTGATGGTGAACTAGCAGCTGCAACAAATATGAGAGCTATAAAGGTGAAAAGAAACATAAGGCGGTCGGTAAGATAAGATAGATTGACAATACTTGTTTCAATTCTCTTGGATGGATGATGAATGTATTTGGGAATGTAAATGAAAATAAAAAACTTATAATATATATATATATATATGTTATCAATGGAGGATACCTTGTTTAGGGGGACATGAAATTCTTGTAGCTTATGGTATGGTGCCCCAATATTGGTTGTACGTTACTAGTATGTAGTAGATAATACTAGGTTCAATAGTAGATAATACTAGAGATCCCGAACCCAAACCTAAACCTAAACCTAAACCTACACCTAATCCTAATCTCAACTCCCTAACCTAAACCTAAACCTAAACTTGAAAACCCAAACCTAAACGCGATCCCGAACCCGAACCCGATTTCTTAAACCTAAACTTGAAAACCCAAACCTAAACCCAATCCTGAACCCGAACCCGAATTCTTAAGCCTAAACCTTAACCTATTTTCAAATCCATAAACCTAAACCTAGACCTACACCTAATCCTAATCTCAACTCCCTAACCTAAACTTGAAAACCCAAACCTAAACCCGATCCCGAACCTGAACCCGAACTCGATTTCCTAAACCTAAACCTTAACATATTCTCAATTCCCTAAACCTATACCTAAACCTTAACCTTAACCTAAACCTAAACCTGAACCTATAACATATAACCTAAATATATTCTCAAATCCCTAAACCTACACCTACACCTAATCCTAATCTCAACTCCCTAATCTAAACCTAAACCCGATTTCCTAAACCTAAACCTTAACCTATTCTCAAATCTCTAAACCTAAACCTAATCCTAATCTAAACTCTCTAACCTAAACCTTAACTTGAAAACCTAAACCTAAACCCAATCCCGAACCCAAACTCCGAACCCGAATTCTTAAACCTAAACCTTAACCTATTCTCGGATCCCTAAACCTACACCAACACCTAATCCTAATCTCAACTCCCTAACCTAAACCTAAACCGGATCCCGAACTCAACCCAATTTCCTAAACCTAAACCTTAATGTATTCTCAATTCCCTAAACCTATCGCTTATAAGACCTAAAACCTTAACCTTAACCTAAACCTATAACCTTAAAACCAAAACCTATGACCTAAAACCTTAACCTATAACCTATAACCTATAACCTAACCTTAACCTAAACCTAAAACCTAAACCTTAACCAATAACCTACAACCTAAACCTAAACCTAAAACCTAAATGTATTCTCAAATCCCTAAACTTAAACCTACACCTAAGCCTAATCTCAACTCCCTAACCTAAACCTAAACCTAAACTTGAAAACACAAACCTAAACTCGATCCAGAACCCGAACCCAATTCCCTAAACCTAAACCTTAACCTATTCTCAATTCCCTAAACCTATAGCTTATAACCTAAACCTAAACCTAAACCTTAACCTAAACCTAAACCTAAACCTTAACCTAAACCAAAACCTATGACCTAAAACCTAAATGTATTCTCAAATCTCTAAACCTAAACCTACACCTAATCCTAATCTCAACTCCCTAACCTAAACCTAAACCTAAACTTGAAAACCCAAACCTAAAACCCGATCCCGAACCCGAACCCGATTTCTTAAACCTAAACCTTAACCTATTCTCATATCCCTAAACTTAAACCTACACCTAATCCTAATCTAAACTCCCTAACCTAAACCTAAACCTAAACTTGAAAACCCAAACCTAAACCAAAACCTAAACTTGAAAACCCAAACCTAAGCCCAATCTTGAACCCGAACACAATTCTTAAACCTAAACCTTAACCTATTTTCAAATCCCTAAACTTAAACCCACACCTAATCCTAATCTCAACTCCCTAACATAAACCTAAACTTAAACTTGAAAACCCAAACCTAAAACCCGATCCCGAACCCTAACCCGATTTTCTAAACCTAAACCTTAACCTATTCTCAAATCCCTAAACTTAAACATACACCTAATCCTAATCTAAACTCCCTAACCTAAACCTAAACCTAAACTTGAAAACCCAAACCTAAAACCCGATCCCAGAACCCTAACCCGATTTCTTAAACCTAAACCTTAACCTATTCTCAAATCCCTAAACTTAAACCTACACCTAATCCTAATCTAAACTCCCTAACCTAAACCTAAACCTAAACTTGAAAACCCAAACCTAAAACCCGATCCCGAACCCTAACCCGATTTCCTAAACCTAAACCTTAACCTATTCTCAAATCCCTAAACTTAAACCTACACCTATTCCTAATCTCAACTCCCTAACCTAAACCTAAAACTAAACATGAAAACCCAAACCTATACTCGATCCCGATCCCGAACCCGATTTCCTAAACCTAAACCTTAACCTATTCTCAATTCCCTAAACCTATAGCTTATAAGACCTAAAACCTTAACCTTAACCTAAACCTATAACCTTAAAACCAAAACCTATGACCTAAAACCTTAACCTATAACCTATAACATATAACCTAACCTTAACCTAAACCTAAAACCTAAACCTTAACCAATAACCTACAACCTAAACCTAAACCTAAAACCTAAATGTATTCTCAAATCTCTAAACCTAAACCTACACCTAATCCTAATCTCAACTCCCTAACGTAAACCTAAACCTAAACTTGAAAACCCAAACCTAAAACCGATCCCGATCCCGAACCCGATTTCTTAAACCTAAACCTTAACCTATTCTCAAATCCCTAAACTTAAACCTACACCTAATCCTAATCTAAACTCCTAACCTAAACCTAAACCTAAACTTGAAAACCCAAACCTAAACCCAATCTGAACGCAAACGAATTCCTAAACCTAAACCTATTTTCAAATCCCTAAACCTACACTTAATCCTAATCTCGACTCCCTAACCTAAACCTAAACCTACACCTAATCCTAATCTCGACTCCCAACCTAAACCTAAACCTAAACTTGAAAACCCAAACCTAAACCCGATCCCGAAACGAACCCGATTTCTTAAACCTAAACCTTAACATATTCTCAATTCCCTAAACCTATAGCTTATAAGTCCTAAAACCTTAACCTTAACCTAAACTTATAACCTTAAAACCAAAACCTATGACCAAAAACCTTAACCTATAACCTATAACCTAAACTTAAAACCTATAACCTAACCTTAACCTAAACCTAAAACCTAAACCTTAACCAATAACCTAAAACCTAAACCTAAACCTAAAACCTAAATGTATTCTCAAATCCCTAAACCTAAACCTACACCTAATCCTAATCTCAACTCCCAAACCTAAACCTAAACCTAAACTTGAAAACCAAACCTAAACCCGATCCCGAACACGAACACGAGGAACCCGATTCCTAAACGTAAACCTTAACCTATTCTCATTCCCTAAACCTATAGCTTATAACCTAAACCTAAACGTTAACCTCAACCTAAACCTAAACCTAAACCTAAACCTTAACCTAAACCTATAACCTTAACCTAAACCAAATCTTATGACCTAAAACCTAAATGTGTTCTCAAATCTCTAAACCGAAACCTACACCTAATCCTAATCTCAACTCCCTAACCTAAACCTAAACCTAAACTTGAAAACCCAAACCTAAAACCCGATCCCGAACCCGAACCCGATTTCCTAAACCTAAACCTTAACCTATTCTCAAATCCCTAAACTTAAACCTACACCTAATTCTAATCTAAACTCCCTAACTTAAACCTAAACCTAAACTTGAAAACCCAAACCTAAACCCAATCCCGAACCCGAATTCCTAAACCTAAACCTTAACCTATTTTCAAATCCCTAAACCTAAACCTACACCTAATCCTAATCTCGACTCCCTAACCTAAACTTGAACCTAAACCTAAACTTGAAAACCCAAACCTAAACCGATCCCGAACCCGATTTCCTTAACCTAAACCTTAACATATTCTCATTTCCCTAAACCTATAGCTTATAAGACCTTAAAACCTTAACCTCAACCTAAACCTATAACCTTAAAACCAAAACCTATGTCTTAAACCTAAACTTATAACCTATCTAACCTTAACCTAAACTTAAAACCTAAACCTTAACCAATACCTAAAACCTAAAAATAAACCTAAAACCTAAATGTATTCTCAAATCCCTAAACCTAAACCTACACCTAATCCTAATCTCAACTCCCTAACCTAAACCTAAACCCGATCCCGAACCCGAACCCGATTTCCTAAACCTAAACCTTAACCTATTCTCAATTCCCTAAACCTATAGCTTATAACCTAAACCTAAACCTAAACCTTAACCTAAACCTATAACCTTAACCTAAACCAAAACTTATGACCTAAAACCCAAATGTATTCTCAAATCTCTAAACCTAAACCTACACCTAATCCTAATCTCAACTCCCTAACCTAAATCTAAACCTAAACTTGAAAACCCAAACCTAAAACCCGATCCGAACCCAAACCCGATTTCCTAAACCTAAACCTTAACCTATTCTCAAATCCCTAAACTTAAACCTACACCTAATCCTAATCTAAACTCCCTAACCTAAACCTAAACCTAAACTTGAAAACCTAAACCTAAACCCAATCCCGAACCCGAACCCGATTTCTAAACCTAAACCTTAACCTATTTTCAAATCCCTAAACCTAAACCTACACCTAATCCTAATCTCAACTCCCTAACCTAAACCCGAACCTAAACTTGAAAACCCAAACCTAAACCCGATCCCGAACCCGAACCCGATTTCCTAAACCTAAACCTTTACATATTCTCAATTCCCTAAACCTTAACCTAAACCTATAACCTTAAAACTAAAACCTATGTCCTAAAACCTAAACTTATAACCTATAACCTAACTTTAACCTAAACCTTAACCAATACCTAAAACCTAAAAATAAACCTAAAACCTAAATGTATTCTCAAATCCCTAAACTTAAACCTACACCTAATCCTAATCTCAACTCCCTAATTTAAACCTAAACCTGATCCCGAAACCAAACCCGAACCCAATTTCCTAAACCTATACCGTAACCTATTCTCAATTCCCTAAACCTATTGCTTATAACCTAAACCTAAACCTAAACCTAAACCTATAACCTTAACCTAAACCAAAACTTATGACCTAAAACCTAAATGTATTCTCAAATCTCTAAACCTAAACCTACACCTAATCCTGCGTGGATGAATAATGTATTGTGGATAAGATTGTTTGTGTTTGGATGGATGTAGTTTATGTTTGGATGGATTTACGTAGTTTGGGTTTAGATGGATGTGAATGTGAATGTGAATGTGATGAAACGGGTGTATATCAGTCCTGTTTGGATGAAACAGTTGAATGTGAATGAAACAGGTGTGAATGAAACAGGTGGATATCAGTCCTGTTTGGATGAAACAGGTGAATGTGAATGAAACAGGTGTATGTCAGTCCTGTTTGGATGAAACAAGTGTATATTAGTCCTATTTGTATGAAACAGGTGTATAGTAGTCCTGTCTGGATGAAACAGGTGTATGTCAGTCCTGTTTGGATGAAACAGGTGTTTGTGAATGAAACAGGTGTATATCAGTCCTGTTTGGATGAAACAGGTGAATGTGAATGAAACAGGTGTATATCATTCTTGTTTGGATGAAACAGGTGAATGTGAATGTGATGAAACAGTTTGGATTTACGTATGTGAATGAAACAGGTGTATATTTGTCCTGTTTGGATGAAACAGGTGTATATCAGGTGTATGTCAGTCCTGTTTGGATGAAACAGGTGTATATCAGTCCTGTTTGGATGAAACAGGTGTATGTGAATGAAACAGGTGAATGTGAATGAAACAGGTGTATATCAGTTC
The DNA here is from genome assembly GCA_030180095.1 of Magnolia changhungtana. NCBI lineage: Eukaryota > Viridiplantae > Streptophyta > Magnoliopsida > Magnoliales > Magnoliaceae > Magnolia > Magnolia changhungtana. The sequence goes on from JASAUF010000150.1 coordinate 2,970,119, forward strand.
TGTTTGGATGAAACAGGTGAATGTGAATGTGATGAAACAGTTTGGATTTACGTACGTGAATGAAACAGGTGTATATCAGTCCTGTTTGGATGAAACAGGTGAATGTGAATGAAATAGGTGTATATCAGTCCTGTTTAGATGAAACAGGTGAATGTGAATGTGAATGTGATGAAACAGTTTGAATTTATGTAGTTTGTATAACAGGTGTATATCAGGAAGAATACTGTAACAGGTCAAATTTGAAATGTCCTTTAAGGGTCATAAGAGACGGTCCATGACCGTCCTTTTAAAGGACGGTCCATAACCGTCCTTTGAAGCCTCATAAGAGACCGTCCACGACAGTCCTTTTTAAGGACGGTCTATGACCGTCCGTTTAAAGGATGGTCCATGGCCGTCTTTTGAAGGCTCATAAGAGACGGTCCATGACAGTCCTTTTTAAGGACGGTCCATAACAGTCCTTTTAAAGGACGGTCTATGGCCGTCCTTTTTAGGATCATACGAGACGGTCTATGATAGTCCATTTTAAGGACGGTCCATGACCGTCCTTTTTTAGGACGGTCCATGACAGTCTTTTTTTCATCAATAAGAATGACGGTTTTCAACCGTCCTTTAAAAAATAAGACACGTCAAAATTTGACGGCCTATGCGACGGTCCATGACCGTCCTTTTTGGTCATTTGAGACGGTTTTGGACCGTCCTTTTTTCACTGTTTTGGCGTAGTGATCTCAATCTCAAGCTACATCAAGTAGAGGTCTCAAGCTTCAAAGGTTAAAACATCATCTGAAAGAATGATGTTCAATGTTCATACTTCATGTTCCAGGTATGAAAGACCTCAGTTTGACCTTAGGGTAGGTCATCTTGTATATATAATTCAAGATAAATCTTTATACATGAAGTTGGTCTGTTCTAAGACTAGTCCTGGACCTTGTTCGACCAGTCCTAGACCTGGTTCGACCATTCTAAGAAATTCCACGACCAGTCCTAAGTTGTTGAAGATTTTCAGAATTTTTTGGTTATTCTTCGACCAGTCTTGGAGATTGTTCGACCGGTCGTAGGGGTGTCTCGACTCGTCCTTTGACCAGTCCTAGAACTTCGACTCAAACTCCAGCAACCAAATCTAGTTTTCTACGACCAGTCCTGGGTCATCTTTGACCAGTCGTAGAATCCTAAAACCAGTCGTAGAACTGAATTTTTAGATCGCCCTTAAAATTTTAAAATACCATTGGAGCTACGACCAGTCGTAGACGCGATCTTTGCTTCTATAAATTGAGCACGAATTTCAGAGTTTTATATCAATTAATTTTGAGAAATTCAAGCCTCCACTCTGAAATAAGTTGTGTTCATTTTTAAGCTACGCTGTGCATATTTAATATTCTTTTTGTTAGCTTTTCTTATTTGATTTTATTCCTATATTCTAATATTATTTTGAAAAGAGGAATTGCTGTATTCCTTCTTCATTGGAATCAAAATCAAATAGAGCTACGCCCAATTTGGTTTAATTTAAAATCAATTAGAACTTATATCCATTTCTTAAGTGAGTATTGGACATTGAACGTTGATTCGAATTTCTACTCTTATTGGTTCTACTGGGCTGCTACAAAAGAAGAAATCCAGGTATTTTACATTTATTGTAAATTTATTATTTTGGTTTTGTTTGAGATACGCCAGAAAAAATCTCATTATGTTGGTTATCTAAGGAGAGCCGGAAAACTCAGAAGGTGTGGGTTTTTGGATTGTGTAAGCCCAAGTTAAAAAGACACAATTGTGAGGGTTTTAGGTGAACCTGTAAAAACCTGTTTGATAATGAAAGCTAATATCCCCTGTGTGAGGATATTAGGAGTGGAGTAGCAAGCTGTGTGGCTGTTGTTTAACAGTTTGTGAACACACAGGCGAACCACTATATATCGGTGTGTTTTGTGATTTGAATGTTCTTTTAATTTCTATATTTTTTATCATTCAGATTTGTGAAATGTATATGTGGATGTGAATGTTGTAATCTTTACATTTCAAGCAAAGTGGGGAATGTTGTAATAGTTTAGAATTTATTTCTTGCTATTTCCTTTATTTTCTTTTTGTTAGAGTTTTTGATATTCAATTTGTTCTAATAAGGTTGTCCTGCCATAAACCCTTGGTTTTTATGGTGCAAAGGTTGTCCTTAGAACAACGTTAGTATCAAGCTCTTTATTTAAGATTTCTTTACATTTCAGTCTTTGATTTATTTAAAGTATTGTTCTTTATTTTTATATGGCTATTGTATTTCAATTTCGCTGTTAAATTTTAATTTGGCACTGTCCTATTCACCCCCCCTCTAGGATATATAGCTTGTCCATTTCAGAATTTCAAACCAATCTTGAAGTGATGATCATGGCTAACATGATGAATGATAGTATTTGTACCAGAAGTAAGTTGATTTTCACTTAGCACATTGAAAAACTTGATATGCAAGCTATGCTTTGATTTAATGGACAAAACATTTACTTGATTGGTTGTTTATGTGATTCGGCTCTGAGTTTTCAAAATCTTATTTTCGTTTCTCATTTCTACCCATTCATACTTGAGTGAACAAAAGATTGTTTTCCTAAAGAGGATTGAACATTAAGCATTGAGATCTATTTCACGCATGCTTTGCTCAAGACTAGCAAAATGCTGGTTGGGGATTGTGTTAAGGGTCAAATATTGCATATTATCCCTCATTTATTACTTAGTTTTATGAACATGATAATGCTTAATGTTATATTTTAATCATGTTTGTGTTGCAAGGTGAATTTAAGAGCTTGGATTGAAAAGGATGCTAAAAGTATGGATTTAACGCTCAAGAATCATCGAAGCCATGGATAGATCTTATGAGACCAAGAATGAAGAATTCACATGCCAAAGATCCAAGAAAACCAAGTGAGGAATGAAGAGAATTGAAGAAAAAAAAAGCCCTAAAAATCTGCTTGCTTCGACTAGTCTAAGCTCTACTTCGACCTGTCTAAGCTCTTCCTCAACTAGTCGAAGGAACTTCGACTCAAACTCCAGTGATCAAAATCTTTTAAATTCCCATCATCCTCGACCAGTCGAAGGTAAACCTTGACCAATCGAAGGTGACCTTCGACCAGTCGAAGGCTGTCCTCGACCAGTAAAAGGATAAGAAAATTTTGCGCGGACTACATAAATTTGAGATAGTTTTTGGATTTTTCCAACTTGGTACGAAAGTTGGAGTTGCACAACTATAAATAGGAGTCCTTAGGATGTTCCTAGGAATCTTCTAGGGTTTAAGGAGTGGAGCAAAAGGGTGAATAAGCCGTCGCCAAGAGTTTTTCCTCTTATTCCTTAGTTGTTTTCATTTAGATCTTAGGTTAAAAATTCTAAAATTGATGGCCGAGAGTGTTACATGCCCAAGTCGGTTCGTGACAATACTCGACGTCTCTTGAGTGAAGGAGGATTGGTTGAGGGGTTATCTATCCATCTTAGGATTAGACACCACGTGAGATCCTCAGAGTCAATTGAAGTGATGGCTACAAATCAATCAGCCAATCAACCTCCAATTCAAGTTCAACCTCCGGTTGAGGAAATTTAGGATGACAATGAGGTGCATCAAGCACCCCCACCTCGTACTTTACATGAATATTTACAACCGGCGGGGGTGAGCACACCTTCCTGTATAGTTTTTTTTAAAATACAAGAAATATAGATATCAAGCCAGGAGTGATCCAACTCCTTCCAAAGTTTCACAGACTTGAATCTGAAAGTCCATATTTACATATGAAAGAGTTTGATGAGATTATAGCCACTTTATATTTTCCTAATGTGTCTAAGGACACGGTTAGGCTGAAACTCTTTTCCTTCTCCTTAAAAGAGAAAGTTAAGACGTGGTTACACTCACTGCGTCCACGGTCTATTAGTAGATGGAACGACATGATAAGGGAGTTCATTAAGAAAATTTTCCCATATTATAAAACGAACACCCTTAGAAAGTCAATCATGAACTTCACCCAAAAGGAAGATAAAAATTCTTCCAATGTTGGGAGTGGTTCAAGGATCTTGTCAGTTCATGCACACAACACGATTTTGAAATGTGGAGCATTACAAGTTTTTTCTATGATGGACTAACATCTTTCATGCGCCAAATGGTTGAGATAATGTGCAATGGGGAATTCACACTACAAGAAAAGCCACTTTTGCTGACGAAAATTTTCGTTGCTAAAATGCTTTTTTTCGTCGCAAAAAGTTTTACCGACGAAAATTTTCATCGGTAAATTTGTCGCTAAAAGACCGAGGGGAAAAACTTTTGCCAACGAAAAAAAAATTCGTTCGAAAAGGTAAGACTTTTATCGATGAATTTTTTTGTCGATAAAAACTTTTACCAACGCATTTTTTCATAGGTAAAAATATTGATAAAACTTTTTACCTAAGAATATTTTCATAGGTAAAAAACTTATACCTACAAATATTTTCATAGCGAAAAATATTTACAAAACTTTTACCCACGAATTTTTTCGTAGGTAAAAATTATTACAAAACTTTTACCAACGAGAATATTTTTGTGGGTAAAAATATTTACAAAACCTTTACTTGTGAATGTCTTCGTAGGTAAAAAATAAATACAAAACTTATACCTACGAATATGTTCGTAGGTAAAAATATTCACAAAACTTTTACCTACGAATTTTTTCGTAGGTAAAAATTATTACAAAACTTTAAACTATGAATATTTTCATAGCTAAAAATATTTACAAAACTTTTACCTACGAATTTTTTTGTAGGTAACAATATTTACAAAACGTTTACCTACGAATATTTTCGTAGCGAAAAATATGTACAAAACCTTTACCTACGAATATTTTCGTAGCTAAAAATATAACACTTTCGTAGCTAAAAATATGTACAAAAGTCTCTTGTTTTTTTTTCACAATTTTCCAGCACAAAATTCTTGATATACACTTGTTACAATATATTTCATCATGATATACACTTGTTATATAATATATTTCATCATATTCACATTCACATCCATCTAAACCCAAACTACGTAAATCCATCCAAACATAAACTACATCCATCCAAACACAAACTACATCCATCCAAACCTATAACCTAACCTTAAGGTTAACCTAAATGTATATCCGGTGATCGTGACCACATGTACGTGCAGCCTACACTAGATTCTTGAACACAATTTTCTTTGTTGTCAAAGAAATCTACAAGTGCCACAAAAATCCAAAAAATGGCCTGATGTCCATAATGGAATCACCGAATCATCCTAACACGAGAGCAAACTTTTTTTTAAAGGTGTCAGAGCAATTCAAAATTTTATAATTAGCTTTGGGATTTGGGTGCATACCGTAACAACAACAAATCTGTCAGTCGTAGGTTCCGATCCGATGTGCGCTCCTGTTCAAAACAATGGAAATGGTAAGCACATGCATATAAATGCACATATATCGTGAAATGGAAGTAAACAGTTTAATCTACTTGGATAACTGTAGTTTAGCAAATGTTTAATGAATGTTGTTTTCCTAGTGGAGTACTGGCCCAAAGGCATAACCATTGGCCTAGCATCGAAATCACTGCCTGCAAAAAGGAGCCAGCCCCAAAAGTAATTGATTATAGTTGACAGAAACTTTTGCATGTACTATCTAGCAAGAACAACATCTACAACTTCTTCCACACAATCTCGAGTGCAGTTTCTAGGGAAAGAAGATGATTTAACTACATTAAAACATAAACTAATCAAATTGATTCAAGGTCCACATGTTTGCTATTGCTCACCAATAAAGGAGAAACAAAATCATTAAATCGATAGGTAACTTCCAGGGCTTCAACTTTTCAATGTATAGCTTCTTCAAGACATCAATTATTGATGTGACAGAGCCAAGGGGTACCTGAACATGCAAAGAAATGTTAAAAGTAAAATTACCTTAGAAATAGGTGCTCTTTATGATAAACTCAATAACTATAGCAGAATAAAGGGTGCTGCATATCATGCATCAAACAATAAGAGAGTCAAGGTAGTGGCCAGAAAATATAGATATCATACTAATCCATCTCCACTATTAAGATTACAATAAAAATAGAAACATTTAGATATCCAAATATCAAAATTGCACTAAAATTGCATGTAGATGATAACTCCAATACAAACCCACTAACAAAAAAGGCCAAAAAATGTAGAGCTGAGTCCATTTGGGGTTATGTAAAAACTCCTTCCTAACAAAATGAAAATATGCAAATAGGATAACGGTGAACCACAAAGATCACCTTTTTTGAAGACTTTGATGTGAACCATTGGAATGATGGTGATTGGTATTGAGTTACTACATCATCACCAACAAGCTAATTAAACAACCATAAAACCGACAAATTTCAACAACTGTCTTTCTGTAATCGTTAAAACGAGAGAAATTTTTTACCGTTTAGATCAGGATCGCTTTTCTTGGGTGAAGGCTTACTTTTCTAGAAAATAATCAATCCATAAGCAAGTTAGAATATTTATACAAAACTTACAAAGAACATTGCATATAACTTAGTAAAAAAAATAATCACATACGTACAACTATTAATATATCTAAACCTTCCAATAATAGAGGTCCCAAATTCTCCAGTTCTGCAGAGATAGGAAAGTTAGGTATCAATCCAGGTTCATGCTTATCAATGAATAAAGAACCATGTGCAATAGTCCATTCTACTTTATCGTAATTGACTTGAACAAACTTTCTCAGTGGGTGCTATGAAAGAATGAAGTTTAACATATGCTTCACCATTTACCAGTAGTAGCAAGAACATCCGGAGTAATTTCTACTCCTGCTTGGAAGGTTTAGGTTAAGGTTAAGGTTAGGTTATAGGTTATAAGTTTAGGTTATAGGTTATAGGTTACAGGTTAAGGTTTAGGTTATAGGTTTTGGTTTAGGTTAAGGTTATAGGTTTAGGTTTAGGTTTAGGTTAAGGTTTAGGTTTAGGTTATAGGTTATAAGTTATAGCTTTAGGGAATTGAGAATAGGTTAAGGTTTAGGTTTAGAAAATCGGGTTCGGGTTCGGGATCGGGTTTAGGTTTGGGTTTTCAAGTTTAGGTTTAGGTTTAGGTTAGGAGTTGAGATTAGGATTAGGTGTAGGTTTAGGTTTAGGGATTTGAGAATACATTAAGGTTTAGGAAATTAGGTTCGGGTTCAAGATCGGGTTTACGTTTGGGTTTAGGTTTAGTTTTAGGTTATAGGTTTAGGTTATAGGTTATAAGTGTAGGTTTAGGTTTAGGTTATAGGTTTAGGTTATAGGTTATAGGTTTAGGTTATAGGTTTACGTTTAGGTTAAGGTTTAGGTTTAGGTTATAGGTTTTGGGATTTGAGAATAGATTTAGGTTATAACTATAGGTTTAGGTTATAAGAATAGGTTTAGGTTATAAGTATAGGTATAGGTTATAGGTTTAGGTTTAGGTTATAAGTGTAGGTTATAGGTTTAGGTTTAGGTTAGGTTATAGGTTAAGGTTTAGGGAATTGAGTTTAGGTTATAGGTTTAGGTTATAAGTTAAGGTTATAGGTTAAGGTTTAGGTTTAGGTTTTGGTTATAGGTTTCGGGATTTGAGAATAGGTTTAGGTTTAGGTTTAGGCTAGGGAGTTGAGATTAGGATTAGGTGTAGGTTTAGGTTTAGGGATTTGAGAATACGTTAAAGTTTTAGGTTTAGGTTTAGGTTTTAGGTTATAGGTTATAGGTTTTAGGTTTAGGTTTAGGTTTTAGGTTTAGGTTAAGGTTAGGTTATAGGTTATAAGTTTAGGTTATAGGTTATAGGTTAACGTTATAGGTTATATGTTATAAGTTTAGGTTATAGGTTATTGGTTATACATTAAGGAAATGAATTGGGGCCACAAAAGTTTTTGATCAAGCTGATGTTTTTGTTATTCCTTATTTAGGTCTAAGTCTGTGTGAACTTACCAACAGGTTGGATCTCAAATAACCACCATGGTGGGTCCCAGGAAGGAATCAACAGTCGGGGGTACTGTCCCCACCATGATGTTTAGTTTTAGGTGTAGGTTTAGGTTTAGGGTTATACTAGGGTCTGCTCTAACAATTTCAAGCTAATACATAAACACGGCCTGTCCAAATGGCCAGGCCAATTCAATGTTGTCCATAGGAAATGGACAGCTTCATCATGGTCATAATAGCGGTTCCCACCTTCCAGGGACCCCCGCTCAACATCCAGATAGCTCCGACTCACATCTAGGTCTGCTCTATCAATTTTGAGCAAATACATAAACACGGCCTGTCCAAATGGCCAAGCCACTCCAATGTTGTCTATAGGAAATTGATAGCTTCATCATGGTCATAATAGCGGTTCCCACCTTCTAGGGACCCCTGCTCAACATCCGTATAGCTCAAATGCACATCTGGGTCTGCTCCATCAATTTCGAGCTAATACATTTAAAAACAAGCTAGGCATCTATAAGATCACTTCTAGGTTAAAGTAGAACACATCAACATTAACCACTATCACTACCTTAACTTCCCTTCATTAGAAGCAAAACAAAACCTTAAATTTGAAAGAACAGTATGAGACATAGTTAGGAGGAACTTACCTGCCTACCTAAATGAAGTACTGAAAATAGAAAGGTCTCCAACTGCCTCTAATCTATGACATGTAACAAGGACCATTTTTCTTTCTTTCGAGGTTCACCTTACTCTTCCCAAGAGGTTCACCATGCACGCACAATGCTCCATCCAAACTAGCACATGAGCTGCAACTAGCAATATGGTTGAGATAATTCAAAACATGCCATGACTTTTCTCTCTCTCTCTCTCTCTCTCTCTCTCTCTTTTCTTTAAATGGGTAAGCTTAACGAAAAGCAAGTAAGGTTTGAAATTTAACTGCCGCAACCATGTTAGAAATATTTACAAATTATGAAAAGGCAATAGTGATGTCTATTTTTCTATTAAACAGACATTTTCTAACTATAACAACAAATGAAGATAAATAATAAGGAAATGAAAAGTGTTGGATAATCTACTTAAGCTAAGGTATTGTCGCAGCCCGGATTTTTGCCACTTGGAATTAGATGTCCTTAGGCAATGGGTCAATCCTAACACCTTGATGAAGCTGTCCATTTCTTATGGATAGCATTGGAGTGGCCTGACCATTTGGACAGGCCGTGTTTATATCTTTATTTGCAGGGACCACACCCTAAACATAAACCTTAACCTATTGTCAATTCCTAAAAGCTAAACTTATAACCTAAACCTAAACCTATAACCTAAACCTAAACCTTAACCTAAACCTAAACCTAAACCTAAACCAATAACCTTAACCTAAACCAAAACCTATGACCTAAACCCTTAACCTATAACCTATAACCTAACCTTAACCTAAACCTAAAACCTAAACCTAAACCTATAACCTAAACCTATAACCTAAAACCTAAAACCTAAACCTAAACCTAAACCTAAAACCTAAATGTATTCTCAAATCCCTAAACCTAAGTCTACACCTAATCCTAATCTCAACTCCCTAACCTAAACCTAAACCTAAACTTGAAAACCCAAACCTAAACCCGATCCCGAACCCGACACGATTCCCTAAACCTAAACCTTAACCTATTCTCAATTCCCTAAAGCTATAACCTATAACTTATAACCTAAACCTAAACCTAAACCTTAACCAAAACCTATAACCTAAACCTTAACCTATAACCTATAACCTAAACTTATAACCTATAACCTAACCTTAACCTAAACCTAAACATATAACTTAAACCTATAAACCAAAACTAAAACCTAAACCTAAAACCTAAATGTATTCTTAAATCCCTAAAACTAAACCTACACCAAATCCTAATCTTAACTCCATAACCTAAACCTAAACCTAAACTTGAAAACCCAAACCTAAACCCGATCTTGATCCTGAACCTATTTTCCTAAACTTAAACCTTAACCTATTCTCAATTCCCCAAAGCTATAACCTATAACCTAAACCTAAACCTTAACCAAAACATATAACCTAACCTTAACCTAAAACTAAACCTATAACCTAAACCTATAAACTAAAACCTAAACCTAAACCTAAAACCTAAATGTATTCTCAAATCCCTAAACTTAAACCTACACCTAATCCTAATCTTAACTCCCTAACCTAAACCTAAACCTAAACTTGAAATCCCAAAGCTAAACCCGATCCCAAACCCGATCTCGATTTCCTAAACCTAAACCTTCACCTATTCTCAATTCCCTAAAGCTATTACCTATAACCTAAAACCAAAACCAAAACCTAACCTAAACCTATAACCTTAACCTAAACCTAAAATCTAAACCTTAACCTAAACCAAAACTTATAACCTTAACCTAAACTAAAACCTATAACCTAAACCATAACCTATAACCTAAACTTATAACCTATAACCTAACCTTAACCTAAACCTAAACCTATAACTTAAACCTATAAACTAAAACCTAAACCTAAACCTAAAACCTAAATGTATTCTCAAATCCCTAAACTTAAACCTACACCTAATCCTAATCTCAACTCCTCAGCCTAAACCTAAACTTGAAAACCCAAACTTAAACCCGAACCTGATTTCCTAAACTTAAACCTTAACCTATTCCCAATTCCCTAAACCTTAACTTATAACCTAACTTAAACCTAAACCTATAACCTACACTTATAACCTAAACTTAAACCTACAACCTAAACCTAAAACCTAAATGTATTCTCAAATCCCTAAACCTAAACCTACACCTAATCCTAATCTCAACTCCCTAACCTAAACCTAAACCTAAACTTGGAAATCGAAATCTTAACCTGATCGAACCCAAACCCGAACCCAAACCCGATTTCCTAAACCTAAACCTAAACCTTTTCTCAATTCCTAAAACTATAGCTTACAACCTAAACCTAAACCTAAACCTAAACCTAAACCAAAACCTATAACCTAACCTTAACCTAAACCTAAAACCTAAACCTAAACCTATAACCTAAACCTATAAACTAAAACTTAAACCTAAACCTAAAACCTAAATGTATTCTCAAATCCCTAAACTTAAACCTACACCTAATCCTAATCTCAACTCCCTAACCTAAACCTAAACCTAAACTTGAAAACCCAAACTTAAACCCTATCCAGAACCCGAACCCGATTTCCTAAACCCAAACCTTAACCTATTCTCAATTCCCTAAAGCCATAGCCTATAACCTATAACCTAAACCTAAACCTAACCTAAACCTATAACCTAAACCTAACCTAAACCTAAACCTAACCTAAACCTATAACCTTAACCTAAACCTAAAACCTAAACTTAAACCTAAACCTAAACCAAAACCTATTACCTTAACCTAAACCAAAACCTATAACCTAAACCTAACCTATTACCTATAACCTATAACCTAAACTTATAACCTATAACCTAACCTTAACCAAAACCTAAACCTATAACCTAAACATATAAACTAAAACCTAAACCTAAACTTAAAACCTAAATGTATTCTCAAATCCCTAAACATAAACCTACAACTAATCCTAATCTCAACTCCTTAGCCTAAACCTAAACTTGAAAACCCAAACCTAAACACCGAACCCGAACCCAATTTCCTAAACTTAAACTTAACCTATTCTCAATTTCCTAAGCCTCAACCTATAACCTAACTTAAACCTAAACCTATAACCTAAACCTATAAACTAAAACCTAAACTTAAACCTAAAACCTAAATGTATTTTCAAATCCCTAAACTTAAGCCTACACCTAATCCTAATCTCAACTCCCTAACCTAAACCTAAACTTAAACTTGAAAACCCAAACCTAAACCCAATCCTGAACCCGAACACGATTTCCTAAACCTAAACCTTAACCTAATCTCAATTCCCTAAAGCTACTACCTATAACCTATGACCTAAACCTAAACCTAACCTAAACCTATAACCTAAACCTATAACCTTAACCTAAACCTATAACCTAAATCTAAACCTAAACCAAAACCTATAACCATAACCTAAACCAAAACCTATGACCATAACCTAAACCAAAACCTATAACCTAAACCTTAACCTATAACCTATAACCTATAACCTATAACCTAAACTTATAACCTATAACCTAACCTTAACCTAAACCTAAACCTATAACCTATAACCTAAACCTATAAACTAAAACCTAAACCTAAGCCTAAAACCTAAACGTATTCTCAAATCCCTAAACCTAAACCTAAACCTAATCCTAATCTCAACTCCGTGGCCTAAACCTAAACTTGAAAACCCAAACTTAAACCCGAACTTGAACCCGATTTCCTAAACCTTAACCTATTCTCAATTCCCTAAACCTTAACCTATAATCTAACTTAAACCTAAACCTATAACCTACACTTATAACCAAAACCTAAACCTATAACCTAAACCTAAACCTATAACCTAAATGTATCCTCAAATCCCTAAAACTAAACCTACACCTAATCCTAATCTCAACTATCTAACCTAAACCTAAACCTAAACTTGAAAACCGAAACCTAAACCCGATACCAAACCCGAACCCGAACCCGATTTCTTAAACCTAAACCTTAAACTATTCTCAATTCCCTAAAGCTATAACCTATAACCTATAACCTAAACCTAAACCTAAACCTAAACCTAAACCTATAACCTTAACCTAAACCCAAACCTATAACCTAAACCTTTACCTATAACCTATAACCTATAACCCATAATCTATAACCTAAACTTATAACCTATAACCTAACCTAAACCTAAAACCTAAACCTAAACCTATAACCTAAACCTAAATCTAAAACCTAAATGTATTCTCAAATCCCTAAACTTACACCTACATCTAATCCTAATCTCAACTCCCTAACCTAAACCTAAACCTATACTTGAAAAGCCAAACCTAAACTCGATCCCGAACCCGATTGATGTAATAATGTAGCCCAATCAGATGGCAACAAACAAGAAAATCTTGCTTTTTTGGTAAGTATACTCGAACTCAAGCATCACAATGCATCTATTTCCATTTCTACTATCTCTTATAGCATAGATTATTTGAGATTTGGATTTATCTCATTTTTAGAGTCATGTCCTAACACAATATGATAATATTAATAGACAAGGTGGATTTGTCACCAACATTATTCCAAGACCCATATAACTTCTCCTTATAGGAAGTTGGGTAGGGCACATGCAGCTTGAATCCATCAAAGGAGATAAGGATTACCTCTCATATGTTCTCTATTTTCATTTGATTTTTTTTCCATAGGATTGTTTGGATGAATGTATTTTATTTTTGGATGGATTTACGTAGTTTGGGTTTAGATGGATATGAATGTGAATATGATGAAATATATTATATAACAGGTGTATATTAGGAAGAATATATTGTAACAGGTGTATATCAGGAATTTTGTGATGGGAGATTGAAAAAAAAAGAGACTTTTACCTATGAAATATTTCGTAGGTAAAAGTATTGTGAAATATTTTTACCTACGAAAAGTGTCATAGGTAAAACTTTAGTGGTAAATTTTCATCGGGAACTTTTCGATTTTCTGTTTTTTCAAATATTCAAAACACCCTTTACCTACGAACACTTTCGTCGGTAAAGATGACTTTTACCTACGAAATTAGATTTCGTAGGTAAAAGTAAACCTTTATAAAGATGGCTTCTAATTTCGTAGGTACAAGTATGTGAAAAATTCAAAACACCCTTTACCTACGAAACTTTTCATAGGCAAAGATGGGTTTTACCTATGAAATTATATTTTGTAGGTAAAAGTAAACTTTAGGATTTTTTGTATTTTCAAAAACTCAAAACACCCTTTACCTACAAACACTTTCATCGGTAAGGATGACTTTTATCTAAGAAATTAGATTTCGTAGGTAAAAGCAAACTTTTCGATTTTTTGATTTTTGAAAAATTCAAAACACCATTTACCTACGAAACTTTTCGTAGGTACAGATGGCTTTTAACTATGAAATATAATTTCATAGGTAAAAGTAAACTTTTCGATTTTTTGTTTTTTCAAAAATTGAAAACACCCTTTCCATACAAAACTTTTCGTAGGTAAAGATGGTTTTTACCTGCGAAATTATATTTCCTAGGTAAAAGTAAACTTTTCAATTTTTTGGTTTTTTGAGAAATTCAAAACACCCTTTACCTACGAAATCTAATTTCGCAGGTAAAAGTAAACTTTTCGATTTTTTGTTTTTTGAAAAATTCAAAACCCCCTTTAGCTACAAATATTTTCGTAGGTAAAGATGACTTTTACCTACGAAATTAGATTGCGTAGGTAAAAGTAAAGTTTTCGATTTTTTGTATTTTAAAAAATTCAAAACACCCTACGAAATCTAATTTCGTAGGTAAAAGTAAACTTTTCAAGTTTTTGTATTTTGAAAAATTCAAAACACCAATTTTCGTAGGTAAAGATGGCTTTTACCTACGAAATTAAATTTTGTCAGTAAAAGTAAACTTTTATTGATGAAATTTAATTTTGTAGGTAAAAGCCATCTTTACCTACGAAAATTATTTTCGTCGGTAAAAGTTTCATCGGTAAAAACCATATTTCTTGTAGTGTCATGAACAAAGATGTCAATGATGTGTGAGATTATTTTGACAAACTTGCTGAAAACACACAATCATGGGACATCTCCCCAAGACCAAATACCACATCTAAGCCTACTCAACCAAAGGAGGGGTGGAATCTACTTGTTGAAGAGGAAGACTATATAAATACTAAAGTGGCTAGGCTCACAAGGAAACTCGAGGCCATAAAACTTAAGAAGGATAAGGCTAAGGAAACTGTTTGCGGTATTTGTGCTTGTAACATTCATACAACTGAAATTGTCCAACAATACCTGCTTTTCAAGAAGTTTTGAACGACCAATCAAATGCTGTAAACAACTACCAAAGGCCTTGTAAAGGAACCACCTCAAATACATACAATTCCAACTGGAGAAATCATCCAAATTTCAGTTGGAGGAATGAATAAACTACCACTCCTCAAGGGATCATTAACCAATTCTTGGATTAAAGGAAACCTTAAGAGGACCCAGTTCTGAAACATATTTAAAATTAAGAGCTTTTTAACTAGGCCATATAAGGAGTTGAGACAAAAAAATATAATTGGGGAGAAAGGGATGCTTCCAGCTCAACCTCTCCCCAACCCAAAGCCACAATGTGAAATTAGAGACCCAAGCTCTTCACATTAGATGGAGCAATCTAAGTCTATCACCACTCTTAGGAGTGGTAAAGCAATTGACAAATCTATTCTAGTAAGGGCTGAAAAGCCTAAGGACCCGGAAGTAGATGAAACTGATAGACCTAGCAATGCTCCATATGAATTAGAACCGAAACTTCAAATTAAACCAGTTGCCCCATTCCCCCAATGGTTGATTGCACCAAAACCTCTCTCTAACTCTCAGGATATTCTAGAGGTGCTTAAACAAGTAAAGGTCAACATTTCTCTACTGGATGTCGTTAAATAAATACCTTCATATGCCAAATTTCTGAAAGATCTGTGCACGACCAAAAGATGACAAAATATTTAAAAGAAAATCTTTTTGACAAAAAAAGTAAGTGTCATCCTAAAACAGGATGTGACACAAAAATACAAAGATCCCGATAGCCCAACCATCGCTTGTGTAATTGGGAATTATTGGATTGAGCACGCACTTCTTAACTTCGGAGCTAGTGTAAATCTGATTCCTTACTCGGTCTATGAACAACTGGGTCTTGGTGAATTAAAACCCACCTGGTCCATGTTATAACTTGCTGATTAATCAGTTCATGTGCTAAGAGGGAATTGAAGATGTGTTGGTCCAGGTTGACAAATTCTACTATCCAGTAGATTTTATTGTCTTGAATACTCAACCCATCATTGATATGAGCACTCAAATTCCTGTCATTCTTGGTTGCCCATTCCTTGCCACATCAAATGCAATCATTAATTGTAGGAATCGAGTCATGAATTTATCTTTTAAAAATATGACATTGGAGCTCAATATTTTTTTCAATATGAACAAACAGGTAGAGTGGGAGACCCGTATCCTAGCCTGTATTTTTCCTTAGGCTTCCGTGGTCCTCCAGGTCAAATTTTGGTGACCCGTAATACGTAGACAACATTTGCGTGCGACCTTAAGTCATATCCTGTATTCCAGAGTCGGCTCGACCGGAGATTTGTATCCTTGTGACTGTGCCGTCGCTGCGTCTGGCGCCCTAAGGTGATACTCAGGCCAGGAGATGTGGGCCCGCATTTAGTTTGAGGAAAACGCCACGCGTTGTAAATCCTAAGAGAATTCATCACATCATGTAACGCCCTGAAATTCGAGGGTCGAGTAGCAACTCAACACTCGAGTTCCAGAACATCACTTATGCAACATAGATGATGAAGATTGAATGTTGTCTGTGTCGGTGCAATAAACATGAATGAAATTATACCAAACAGTAATTCATACTCCATATCAATTGTATAAAGGCAAGCGGAAGACTGAAATGTATATATATGTATGTAAAAGAAATAAAATCATTTCATTCTCTAGAGTATGAACCCATCCGAGTCATCATATACATGTATCTATTTAATGTTCAAAAAGGTCAAAAATACATCTAAGGATGTAATCCCAGTAAATCCCGTCGATCCGGCTGTCTAGTCGAAGCCGCCAAAATACTGCATAAATGAGAACTCTTCCTGGTCCTCGTCATAGTCTGGCTCAGCCTCCTAAGTCATCAGCTCATCTAAACCTGAGACAGAGTCTGGTTGGTGTGTGCAACACCGTCCCATAATGTGGGAGTGAGTAGCTAACTCAGTGGAACAATAAAGCATAGGTTAACATGTTATCAATACAGTCAAGCAGTAATGATAAAGTAGTAAAATCAAACACTCTAACTACTCTTATTAATGCAAGTATGAATGCAGTCATGATGGATTGCCCTCACCACACCCTCCTTCGTGCGACACCATCGTACGTTCGCAACATGCTTTCATCCCTCAGTGCTCCACATCTTCCAGGCACATGCAACGCATGATGAGTATGATTACCGAGTTTTTATTAGTCCATTTCAAACAGTAGGATTGGGAAACTAAGGTACCTCCCTTGTATCATTCCCAAACATGATCCATTCTAGGGTCGTCAGTCCTAGTTAATCTCAAACGATGGTGTGTTAGGTCACTGCAAAAGCTGCCAGGGCTGTTACGTACAAAGGTTACACCACTCTCCCATCACCTTTTTAACGATTCATCACTATACAAAAACAGGCCTAGTTCATACTCTATACACCTCGGCAAAACTCTAAGTCTCATCGCAATTTCAGAGTATGCTCGAGGTCACTACAAAGGGCTGTCAAGGCTGTTACATACAAAGGTTACACCGCTTCCCCATCACCTTATCAATGTAGGCCGACAACACGAATATAGTGTCCCATACCACTATAATCGGCTCACGAGTCTGGTTGCTCACTGGTCACTATGGGAGGTACGTGGCCCTAAAGTAGGCCAATAGCTCGACCACGGTGTCCCATACCACCATGCCCGGCTCATGAGTCTTAGCAGATCGAGGTACCATGGTTAACAGGATTCCACTGGTAAGTTTGGTACCCTAGGTTCAAGCAGTAGCGACCAAACATGGTGAACATATATTAGACATATCGGGTTACTTGACGAGCCTGACTAGCTCGAGCGCACAATCAATTGGATGACATGAAGTGCATAAGCACTTCGCGTGGCCTAACCACTGTCGCCAACTGACGTACGACTCAGGTTCGTCAAACACATCTTACGTGGCGACATGAAACTCAACCACGATCTCAAGTCTGATACCGACTGTCTGGACTTTAGACATAGTCCCAAACTCAATCAATCCTTATTCGTAGCATGTGGAGTAAAGCATGATAAATTCAAGCATGTTAGTAAGCATGTCATAAAGCATGTTATAAAGCATTACATAAATAGGAATACAAACACATATATTGCATAAGTAAGCGGTTCAAGTAAACAACCTCATAGAGGAAATCATACATGTCTCTAAGGTAGTTGAGAATCCCATCTCAACACCCACCTAAGGTATTATCATCCAAACACTTACTCACACAAGCATTTTCACAAACACTTAACATACACTATTTCAACATACTTGGTGTATGTTAGCCAAACATGTATTAGGGCGAATCCTTTCGCCAAATAAGTATTTTATTCATATATCATATATTCATACAACAAATAATCATGTCAAGCACATTTCTAAAATATATACATATACGGTATTTTCTACAATACACTATTTCTACATACATAGTGTATATTAGCATAACATGTATTAGGGCGTATCCTTTCGCCAATTAAGTATTTTATCCAAGTATCATATATTCATAAAACAAATAATTATGTCAAACACATTTCCAAAATATATACATATACGGTATTTTCTACGAATACCTAGAATATATAAAATTCCATATTCTACGTCTTTAATCGAAACAGAAATCAGAAAGCACTTTGTACATGTGCAATTGCATGCAGATCATGAATCTATCATTATCTGACATTGAAAGCGTTGAAAAATGTAACCTATATACCTAAAGTCCTCACCTTATACCGTGGAATCGCAACGGATCAGCTAGGTTTTCCAAGCTTCCGTATTCGGTAGTTTGGTAGCCTAAAGAATGAAATAGGTTAGCTATTTCATAACCTACAACCAACACAACCCAAAACAGATTTAGGGTTAGGGTTTTTTACCTTAAAATGAAGTCGGTATCACACGGAAAGCAGCAAGAACGGAGTGGTGGAGCTAGGGTAGGGGCAGGAAACAGTAATAGGGAGATTCTCCCACTTCTCTCATTCTTTCTCTCTCTTTTCTCACTTCTCTCTCTACGGTTTTTTTAAAATTCGTATGGCTGTGAGAGAGAGTGTTCTAAGGTCCTTATATAGCCTAAAATCTCTCTGAAATAGACTTATGGACAAGGTATACTTAGGTTATAACCAAAGCAGCTTTGTTTCAGCTCAACGGAGGGTTTTTAGCGGGCCTCCTTGAGCCAAAGGTCGGACTTAAGCTCATCAACCTTGGATCTACTTGGAGTTAAGTTTTCGTTTCAGTCGGATTCCCAGATCATGCGTGGCGGACCAGTTTTAGTTCAATGGTCAACGGGTCTCGATCCGAAATTTCAAGTACATGTAAATGTTTATGAAATTTTTCCTGATCCAAGGGTGTATTTGGGTCAGATTCTGACGGTCTGGTAGCTTACAAATTGACCGCAAGTAACAAGTCTTATATCACTATTCCATATATTTATTTTGTAAAGAAAACAAGTGTTTTCACACTCCTTCGCTCCGGACTCATGCGAACAGCCGTAGGACACTGTCTGGGTCTGATTTCCGAGATGGTTGTCAAGCCCAGCGAGGCGGTCCTAAGTCCTTAACCTCGTATTATTCGGACTCCCAATGTGCAGTCCAGACCTGATACGGAGTTTCAATATGCTCCCGAGTGCAGACGGGTAATGAGTTTGATCCTAGATTTTAGGGTAACCTAGCGTCAATGATTCTACAAGTTTTGGGTCTTGTAGATCGTATTTAAGCGATTCAAACAGATTTCATGGCTACTCTAGTTTAGCACTTACTTAACTTTGTCAAATTTCTAAAGGATTTAATCCTAAGTGATTTCTGGTCGAGGTGGTACTCGAGTCATTGTACGAAAATTTACGAGTCGTTACAATCTACCCCCCTAAACAAAAATTTCGTCCTCGAAATTTATACCTTTTCATATTCCTTGAGAATCTGAGGGTAGTTCTTCCTAACCTCAGCCTCAGTCTGCCACGTAGCCTCCTCTTTAGAATGATGCATCCATAGTACCTTTACAAGTGGAATGACCTTGCTACGCAGTACCTGCTCCTTCCTGTAAAGTATACGCGTCGGACGCAGCTCATATGTAGCATCCTCGCTCAGCTGTACCTGCTCCCATCTGATGATATGTGAAGGATCAGGAACGTACTTCTTCAGCATAGATATATGAAATACGTTGTGTACAGCTGCAAGTGATGTGGGCAAAGCAAGACGATACGCCACAACACCCACTCGATCTAGTATCTGAAACGGACCGATAAATCTCGGTGTAAGCTTCCCCTTCCTCTCGAACCGAAGGACTCCCTTCATAGGGGAAACTTTGAGGAACACATGGTCACCGACTTCGAACTCAAGCGGTTGCCACCTCGTATCGGCGTAACTCTTCTGTCTGCTCTGTGCTGTAAGAAGTCGACGCCTGATAATGTCGATCTTCTCTGTGGTCACCTGAACGAACTCTGGGCCAATCAGACTACGATCGCCAACCTCAGCCCAATAATGCGGTGCTCTGCAAGGACGACCATACAGGGCCTCATATGGCGCCATACTAATACTCGCCTGGAAGCTGTTGTTGTAGGCGAACTCTGCATAAGGAAGACAGTCATCCCAACTGTCCTTGAAGTCCAACACACATGCTCACAACATATCCTCCAGAATCTGATTCACCCGTTGTTTGCCCGTCAGTCTGAGGATGAAACACCGACTGAACTTCAACTTCACACCCATTGCTTCCTGGATACGAGTCCAGAAGATAGATGTGAACCGAGTGTCTCTGTCCGACACGATCTTTAAAGGAACTCCATGCAGATGGACGATCTCTCTGATGTACAATCCAGCCAGCTCGTCTGTAGAGTTCGTAACTCTGATAGGGAGGAAATGGGCTAATTTGGTCAACCGGTCCACAATCACCCAAATGGAATCATGTCCCTTCATTGTCTTCGGCAACCCTGATGTGAAATCCATGGAAATGAAGTCCTATTTCCATTCTGCTATGGGCATGGGCTGAAGCAGTCCAGGAGGTTGGCGGTGTTCTGCCTTGACCTGCTGGCACGTCAGACAACGAGAAACGAACTTAGCGATGTGGGCCTTCATGTTATCCCACCAATACGACCGTCTCATATCCTGGTACATCTTCGTGCTACCAGGATGCATCGCAGGCTTCAAGTTATAGGCAGACTCGAGAAGCTCATGTCTCAAGTCAGGTACTTCAGGAACGCATAAGCAGCCACAGAATCGTAGACCCCATCAGAACCAACTCTCCACTCGGAGTCCTCGGCGTCGCTAGCTTACTCTCGAAGCTCAGACAACCGCACATCGCCCTTCTGGGCCTCAATGATCCTGTCGTCAACAAGTGGTCGCACCCGAACGTGCGCAATACACTCAAATGTCTCCTCTACGGTGAGTCTCTACTCAAAGTCCCGCACGAACTCAACCATGTCCCATTCTGCTATCATCAACGGAGCCGTAAATGCTATAGCCTTCTTGCGGCTCAACGCGTCTGCCACAAGGTACGCCTTACCCGGATGGTAGGAAACCTCGAACTTAAAGTCCTTCAAGGTCTCCATCCATCGGCGTTGTCTCATATTCAAGTCTCGCTGCGTGAATATATACTTAAGGCTCTTGTGGTCGCAGAAAAGCTCGAACTCTTCTCCGTAGAGGTAATGTCTCCAGAGCTTCAATGCAAAGATGACAGCTACCAACTCAAGGTCGTGTGTAGGGTAATTCTCCTCGTGCTTCCTTAATTGTCTCGAGGCATACGCAATCACCCTGTCCTTCTGCATAAGGACACAACCCAAACCAACGCGAGATGCGTCAGTGTACATCGTGTACTTCACCCCTTGCTCTGGCAATACTAGCATAGGGGCGGAAGTCAACCTGTCCTTCAGCTCCTTGAAAGCTGCTTCCGCCTTCTCATTCCAAGCGAACTTCAGATCCTTCCGTGTCAACTAAGACAACGGCCTGGCAATCTTCGAGAAATCCCAAATGAAGTGCCTATAATACCCTGCCAGACGAAGGAAACTCCTCACCTCGGTAATCGAGCCAGGTTGCTAACAATTTTGAACCACGGCTACCTTAGCAAGGTCCACTACTATCCCATCCTTGGACACCACATGTCCGGGCTTCCTCCTGCCAAAAGTTGCACTTCTTATACTGCGCGAACAACTGGTTCTTCTTCAACGTATCCATCACCTCTCTCAGGTGCTCCTCGTGCTCCTCCCGACTCATAGAGTATATCAGAATGTCATCAATAAAGACGATGACGAATCAGTATAGGAATGGTCGAAGTACTCGGTTCATCAGGTCCATGAACACGGCGGTGCGTTCGTAAGACCGAACGACATCACTAAAAAACTCATAGTGCCCAAAGCATGTCCTGAAAGCCGTCTTCTGCACGTCCTCATCTTTGACGCGCAGCTGATGATACCTTGACTGCAGATCAATCTTCGAAAAATACTTCGCCCCCTTCAACTGATCAAATAGATCATCTATCCTGGGCAAAGGATACTTGTTCTTCACCATGACCTGGTTCAACCTACGGTAATCAATACATAACCGTAGTGTCCCGTCCTTCTTCTTCATAAATAGGACAGGTGCTCCCCAAGGAGACACATTAGGTCGTATGAAACCCTTCTCTACTAGCTCGTCAATCTGTCTCCGCAGCTCCTCCATCTCACATGGAGGCATACGATAAGTCGGCAATGAGATAGGTGTTGCACCAGGTGTAAGATCAATGGTGAAATCGATCTCGGGGTGAGGAGGCAAACCAGGAATCGTCTTAAACACATCTGTAAACTCCTGAACCACCAGTGTATCTTCTAATGCTGGACCATCGATCGGCGCTAATAAAGCAGTATAACAGTCAACACGGCAGGGCTAACTGACCTGCACTGGAAACGTGAATGCTGTGCCGTCAGATCCATAGGTCGTCACAACCCGAGCATCACAATATATCTCAGCCTTCATCTTCGAGAGCCAGTCCATACCGAGAATAATGTCGTAATGCCATAGTGGAGCAACAATGAGGTCGACGAGCACTGTACTGCTACCCAAATCCACGGAGCAACCCTCACATATCTGTGCGACATCTAAAAAAGTCCCAGTGGCCGTAGTGAGTCTCATTCCCTTCATGGGAGTAGTATGTAAAGCTAGACGCTTAACTGCCCCATATGAAATAATAGAAATAGTGGACCTAGTGTCCACCAACAAGGAAACGGAAGTACCGTGAATGTGAGTCGTACCCTCAAAAGCCGTTGGGGCCGAAATCGACGTCTCAGGTGCCTCAGCAACAAGCGTATATACTCGAGCTTGCTACTGACGGTTCGGCTGTGGAACCAAGGGCCGTTGAGATGGCCTGAAGCGTGATACAGGAGATCGGAAGGAAGGATGATCAGAGGCAGTCTGTAGAGGTGGAGTCGATAAAGCCTGTGGGCGAGAACGACCAATCATCTGTGGCGGAGAGAACCCACTATCCTTCATCTGTGCGAAACAACTCCCAACAGGATGACCCTGTTTCCCGCAGTACGTACAGGTCACAATAGGGCACCTCATCGGAGCCACTGGCGCTGCGATCCTGGGAGGCGAGTCAGCACGAGGCCTCTTGCCTAGGAAAGGCCTGCTCTGTACCTCCGGTCATGGTCTCGTAACCATAGTACCACGAGAATGGGCCAGCCGATCAACATCCTGCTCGCCCATCATAGACATGTGAACCAGCTCCGCATAAGAAGGTATACTGATACAACACATCTTCGACCATATGTTAGGTCGCAAACCCCCAGAAAAATGACGCATCTGCATCTGCTAATCAACCAGGATGGTCGGGACAAAGCGGCCCAACTCTGTGAAGCGATGCTCATACTCAGTAACAGTCATACCTCCCTACCTGAGGCGTAAAAACTCATCCTCCCACTCGTGTTTGTAGGTCTGCGGGTAATACTTCTCATGGAACCAGAACTCAAATGCTGCCCAAGTCCACACATAGTCCGCTGCGACAGACCGCAACAACTGTCCCACTACAGACTGGCCTCCCTCTCGAACATGAAAGTGGCCAACTCGACCTACTCTGCCTCAGTACAGTATAGCATCCGTAGCATCTTGGAGATGCAGTCTAGCTAAAACTCAGTCTCCTTGGGTCTGTGGGAACTCATGAATGAGGGAGGCCTCAAGCGATGGAATCGCTTGAGTAGGCCACGAGTACCAACATCTCCAGTAGGGGGTGCAGCGGGTGTGGGTAGAGACACATCCTCAAACTAAGTAGGAGGCTCTGTATGCTCAGCAGGACGTGTAGATGTCGGAGGTGGAGTCGCACTACCACCTTAAGATAAGGCCTCAGCAATAGTGGCTATAAGCTCCTGGTGGTGCTGCTACTGCTGCTGCTGCATCTGCTGCTGATGCATCATCAACATCAACTGCTCAATCCTATCAGTAGGTGGAGCAGCCTGTGGGTCATGCTGTGCAGATGATGATGCCCAGTGCTGCTCGCGAACCGGGGGTGTATAAGGTGGCAGTCCACCAGTAGGACTAGCAGGAGGCTGATCAGAGTCTAATCCTAAGTCCGTAGGACTGCCTCTACCAGAAGAAGTCTGGTTCATCGAGCCAGTAAGAAGGAGGTGTGCCGTGCTCCGTATATACTGTCGTGGCATGCCCTATACAACATAGGGTGCAACATTGGTGAGATAAAGCATAACAACACATTATATAAGCACTTTAAGCATTCCACACATCTCATAGCAAAAGAGGCTACATGCTTTTCATTTACCCAAAATTGTCATAATACATGGACTACAGAGTTACATGAATCATGACAGAAATTACATGTGAGCCAATTACATCCACAACATCAAACACTTAAAACATATTACTAACTACTACATCATCAACATGAAAGCATAAACCGCCTAATGCGGTAACCAAAACAACCACAAACAACAACTTGGATGACTAAGCATCCGAATCAGGCGATGGAGGAGGAGCATTCTTATCCTATAGACAGCACAGGATGGCCTTCAAGGTGCGAGACACCTTGTTGAGCTTGGTTTGGACCCGCCCGACTTCCTGTTGCAGGGCGGGTTGGCCCTCCTCAAGACGGGCTAAACGCGCATCTATGGAAGCCCGATCGGTGCCCTGCTCCTGAGCCGCAGGAGGTGAACTCTCCTCTGTATCCTGGGGCTCAGGCTCCTCTTCTTCTTCTCCTATTTTATTGCCACTCCCATGCTCAGTCTCTTCTTCTTCGCTCACTATTTCATCCTCACTCTCCTCATGTCAGGCCCGTCGTCGCCGTGCCCCAAGTTCCATCTGATGGAGAGTACTTTCGTCGATTTGGTGGATCGGTGTTGGCCTTTCCACCCCCAGACTGTAGCCAAATTTTCGTGCAATCGTGCATATGAGTCGGCCGAAGGGAAGCTAATAAGAGCTCCTGGTGGAGCGTGCAATATTCACGATCTGTCGCAACACGAAGGTAGGCACGCACAAGTTCTCCCCCTGCCCCACTTGGTACAGAAAGTCCACCATGAGCCATGTGCACTCACTGTGATTACTGTGCCTGGGGTAGAGGTTGTACGTGAAGATATGATGTAGTAGGCAAAAATCGTCTGACATGTGGGATGCTAGTAGACTTTTGTTCGGCTGCCACTCAGCCAGTCTGCTACCACAAAGGTAATGTGTGCGATGATCCTTTTCACGAACAGTCCCCAGATTCTGCTCGCTAGTATGTACGTCACCAAGAGGCATATTCATATGCCACGCAATCACTCTCACATTAATAGTGACAAACAGATCCACCCCAACCAGGAGTCGGAACTGCAAGGGTTCCAGTGTAGGCTCACGAATGTTGGCGTAGAAGGCTCGAACAGTACCAGGATTGACGCGACCTCTGGCCTCAAATAGCGGACCCCAGTGGGCAACCTCCACTTTCTCGAATAAGTAGTATTCCCCGAAGAGCCGTCCATCCACCTGGGCTTCAAAGAGAACCCTGTGGTCCTCATACACTCCATGAGGTAGTGCCGCCAACTGAGCTCGTTCAGCAGGGATCTGGGGATCAAGGTCCTGCTTCGTTCGAAATTCCCGGGCAAAGCTCGAGCTAGCGGCGGTGTCTCTCGGCTGCCTTGATCGTGTAAGGCGACTAGGCCCAGCCTCATCAGCGGCACTCTTTCTCTTGCCCATCAGAGAGAGGATGGTGAAGATGGAGAAAATGGCTGTAATGACTTCAAAAAGGGCCATGGAAAATAAAAGGAGAGAGAAAGGGCTGAAAAAGTGATTTCTCCATGAATTTAAGGCCCAACAGATATTGTAGAGGCCTGAGTGACAGAGAATGAAGGAGATAAGAGGGAGGAATGGGGTAGGGTAGGAGGCTACACGTTTTGGAGCTTCAAACGGGTGGTGTAGGGGCCGAAATGAGAGGGAATCAAATGGGTAGGTGTGAGACCCGACCCTAGTTCTCATGTTTACATGTATGTGTGTGAGTATGCATCTTGTTCATCATGGTCTCGCGGTCCTACCGGTCGAATTCCGGCGACCCGCGACCTTCAAATTGTGTTTATGGTCACTTTGAGTTCAGTCACGTAGACCTAATTCGGATCGACCCAAGACCTATGTCATCTCGTTCGTATCGTCGTTGCGGTTCCAACGACGCGTCTTGTGCGTCAATCCGACCTATGGATCAAAAGTTATGAGCATTTCATCATGTGGCCCACTTTTGTACAAAAGCATGTGGACCACCACCATGGCACAATTTCCCATGTACACCACACACACACACTACACTATTGCATGGAATAAACACTACCCACCTTAAACACTACCCATACCTAACCTACCCTAGCAACATTGTTATTGTCACCATAGGTTATTATTACTTCCCTTAAAAAGATTTTCCCTCTCTTTCCCTCTCATTTCTCTCTCTCTCTTCTCTTCTTCTCCAGCAACTTCTCTCCCATCTCCCTCTCTTCTCCAGCCCCATTTCCCCTTTAATCTTCCAAATCCAACCATCTAAATCCAATCTCACCCATTGAGATGGATCCCTTAGTGCACTAGGAGCTAGGAGGTCCAAATTTGGAGATTCTAAGGTGGGTGTAATCCTAGAAATTAGGATTTCTATTTTCATGTACTTAGATTTCTTTTGTGGGAAGTGTAGGACCCACCAATCCATGGTGGAGATCCTACATCATCCCTTAGTTGTGGCCAAATGGCCTATTTGATGCATGCATGTCCATGCATGGGGTTTCCCCTCTATAGGCCCCCATCATGGAGGATTACTTAGATTTCATAGCATGATAGGTCATCTAGACCCTAGAATCATGGTTGGGATGTCATCCCAACCATTGATCTTAAATCTAGAACATGCATGTGGTGGATCTTGTTGTAACCTATGAATAAAAGGAATGTATGGTGTGATTGATGAAGGGGAGGGCCTCAATGTGGCGGAGCCCCTCCTCTTGTGGCCGATTCTTCATTTATTTTATTTTATTTTATTTTTCTTTATGATAGAATTCTGATCTTGCATGTGTGGCCCACCTTGTAGGCCAACAAAAATCCAGACCAACCATGGAGCTTGGACACCTATTGCAGTCCATCCTTAGACATGTGGCCCCAAAATCTATCTAAATGGGATACATGCAAGGGGTATTTGATGATGGAGAAGGTCTGGACATTTGTGGGGCCCACTGGGGTGGTCCACTACACAAATTCCTAGGGTTAAATCCCATGAAAACCATGTTTATATTTTAATCATTTCTATTACATATTGCTGTCCAAATCTGCCTGGACAGATTTTTGGGCCACTTTGGGGCCTGATTTATGGGTCTTTGGTGGAAATAATGAAACAAAATAATATGTGATTCTTGTATCCTTATGACCCATCTACAACCATACCAAATTTCTACCCTGGACAGGTTCAAGAATCACATAAGGATTTTCTGCACTATTCCAGCAATATTCTACCCTGGACAGGTTGGAATTTTAAAAATTATTAAAATATTTTTGGGTGTCTAAAAATTATGATAATTTACAGGAAGGTGGTCCACTCATGGTGGGACTAACCTACAAAATTTTGGGGCCAATGGAAACCTGTACACACCATGGTGGTGGCTGGATTGGCCCATTACAATATGGTGTCCAGATCAGTCCGATTTTCAGGACAGATTGATTTCTTTAAATAAACTAAAATATTTTTAGGTGTCCATAAATTCTAAAATTTTGTGAAGTTGTGGTCCACCCATGGTGGGACCTACCTACCAACTTTCAGGGCCAATGGACCCCTGTGCACATCGTGGTGAGGGCCGGACTGGCCCACCACATTGGGATGTCCAGGTCTGTCCGATTTTCTGGACAGACTGTCTTGTTTAAATTAATTAAAATACTTAGGGATATTCAAAAATTCTAAAATTTTGTGGGGGTATGTCCTACCTATTGAAGTATCACTCTGAAAAATTTCAGCCCCAACTGACCCTGTTTAGGTATCCAAAAGAATGGGCCAAAATAGTTGGACTACCAGATTTTTCTCTCTGTGCAGTCCAAGAATGTGCCTTGATAAAAAACCATAATTCAAAAATATTTCCTCTGATGGTAGGCCACCTTTTGGGTTTTCTCTCATTGTATGCATGATGAGGACCTTGGCCCTCAATTTTCAGAGTTTTAGAGGCCTGGGCCCACTCCAATGGAGTGCCCAAATTTAGACAGCAACATGTTATAATTATGTTTGGCCTTTGGGCTGAAATTTTGAGGAGTGGGGCCCAACATTTGTGAAGAATCTTAGAGGTAATAATTTATACATTTAGTTCCTTAAATGTTGGGCCTAATAAATACACTTTTGAGGCCCACCACAGTTGAATTTAATTGGGTCCATGAATGTGGCTAGTTGTTGAACTCTTTGAGCCCAATTGGGCTGGAACTTTCTAGTAGGCCCATTGAACTCTTGGGCCATTTTTACCATACTATTGTGTTAGATTAGTGGGCCAGATTACACAAGTATATGGGCCCTTGATTGCCCACCAAATCAACTTTATACTTGGGCCGGGTTGTAGGCCCAACTTACTTGACTAAGAACATGACATTTGCCCATGTGATTTGAGTAATGGGCTGCCCACTAGGCCACAACAATATATGGGATTAGTAGCCTTTATGTTGGGCCCTAACCTTTCCCCTGTGGGCCCATAGTGGTATATATGGGTTGGGCTATGTGTGTTCCCCATGGACCCATGTTTTGGATAGGCTTTGGGCCGCCTTTCTGAAGCCTAACATGAATGTATGTGGTATGTAATGGCTGTCCATTTCTTATTTCTAATGTTGTGTGGGCCTTGGGCCTTGATCCGTAATCAATTAGAGATGGGCTACCTCTTGGGGATCAATTGTGGTTGGATGTCCACATTGGTGGCCCTAAGGTAGGCCCATGGGCTTCTATGGGTGGTTAAAGGCCCACCATAGACCCTTGTTAGGCTGCTCATCTATTTAGGCCTATATCATTGTTCTCCTTAGTCTCATGGGCTACCCCTGTATATGGGCCCCCACTAGAGGTTGTATTCCTTATGAGGAATTGGTTAAGTACCTATACCCTTCATGGTTAGGTAGAGAGTTCATCTTCACCTCATTAGCACCCCTATTCATCTTCATGGCCCACTCCCATACGCATCATATGCATGATTGGTTGAGGTATGATTGGCCATGGTTGTGTTATTATGTAGGACATGTTGGTATCTCCCTGAGAGATGGATGCTTGGGATTGATGCATGGGTGATTGTGTGATTCATGCATCTGGCATTGCATAACTTATGGATATCTGCCCTTACTTCATCAGGGCCTTGCCTCCACAGGGTATTCGTGGATGGTGTATTTGTGGACAGAAAATATTAGTTGAGCATACCGGGTGCATAGGATGCCCATGGGTGAAATTCCCAAAACTTCCATGGTAACAAGGATGCTGCTTCAACGCCGTGACCGGTGGAATATATGAGCGCACGAGGGCCTTATACCATTAGGCCGCGTCTCCCACCTTGTCGTGTAGTCGGTTGGATAGGGGTGTGGCTTTACTGCCCGATGTAAGGAGGCATTGCGGGGTGAGTCGACCACCGTAAATGGGTCCGCTACCTTCAGCCTTGTTGGTGATTGGGTCCGGGGTAGCGGGTAGTGAGGTCTCTTACGCTCGTTTGACTGCGAGGCGGGTCTCAGAGAGGAGTCATTCAAGAAGTGATGTAATAGACCCGGTGATTTCCTTATGATTGGAAATGTACATGACTTGTGGTTTGGATATGAGTACGACATTACTTGCATTGCATTAGCATTGGTTGTACAAGCCCCTTCATGCATTGCCTTGGCATGACACCCAAGTACTCATTGCATCTTATTCATGATAAGCTGGGTAAGGCTAGTGATATCCTCATTGACCATGCTTCTCTCCTTGTATCTCCTACTACCCTTCATGCACCATTATCACACACCTACACCACCCTCTAAGCTTCTATAAGCTTATGCACGATTGATGCGTGCAGATACTCTAAAAGCGACATGCCAGAGAGCAGAGTAGTAGAGCGAGCATTTGAGGACTCCAGTGTTGCTGACCTTTCTCTCTTTTCCTTTTATCTCATATATGTCCTTTGGACCTTATGGATGATTGTAAAAGTTCAAATTTATAGTGGATTTTGCGATGTGTGCCTTCGTTATTCTCAGATGTTCTTGCTATGATCTTGGGTATGCTCGTATTGGAATGATTATACTGTTATAAAAATCCTCCTTGTAGGATCAGATTGAAAACGCCTCGGAGAGCCGAGAATGGGGTACTATGGAGGTCATTGCTGAACCTCAGAAGGTCATCGGAATCCTTGTGAGTCCGGTTCTTCGAGAAACGGGGCGTGGACGATAGGAGGGTGTGGACTGTTGTGCATGAATGAAAGGGATGGGTGATGGTCGAAAATGGGAGATTGAGCATTTGAAAGGGTATTTTGAGAGAGAGGATAGAAGCTTGGAGAGGAAATGAGAGCTTGGAGAGGGAGTTTGTGAAGGAGGTGGGGTTTTAGGTGATGGAAATAGGATGGGATGTATGCCAGGGGGTTTATAAAACCCCCAAATTGAATTGGCCCGAGCCGCGGGCCCGGCCCAGCCTAGAAACCGGCAAGGCCTCGCCAACTGAGCGAGGGCCTCACAGATAAACTTCACAGAATTCAAAAGGGGGGGGGGGCCCATGGGCATGGTCCTCCATTCCCCTAGGCCCCAAAAAACCCTGGGTCCCACCCTGGGTACCCCTAGATTGATGTGGGTAGGCCCTCGACCCCGATTCGCTCAGTTTCAGGTAGTTTCGGGCATTTTCGGACACACACTTGAATTTACAGATGTTTAACTGTTGGAATGAGGTGTATTGTGATCTAGACACATTAATAGACGGTCTAGAAGTGATTTGGGATCGACTCGTGTGGTCAGGATCGAGTACGAACTTGATCAAAACGCTTGTTTTCGACAAACTTCGCCAAATGGTGAAATCGGGAAAACCTAGGACTGTTTCTATATTTTTCTTGCACCCTCCTAAGTTGTAATGCGTCAGCGTATGTCGTGGGAACATAACTCAAGTCCGGTTTAATCAAAATCATGCTCTGATACCAACTGGTAACTCCCTGAAAT
Source organism: Magnolia changhungtana (assembly GCA_030180095.1). Lineage (NCBI taxonomy): Eukaryota > Viridiplantae > Streptophyta > Magnoliopsida > Magnoliales > Magnoliaceae > Magnolia > Magnolia changhungtana. The sequence goes on from JASAUF010000150.1 coordinate 3,001,485, forward strand.
TCGAGGGTCGAGTAGCAACTCAACACTCGAGTTCCAGAACATCACTTATGCAACATAGATGATGAAGATTGAATGTTGTCTGTGTCGGTGCAATAAAAATGAATGAAATTATACCAAACAGTAATTCATAATCCAGATCAATTGTATAAAGGCAAGCAGAAGACTGAACTGTATATATATGTATGTAAAAGAAACAAAATCATTTCATTCTCCAGAGTATGAACCTATCTGAGTCATCATATACTATCTATTTAATGTTCAAAAAGGTCAAAAATACATCTAAGGATGCAATCCATGTAAATCCCGTCAATTCGGCAGTCTAGTCGAAGCCGCCAGAATACTGCATAAATGAGAACTCGTCTAGTCCTCGTCATAGTCCGGCTCAGCCTCCTGAGTCGTCAGCTCATATAAACCTGAGACAGAGTCTGGTTAGTGTGCGCAACACCGTCTCGTAACGTGGGAGTGAGTAGCTAACTCAGTGGAACAATAAAGCATAGGTTAACATGTTATCAATACAGTCAAGCAGTAATGATAAAGCAGTAAAATCAAACACTCCTAACTACTCTTATTAATGCAAGTATGAATGCAGTCATGATGGATTGCCCTCACCACACCCTCCCTCATGCGACACCATCTTACGTTCGCGGCATGCTTTCATCTCTCAGTGCTCCACATCTTCCAGGCACATGCAATGCATGATGAGCATGATTACCGAGTTTTTATTAGTCCATTTCAAACAGTAGGATTTAGAAACTAAGGTACCTCCCTTGTATCATTCTTAAACACGATTCATTCTAGGGTCGTCAGTCCTAGTTAATCTCAGACGATGGTGTATTTTCTAGGTCACTACAAAGGCTGCCAAGGCTGTTACGTACAAAGGTTACACCATTCCCCCATCACCTCTTTAACGATTCATCACTATACGGAAATAGGCCTAGTTTATACTCTATACACCGCAGCAAAACTCTAAGGCTCACCACAATTTCAAAGTATGCTCAAGGTCACTATAAAGGGCTGTCAGGGCTGTTACGCACAAAGGTTACACCGCTCCCCCATCACCTTATCAATGTAGGCCGACAACACGAATATAGTATCCCATACCACCATAATCGGCTCACGAATCTGGTTACTCACTGGTCACTACGGGGAGGCACGTGGCCCTAGCGTAGGCCGACAGCTCGACCACGGTGTCTCATACCACCATGCCCGGCTCATAAGTCTTAGCGGATCGAGGTACCATGGTTAACGGGATTCCACTGGTAAGTTTGGTACCCTAGGTTCAAGCAGTAGCGACCAAACATGGTGAATATACATTAGACACATCGGGTTACTTGACGAGCCTGACTAGCTCGAGCGCACAATCAATTAGACGACATGAAGTGCATAAGCACTTCGTGTGGCCTAACCACTGTCGCCAACTGACGTACGACTCGGGTTCGTCAAATACATCTTACATGGTGACATGAAACTCAACCGCGATCTCAAGTCTGATACCAACTGTGTGGACTATAGACATAGTCCCAAACTCAATCAATCCTTATTTGTAGCATGTGGAGTAAAGCATGATAAACAAAGTAATTCAAGCATGTTAGTAAGCATGTCATAAAGCATGTTATAAAGCATGTTATAAAGCATTACATAAATAGGAATACAAACACATATAGTGCACAAGTAAGCGGTTTAAGTAAACAACCTCATGAAGGAAATCATACATGTCTCTAAGGTAGTTGAGAATCCCATCTCAACACCCACCTAAGGTATTATCATCCAAACACTTACTCACACAAGCATTTTCACAAACACTTAACATACACTATTTTAACATACTTGGTGTATGTTAGCCAAACATGTATTAGGGCGAATCCTTTCGCCAAATAAGTATTTTATCCATATATCATATATTCATACAACAAATAATCATGTCAATCACATTTCCAAAATATATACATATACGGTATTTTCTACAATACACTATTTCTACATACATAGTGTATATTAGTATAACATGTATTAGGGCGTATCCTTTTGCCAATTAAGTATTTTATCTAAGTATCATATATTCATATAACAAATAATCATGTCAAACACATTTCCAAAATATATATGTATGCGGTATTTCTACGAATACCTAGAATATGTGAAATTCCATATTCTACATCTTTAATCGAAACAGAAATCAGAAAGCACTTTGTACATATGCAATTACATGCAGATCATGAATCTATCATTATCTGACATTGAAAGCGTTGAAAACCATAACCTATACACCTAAAGTCCTCACCTTATACCGTGGAATCGCAACGGATCAGCTAGGTTTTCCAAGCTTCCGTATTCGGTAGTTTGGTAGCCTAAAGAATGAAATAGGTTAGCTATTTCATAACCTACAACCAACACACCCTAAAACAGATTTAGGGTTAGGGTTTCTTACCTCAAAACGAAGTCGGTATCGCCCGGAAAGCGGTAAGAACGAAGTGGTGGAGCTAGGGTAGGGGCAGAAAACAGTAACAGGGAGATTCTCCCACTTCTCTCACTCTTTCTCTCTTTTCTCACTTCTCTCTCTAGGGTTTTTTTCAAATTCGTATGACTGTAAGAGAGAGTGTTCTAAGGTCCTTATATAGCCTAAAATCTCTCTGAAATGTACTTGTGGACAAGGTATACTTAGTTATAACCAAAGCGGCTTTATTTCAGCTCAACGGAGGGTTTCTGGCGGGCCTCCTTGGGCCAAAGGTCGGACTTAAGCTCATCAACCTTGGATCTACTTAGAGTTAAGTTTTCGTTTCAGTCGGATTCCCAGACCACATATGGCGGACCAGTTTCAGTTCAACGGTCAGTGGGTCTCGATTCGAAATTTCAAGTACATGTAAATGTTTATGAAATTTTTTCTGATCCGAGGGTGTATTTGGGTTAGATTCTGACGGTCTGGTAGCTTACAAATTAACCGCAAGTAACAAGTCTCAGATCACTATTCTAGATATTTATTTTGTAAAGAAAACAAGTGTTTTCACACTCCATTGCTCCGGACTCAAGCGAACAACCGTGGGACACTGTCTGGGTCTGATTTCTGAGATGGTTGTCAAGCCCAGCGAGGTGGTCCTAAGTCCTTAACCTCGTATTATTCGGACTCCCGATGTGTGGTCCGGACTGATATGAAGTTTCAATGTGCTCCCGAGTGCAGACGGGTAATGAGTTTGATCCTGATTTTAGGGTAACCTAGCATCAATGATTCTACAAGTTTTGGGTCTTGCAGATCGTATTTAAAGCGATTCAAACAGATTTCATGGCTACTCTAGTTTAGCACGTAGTTAATTTTATCAAATTTCTAAAGGATTTAATCCTAAGTGATTTCTGGTCGAGGTGGTACTCGAGCCATTGTACGAAAATTTACGAGTCGTTACACATCAATCCCATCACTCACACCATTTCTAAGTACAACTACCCATACCCAAACTCAACTCTCTCTCTCTCTCTCTCTCTCTCTCTCTCCACCCATCACTCCCCATCACTCACCCATCACTCTCTCTTACAACCCTCTCTCTCTCTCATTTCTCTCCCTCATTCTCCAAGCAACCCACGTCTAACATTTCCATAGGAGAGAGGAGAAGCTAGTGTGTCCCATCTCCCTACCACTCAATCCCACCATGCAAAGACCATCTCTACCATTGAAATGCATCCCTTGGAGCTCTAAGATGGGTTTATGGAAGAAGAAGTTCGAAAAGATCAAAGGTGGGTATTTTCTTAAGGTTAGATTTATATGTCTTTATTTGAATTCGATGATTTGAGGACCCACATATGGTGGGACCCATCTTGATGTATGCATTGTATAGAGAGGGCCCATAATGGCAGGGTCCCTCCCCATCTCACTCGTTTCTCTCTCTCTCTCTCTCTTTTATTTGATCGTGGCCCACCTAATATGTGTTGATTGACGGTGGGGACCACAGCTATGCATCTGTGGTATTGATGTCAGCAAACTCTGTGGGGCCCACCCATGATATATGTATTTTATTCATGCTGCCCATCAACATGGTCCCACACACGTGTGGACTCCACCGTGAGGTATGGTCACGTAGGACCCAACCGATTAGCTCTAAAGTCTTTACAGCAGCTATTTTGCTGCTGTATTGACATTACCAAGTTTTGTGGGTCTGACTGAGGTATGTGTTATTCAACATTGTCCATCTATTTTGCTTGAAGCGGGACCTCACCTAGATGTATGTTATATCTTCACCGTCCACCCTACTTCCGAGCTCATTTTAGGAGTTAAGCTAAAAAATGATGCTAATCCAAAACTCTAGTGGGCCACACCATCTAAAATAGGAATTTTATGATTAAAAATTTGTTATGTTTTTTCATGTCAAAATATGTTGAATATTAGGCTCATTGGGGCCTGTTACGAGCCATGGAATCCAACCGAAGGGCCTGATTTTCCTGATGCGGGCCCCACCTATAAAAATCCTTTGAATTAAAAAAATTAAACAGCACTGGACACTGTGCTTGGAACGGGCTGGATGAGTGGGCCCCACCTCAGCCCCCACCATGATGTGTGTTGAACATCAACACCGTGCATTTGATAGGTCCCCTTTAATTAGTGGGTCACCTCAAAAATCAGTTGTACAATGAACTTAGGTAGCCCACACTACAAGAAGCAGCTGGGGATTGAACGTCTACCATTAAAATCTTTTTTTGGGGTCACAGAAGTTGTGGATTGATATGAAATTTATTTTTTTCTTTATTCAGGTCTTTGTGATCTTATGAACAGATTGGATGGAAAATCAACGTTATGGTGAGCCCCACGTGGGACCCACATACCGTGAACGGATTGGCTGGGCTACCATGCACCAACTATATGGTTGATTGACGTTAGACAGCCCTGTGGGCTACTGTGATGTACATGTCTTGTACACGCCATCCATTCATTGGACATGGACCCCATCGTAGTAGCTTGTGGGCCCACCTTGAATTGATGTGTTACATCCACGCCGTCTAACCCGTGGACGGTGGATGTAGATTGGATGGTGTACCTTACACTAGCTATATAGCTTCTGTTTTGATGTAGCAAGTTTTATGGGTTTGACTGTGAAATCCACATCGTCCGTCCATTTGTGCAGACTGACATGACATATATATTGTATACCTATGCAACCCATTTGATGTATATGAGGTCCATGTGTGAGGCCTGATGTAATGAATGTATATGGCCCATGGGATGTGGTCCATCGAGATTGTATATTTGCCCTCGTGATGCAGCCCAATGTGATGTATTAGTGGCCCATCGCTATGTATTTGAGGCCCATTTGGAATGAGAAAGGCCACCCCAACATAATGTATATGTGGCCCGTGTTTGAGGCCCGATATGATGTATATGAGGCTCATTTGATGTATGTGTAGCCCCAACATGAGGACCATTGTGATGTGCAAAGCCCATTTGATGTATTTGAGGCCCACATGATGCAGCCCGATTTGATGTATTTAATGCCCATTGGTGCGGCCCGTTGATGTAGCCCACTTGATGTATATGAGGCCCATTGGTGCGGCCCATTGATACAGCCCACTGTTGTGTAATTGAGGCCCGTGTGAGAGGCCCATTATGATGTATATTAAGCCCGTGTGAGAGGCCCATTGTGATGTATATATGGCCCAATCTGATATATTTGTGGCCCATCGTGATGTATATTAGGCCCATATGAGTGGCCTATTGTTATATATTTTTGGCCCATGCGTTGAGGACCACTGTGATGTATTTCTGACCCATATGATGAGGCCCATTATGATGTATAGGCCCATTATGATGTATATACGGCCCATGAGTGAGGCTTGATATGATGTATTCATAGCCCATGTGCTAAGGCTGATTGTGATGTATATGTGGCCCATGAGTGAGGCCCATCATGATGTGTACTAGGCCCTGGAGTGAGGCCCATGGTGATATATATTAGGCCCTTGTGTGAGGCCATGGGCCCACTTTACATTTGGCTTGATGTGGGCCACTCCTTGGGAGTAATGTTGGTTAAATGTCCACATTCATGGGACAATGATGGTTTGAATGTCCACATTGTGACCTTCCCTTAGGCCTTGTTAGGCCCATTCTCATCAAGGCTGATTATCGAGGCCGATTTCGATTATGGAGGTCAATTCTGATTGTTGAGGCTGATTTCGATTGTCGGGGCCGATTATCGAGGCCAATTCCAATTGTTGAGACCGATTATTAAGGTTGATTCTGATTATCGAGGCCGATTATCAAGGTCGATTCCAATTGCCGAGGCCGATTCTGATTGTCGAAGTCGATTCTGATTGTCGAGGCCAATTATCAAGGCCAATTTCGATTGTCAAGGCCGATTCTGATTGTTGAGACCGCTTCTGATTGTCGAGGCTGATTCTGATTGCCAAGACTGATTGTCGAGGCTAATTATCAGGCCAATATCGAGGCCGATTATCAATGCTGATTGTTGGTGCCGATTGCCGATTATGAGTATGTGACAACATAACATCATGCACATGCCCATACGCATCATCTGCATGTTTATTATGAGATGTGGTTGACCATTGCATATGTCATTGGGCAGGTTGTTATGAGACTCCCTGATAGGCAGAGATTGTCTCACATGAGTGTATGGTATGCGCAGGATTGATGCATGACTGGATTGTATGACTCATGCATCTTGCATTGTGTATTGTGATTACTGTATGCCCTAGTGACATCAGGGTCATAGCCTCTATAGGCATGTCGTGGATGGGTAGATGGGACACTGAAAATGTTTGGTTCGAGCATCTGGGCACTTTGGATGTCCGAGGGTAAAAGTCCCTAAACCTCCGTAGCCAGGAAACACCCCAATGTCTAGACCAAGTGGATACATGAGCGCCCAAGTGTCGAATACTAGTAGGCTGTATCTCTCACTGTGTCATGGTCGGTTGGGAGCGGGTGTGGCCTTATCCGCCCAAGTGAGGAGGCTGTAAGCTAGGTTGAATTTGACCATCTCCCAAATGGGTCCGTTATCGACGAGCTGAGTAGGCATTGGTATACTACTGGTAGGCGGGTAGTGAGGTTTTTTTCACTCGCTGGGTTGCACAGCTGGCTGGGGCGATAGCCAGCTTGGAGTGTACTAGACCCTAGTGATGATCCCAGAGATGTACAGTACTGATACGTAGACTTATTGAGAAGGAGTTGTATACTCATTCATTCACTATCCACTTGGGTTAGTGGTGCGCAACTATTTGTTACATGTACCTTTGTAATGGCCAGGATTTCGGTTGGGGCACGTGACTAACCTGAGATCAGGAGTTTACCACATTGAGTCTGACTATCTAAATTAGGTGTGAGACTGGTTTAGATAGAAGTCCCTTGTGATGGACCCCATAGCCTGTGATATTACGTACTATCATCCTGACTTCACACTTCAGCATGGTCATTCCATTTACACTGTATATTGCATTACATCTGCGGCATATGGCAATTTGGGTTACTGTGTTTCTGCATTTATATGGTCCAGATACGACTGACGGTATTCGTGAACTCATCAAGAATTTTATATTACATTACATCCTCGGCATATAAAATTTGGCTCTTTATGACTCCTCATTGGCATAGCTGATCTGTATTGCGTACTCTGATATTGTTCAACTCATGGACTTGTCCGTATTTTCGCTTACCCTAAAATCGTATGATTCATGATCTTACCAGATTTTCGACATTATATGATTATGACGTTACATTTGTGTGCTTGATACTTATATTGCGTACACACTTTCACCACCCTCTAAGCTATCTATAAGCTTATGCATAATAGATGCGTGCAGGTGACGTCGGTCGCGGCGGCGTTGAGCTTGGAGTGTGCAGCTGTCTTTCGGAGCTTTGATTTTATTTTAACATATGTATTTTCCTTTCAGCATTGTATTCAAAGTTTATATTAGTGGATATGTGATGATGATGTTACCTCTATGATTTGGGTATACTTGTGGTTATGCTTATTATTAGTTAAATGTACATTGAAAAATCCTCCTTGTAGGATCCTAGGATCGGAATCTAGCGTATCGACGTTAAGAGCTGAGAATGGGGTACTACGGAGGTTGTCAACACCGGATTCGGCGATCGAGAATTTTGTGAGCCCGGTTTTCGAGTTTACGGTGTGACACAAAGGATGATGATAACGATACCCATGACATTAACATGATTGATTCTTTCATGGAAGATAGAACTCTTTTGACTCTATGGTCTGACCCTCTAGAGAAGTGCTTGGCCCACTCCCATGATTTAGATGATGACACAATTAGGAAGATGGGTGCCATGCTTGATACTGTGCTGGTACTTGAAGTTAACCGGTGGAGGCCCCAATTTGAAGAATTACCCCAAACTGATGTAGTGTCTTTACCATCTAACCTCAAGGCACCGAATCTTTACCTAAAACCTTTGCCCTTTGATTTGAAATATGTCTATTTAGGTCAAGATGAGACATTTCCGGTGGTGATTTCTTTGTGCCTAGAGTAAGAACAGGAGAGTATACTTATCTCTACTCTCATTGAGCACAAAGGGGCCCTTGGATGGTCGATTGCGGACCTCAAGGGAATTGACCCTTTGATTTATTCTCACCACATTGATCTGGAGGATAATGCGAAGACCTCCTGACAACCACAACGTCGATTAAATCCAAATATGAAAGAAGTGGTTAAGGTTGAGGCCCTTAAGTTATTAGATGTGGGTATCATCTACCCTATATCTGATAGTCAATGGGTGAGTCCAACTTAGGTGGTTCACAAGAAGTCCAGAATCACCATCATAGCCAATGCCAATAATGAACTTGTGCCAACTAGGGTCACCATCGGTTGGAAAATGTGCATTGACTACAGGAAGTTGAATACCGTCACGAGGAATGAGCACTTTCATTTGCCCTTCATTGATCAAATCTTGGAAAGACTAGCTGGTCACTCCTGCTATTGCTTCCTTGACGGATATTCGGGCTACAACCAGATAGAGATAGCCCTTGAAGATTAAGAAAAGACCACATTCACATGTCCCTTTTGCACCTTAACTTTCCGAAGGATGCCATTTAGACTGTGCAATGCCCTTGCTACTTTTCAACGATATATGTTAAGTACTTTTTCTAATATGGTAGGGCAATATTTAGCAATCTTCATTGACAATTTCTCTGTCTTTGGTCCATCATTCAGCGAATGTTTAGAAAATTTAAAAAATGTGCTGAAGCGATGTGAGGAAAAGAATTTGGTATTAAATTGGGAGAAGTGTCATTTCATGGTTCGTAAAGGAATTGTTCTTGGACATTTCATCTCGTCCAAGGGAATTGAGGTAGATAAGTCTAAAATTGATCTTATCTCTAACCTACCTCCACCCAAGAGCATACGAGACGTTTAATCCTTCTTAGGACATGTCGGATTCTAAAGGAGATTCTTAAAGGACTTTAGTTATCTCTCTTTTCCTTTGTGTAATATATTTCAAAAGGATGTACCATACGAGTGGACTGATGAATGACAAGAAGCTTTCTCTAAGCTCAAAGGCATGTTAACTACCGCACCTATCATGTAACCACCCGACTGGAACATTCCTTTTGAAATTATGAATGATGCGTCTAATTATGCTATTGTGGCAGTGTTTGGTCAGCGAAAAGAAAGGAAGCCCTATGTCATTCATTATGTAAGTAGAACTCTAAATCCTTCCCGAGTTAATTACTCTACTATGGAGAAGGAACTCTTAGCCGTAGTATTTATTCATAACCCCAATTGTAAGGTCGCGATGTAGTAATAATCTCTATGAGACGGAGGTCGAATCCACTGGGACTAATCTTGTGTATTTATTCTGAAAGTAATTAGGATCAAAACTTGGAGAAGATCTAACCTAAATCAGGAAAGTAAGGAGTAATGGTAAGATGATGAATTTAGAAACTTAAGAATTTAAAGGTTAGAACTAGGGTTTCCAGGGATCCACTTGCAACTATTAGGATGTTTCCTTATTCGATTCAAGGCACTTCATTGGAATTGGAGTCCTATCTTATCCAATTGGAAGATATTCAATAAGATCATATCTGAACTTCCATTGACCTAATTCTCAACGGATAGAAGTTGTGAAGATTGGAAGTGATTCCATCACCTAACCATGCCCAGGAGACACTACCAAAAAATCAAGCAAAGGCTATGGACTTTGAAAGTTTTTGGCTACGTATTAAATCTGTAGCAATTATTGTACAGATTTAATCCATAGCTAAAGCCTAATTGATCTGTGGCTAAAGCCTACATCCTCACCTGAACTTATTAGATATTGATGGTGCTTAAGGGGCTCCATGGGGCCCATTGGAATATATGTATTTGATCTAAGCCGCCCATTAATTATGATATATAATTTTAGTGGATGAGCCCAAAAATTATGTAGATTAAAGGTCTAAGTGGACCACACCGTAAGAAATAATAAAAATTAAATTTCTATTATTAATATGTTGTGTCGTCTTCTTATAGCTTGGATTTAACTCATTTTTTTAGTCAACCCTTAAAATAATACTTTAAAATTAATGGACGGAGTGGATAAATAACATACATCACGCTGGGCCCCACGGTCCTAAAACCCACTGTCTTAAAGAGCTATCTGTCACGCGTCCCTCCCCTAAAAATGAAATTTTTGTGCGTTCGCCCTTTTCTCTCATGCGCGTACCTCCTAAAACACAAGTTATTACATCGACCCCTCTCTCCATCTCCCAACCCCTCTATCCATTTCCCAGGCTCCCTCACTCTCTCTCTCTCTCTCTCTCTCTCTCTCTCTCTCGCTCTCTCTCTCTCTCTCTCTCGCACTCCGCCTCTCCCATTCCCTCACCCTCTCTCAATCTCCCGCTCTCATTCGCCCTCTCCCTGTCTCTTGGCCGCATTCCCCTCTTTCTGTTTCCCAACCTCTCTCTCTCTCTCTCTCTCGCTAGGGTTTTTAAAACCCCTTTTCGCCGCAAGAAGGAGGAGGAGAAGAAGAAGAACGGTTAGTCTCTCTCTCTCTCTCTCTCTCTCTGTTTCTGAAATCTGTTGCGTTTGGATGCGCCATTGAATTGCATTTTCTTTAGAATCGTAGTTTCCTTATTGTATTCATTGGATTTGTGTTTGTAGACACCCCACCCAGGCTAACATCTTGAGAAAGTTAAGACAATCCGAGAGCCATGATCATATCTTAAACCTAACCCTAATCCTAACCTGAGCTATTATGAGTCATCATTCAATCTAGACCATGTCCAAAACCGATCCATTTCCCAGGTCATTTCTGGATAACAATCGAGCCAATTTTGAACCATTTTGAGCCGAATATCCAAAACGGGCTTTGTTTCACTCTAAGGACCCAAAAAAGGACCCACCGGCTAAATTTTGAGGGAAACTGTACCGAAGCGGTAGTTTGACTACCACCAGCGGTAGTCAAACTACCGCTTCCTCTTAAAAAATGTATGCGGAGCCAGCCACACGAGATTCAGACCCAACCCAGTCCGGGCGGTAGTTGGACTACCGCCGGCGGTACTCCGAGTACCGCCGCATGCGACCCAAGTATGGACAGCTGTCCCAGCGTCCAAAAGTCAACTCTCTCATACATTTACCCTCCCCATCCTCACTATTTACCATTTTATCACTCCCCATAGCCAATAAGAAAGTGCCATGTGGCATTCCTCTCTCCACAGCCAACCATAGCTTGCCACCTCATCTTTTACCCCTCTCAAACCCAAAATTTACAATGCTACCATTGGAGAAGGCTATAAATAGCCCTCTCCCCTTTTATTTTAAAGGGACATTCTCATCCAAGGAAGAGAGAGAGAGAGAGAGAGAGAGAGAGAGAGGGAGTGAGAGAGAAAGAGAGGGAGAGGAAGAGAGTGAGGGAGAGGGAAGGAGCTCCCAAGTCTCCCAAGTCCAGCTTTTCTTAGCCACCCCCTATCCCTCCTCTAAACCTCTCCAACCCATCTAACCTAGCTCAGTGTGATCATGGTTCAGACAGCCTACTCAAGAATCAAGCTAAAGATCCATTTACATACAAGCATTCATCATGACATCTACTCCCTTCTTAACCCCCCTGCTTCTCTAGATCTCTAGTGGACGTATGCTCTGTGACTTGCCGTACATCGGATCCTGTCACATCAGAAATTCCTAGTGATCTAGTCCACTTTTCTTATCTCTTAGTATAAGCATCATCACATCCGCCCTCTAGACACATTGTTGGACACATGCTATGTGGCCTGTCGAAAGCTCGGATCTTGCTATATCAGAAATCCACGTGTGACGAGTCCCATCATGACTGCAGCATCATCATTATCCCTTGAGATTATTTTACCACACTAAGTAGAGACCGTACATTTGTGCATGCAGAGAGGGTGCCTAACACCTTCCCTCTTTGTAACCAAGGTCCCTTACCCGGAATCTCAGATCGCAGACCAGGAGTCAATCTAAGGTAGGAGAGTCTTCGGATTTCTCCAAGCTTACATATTCTTTGGGTTTTAGCCGACCGTGGGATTCTGAGTAATATTGGCTAGTGGCGACTCCAACAATCATAAATCAGCTTAATCACCCCCACCATCATCACCACAACACTTCTTTCCAACGTGGGTATCGATTTGATTTTTCAGTGTCTACAGAATGGCGACTCCACTGGGGACTTGCTAGCTTACACTAGCTGAGACCCGACTCGAAAGTGTGGTACTATAATCTTAAGGGACATCATCATTGCAGTCACAAAAAAAAATAATCTTTGGCTTACACTTGCTTGGGCAAAGATTCGAACCATGACTACTCGATCCCGTGCAGCCATGACTTCTCAAGCAACCCATGAAGAAGAGCCTGCACCCCAACCAGCTCTTGAAATATCTGCACCTGCACCCGTACCCGCACCCACACCTACACCTGTACCCTTACCAATAGCTCCGACAGATTTGTCAACCAACGTCACCACACAAGAGCTACTACTTCGAACAATGCAAGAGTTGCTACTTCGCCTAGTGCCAAGTGCCACACCGAATACACAAATGATCCAACCTAGTGTGCAGAACAGCTCGCTCCCTCAAACTCCTTTTGCCTTCTCTCTCATTTCTCCAGCAAATCATGTGCTCCCTCTCCCAGAAGAATCAACACAAGATCAACAACAGCAAGCAATCGGGAGCAACCCTCCCCCACATCACTACTCAACACATCACAACAATCCAGTTACAGTACGTGCAAATCACAGACAAGAACTGGCGAATGCCCATGAAGGGGGCCAGTTTCGAGTCCATCTCACTCCCCCTAATGGGAGTAACATTCCAGAGATGGCAGATACCCCAGGTGGGAGCCATTTTCAAACATCCCACCCTCCTCCGAAAGGGAGTGGTGTTCAATTCCAACTACCTCCCGCCACCGGGAGTCCACCGTCTTTCCATCAAACCCCCGTTCTCGATCCATATGAAGAAAAAGCAGCACAGGCCCTACAGCAAGGGGCAAGATATCCGCTGCAAAATAAGTCAGAGATTGAGGAGTTACGAGAGCAGCTACAAATGGTGCAAAACCAGCTTCAAAGACAACAGGGAGTGGATCACCCATCCACCAAGTTCAGGGACCTCTGTCCCTTCCCAGATGCTCGAGTACCTCCAAATTTTGAGGTACCAAAGTTCAAAAGGTATGACGGTAGTGGGTGCCCCACAACACATCTAAAAGCCTTTTGTGGGGAGCTCAATACGATAGCAGGGAATGATGGAGCCTTAATACGGCTTTTCCAGAAATCCCTTAAGGGTGACGCTTTGGATTAGTACACCTCACTAGATAGCCGCCAAATCAGAACCTGGGAAAAGCTTTCCCAAGCATTCATTGACAGGTTCTCATACAACCTGAACATGGCTCCAAGGAGAGCTAACTTGGTTGCCCTGAGGCAAAAAAGCGATGAGTCTTTATCAACATATGTAGGGCGATGGCGAGCCATGGTGGCTCGAATGAGAAACCCCATTGATGATGAGGAACATATATCCATGATCGTACATTCAGCAAACCCTAGCATTTCAGGATATCTGATCTCATATCCCTACGCGAACTTTTCTCAGCTCATCCAATCTGGAGAACAAGTAGAAGCTGGGATCAGGGCTGGAACCATTTCTCCATGGCTACATCAGACCCCCTCAATCAAAAGAAACAAAGTCGAGGGGAAACCTGTTGGATATGGGAATGGAAACAGCGCCGCTCCCACACAGCGTACTACCGAAGTTAACAACATCATCGCTAACACTCAAGGCAACCAGTATGCTCCACAACCAGAGCCACGACAGGACAGGTAATACCAATCACAGCCAAATAGGAAGTACCAACCCCAGCAAATCTAGCAGAGATATCAGGTACAACCGTCTCAACAACAACAGCCTAGGAGAAATGCGCAAGGTCCATACAAGTAGGGAATGTTAGGGAGGAAGTTCACTCCGTTAGTACAATCATACAGCCAAGTGCTGACAATGCTCATGCAAAAGCAACTGTTGACACCCCTCCAGCCTCGACTTCCACCTAATCCCTTGCCTCCTGGTTACAATGAAAACCAGTATTGCGCATATCACCAGGCTCCTGGCCATCTAACGGATCGCTGCTTCACTTTGAAACATGCGGTCCAAGATTTGATCGAAAGCCAGAAGATTGCGAACACTCCACAGGCCAACAATACACCTCAAGCCAACATTCTCCAAAATCCCCTACCATCACATCAAGCAGGACCCAGCACATCTAGCACCTCTACCGTCAACCATATTGAAGGAGGGCAACCTACACATTCTTATCTACATCATTCCATCCAAGCAATCATGCCTGACACAGGAAATCAAACATGGGGATACCAGCAGGCGCCATCGCCTGGACCACAGGTGTTCCTTGAAGCAGCACCAGCTACTCAACCTCTCATATTTCTTGAAGCAGCGCCAGCATTTCAGTCTCTCATGACTTTGGAAGCAACACCCAATAGGTCACACTCTCAGCATCCCGCCTCTCAAGGGGCACATTCAACTCCATCCCCAGTACATCCCAAAAGGTCGAATTCTAAACCCGTTGTTCTCCTGATAGGTCTCCCTGACCTAACCCTGCTAGCCTTGTAAGGGGTACCCTCAGTTCAGGCCCCGCAATTCCTGATGCCTCAACAACTGGCATACGCCCAGAGGATCCCTCCCCCACATCAAAGGAAAGAAGAAAAATCCATGGCCAAAACTAATCAAAACTTGGTGGCACCTCAGGAGACATCACTGAGTCTACTACAAACTGTTCCAGCAATAACCCCTCAGCCTCAAGAACCATTGGTATACTTGGAAGGAAGAGCGGTTCCTTCCTATAACCCGGAAGCAGTCCCATGGCACTACCCAGAATACGATGAAGTGGGTAACAATGGGAGATACCTCTGGAGAGATAGTCAGAACCCAAAAGAAACCTGGAGAATTTTGTCGGGAACCACTAGCAAAACTGACGCTGCTTATGACATAGCAGCCCAACTCAAAACCATTCCCGCACAAATATCCATCTGGGAACTCCTATGCATGTTGAGGTCGCATCAAGAAATCTTTGCGGGGACCTTGAATGATGCCCATATCTCTCCTGACATACCCCCCGAAATGGTGGCAAGTATGATTGGTCAACTTCTCGCACCACGGGCCATCACCTTCTCTAACAAAGAGCTACCACCTGAGGGTCGTGAGGACAGGCGCTCATTAAACATAATGGCCCACCACCAGAATTTCAAGATCCCACTTGTGCTCATCGATAATGGATCCAGTCTCAACGTTTGCCCTTTAAGGACTGTTGAATGGTTAGGGATAGAACCGTCTTCCTTCAGACCCAGTACCATGAGTGTCAGAGCCTTCGATAATTCCCAAAGGCAAGTAGAGGCAGAAATTGATCTAGAATTACAAATTGGACCAGACATGACTCTTGTCACATTCCAGGTCATCGATATCCTTGCCTCATTTAGCCTTCTCTTGGTGCGGCCATGGCTCCATGCTGTTGGAGCCATCCCATCTACCCTCCACTAAAGGGTTAAATTCCCTTCTGAAAATCGAATCATTTCAGTACTGGCTAAGCCAGAAACCATCCTTCCGGTGACGGTCAGTATCCCAAAAACTGACATCCCAGTGATTGACGTTCAGCATACAGAACGCGACATTCCATATCACAGTTTTAAATTCGAAAATGTGAGAACGATCACCAACCCTCGCCCTCTAGCTGCCGAATACATCATTCCCCCCACTAAGCGATTGATCCTAAATTACCGTACCAAGTTCCATGAAAAAGGTATGGTAGTGAAACCAACACCTGCCAATGTACAGAGACAGGGACTGGGATATCAACCGATACCGGAAGATCAGGCTGAAAGGCCAAAAAGGGGTCAACTGTTTAAATGCACACCCATCGAGTTTGTCAAAGCTGGGACAGTTTATGAGGGCAAAATAGTGTCTCTTGAGGACTAACTCCAAGCACTCAGACTCACAGAACAGGCTAGCCAGGAGTCCATCTAGCCATCAATAAGGTGGGATCGGATCCTCAGGACACCAAAGGAACACACGAGGCCAGGGGTAGAACCCCCAGATCCACCACATGAGACTAGGGGCATGGAAACAGGTCCGTCCACAAGTGACCCAAAACCGGGAATACCCCTTGCAGGCAATGTAGGTCAGAATAGGGAGACACCCATTCACAGTCAGGGGAACCCATCCCTACCATCAACTCAGCAATACAAAGGGCAGAAGAAGCCCATCCATTGGGTTGACAAAGGTAAGTGGCCTACTCTAGATTGGACGGATATCCGAATCCCGTCCCAGGAATCCGAGGAACAAGAGGAACTTCAACTTCTGGGCGCAGAGGTCGAATCAGATTCTGACTCTGAGCCCAGCCCAGCTGACATCATGGTCATCAAGACAGGTGACCCATGGAAACAGACAAAACAGGTCAGCGAGATCGAAATGGGAAAAGAGCCAGGATGGTCAGTCATCCCCCTAAAAATCGAATCAGCCGGTGAACCATTCGCTAGCACCGGCTCTAAAAAAAATGCCAATGTAAATAGCAATTAGTATCCTGAACCAGGACAAGACCAATCATGGTTTGCGACACCGTCCTGTTCAGGATATCTTGGCGACACAAAAATTTAAAAAAATCTTCCAAATACAAAAACATCGTATATTTTCAAAAATACAAAAACATCGCATATTCCTCAAAATCACAAAACATAAAAAAACCTCCAAAATATAATTTTTTTTTAAAAAATCACTGTGTCAAACACTTCTCATGACACGCATGAGTTTGAGGTCGACTCATATGATTTCGATCTAGAATTGGACTTCGAACTCATGGGTTTGGATGAAGCCCCGGATGTGGGAAATGATGATACCGCTCTTGAATTTGAGGATTCCCTCGAAAGATTCAAAACAAAGGCCAATGTTGTGGCAGACGACTTCGAAATTGTGAACTTAGGATCGGTGGAATCCCCCAAGGAAGTGCGTATTGGGAAATCACTTCCCCCAGAATACAAGCAGAAGATGATGGAGTTCCTGAAACCGAGGTTGTCCAACTTTACCTTCTCTTATGAGGACATGTCAGGGCTCGATGAAGACTTGGTGGTACATCATCTGCCAACAAAGCCAGAAATGAAGCCTGTTAAGCAAAAGCTGTGAAGGATGAAGCCAGAATGGGCCCTGAAAATCCGTGATGAAGTCATTAAGCAATACAATGCGGGATTTTTGGTAGTCTCCAACTACCCGGAATGGCTCACAAATATCGTATCAGTTCCAAAGAAAGACAGGAAAGTAAGAATGTGCATCGACTTTAGGGACCTCAACAAAGCAAGCCCTAAAGATGACTTCCCTCTGCCTCACATCGACACACTGGTAGATAATATTGCTGGACACAAGATCTTCTCCTTCATGGATGGTTTCTCCGGTTACAATCAGATCAAGATGGCCATTGAAGACCGTGAGAAGACTTCCTTCATCACGCCATGGGGAACTTTCTGCTACCGGGTCATGCCCTTTAGATTGAAAAATGCAGGAGCTGCGTATCAGCGAGCCATGACTGCCTTATTCCGTGACATGATAAACAAGGAGATGGAAGTTTATGTGGATGACATGATTGTCAAGTCTCGCACGATCGAAAGGCACTTTGAAGATCTCAAAAAGCTCTTCGACAGGCTAGAAAAGTTCAAGCTCCGCCTCAATCCGTAAAAATGTGTCTTCAGTGCGATCGGAGGCAAACTGTTAGGCTTCATTGTTGGTGAAGACGATATCAGGGTGGATGAGACCAAAACTAAAGCCATCATCGAGATGCCACCGCATAAGACTGAGAAAGAAATTCGGGGCTTCCTCGGGTGAATCCAATATATCAGCCGATTCATCGCACAACTCACTCTGGTCTGCGAACCCATATTCAAGCTGTTACGAAAGAACTCTCCAAAAGAATGGAATGACGACTGCCAAGCGGCCTTCGATAAGATGAAAAGATACTTGATAAATCCTCCAGTGCTCGTGCCGCCTACTCCAGGTAGGCCACTTCTGTTGTATATCTTTGTCACAGTGGAAGCAATCGGATGCGTTCTCGGCCAACACGACGATACAGGAAGAAAGGAGCAAGCGATCTACTATCTAAGCCGACGGTTTACAAGCTATGAAGTCAAATATTCCAGCTTAGAAAAGACATGCCTCGCCCTAGTCTAGGCAACACAGTGGCTAAGGCAGTACATGATCGCTCACCCGATACTTATGCTCGCTCGCATGGACCCGTTGAAGTACTTGTTCGAAAAATCGGTACTAACGGGCAGAATTGCAAAATGGCAATTACTGCTTTCTGAGTTTGACATCACATATGTCACCCAGAAGAAAATCAAGGGGCAAGCACTGGCCGATCATTTAGCAGCACACTCCCTACCTAACTACCAACCTCTGAAGACCTTCTTCCCTGACGAAGACATCCTCCAGATTGAGGAAGAAGAGGAAAGAAAGGCAGGAGAGTGGACACTCTTCTTCGACGGGGCTACAAACTTGAAGGGGAGTGGAGTAGGCGCTATACTCTACTCCCCCGAAGATGCCCCAGTCCCTATATCCAGAAGACTAGCATTCCAGTGCACCAACAATGTGGCCGAATATGAGGCTTGCATCGCTGGTCTAAGAGAAGTCATCATCCTCAACGTAAAGAAGTAACGAGTCTTCGGAGATTCACAACTCATCATCAATCAGATAAATGGCGATTGGAAGACCAATGATGAGAAGCTAATTCCTTATCATGTCTATCTAGAAAATTTGATTGAGGAGTTCGAGGAGATCACATTCTCTTACATGCCTCGGGTCAAGAATCAGTTTGCGGACGCTCTAGCTACCCTCGCTTTAATGCTGGAAATCCCAAAAGGAGTTGCTGAATGGGAACTCACTGTTGAACTCCAGGAGGAACCTGCATTCTGCCTACAAATCGAAGAAGCTGAGCCTGCCCCAAATGATCAGCCATGGTACACAGACATCAAGAAATACCTCGAACATCAGAAGTACCCGGAAGGAGCAGCTCTGATTGATCGACGCACAATACAAAGACTAGCAGCTCAGTTCGTGATCACTGGGGGCATCCTCTACAAGCGATCCTTCAATCAAGTCCTTCTCCGCTGTGTGGATGAGATAGAGGCAGCCCGGATCATGTCAGAAATCCATGAAGGACTATGCGGCCCGCATATGAATGGACACATGATGGCAAAGAAGATCCTAAGACTCGACTACTACTGGCTTACAATGGAGACAGATTGCTGCAAGCACGTCAGGAGATGCTTCAAATGTCAAGAGCACGCGAATCAGATCCATGTTCCTACCTCCGAACTTTACAACTTGACAGCACCATGGCCCTTCTCTATATGGGGACTCGACATCATAGGTAAAATCAGCCCTAAAGCTTCAAATGGGCATGAATATATCTTAGTGGCAGTAGACTACTTCACTAAATGGATAGAAGCAGCATCCTATACCACCGTCACAGCATCTCATGTGGTCAAATTCATAAAGAACAACATCATCAGCCGATATGGGGTCCCTCAGGCCATTATTACTGACAACGGAACTCCATTCGTCAATAAAAGGATGGGCGATTTCCTCGACAAGTTTAAAATTTAACGCCATCAGTCAAGCCCCTACCGTCCTCAAATGAATGGTGGGGTGGAAGCTGCAAACAAGACTATCATCCGCATACTGGAAAAGATGGTGAAGACATATCGTGACTGGTCAGAAATGCTTCCTTATGCACTCTGGGCTTATCGCACATTTGTATGGTCTGCTACAGGCGCAACTCCATATGAGCTCGTTTAAGGAATGGAAGTAGTACTACCGGTCAAAATTGAAATCCCCTCACTGCAGATACTACTGGAAAGTGAAGTCGAGGAAGGCGAGTGGCAACAAGCAAGATACGATTAGCTGCATCTGGCAGATGAAAAGTGCATGCGGGCGCTAAGCCACTCCCAATGCTATCAAAGAAGGATCGCTCGAGCTTACAACAAGAGAGTCCGGAAGAGAAGTTTCAAAGTTGGTGACATGGTCATGAAACGTATCATGCCGCCGCACTTGCCAGATCCAAGAGGAAAATTCAAACCCTCGTGGGACGGACCACTGATCATTCGGGAAGTACTCCTAGGAGGTGCTCTTCGGCTCACCGATCTGAAAGGCGAGGATCTTCCCGAGCCCATCAATGCCGACAACGTGAAAATCTATCACGGGTAACCCTACCTAACCTTGTCAACGATTACAATCGAAAGGCTGCATCTCTCACCTCCCTACCAAAAATAAAACTATATATATCCACCAATTACCCCTTCCAGAAACACCCATCATGTCCCCCAAAAAAAAAAAAGAAAAAAAGAAAAAAAATAAAAAAAAAAAATAAAAAGGAAGAAAAAAGGAAAAGAAAAGAAAAGACAAAAAGAAACCTCAATAAGAAGACCCAAAAAGAAAATGAAGAAACCCATCCTGCATCCCAAGTAATCTATCCTGTATCCCCAAAAAATTTCAAGCAGCTTACGATTGTGCTTAAAGACAAGGACAGGCGAGTAGCCGATCGGCCAGCTATGAAGGAAGTTCCCCCGTCACTCCTAGCACTCCGACAAAACAAAAAAAAGGGAATAAAGGCATGCCTAAGCAAAAGGGGCGAGTTGAAAACCTGACAAGGCGGCTCGAGTAAAAATAGCGGGCATATAGCGGATTTGGTGAAAACCTGAAAGGGCGCCAAGGGTAAAAAAATAGCTAAGCCGCTAAAGCGAGCAAGATCAAAAACCCGGGACGTAGTGAAAATCCGAAAGGACGCTACGGGCAAAAATGACAGGAAGAGCCTGACGTAGTGAAAACCTGAAAGGGCGCTACGGGTAAAAATGGCAAGAAATAAAAAAATATTAAAAGTGCAGGTAAAGAATAAGTCGAGACAGTACGCACCACAACCAGGTACAAGGAAAGGCAATTTCGGATCAGTACTCTATCAAACTCTGCTCAAATCTAAAGGATGCAATACTGGTCACCGTCTCAAGGAACCAAGACCCCAAGAAACACAGTCTAGAATATTATACACAACGTGCGCTGAGCCAAAATTCTGATCCCAATCATCCAAAGCACAAGTCCAAAAGCAAACACTGGTCAGTTTGGCACAAATAAAATTTTATTTTCTGTGAAAATCTTTTTACAAGTACTTTGTTTTCTTTTTTTATAAAACCAAAAACAAAATGAAATTTTCTCATGCATACGGGACAAGCAGATGATCAACATCAGGAACTACAGGTAAGCCCCAACCTCTCATGTAGCGATAATCTCTGCCTAAGCCCCTCTACCTCCATGCGCAGGTAGAAGATATCATCCCTATCTAGACGGTGTGTCACAAGCATACAGTGCCGCACTCAGCAGTCAGGAGGACCTGAATCCCCGATAACTGCTACAACAAGGGCGGTCTGAAAGGAGCAAGCCCCAAGAGCTGCAACGTCTGGAGCATCCTAGTGGCAGTAGGAGCTACATCCTGCACGCCGACAGGAGCTGACTGTCCCATCACCGCCTCAAAATCTGTGCCAAAAGTCTGACTCAGGCAGTCCATCGGAAGTTCATCGTCTACCAGATCCAAGCCATCTAAAGCACCAAGAGGAGGACCGCCACCCACCCAAATCTGATCCATACCATCTATAGCCTCAATCAAAGCATCCGCACCATCCACAGCCATCCCTCCATCAATCAAAGCATCCACACCATCCATAGTCATCCCTCCATCAATCAAGCCATCCACACCACCTATGACCATCCCTCCATCAATCAAACCATCCACACCATCCATCGCCATCCTTCCGTCGGTCGCCATCATCGAGCCATCCCCACCCTCTAAACCATTCATCCTCATCATCGCAACATCTGCGAATCCTGGCAGCCCATCAAAACCATCCAACCCCATCAGTCCATTGGTGGGAAAAGGATCCAAGCCATAAATGACATTCACTTCTTCAATAGGGCCCATTACTTCTCCATCTACCCCCATCAATCCACCCAAAACTCTTTGTCATTTATGGAGCCACCCACCTCTTCACCATCAATAAACCTACCTAACCCATCATCATGATTGGCCATGATGAATCTAAAAAAGAGAAAGGAATAAGGGAGGAATGAGACAAAGAAGAAGGGACAAAAGGGAGGAAATAAGGACAAAACGAATGATCAAAGAAGAGGACGGAGGGGAGACAAAGAGAATGAGCAGAGAAGAACAGGGCTTGCTGGAAGAAAAGATCAACGGAGGCGGTAATCGGATTACCGCTAGCGGTACTTGGAGTACCGTTTCAGAATTGTCATCACTGAATCACTGCGGCACCCGACAGAAGGAGCAGAACTGGCAAATGTCAACGGGCGGTAGTCCGAATACCGCCGGCGGTAGTCCGACTACTGCTCGGGCCCACTTTCAAGTGAAATTCGGACAGGGCCTACTTCAGAAGGCTAGGACTACAGAGCGTACCTCCGTATACCAGAATGGGATCGCATAAATGATCAAAAGATGGTCCAAGAAGGCAACAGCCCGGGCCCATCTTCCAAGGCCCATTTCCAAAAAAAAAATATTTCCCAGGCCCACTTCAAAAAACCCATCTCAAGGCCCAAGCCCATTCTGACGCTGAGGCCCATCTTCCAAGGCCCATTTCCAAAAGACCCATTTCCAAAGCCCACTTCAAAGAGCCCATCTCAAAGCCCAAGCCCATTCCGAGGCCCAGGCTCACTTCCAAGCTCATGTCATAAAGCCCATCTCAAGGCTCGAGTCCATCCCAAGCCCATTTCAAAAGTCCAGGCCCATTTCAAAAAGTCCAGGCCCATTTTAAAAAAAAAACTTCAAAAATTTTTTCAAATAAAATCCCCAAGGAGTCTAGCTCCAAAAAGGATAGTTTTCAAAAATTTTCAAAAAAAAAGAAAAGAAAAGAAAAGAAGTTTTCCCAAAAACATCCCTGGGGAGTCCAGCGTCATAAGAGCGTCGTCACCTTTCCACAAAAAAAAAATCAAAAAATCAATAGCCCCATTAATTTTATTAGTGGAAACCATCTGACTTTCCCTACAAAAAAAAAAAAAAAAAAAACTTAGCCCCATTAATTTTATTAGTGGAGGCCACCTGTCTTTGCTGTAATAAAAACGGACAATCTCGACCATCCGTGAGGTCAGACAGATCTTTCAAAAAGTTTCAAAATTGTCAAAAAAAATAGCCCCATTAATTTATTAGTGGAGGCCATCTGACTTTTTTTGCAAATAAAAATCATTAGCCCCATTGATTTATTAGTGGAGGCCATCTAACTTTTTTCAAATAAAAACCGTTAGCCCCGCCAACTCATTAATGGAGGCAACGCGACTGTTTACTTAATTTACGAAAATAAAAACCGAACGACAGCGCCCACCCACGTGATCGAACGGATATTTTTTCAAAATCTAAAAATATCTCCAAACAAAATCCCGAAGGAGTCTAGTTCCAAAAGGAATAGCTTTCAAAATAAAAACTTTCAAAAAATGCACGCGTCGCGCAGTACACTGAGGAATCTTCCATATTCTCCAGTTACAGTCAGTGCAAACAGTTAAATAAGACCCGATCTCTTCCAGTTTCCCCAAAGGATGATCAAGTCCGTACATGATACATGTACGATTGACCAAATTTCCATAACTGGGCAGTCGTACAAATGCTAGTAAGATGAGTGGATCTATCTCTGGAAAGAATAATCAAAACTCGAAGTGAAGACAATCTATTGTAACTAAAGTGTCAGACTCAGCAGATTGCATGGCGAACAGATTATCTGCACATACCTAGTCCGTGGTGTTCATAAAATTTGATTGAATCCAAGTCGGTGTAGTGAGTTCCCCGTAAGGCAGCACCAACGCGCAGGGCAGCTAACCACTTTGACAATCAAATGGAGCGAACATTCCTAGGGTGATTACATAGCAAAAGAACAACAGACCTAACAGTACAGGAATCCTCGTAAAGTCGTGACAAATGCGCAGAGGCCCTTACTTTTCAGACTTACCCTCCAATGCTGTAAACAATCCGATGTGAAAAGGTTGTGATTGGTGATCCGTAAAGCAACGACGAATGCGCAGGAGACAATCACAACGTTTTCCTCAACCCTCGTGATATGTGCAAGTCATCTTTTTCCAAACAGTCGACTGACAATGATACAATGGTAAGCAATAGATTTGAGTCGCTACCCTTCGTTCCGACCAGAAGGGTGGGGTGTCCACTTGCTTTGACCTTCGGTTACTCGCAACCTCGGTCAAAGAGGGGCATCTGTAGACACCCCACCCAGGCTAACATCTTGAGAAAGTTAAGACAATCCGAGAACCATGATCATATCCTAAAGCTAACCCTAATCCTAACCTGAGCTATTATGAGTCATCATTCAATCTAGACCATGTCCAAAATCGATCCATTTCCCGGGTCATTTCCGGATAAGAATCGGGCCAATTTCAAGCCATTTTTAGCCGAATATCCAAAACGGGCTTTGTTTCACTCTAAGGACCTAAAAAAGGACCCACCGGCTAAATTTTGAGGGAAACCATACCGAAGCGGTAGTTTGACTACCGCCGGCTGTAGTCAAACTACCGCTTCCTTTCAAAAAATATACGTGGAGCCAGCTACACGAGATTCAGACGCAACCCAGTCTGGGCGGTAGTTGGACTACCGCCGGCGGTACTCGGATTACTGCCGCATGCAGCCCGAGTATGGATAGCTGTCCCAGCGTCCGAAAGTCAACTCTCCCATACATTTACCCTCCCCATCCTCACTATTTACCATTTTACCGCTCCCCATAGCCAATAAGAAAGTGCCACGTGGCATTCCTCTCTCCACAGCCAACCATAGCTTGCCACCTCACCTTTTACCCCTCTCAAACCCAAAATTTACAATGCTACCATTGGAGAAGGCTATAAATAGCCCTCTCCCCTTTTATTTTAAAGGGACATTCTCATCCAAGGGAGAGAGAGAGAGAGAGAGAGAGAGAGAGAGAGAGAGAGAGAAAGAGAGAGAGAGTGAGAGAAAGAGAGGGAGAGGAAGAGAGTGAGGGAGAGGGAAGGAGCTCCCAAGTCTCCCAAGTCCAGATTTTCTTAGCCACCCCCTAGCCCTCCTCTAAACCTTCTCCAACCCATCTAACCTAGCTCAGTGTGATCATGGTTCAGTTTATGTCTTAGCCTACTCAAGAATCAAGCCAAAGATCCATTTACATACAAGTATTCATCATGACATCTACTCCCTTCTTAACCCCCCTGCTTTTCTAAATCTCTAGTGGACGTATGCTCTGTGACTTACCATACATCGGATCCTGTCACATTAGAAATTCCTAGTGATCTAGTCCACTTTTCTTATCTCTTAGCATAAGCATCATCACATCCGCCCTCTAGACACATTGTTGGACGCATGCACTGTGGCCTGCCGAAAGCTCAGATCTTGCTACATCAGAAATCCACGTGTGACTAGTCCCATCATGACTGCAGCATCATCATTATCCCTTGAGATTATTCTACCACACTAAGTAGAGACCGTACATTTGTGCGTGCAGAGAGGGTGCCTAACACCTTCCCTCTTTGTAACTGAGGTCCCTTACCCGGAATCTCAGATCGCAGACCAGGAGTCAATCTAAGGTAGGAGAGTCTTCGGATTTCTCCAACCTTACATATTCTGTGGGTTCTAGCCGACCGCGGGATTCTGAGTAATATTGGCTAGTGGCGACTCCAACAATCATAAATCAGCTTAATCACCCCCACCATCATCACCACAACACTTCTTACCAATGTGGGCGCTGATTTGATTTTTCAGTGTCTACAGTGTTAGATTAATCTCTTGTGTTCTTGAGTGTATTGGCTTGGTGTTAGGTTTTCTAGCAATGTATTTTTAAAATATTCTTTTATATATTTAATGGTGTTTGTCGACAGAACAAAGGAAGAGGTTGACAATAGCCATGGAGCTTGTCGCTAACCCTTCAGTCATCTTCATGGATGAACCAACATCAAGAAGAGACTTAGTCTGGTCCAATTCGGTCCAGTCCTAATTCCTGGTCAAGAGGTCGAATGCGGGTCAGGTCCACAGGCTGAGGGAGAAGGGAGTGTTGGTCCGAGAGGTGGAGCATCGTTTGGTCTGCAGGTGGGGGCAGAACAGAGAGGGGTGTGCACGGAAGGTTTAAGGTAGGGTATTTTTTTCCCCATTCTTTTCTATTTGTGTTCTTTTGTTTTTGGATGGTTGCTGGTAGAGATGGGTTTTGAAATGGATTGGGTTCACCATAATTGAGGAAGGTCGCTAGAATGGGTTTTAGGGGGGTGTTG
Source organism: Magnolia changhungtana (assembly GCA_030180095.1). Lineage (NCBI taxonomy): Eukaryota > Viridiplantae > Streptophyta > Magnoliopsida > Magnoliales > Magnoliaceae > Magnolia > Magnolia changhungtana. The sequence continues at coordinate 3,028,235 of JASAUF010000150.1, forward strand.
AAAGGGCGGGGGCAACAGGTTTGGGAGATGGGTAATCGTTGGATTCATCAGATGGGTTTTGTTGGTGATTGGATTCGTCCGATCAGTTTTGGTGGTGATTGGATTCTGATACCGTGAAGATTGTTCAAAAAAAGATAGATGGGCTTTGACATAAAATCGATATTAAAGAGAAATGCTCTGGTACTATCTGAGCACTAAGGTATATTTTACTTGCATATGTTCACTTGGATAGTCCAATCCATCAATCCGAACTGTTTATTAACTCCAAATAAAAAAACAACCAACATCAGGTCTTGATGCAAGGGCAGTGGCCATTGTCGTGAGAACTGGAAGGAACACGGCTGATACACAAAGAATAGTTGTATGCACAATCCATCAACCTAGCATTGACATCTTTGAAGCTTTCGATGAGGTAACTGATATACCTCTCTGTCTCTGCCATACCCATATAGTTAAAAGTTTTCGAGTGTAATATTTATGCAACATTTGAAATTTGTGGAATTTAACAGCTTCTACTGATGAAAAGAGTAGGGCAAGTGATATACTCTGGACCTTTGGGCCAGAATTCTCAGAAGATAATCGAATACTTTGAAGTAAGACACTTTTTCCCATTTTAAAGTCATCATCATTATTATTGTATTGATCATTTGCACACAAAATCTGACATACATGAAGTATTAATTTTGACAATCATAAGAAGAACAGAGAAAAATAAAAATGGAAAGAGAAAAAGATGGTTATTTGACTTAGCTTCCATTAGTTTACATCATGTAGGAGATTCCTGGTGTCCCAAAAATAAAAGAGAAATACAATCCGGCAACATGGATGCTAGAAGCAACCTCAATTGCCGCTGAAGTTTGATTGGGAATTGATTTTGCCGAGCACTACAAGTCCTTGCAGTTGTATCATTAAGTGAACTATAATCTCCTTTGTATTTGATTGAAGGATCATAATAATGACAATTTCTTGGGTAAAATAATTTTTGAATCTCGGATGAGCAAAACCTAAATCAATGTGGTGGACCTCAATGTGAATCATTTTTCAAACATACACAGAGAAGGAAACTAGTTTTCTAATAAGAGCACTGTTAATCTCAAAAATGCTTGGGTGGAAAAGTGTTCACATGCAATTGATTGGTCACCTTTGGAATCAACCCAAGTAGAAAAGGCTCCTGGATGTGTGACTCATACTCTTCTTATGTTGATGAATTCAAGTGCATCTAAGAAACTTTTTTCTTACACATCCATGTGACTATTTTTAGTTATTAAATGGAAGAACTTAGTACTTAATTGCAACACTCTGATTGTATATTTTTATCTCACAGATAGATGAAAACAACCCTGCAATCAACATAACCTCCATGTGATTGTATAAAATTTTGTTGCATTTGTGCTAATGTGCACCTTGTGATTATCTCCAGGAGAAATAAAGCACTTGTTAAGGAGCTAAGCACTCCTGCCCCAGGAGCCAAAGATATCTATTTCCCCATATAATACTCTCAATCTACTTTCGAGCAGTTCAAATCATGCCTTTGGAAGCAATGGTTGACATATTAGAGAAGCCCTGACTATATGTAACGCCCTGAAAATCGGGGGTCGAGTGTAACTCAACTCCCGAGTTCCAACGCATCACTTATGCAACATGTTTAATGATATTTGAATGTTGTCTGTGTTAGAGCAGTAAACATGAATGAGATTATACCAAAGCAATAATTCATACTCGGATCAATTGTATAAAAGCAAGCGGAAAGATGAAGCAGTATATATGTGTATGTAAATAAACAAAATAAACGTTTCATTATCCAGTATGAATCCTTCCGAGTCACAATATACATGTACGTTTATAAACAAAAGGTCAAAATAAACTAAGTACAATCCCGTAAGTCCCATCGATCCGTGACCTAGTCGAAGCCGCCAATGAACCTGCATATACGAGAACTCCTCCTGGTCCTCGTCATAATCGACTCGCCTCCCAGAGTAGTCGGATCGCCTAAACACGAGACAGTCGGTTGGTGTGCGCAACACCGTCCCGTAACGTGGGAGTGAGTAGCTAACTCGGTGGAACGATAAGACATAAGTTATCATGTTATCAATACGGTCCAAGCAAGTAATGATAAAGCGGTAAATCAAACACTCCTAGTTACTCGATTAATGCAAGTATGAATGCGGGTATGATGGATGCCCTCTCCGACATACTCCCTCAAGCGACACCATCTCACGTTCGCGCATGCTTACATCCCACGGTGCTCCACATCTTCCGGGCACATGCGATGCATGATGAGTATGATTACCGAGTTTTTAATTAGTTCGTTTCAAACACAGGATTGGGAAACTAAGGTACCTCCCTTGTATCATTCCCAAACATGATCCAATCTAGGGTCGTCACCCTAGTTAATATCGAGACGATGGTGTGTTTTCTAGGTCACCGCAGAGGTCGCCTGTGGTCATTACGCACAAAGGTTGCACCACTCCCCCATCACCCCTTAAACGATTCATCACTATACAACTATACGAGAAACAGCCTAGTTCATACTCTATATATCGCGGTGAACCCTAAGGCACGCCGCAACTTCGAATATGCTCGCGGTCACTACAAAGGGCTGTCGGTACATACGCACAAAGGTTGCACCACTCCCCCATCACCTTATCAATGTAGGCCGACAACGCGCGAATATAGTGTCCCATACCACCATAATCGGCTCACGAGTTGAGTTGCTCACCGGTCACTACGGGAGGCACATAGCCCCGGCGTAGGCCGACGGCTCGACCACGGTGTCCCATACCACCATGCCCGGCTCATGAGTCTTAGCGGATCGAGGTACCATGGTTAACGGGATTTTCACTTGGTAAGTTTGGTACCCAGGTTCAAGCATTAGCGACCAAACATGGTGAACATACATAAGACACACGGTTTACTTGACGTATTCGGCTAGCTCGAGCGCACAACAAGTTGGGCGATATGAGGCGCGAAGCACCTCGTGTGGCCAACCACTATCGCCAACCGAAGTACGACACGGGTTCGCCAACACATCATGCGTGGCGGGCAATTCCAACCACATCTTCAAGTCTGATACCGGATGCCTGGACTATGAACATAGTCCCAAGCTCAGTCAAGTCCTAACTATAACACATGAAATACGGCATGATAGCATGGTAATTCAAGAACACTAGCAATCATAATATAAAGCATATCATGAAGCATGTTAATAGACAAGTCACAAAGCATGTTCAAAAGCATGTTATAAAGCATTTATGCAAATAGGGATACAAATACTTATATTTCATAGGTGAGTGGTTAGAGTGAACAACCACATGGAGAGTGTCATATGTGACTCTAAGGTAGCTAAGAACCCCATCTCAGCACCCACTTAAGGTCCTAACACTTAAACACTTACACTCACAAGTGAATGCACCAACACTTGGAATGCACTATTTCAACATACACGACGTATGCTAGGGAAATGTATACTAGGGTTGTCCCTTTACCAAACTAGTACTTTATACATATACATCATATTCATACAGCAATTAAACATGGCAATCACATCAGCAAATTTTATACGTATAGGGTACTTCCTCATATACCCAATTTTGACATACATAGTGTTTACAAAGGAACATAGGTTACGGCGATTCCTTTCGCCAAACTAGTAATTTAATCATGTATTGAATAATCATTCATTAAATAAATATGTCAAACATTATTCCAAAAGAAATACGTACACGGTATTTCTAAAATACGTAATTTCGACATACGTCGCATTTACAAGTGAACATATATTTTGGCGGTTCCTTTCGCCTAACTAGTATTTTATTCATATATTATATAATCATACATTAAATAAACATGTCAAGCATTTATCCAAAAAAAATACGTATACGGTATTTCTACGTATACCTAGAATATGTGAAATTCCATATATCTCACCGTTAATCGAAACAGGAAACGGAAAGCACTTTGTACATGTGCAATTGCAAGCAGATCATGAATCTACCATTATTTGACATTGAAAGCGTTGAAAACCGTAACTTATACACTTAAAGTCCTCACCTTTGCCTTTGGAACGAAACGAATCAGCAAGGGTAATGGAACTTCCGTCTACGGGAGATTTCTAGCCTAAAGAGCGGAATCGGTTAGTCGATACACATCCTACATCGATCCCACCTCAAATCAGACCTAGGGTTAGGGTTTCTTACCTTCAAATGAGATGGATACCACCGGGAAAGTGTCTAGAATAGGGTGGTGTAGGCCGTGTAATAAGCCAAAGCAGGAGGAGGAAGATCAGCAACAATCTCCAAGACTTTCTCTCTCTTTTCTCTCTCTCCCTCTAGGGTTTTCTTCAAAATTCGTATGGCTGTGAGAGGGGCTGCTCTAAGCTCCTTTTATAGCCACAAACATTACGAAATTAGACTCAGGTTCATGGGGTACTGCTTATATAGGATATTCGCCGCTTTTCCAGCTCAAAAGGGAAGTTCTGGTGGCCCTCCTTGAACCAAACGTCAGACTTAAGCTCACCATCGACGGATCTACTTGGGATTACATTTTTGACTCGTTCGGATACCCAGATCGCACGTGGTGGACCACTTTCAGTTCGACGGTCAGTGGGCCACGATCAAAAATTCCAAGTACATGTAAATGTTCCTGAAATTTTTCTTAATCCGAGGGTGTAATTTGGTCTGATTCGACGGTCAGGTTGCTTATCTCGACGCGTCAACAAATGATGCCAGATCACTATTCCAGATATTTATTTTGGCATATGAATAGTGTTTTTCACACTACCTCGCTCCGATTCGAAACGAATGACCGTGGGACATCGGATGGAACTGATTTTTGAGATGATTGTTAAGTCCAGTGGGGCGGTCCTAGTTCCTTAGCTTCGAGTTAATCGGACTCCCGATGTGCGATCTAGACCTAATACTGAAGTTTCGTTTCATTCCCGAGAAGCGAAGACGGGAAATGAGTTTGGTTCTAAACTTTAGGATAACCTAGCGTCAATGATTCTGCAATTTTTGGGTCTTGCAGATCGTATTTAAAGTGATCCTAACGGATTTCATGGCTAATTGAGTTTAGTACTTAGTTAACTTTGTTAAATTTCTAAAGGATTTAATCCTACGTGATTTCTGGTCGAGGTGGTACTCGACCCAATGTACGAAAATTTTCAGGTCGTTACACTATAGCCTCGCCCGATACTTCTTCACCTTAGCTGCCACCCTCATGCTTGGCATGATCTTTTGGCGAGTTGGCATAAAAAGGTAAGCATCACTTCCTCTATTTGAAGTGTTTCAAGAAAAATTTCAGCCTCCCATGTGGCCATGTTTCTCCTATACTGATTATTTCATGTGTACAGTCCCAATAAATGATTAAGTACTTCATGAGAATCTTAAACAAATTTTATTTTTTTTATTTACTCGAGTATTCATGACAAAACCATGAACTTTGCATTTATGGTGCAGGGAAAATGCAAATGATCTAACCATCATTATTGGAGCCATGTACGCAACTGTTCTGTTTGTTGGCATCAACAATTGCTCGATCGTGCAACCAATTATAGCCATCGAAAGGACAGTGTTTTACCAAGAAAGAGAAGGTGTCCAGGTGAGAATGTATTGGGAGACCTTCATGAAGGAAGGGAATTAGAAGCTGGGTAATGTCCATTTGGAAGGGAATTGAGAAAGGAGATTTTAACATTCCATGTCTCATCCACTCCTGTCATGTCCACAACCTCACAAATCCAGATTTAATATACTGTCATGAAGGTTTAAGAGTAATAAAAATTTGTAATGTAGCAATTTAAATGCATTTAACACTTGATTATGTTGTGCAGACAATGATGTTGAATGAAAAAATTCAGAGTCTTAATGCTCTCCAATCAATTATGAAGAATGCAAAGGAATATCTGTCGAGGCTCCCTCTAGAGACCCTATTCAGAGTTTGATGACAAGTACTGAAGATGCCTATCTTCCTTTTTTCCTTTCACCCCATGGGTCATTTTCCCAATCTAATGTTCTGGGGTTGCCCAATACCGAGGGTTAGGTATCTTCCCTTTTATAGACTGCATCTACTCTTTCACCTCTAGAATGTCATTTTGTTGAGTTGTTCTTTCTGCAGGTTGTTTATATTTTAGATCAAGTTCGTGCATTGGAGCATGAGATGCCTCTCAGAATAAAGCAGCAAGGCCATGATATCATGCCTCAAATTCTCATTATAAGTTTCATGACGATAATTTGCATCTGGATTGGCCCCACGTTATCCAATATCCTGATTCTCCCTTATCATTGAACCCATAAGAAATCATTTCTTGCCCAAAGTTAGGGAATCGCAAATTTCCATTTCCTGTTTGTTTAGAGAGAACTATGGACAACCATGGAAAAGCAAATGAATTCCCCTTGTGCGACAGATTCTTGTGTTTGAGAAACACACCATGAAAATCTTGTTAAAAAATCTAGATTCCATGGTTACTAGGGACAACTCTATTGATTGACCTTTGACCTTTAGATTTCCATTGAAATGATGGTGCAAAATAAACAGCCATAAGGAAATACTTTTCCTCCCTTGCTGATGTCATTTTCCACATTTAAGGGTTCCACAGAGTCTTTCCATTTCCAGGTTTTTGTTTCACACTGTCCAGAGAAGCTAGAAACATGAGATTTCTCTTCTAATTTCTAATTCTCATTTGTTTTTACCTTCCTCATGATGCCTTTAAAAAAAAAAAAATTTGCTATGGAACACAAGTGACTGGACTACTACCTGATGCAGTCGTTACTACTTGTAATCAACATCTTGAGAAAGTACTTGGAACAAATCATGCAAGCATTCAGCGTGTTCCATTCAGAATGGAGAAGGGAATTCTCCGGACTTATATGGAGGTTAATCGTTAATTAGAAATCTTAGTTTTTGTCTGTTTAATCTGATCTTGTTTAGATATCAAGCTTCTGCATTTGATATGCAGGCCCCAATCTGCATTTGAAAAGAATGTTGAAGTTATATTCATGAATGCTTCTAATCAATCTTGCTGAAATTACAATACCAATTGAAAGTAGCAAGGAATCTAGCTAATCTCTAATCATTATGCAGTTGTTTTTATCTCCTGGTCTATTCATCATGCGAGTCCCATCCTAGGGGAAAAGATCTATGTACCTACATGTTTGTCATGGTCTAGTAACATAGTGTTATAACCTGAGTAGTTTTTTGCTAACACATGTGGGCCTTTCCTACTGTCTAATATGCTTTTAAAGTTTTGCATTAACATGTGTCTCAACCATGAATGATGGATGCTCTCAGTCTAGTTGGTCTCTCTCTTTCGACACAGTAGTACAGAACTTCGACAGTTGCAGCAGCTTCAGTAACCATTATTTTGAGAGAAAAATGTGCATGTTGTCATATTAGAAAACATGGCATAGTGTTTACTCTTATAATCATCTTATAATAGGGTTAGCGAATGGAATTTGTCAATTTTCTTTCCCATAATGTGACTTTCTTTTTGTTCATGTTACATCATTTACCTGATCCGAACCTATCATCAGGTAGGCTCTCTAGTCTCTACCTTGGATTGGCCATGTCCCAAAATCACAGTGATTTGGCAAATCCTAAATTTCATTGGAGTTTTGGGGAAGAAAGTGGATGGTTATCAAAAGTCAACTGAAGTTAATTTGACTTGCCATTTTCACCCTTCAAAATCCTTCAATCTAAGGATTACATTGTCCAGTTGGCACAAGATATGATATATGGCCCATCCCATGTGCTAGTTATGTGTATTCTTTTCCTGCATTACGGGCTTTATAATAAATTGTTGTTTCCTCTTTAAAAAAAGGCATTGGATTGAACCCTGGATCACTCACACACACCACACCGTCTGTCTGCTCATCTAACTAGCGAGAGATATCTAACACTACATTTTCTTTTTGGTTGGATGTTTCCTTTAGCCATTCTTTAGGCCTGATTTATTACGCATGCTATTTTTTGAGTGCAGGTATCTTGTTCCTATGACTTAACTGTGGGGCAATTTGTTACATGATTCGAAAGAGGAGGAATCTGACCCATGAGAAGGCCATTTTCATCTTTGTGAAGAATATTTTGCCACGCACTGGTAAGAAATTTGAGACAGATTTCATTACTTCCATGATGCTCCATTTGGATGCACCGAGTGTATTGGATTAGGATCAGATCAGGAAACATTCACATAATGTTTGAATATTGGATAGACCGTAAAATGATCTGGCAAAATGGATGGACGGAGTGGTATAAACCCATACATTACAGTGGGCTCCACAGAGCCCCTGCTTGGACCAAGTTTGTCTAGGCAAAGGCTGGTTGCAATCCATTTCCACCTCCAGGGGCCCGATCAGATGATACATGTCCCAAAGCTCTCCAGCATTGGATGATTGAAGCCGTTCAACTTTTGGCCTCTTTATCATTGAATTTCCCAATGGTAACAAATTGCAGGAATGGCCCAGTGTATCATGGGTCTGAAATCGGATTACTAACTGTACAGACAAAATATATGATCCTGGACCTTTGGATATGGCTGAAACATGTGCAGGGGAAATGATACTTTGAGCTAACAGGCCTAGCATGGAAAGGCCATTTGCAGGCCGAATGGAAGGGTTGGGATTGCTCCATAAGGGAGTATTCAGGGAATGGACGCGGAATGCGTCTTACCCCAACTGACAACGTACAAGCAGATCTGTGAGGGCCACCGTGACCTATCTGTTATTCAAGTTATTCATCCCTTTTCTCATATCATTTTAAGGTATAAGATAAAAAATAGGCAGATCCAAACAGACATTAGCATGCTTCTTAGAGAATGCTGACATTATGGCTGGTAATGGGGCGGGCCAGGGCTAGGCAAAATTGATATTTTTAATAGGCCCGGCCTGTCTATTTCAAAATCCAATGCTGAACCAGCCCCAGGCCTACCCATTGCCAGGCCTAGTTGATATTTAGAGGAACTCAGTTTTCTCCTCTCTTATGAGTTGGGTGGTTTTGTTTGTTGTGTCACAAATTAGAAACAAAAGAATGCATCTATGATCCTCCTTTTTATCTATTGGATCTTATCTTGATTCAACTAATTTAATTATGAGTTTCTCTGTGTTAAGTATTCTAAGGAGACATTTTATGATGTTTCCCTTTTTTGTTGATCTTTACCACTGAGTAGAGGACAAGACTGCCTTTCTCATCTGCTTTCTATTACACACACACACACACACACACACACACACACACACACACACACACACACACATATATATATATATATATGCATATTTATATTGTTTATTCTTTATGATTTGCAACTTCGCCCCAATTTCTGTGATGCGTGGTCAAATTTAGCTAGTGCATATATGAGGAAAGGAAGACTTAATGAGGCAGCCTAGTGTTGTCGCCAGGCTCTTGCATTGAACCCTCGCTTGGTGAATCTTTATTTTGTTTTATCAGTTAGTTTCCTTCTTTTATTGTATATGCATTGAAATTACTATTTACATATCTTCCCCTTATTGGTAGGTTGATGCTCATAACAACCTTGGTAATCTGATGAAGGCACAAGGCTTAGTACAAGAAGTATGTCACAGTGGATTTGATACATTATTTTCATTAGATGTTCTTAAAGACTCGAAGTAGAATTCTAGAACCATGATCCATGACTGGATTGCACTGGGTTGTGCAGTTGTTATAGTAATTGGATGAATGACTGGATGATTGTGCAGGTGGTAATTGAATGAATGAATGATTATAATTTTTTTAAACTGTGAGAAATAGCTATGGATATTAACCGTAGCTGACAGTCTGACAACCGTAGCTGTTCTTAAATTTGGCATATTGCTACGGATCCATCACAACTTTTAGCTACAAATACTATCCGTAGCTATATGTACTTTTACCTACCGAAATAGTTGCTATGGAGTATATCTGTAGCTATTTTGATATATGGCTACGGATTAAATCCGTAGCTATAGGTTTTAGACCTATTGTTACGGCACCTACAACCACGGTCGTGCTACGGACTAAAACCATAGCTATAGGTCTTTAGCTACGGCTTTTATCCATAACCTTTGCCCATTTTTCTGATAGTGAGACTATGGTAGATAACATGATATAGCAATCCAACAACTAACATAGGAGAATTGTGAAGAATGGAAGGGATTCCATCACTCAGCCATGCCCAAGGGACGATGGAGAACAATAGGATTTCCTATTTTCACAAACTCCAAACAGAAAAAGAAGATACTCCAAGCTATTGCAAATCTATTGTAATTTTAGTCACAACAAACCATTAAACACTAAAAGTATTCCTTAAATATCAAACTAGAATCAAAGGAGTTTAACAATAACATGAATCAAACAAGAAAAACATCCCAACCATGCTACGAGCTTCACCCCTTAGCCCTTGCTAAGGGATCTAGCCAACATAGACATGATTGGATTAAAAACCCTAAAAGAAAGCATTAAAAACTAAGAAGAAGGGAAGAAGAACTCTTGGGAAGCGGCTCTGCCCTTTTGCTCTACTTCTCCAAACCCTCGATATCTTAAAAAGTACCTAGAAACCCCTATTTATAAGCAAAGTTCTGGAAAATCGCAAAATCAGATGTAATTTACACAGACTGCGTAACGCCTTCGATGTCATCGAAGGGGTTTGAATTCGAAAGTCGCACCTTTTCTTTTTTCGTGTTGCGTAAGTCTCTGTGTCATCGAACCGCCCTTCGATGTCATCGAGAGAATCTTCGATCCATCGAACCGGACTTCGAGTCATCGAAAATGTGTCCAAAACAGTCCAGTGAGTTGCTTCAATTTCTTCAATAAATTCGATGTCATTGAGAAGCCTTCGATGTCATCGATCACCTTCCTTTGAGTCATCAAACATGTCTTCGATTGATCGAGAAAAGCACCCAATATGTCCAGCAACCAACTCGATTTTTCCTCATAAATTCAATGTCATCGAACGTATATTTGATGTCATCGAACGGTTCTCGATGGAACAGTCTTTGTGATTTTTGCGCTTGTTCTTTCAACTTCCTTCCTTCTCCACTTGGTTTTTTTAGATCTTGGGGTCTTGAAATCTTCAATCTTGGTCTTCGAAGATCCATTCTTTACTTTGGTGACTTTTGAGCACTAAATCCATGCTTTTAGTATTCTTTTCATTCTAAGCTCTTAAATTCACCTAGTAACACAAACACATGTAGAATATACCATTAAGCGATATTATGTTTGTAAAACTAAGAAATAGATGAGGGATAATATGCAATATTTGACCCTCAACACAACTCCTAACAAGCATTTTGCTAGTTCCAAGCAAAATATGTGATAAATAATCTTCAATCTCAAGTTCGAAATCCTTTTTAAGAAAATAATCTTTTGTGTACTCATGTATGAATGGGTAGAGATAAGATACGAAAGTGAGATTTGAAAACCTTAGAGCTGAATCACATAGGTAACCAATCAAGTAAGTTCTTTGTCAATCAAATTAGAGCATAAGTCTAAATACCATATTTTTCAATGTGCTTAGTGAAAATCAACTTACTTTCCATACGAATACTATCATTTCATAATGTTAGCCATGCTCATCACTTCAAGATTGGTTTGAACTTAAATATTGATTCCGAACTCATCCCCTTCTCCTTATTTTTCCAGTTTTTAATTTTATATTAACGGTCAATTTTTATCATTCTTTATTTTTGCATTCTTTTCCAGATTTTTCATTCTTTTCATTCTTTTTCCTGACCTCTTTGTCGATCTCCTATTTTTTAATTGGTTATTTTTTTTAAGGTGGATAAAATTCTCCAGACTCGATTCTCACCATCTATTAATGATTAACATACTAACAATCAGAAATTCTAGTACATCTTACAAAAGGCAATTTGAGTGTGTCCTGTGATTTGGAATCATGATTTTCAAACTACCTCTTAATCAATTGAACACAAGCACTCAGGTGATGAGTTACTTAGATGATTAGACTCCAGCAATTCAAGATTCAATCTCTATCTTATCATACTCAAAGCATTCTTAATTACATAATTTCTTGCCTTCTAAATAGAGTTTAACTCAAAATATTGAAAAATTTCTAAAATTTTTGCTCAAAACTGAGAAAAAAACTGATTAGGTTGCCTAATACCAACACCCCCCACAAAATCTACATTGTCCTCAATGTACAAGAAATAATCATGTAATGCAAATGAGGCAACGAAAAGAAAGGGAATGGTGATGGAAAGATAGTACCTGGAGGAAGGAAATTTGAAGCTTTTTCATGGATCTCAACATAAAAATGGGTTAACACACAACAAAACTCAACATATTATAAGCAAACTACCATATTCCCATGAAAGCGATAAATCTACTTATACCTCCGTCAGACTAGGAGATCAATCATGGTAAACAGGATCAGTCAGAGGCATGGATATGTCCTCTGAATCGAATTTTTCAACAAATGGCTTTAATCGATGTCCATTTACTTTAAAAGCATTGCCATTGTTTGGATTCTCTATCTCAACAACCCCATGAGGATAGACATTTGTAACAGCGAAAGGACCGGTCCACCGAGATCGAAGCTTTTGCGGAAAAATATGTAGCTAAGAATTATACAAGAGGACTTTCTGGCCGGTCAAGAATGATTTTTGAAAGATGTTCTTATCATGGAACCCCTTCATCCTGTCTTTGTAAATTCTTGAGTTCTCATATGCATCATTCCAGATCTTCTTGTGTAACGCCCCGTACTTTCAATGCTCGGGTGTCACCATATAACTTAGTATATGTATGTTACATGATCTAACTGCTTAAATAAACACTATAATACAATGTAAATACATATGCTACTTGTACACTTCATAAATATTTAAATTTTCATCATACATTAATGTGTAATTACAACCCATATTATAATTATACACTTATGACATTATTTACATAAATTTCAATCATAAAAATATACATTACATAAATTAATAAAATTTATAATAAATAACATATTTCAAGTAATTCGAGATTTGGATATAAAATTTAAAACTTAAAACATATATAACCACACACAAAATATACAAATAATGTGTGTGTATATATATATATATATATATATATATATATATATATATATCAATCTTGGCTTACTGATGTGCATACGATTTATATTTATTAACAATCTATGATAATTTAAATTAGAAAATATATAAATAATAATAATAATCTATAATAAAGTAATAACAAACTTTATAATAAAACTATTAATTAGTTACTATTGTATTTTGAAGGCCTTGGGCATATACAATGGTCCATTAGTACCTTTCAATTGTCGATAATCAGTTTGGGATTAATCCAACCGACGGATTGTCGTCATAGACATGTGAAAACCATAGTTCAGTTGGTAGGGCCCACCAAACCTCTGGATCTGACCAATCTTCAGTCAAAGGCCCTTAATAGGACCTCTAAAAGAAAATGGACGGAGTGGATTTCCCACAATCATCATGATGGACCCCACCTCGGTGCGTGTGTGCATCAGGGGAGGTGCATTGTACTAAAGGAGCCGTTCAGACTGGCTTTGACCGAAAATTCCCATTCTCTTTTTACACTCCCGTGCTCAGCGCGTTTTTGAACGGACGGTCGCTTGATTTCTGATCAAGATGGGACCCACCATTAGGACTGTTTTAGGTGATCTAAACCGTTCATCGTGTCGGGAGTGAAGATTATACCAAACCTTAGGTGATTTTACATGTAGCGGCGTTCATATATGGTCACGAATACAGACGCATTCGGACTGAGGAAAACCAAGTGTCCTAAAAACAAAAATCGTTTGCTCAGCCAGCTGTCACGATCTGAGTGCGCCCCTCACCCTCAAATCTTGACCATTCATTGAGGTAAAATCTTGGTCTTTCGATTTCTTAGGGCATCCCAAACAAAACCAGGGACGGTTTCAGTCCCTACCCACCGTTTAAGTGCCATTTTTAGCTGGACCTGATCCAGGCCCTCAAATCTCCATCCGATGGCTCTAAGGAGAGCTAGAGTTCCTATAAGGATGTGAGGATCGAGCTACAACAGACCTCCTCCCTGTTTCTGCGACTGAACTCGAAAAATCGGCCGAAAGCTTTCAAATGTGAACCCATTACCCCCCCAAACTTCAAAACCACATGTCGGTAAGCTCACTGGAGCTTAACCAAACCATCCACAATAGACAGTTCAAATGGAGGTATCGTGTGGAAGGAAACTCCATTAATGACGGTCTTCTTCTCCACTGCCGCTGATGCGTTTCTGGGTGCGTTCGACCCATATGTTGTGTAACATCCTAGATTTTTACCAACCTGGAATTAGACGTCCTTAGGCAATGGGTCGATCCTAATACCTTATTAACCTGTCAGAACTCAATCCCAAAGTTTAAAACCGCTTTTGAACCCATTTCCTTCGCAAGTCCACCCTTCACCACCTTGTTCTTTCAATTTTCCTAAGTACTTTCACCTTAGACACTATCTTAAACTAGCTATATAACATAGATCACTTTATATACAAACTACAAAGACCTTAGTGCCACCTCAGGCAGAAATCGCTCAGGATCAAATCCTTTATAAATGAGATAAAGTAACTAAGTACTAAACTAGATTAGCTACGAAATCCACTTGATCCACTTTAAATACGATCTGCAAGACCCAAAACTTGTAGAATCATTGACGCTAGGTTACCCTAAAATCTAGGATCAATCTCATTACCTGGTTGCTCTCGGGAGCATCTCGAATCTCCGTATCAGATCTGGACCGCACGTCGGAAGTCCGATTAACATGAAGTTAAGGAATTAGGACCGCCTTGCTGGGCTTGACAACCATCTCGGAAATCAAATTCAAACGGTGTCCTATGGTTGTTCGCTTGAGTCCGGAGCGAGGAATGTGAAAACACTTAGATTTCTTTATAAATAAATATCTCAAATAGTAATCTGAGACTTGTCACTTGCGGGTCAGTATTAAGCAACTTGACCGTCAGAATCAGGCCAAATTACACTCTCGGATCAGGAAAAATTTCATACACGTGTCAGTGTACTCGGAATCTCCGATCGAGATCCATTGACCGTTGAACTGAAATTGGCCTGCCATTTGCGATCTAGAATCCCGATTGGACTGAAAATGTAACTCAACCTAGATCCAATGTCCGTGAGCTTAAGTCCGACCTTTGGCTTTAGGGGGGCTCAGGAAATGCTCTATTGAGCTGAAACAGGTGCCCTTTGAACAAAACCCAAGTATACCTTGACCTTAAGTCTATTTTGGTGTGATTTTAGCCTATATAAGGACCTTAGAACCCTCTCTCTCACAGCCATACGAATTTGAGAGAAACCCTAGAGAGAGAATAGAGAAAAGAGAGAGAAACTGTGGGAGATGTGGGAGAACCTCCCTGTCATGCTTCCCTGCTGCTATACGTGTTTAACCGCCTCATTCTAATTGCTTTCCCGGTAATTCCGGCTCCGTTTCTAGGTAAGAAACCCTAAACCTAATCTATTTTGGGGTTGTAAAGGTTGTAGGTTATGAAATAACTGACCTATTTCATTCTATAGGTTACCAAACTGTCGTATACAGAAGCTTAGCAATTCTATCGACTCTGTTACGATTCTACGACAAAAGGTGCAGACTTTAGGTGTATAGGTTATGGTTTTCAACGCTTTCAATGTCAGATAATGATAGATTCATGATCTGCATGCAATTGCACATGTACAAAGTGTTGTCTGTTTTCCGTTTCGATTAAAGATGTAGAATATGGAATTTTACATACTCTAGTTATTTGTAGAAAGTACCGTATACGTATAAATTTTGGAAATGTGTTTGCCATGATTATTTGTTGTATGAATATACTATATATGGATAAAATACTTGTTTGGCGAAAGGACTCGCCCTAATACATGTTTTTGTTAATATACACTATGTATGTTAAAATAGTGTATTCTAAGTGTTTGTGAAAATGACCGAATGAGTATAGAATTCTCGTTCGTGCTTCCCATGACTAATTGTCATGGATATATGATTGTTGTTGTAACGCCCTGAAAATTGGGGGTCGGGTGTAACTCAACTCCCAAGTTCCAACGCATCACTTATGCAACATATTTAATGATGTTTGAATGTTGTCTGTGTTAGAGCAATAAACATGAATGAAATTATACCAAAACAGTAATTCATACTCCAGATCAATTGTATAAAAGCAAGCGGAAGACTGAACTGTATATATATGTATGTAAAGGAACAAAATAAACGTTTCATTCTCCAGAGTATGAATCCATCTGAGTCTCCATATACATTTCTGTTTATGATCAAAATGTCAAAAATAAACTAGGTACAATCCCTGTAGAACCCGTCGATCCCGGCAACCTAGTCGAAGCCACCAGAGAACTGCATATACGAGAACTCCTCCTGGTCCTCGTCATAATCAGGCTCCACCTCCAGAGTCGTCGGATCGTCTAAACCTGAGACAGAGTCTGGTTGGTGTGCGCAACACCGTCCCGTAACGTGGGAGTGAGTAGCTAACTCAGTGGAACAATAAGGCATAAGTTATCATGTTATCAATACAGTTAAGCAGTAATGATAAAGCAGTAAATCAAACACTCCTAGTTACTCTGATTAATGCAAGTATTAATGCAGGTATGATGGATGCCCTCACCGACATACTCCCTCATGCGACACCATCTCACGTTCGCGGCATGCTTACATCCCGCAGTGCTCCACATCTTCCAGGCACATGCGGTGCATGATGAGCATGATTACCGAGTTTTTAATTAGTCCATTTCAAACAGCAGGATTGGGAAACTAAGGTACCTCCCTTGTATCATTCCCAAACATGATCCATTCTAGGGTCGTCAGTCCTAGTTAATATCGACGATGGTGTGTTTTCTAGGTCACAGAGGACGCTGCCGGTACGTACACACAAAAGGTTACACCACTCCCCATCACCCCTTAAACGATTCATCACTATACAGAAACAGGCCTAGTTCATACTCTATATATCGCGGCGAACCCTAAGGCGCACTGCGACTTCAGAATATGCTCGCGGTCACTACAAAGGGCTGCCAGGGCTGTTACGCACAAAGGTTGCACCACTCCCCCATCACCTTATCAATGTAGGCCGACAGCGTGAATATAGTGTCCCATACCACCATAATCGGCTCACAAGTTAAGTTGCTCACTGGTCACTACGGGGAGGCACGTAGCCCCAGCGTAGGCCGACAGCTCGACCACGGTGTCCCATACCACCATGCCCGGCTCATGAGTCTTAGCGGATCGAGGTACCATGGTTAACGGAATTTTCACTGGTAAGTTTGGTACCCTAGGTTCAAACATTAGCGACCAAACATGGTGAACATACATAAGACACACGGGTTACTTGACGTGTTCGGCTGGCTCGAGCGCACAACAAGTTGGGCGATATGAAGAGCAGAAGCACCTCGTGTGGCCAACCACTATCGCCAATAGAAGTACGACACGGGTTCGCCAACACATCATGTGTGGCGGAACGAATCCCAACCACAACTTCAAGTCTGATCCCGGATGCGGACTATGGACATAGTCCCAAGCTCAATCAAGTCCTAACCATAGCATGTGAAATACAACATGATAACATGGTAATTCAAGAACACTAGCAATCATGTTATAAAGTCTATCATGAAGCATGTTAATAAACAAGTTACAAAGCATGTTCAAAAGCATGTTATAAAGCATTATGCAAATAGGGATACAAATACATATATTTCATAGGTGAGTGGTTAGAGTGAATAACCACATGGAGGGTATCATATGTGACTCTAAGGTAGCTGAGAATCCCATCTCAGCACCTACCTAAGGTTCTAACACTTAAGCACTTACACTCACAAGTGATTTCACCAACACTTGGAATGCTCTATTTCAACATACATGACGTATGTTAGAGGAAAGTGCACCAGGGTTGTCCCTTTACCAAACTAGTATTTTATACATATACATCATATTCATATAGCAAATAACCCTGACAATTACATCAGCAAGTTTTATACGTATAGGGTATTTTCTAGTATACCCAATTTCAACATACATAGTATTTACAAGGGAACTTGAAATACGGCGATTCTTTTCGCCAAACAATTAATTTATACGCACTTAATATATTTATACAACAATTAATCATGACAAACACGTCGCAAAAATATACACGTATACGGTACTTCTTACAATACCGTATATCTACATACATGGTGTATATTAGTAAACATGTATTTAGGCGAACCCTTTCGCCAAATGAGTATTTTATCCATACATCATATATCCATACGACAATTAAACATATCAAACACATTTCCAAAAAAAATACGTATACAGTATTTTATACGAATACCTAAAGTATGTGAAATTCCAAATTCTACAATTCTAATCGAAACAGAAAACGGAAGGCACTTTGTACATGTGCAATTGCATGCAGATAATGAATCTACCATTATTTGATATTGAAAGCATTGAAAATCGCAACTTATACACTTAAAGTCCTCACCTTTGCCTTTGGAATCACAACGAATCAGCAAGGGTCGTTGAGCTTCCGTATACGGGAGTTTTCTAGCCTAAAGAGCGGAATCGGTTAGCCTTTACGTAACCTACATCGATCTTACATCAAATCAGACCTAGGGTTAGGGTTTCTTACCTTCAAACGGAATGGATACCGCCGAGAAAACACCTGGAAAGGAGCGGTGTAGGTCGTGCGACAACCGAAAGCAGTAGGAGGAAGATCTCCCACAAATCCCAAGCTATTCTCTCTCTTTTTTCTCTCTCTCTCTCTAGGGTTTTAATCCCAAATTCGTATGGCTGTGAGAGGGGCTGTTCTAAGCTCCTTTTATAGCCAAAAACATTCCGAAAATAGACTCAGGTTCAAGGGTTACTGCTAATATAGGATATTCGTCACTTTTCCAGCTCAAAAGAGAGGTTCTGGTAGCCCTCCTTGAGGCAAACGTCAGACTTAAACTCACCACCTATGGATCTATGTGGGATTACGTTTTCGACTCGATCGGATTCCCAGATCGCACGTGGCGGACCACTTTCAGTTCGACGGTCAGTGGGCCACGATCAGAAATTCCAAGTACATATAAATGTTCCTAAAATTTTTCTTAATCCGAGGGTGTAATTTGGTCGGATTCTGACGGTCAGGTTGCTTAATACTGAAGCGCAAGCGAAAGGTGCCAGATCACTATTCCTGATATTTATTTTGAGATGGGAATAGTGTTTTTCACACACCCTCGCTCCGAATCGAAACGAATGGTCGTGGGACATCGGATGGACCTGATTTTTGAGATGATTGTCAAGTCCAGTGAGGCGGTCCTAGTTCCTTAACTTTGTGTTAATCGGACTTCCGATGAGCGGTCTAGACCTAATACGAAGTGTCGTTTCATTCGAGAGCAACGGGAAATGAGTTTGGTCCTAAACCTTAGGGTAACCTAGCGTCACTTGTTTTGCAAGTTTTGGGTCTTGCAGATCATATTTAAAGCGATCCCAACGGATTTCACGGCTAATCGAGTTTAGTACTTAGTTAACTTTGTTAAATTTCTAAAGGATTTAATCCTAATTGATTTCTGGTCGAGGTGGTACTCGAACCAACGTACGGAAATTTACGGGTCGTTACAGTTGTATTGGCGATACCCCCTTTGACGAAAGGATTTGCCCTAAATCACGTCACGGCCAATATACACTATATATATACTAAAATGTGTAGCCCAAGTATTTGTGGAAATGACTGAATGAACCTGGAACTTCGATTCCTGCTTGCCATGACTATCCATCGTGGGTGCTCGCGTGTTATCCATGGGGCAGCTCCCTAGTGAAAGGATTTGGCCTAATACCTGTGTGATCAACATACGTCAGGTATGTTGATGTTTGTAATCTAAAATGTTTGTTGGAATGTATGTATGAGTAGTAGTTAGTAAATTGTAATGTATAAGGGTGTTGAGATAGGATTCTCAACTACCTTAGTAATGTGTATAATTTCCTCCATGTTGTTTGTTTAGTTTAACCATTTACTTATGAAACGTATGTGTTTGAATTTCCTGTTTGCATTGTGTTTTATAACATGCTTGTTAACATGTTTAAATTGATTGTTTATGAAATTCTGCTATGATTACTTCACATGTTTAAGTTGTATTCTATAAAAATCCGTGAAGGGTGATGGGGGAGCAGTGCAACGAGTGCGTGTAACAGCCCTTGTAGCCCTAAGCGGATAATATCAGACTTTGATTGTATGATTTGAACCTTGATCCATTACTACTTTAACTATCTATAATTGAGTGTGATTGGGGCTATGATTATAGTCCAGGCAATCGGTAACGGGATTGAATTCATGGTTGATATTCAGTCACCACGAGAGATGTGTTCGACGAACCCGAGTCGTACTTCGGTTGGCGATAGTGGCTGGCCACACGAAGTGCTTATGCGCTTCATATCGTTCAACTCGTTGTACGCTCGAGCTAGCCGAGCTCGTCAAGCAACCCGATCTGTCTTATGTATGTTCACCATGTTTGGTCGCCTCTGCTTGAACCTAGGGTACCAAACTTACCAGTGAAATCCCTTTAACCATGGTACCTCGATCCGCTAAGACTCATGAGCCGGGCATGGTAGTATGGGACACCGTGGTAGAGCTGTCGACCTACGCTGGGGCCATGTGCCTCCCCGTAGTGACCAGTGAGCAGCCACACTCGTGAGCCGAATACGGTGGTATGAGACACTGTATTCGAGCTGTCGACACCTACGGTGAGAGCCGATTATGGTGAGACCTGTATTCGTGCTGACGGGCGACGAGCCCTTCGTAGTGTCTTCGAGTATACTTTAAAGTTTGTGATTGACAATGAGCCCTTCGCAGCAACTAGAGCATGAGTTGAGCCGAGTACGGTGAGACCTATATTCAGGCTGACGGCCAACGATTGAGCCGAGTACGGTGAGACCTGTATTCAAGCTAATGGCCAGCAATTGAGCCTCATACGGTGAGATCTGTATCCGTGCTGACGAGTGACGAGCCCTTTGCAATGCCTCTCGAACCATAATATCGTATGAGATTATCTAGGTTTGACGACCCTAGAATGGATCATGTTTTGGGAATGATACAAGGGAGGTACCTTAGTTTTCCAATCCTGCTGTTTTAAATGGACTAATAACAACTCGGTAATCATGCTCATCATGCATTGTATGTGTCTGGAAGATGTGGAGCACTGAGGAATGCCAGCATGCCATGAACGTACGATGGTGTCGCACGAGGGAGTGTGTGGTGAGGGCATACATCATGACTACATTCATACTTGCATTAATAAGTTTAGAATTGTTTGATTGTACTACTTTATCATTAGTGCTTAACTGAGTGGATAACATGTTAACCTATGCTTTATTATTCCACTGAGTTGATCACTCAATCCCACGTTATGGGACGGTGTTTCGAACACCTACCAGACTTTGTCTGATTGCAGATGGCGACGCTACTCCTGAGGGGGAGCTGAACCTTTATGATGACAATGATGCTTGTTCGTATATGTTGTATGCTGACGGCTTCAAGTGAACCGTGTCTTGATTGACTGGATTACAGGGATGTTGACTAGATAACACTACACCTTTAGTATAACCTAAAATTGTACTTGTAATTCTTTAACCTGGTAACATTATCACTCTCTGGAGACTCACCACTGTTTTTATATTTTATATATGTATCACAGTCTTCCGCTTGCAACTTAACTGTCTCTAGAGTATGATATGTTGTTTTGGCTTAATCTCACTCATGTTCAATGCACTAATACAGACAACATTCAATCATCATTCATTTTTTTGCATAAGTGATGCGTTGGAACTCGGGAGTTGAGTTTATGCTTGACCCCCGATTTTTAGGGCGTTACATGTTGAGTTCGGAGATGGCTGGACTCTACAACAGGGAGAAATAGAGAGAAATGAAGAGGAAGGGGAGAAAAGAGGGAGTGAGGGAGAGAGATTGAAAGAAAGGAAGAAGAAGAAGATGGAGCGTGTGGCTGCCTCGCTGCCTCCTTGCTGACGTTGCCACACCAGGCCACTGCCCAGGCTTTAGCTCAAGCTTGGAGTATCTGGGCCCGTTCTGATTTACTGTTATCCTGGAAGTCCAAAAGATAGAGTAAGAGAGAGAGTTGGGGTTGTACAACTGCACCACGTTATTGTCCAGTCCGCTGAGTTGCTGACTTGGACCGAACCGATATTGAACTAAGTCGGGATGGGCATCCACTTACTACTGCTGGATCTCCAGCAGGAAGAAGGACGTAGGTCTGGGAGAGTGGAGGTGCATGTTGCACCAACTCGACCAGGCCGAGTTCGACTTTGAGTTAGTGCAGGCTGAGCCGGGGGCCCAACCAGCGTCTTGGTTACAGTCGATTTATCCAAACTCATTTGCTAGGAGTTGTAAGAAAGAAAAGAAAAATGAAAAAAAGAAAGAAAAATAAGAAATGGAGGAGTGGGATTAGAGTCCCGAGTCACTACTGAGTCGACTCGGCTGGAACCCACGGAGTCGAACCGGGTTTAGGTCCAGTCCAGGTATGGCTGGATATTCCAGCAGAAGGAAAGAGAGGAGGAAAGGGAAAGAGAATAGATGGGGAGGTTGTGTCGGACTAAGTTAACTCAGCTCGAACCAAGTTAGCGAGTTGAGTCAACTTCTCCTCATTACAGATTTATTTCAATGCACAGTTATCATTACTACCAATGTTATTATTAGTATTATTAATATTACCGATGACCGTTAGTAGGTTAGTTATAATAAACCTAGTTATTTTATATGTAATAATATTTTATTTACTGCCCTTAAACATTACCATTAGGGGTATATCAGAATATCTATCACCATTGTAATGCTTATTATTATCATGTAGCTACTATAAATTACATCACTAGTATTAATGTTGGTTTTACAACTATTGATATTACTAACATTATGATTAATCACACATCGATTAGCGTTCGATCCTAGAAACTAAGTATAAGGCTAAACTCTAGGATGGAAACCTAGTTCTACGTCAATACACTATTTGTGCTAATGTTATTTATTATAAACAAATTTGTAGTTATCAAGTAGACGAATCTTATTTAACTCTCCTAAATATTATCCTTAATAATAGATCTTAGTATTTATTATCATTATTAGGATTACTATAATTATTGCAATTATTAAATGTGGCTAACCATTGATAGGATAATTTTGCTAAGTATTGGTTACTATAGATATAAATATTAACACTAATCATGTTATTCCTATTTTGTCATTGTAGGATTATTAATAATAAAATTAACATTATTAGAATTAATAGGCAGTTATAATTTATTTTTACTCCATTCTAATATTATTACAATTTAATTATATGAGTGAAACTTTAAACTCTAAATCAAAGTCTAAGGTTAGGTTAATGAATAAAACCCTAAATCTAAATGATCCAAACCATAGGTCATGATCCTAACCATAGATAACATATGAAACTTGGATCTAACCATACAAAATTTATAATTGATGATAGGATTCGGTTCTAAGGGTGCAAGTACTTAGCAACACTAGAAGGTGATTCCTTTCATCAGGTGATGATTCTTCCCCTTGAGCTTTCCATCTTCCCATTAGCTTAAGTTGTAGTTTTTATTTGAATTTATAATTGATATCTCTCTCTTACATTCACATGTGTTAGCTAATGGAAATTGAATTGTTATGTTGCTTGCTTAATGTTCATCCTATATATTTGTTCATGAACTATTTGTGGATTACTTATGGAACTTAAATTGGTACATCAATAGGAAATCCTCACCTATATGTGTACACCCATACTTGGGATGTAACCAGACTGGTTGTGATTGTAATGGACCTTCGGCTTAGCGGTTATTGAATGGTGGTTTAAATTGATCATTGATGTAGGCCTACCATCCAGGGTTGTTGTGTCCAATGGTTTTCAAGGATGGTCTTTTATCGCATGGTTTCGATACTCACCCTCTGTGGCCTATTTTGATAATTGCCCTATGTGGCTTGTTAGATATCGCCCTATGTGGCTTTATTCTGGTATTTTCCTTATATGCGTTTGATATTTTATACCGTGCAACCATGCGATGGTAAGGCCTATATACTATAATATGATTGGCCACTAGTAGACAGGTTTTCATTAAACATCCTAAGATGGTAGTCTCATGAGCCGGGGATGGTGGTATGAGACCTATGCCCGAGCTGTCGGCCTACGCTAGGCTCTGAGCTCCCCGTAGTGACCTTTGAGCTTACTAAACCTGCTGGTTGTAAATGGATTAATAATGGTTACGCTAATCATGCATTCATAGCATTTGGGTGATGACTAGTGGATAATTCTGGATACTGTAGCATGTGCCTAATAGAATTTAGTTGGGGTATCTTTTCGCTAGCTTCTAGACCATCGACTATCGACCCACTTTTGGTGAGTTTGGCACTACGCATGTACTATGTACTTTCGCTGGTGACCGGCCACATTGCACGGGTTTTGCCCAAAAGCCAACTGGATGAGCATCCCCAGTTGATGTGCACTCATACATCCTTGCATTTAATAAGACTGCATCATGTACTGTTTTTATATGCCTCGTATGTCTTCATAACTATGCTTACCTAATGTGGCAGTATGTAATCTTGAGGAGGATTCACACTGAGTTGGCCACTCATTCATCAAATATATAACCGTACAGGTAGTACAGGTGGTTCAGGTGATATTCACATTCATGTTAGTGAGGAGCAGGCTATAGTTGACAAGGGTGTATGATTCTATTTGCTAAGGGTTGCTATAGGATTTCACAGTTCAAGATAGTTGCAATTTACCTTGTTTCACATGTAATGTTATTTCATTTTGTATTTGTAAGAATGAGGACATTAGTTTGTATAAGTCATTATGGGCAGCTCTTGTACATTTAAATGATAATGGAAACTTTCCTTTTATGTTTGATTTGTCCATACTATGCTCATCTACTTACTCTGATAATTTATATATATATATATAT